>OY728156.1:2132178637-2133428637 GCA_963277665.1 Viscum album | reverse complement strand
TTGTATTGTATCATATTAACCTCAATCGAGAATAATGAAGGATATTGACAAAGATTAAAATAATCATCAAAACTATTTGAGAGAAATATCCCCCTTTTTCTTGAAATCATTTAAAAGTCACACTATTTGTCAAGAAGCCATTTAAAAATGGATTTTTTGAATCATAGTGTCCCATACTACTTTGAAACTTTTAAAAGTAGTTTTAATTTTAAAACTTTAATTTCAATATAAATAAATCCTTAAAACCATTTTTAAAACATGGACATTAATGGGCAAGATTTAGAAGAATAAGTCTTTAAAACATTTAAAAATGGTATTTTAGTTAGAGATTCTAACCAAAAGAGAGACACTTGAATACAAATAATTGAGGTAATCAAAACTCTGTAATATCATGTGAATAAAAATATTCATGATATACTATGTCAAAGTACATTATATACACCGCATAAAAGTGATTTGGTGTACAACAATAAAGAAGTCTCAATGGAATGTAAATTGAGATGAAATATCTCATAAAGGCCATATCCTTAGGTTAAGGATAAATCAACGAAATAATTATGTGTTACAAACATAAATACACTAAATATGATTAGATATTCAGTGTAAAACAATAAAAGTACATTCACACATATTCTTGTAAAAACAACACCAATGAATTTGATGTTTATCTCAACAAATCGAGATTGAGTAAAAATTACTCTTATCAAGTTCATACTGATGACTTGAGAATTTATAAATGGATTGATTATGTGTATAAAAATTATATCCACATAAAGGGGAGTGGAAATTATGACATAATCAAATTAATAGTGATTCCACACATAATCATTGAGTAAAATAATCAATGATGTATGCGTAAAGCTGAATGAGTGGAAATTGAAATTTCAAATTCCCTTATCGATTTGGTAACTTATGAAACATGCACCCATGAAAGAAGGATAATACAATGATGATTTAAATATCCATACATTAAATTATATTACACAATTAATACAATCATGGACAGTACACAGACCACATGCAATAAATAAGTGGTGAACAATGGAAATCTCACAGAATTAAAATTGAGATAAGAAACCCCTCAGATTGTAATTTTTCCTTGGTCGAAGGTAGTTTAACCTCCTGTATAATGGTAAAATAATTTTTATTTAATTATAAAATATTCATTTACATTAATATGATATCATATATGATCTTTCAACATTGATTTGTTAATAATATCTTAGTATTATTGTCTTTCAGGTGTTAACTTACTCATTTTCCTTTATATTTTTTGATACGTAAGCCGTGTTTATTATGGATAGGTTGTATATTATTCATATACAGAATTATATCAAGTCCTTAAACATTGTTTTTAATCATAAAATGAGAATTATACTTGAATGTATAGGATGGAGAATGAAACTCATCGCGTTCGTGGAGACGGTAGTCCGTACGTATGCACGAGCGACAATATCATTCTTTTGATGTTAAAATAATATATAATTGGATGGAATATCATATATAAAGAATAATTATCATGTTATATTTATTATTTAAATGAATTACACTTCATTATTATACCCATACAAATAATAATTTATTGAATGACAATTACACCACGACGTGGAGACGGTAAGTCGTACGTACGCACGTATGGTGAAATGCCATTAAAAGGATGGATAGAATACTGAATATGGTTGTAAAATATTTATAATAACATCAAATTATATATAATATACTGGAGTTATTATTTTAGAATAGAAATAACAAAGAATTAAGAAGTTGAAGAAGAAAGGAACTTGAAAGAGGGTGGTTAAAACATTACCTCTTCTTCGGGTTCTTCTTTTTGATTCGATCAAAATGCCTCCTTAGATTGGATTTATGATCAATATAAGGCCTCTAGGTTGAATTTAGGGAAGTTTGGAGGATATTTGGGTAGATTTTGGCTAATCCAAATGGCTTTGAAGGTGTGAATTAATGAGAAGGGGAAGTTCCCTTTTATAAGAGGGGTGAGGGGCACCTTTGGAAAAGCTAGAAATATTATTTTATAATAAATTCATATTAGGTTTATAATGGGTCCTAAGTGGAATATTTAAAGGTTAAGGTGGGTATGGGTCTAAAACCACTCAACCAATAGAATTTAGACAGGTTTGGGTCATTATATTACATTATATTTTAGTTTTAACTCTTAGTTAATTAGTTTGACACTTACCATGTCACTTTGTATTTTTATATTATATAGTTAATAAACTTACTATATACCTCCAATAGACCCCAAGTGGTACATTAATGATACAAATATCATGATATAAGTCTCTTGTATGAACCTTAAATTTTTAGGAATTTAATATCAATTAATAATATAATACTTTTTTTAAAAACTCTTTTATGTCAATTTTGACATTATTGGGTATTTTGTTTTTGATTAATTCATAACAGCATTATTAATTCGAAAACAATTTATATAATAAATCATAATATTTCATATTAACCTATAAAATTATTTTAATTCATAAAAAGTCTCAAATTACATTTATTTTTATATTTATAATATCAATTATTTTAATATTTCATTAATTAGGTAATTACTGCATCACCATTGTGTCATAAATAAATTAAATTATTTAATGTCTAAAAATTATAAATAAAATACCATTATGTAGGAAATATTTATATATTTCTAATTAATATTTAAAATCGAATTTATATATTGTATAACCCTATATTAAAAATGTTTTAGTAAATAAACTTTGATTTCAACTCTTTTAACTTTTCTTTGAATTAAATAATAATAAATGTCCTAATCTAATTCAAGTGGACCTAAATGATAATATTTTATTCCTAAGGTTGTTTTTGGTCGAGATACACTTGTCCAATAGAATTAGGACATGTGTTAGGGTAATATTAATATCATTTTTACCCTTAATTACCCTATTTACTTTTAACTATGGTAAATAAAAGTAAAAAGTTATTATTCACCAAAAATTATTTTCATCTCATTGAACCATATTTCACTCCTTGATATTAACCGTTTCTCTTAGATTTTCGAAATTCCACTCACAGAAGGGGTAAAATTAAATTTTATGTGAATTTCTAAATTCTCCTAGGAGGAGGGTAAAAGACGGTGAAAAGTTGAATAAAATTTTTATATATCTAAAATTATTCTAAACTAACTACAATTAATTAAATTGAACTTATATAGGTATTATGTATATATTTTGACCATAATTAAATATAACTAAAATAAATAATTATTTAAATAAAAATTTGGTTTTAAACTATAGCTAAGTATTTTTCACTATTCATCAAAAATTGAAAGTTTTCATAAAAATACCAAAAATTCGGCCTTAGATATATTTGATATTATGAATTAAAAAATTATGTCTATTTTAACAAATTCAAAAAATATAAGTTGCATTAATTAATTTAAAAATTAATTCTCGTTGTCAAAACAAATAGCGTGTTTTTAAGAAATGATAACTATTATAAGATGGACACTTGTTTATGTCTGGTTTAAATGTGAAATTACATCCAATGACCAAAATTGTATTAAATAGTAAAAATATATTCTAAATATACTTTAAAACCACTCAAACTTATAATTTATCACTATTAATTATTTCGATTAAAAAAGTTGTTTTTAATTAAAATTTAGTAATTTTCACTATTCATCAAAATATGAAAGTTATCTGAAAAGTACCAAAATTTCACCCTAGGCTAATTTCAATATTCCAAATCCAAAAATGAAGTCCATTTTGAAAGATAAAATTTATAAAATTTCAAAAAGTATGTATTACTATTCATAACGGCTAGTTTTATTGGTTGTGGTGTGTTAGAACTTGAAGTTGTGTACAACACACGCTACTGTATTATTCAGAGAGAAGCATACCGTGGAAGCTTGGGGTGTTACATGGGGGTTTCTAGGGATGTGGGAGGGTTTTCTAGTTTAATGGGGGGTGTCCAGAAGGGTGGGAGGGTTGTCCAATGGGTGTCCATGGGTGTGGGGGGCTGCCCAGTGGAGTCAGGGGGCTTTCCAGGGGTGTGGGAGGGATGTCCAGGGGGTGGGGGATGGCAATCTAGTGGGTGTAAGGGGGGTGACCAAGAGGATGGGGGAAGTTCAGGGGGTGTATAGGGGTGTGGGGGGTTTCTATGGGTGTGTGAGGGTTTTCCAGGTGTGTGGGGGTGTCCAGGGTGTCCATGGGGGTGGGGGTGTCCAGGATGGTGGGAGGGTTGTCCAAGGGGTGTCCAAGGGTATGGGGGTTCTAGTGGTGTGGGAGGGCTATCCAAGGGTGGGGTGATGGCTGTCTAGTGGGTTGGGGGCTTTCTAGGTGTGTGGGAGGTTTGTCTAGTGGGGTGGGGGTGTCCATGGTGTCCATGAGGGTGGGGGTAGTCTAGGGGGTGTCCTGGGGTGTGTGTGTGGGGGGGTGGGTTCTAGGGGTGTGGGAGGGATGTCTAGGGGTGTGGGGGTGTGGGGGGTGTCCATGGGGGTGGGGGTGTCTAGGAGGGTGGGAGAGTTGTCCAGGGGGTGAGGGATGTCCAGGAGGATGGGGGTGTCCAAGGTTGTGGGCATGCTATTTAGTGGGGTGGGGGTGTTTCCAGGGGTGTGGGAGGGTTGTATAGGGGGTGGGGAGGGCTTTTCAGCAGGAGTCCAGGGAGGTGGGGTGTTCATGAGGGTGGGGGAAGTCCAAGGGGTGTCCAGGGGTGTGGGGGGTTTCTAGGGGTGTGGGAGGGTTTTCTAGGGGTGTCCAGGGTGTCCATGGGGGTGGGGGTGTCCAGGAGGGTGGGAGGGCTATCTAAGAAGGTGGGGATGTTCAGGAGGGTGGGGGTGTCAAGGGTTTTGGGCAGGCTGTGTAGTGGGGTGGGGGTTTCTAGGGATGTGGGAGGGTTGTCCAGTGGGTGGGGGAGGGCTGTCCAGGGGGTGTCAAGGAGGCTAGGGGCAGTCTAGGGGGTATCCAGGGGTGTGGGAGGGCTGTCCAGGGGTGTGGGGAGGGCTCCCTAGTGGGATGGGGGCTTTCCAGGGGTGTGGGAGGGCTATACGGTGGGGCAGGGGGTGTCCAGGGTGTCCATGAGGGTGGGGGTAGTCCAGGGGTCTGGGAGGGTTGTCCAGTAGGTGTCCAGGGGGTGGGGTGTCCAGAAGGGTGGGGGAAGTACAGGGAGTGTCTAGGGGTGTGGGGGTTTCTAGGGGTGTGGGAGGGTTGTCCAGGGGTGTGGGGGTGTACAGGGTGTCCATGGGGGTGGGGGTGTCCAAGAGGGTGGGAGGGTTGTCCAGGGGGTGGGGGTGTCCAGGGTTGTGGGAAGGCTGTTTAGGGGGGTGAGGGTTTCTAGGGGTGTGGGAGGGATGTCCAGAGGGTTGGGGAGGGCTGTCTAGTGGGTTTCCAAGGGGGTGTCTAGGAGGGTGGGGTAGTCCATGGGGTTTTCAGTGGTGTGGGGGTTTCTAGGGGTGTGGGAGGGACGTTCAGGGGTGCGGGGAGGGTTGCCCAGTGTGGTGGGAGCTTTCTAGGGGTGTGGGAGGGCTATCTAGTGGGGTGGGGGTGTCCAAGGTTTCCATGAGTGTGGGGGTAGTCCACGGGTGTGGGAGGTCTGTCCAAGGGTTGGGGGAGGTCTGTATAGTGGTGTGGGGTGTCCAGGAGGGTGGGAGGGTTTTCCAGGGGGTGTCTAGGGGTGTGGGTAGGTTCTAGGGGTGTGGGAGAGTTTTCTAGGGGTGTGGGAGGGTTGTCCAGTTGGGTGAGGGTGTTCAGGGTTTCCTTGAGGGTGGGGGTAGTCCAGGGGGTGGACAGGGGTGTGGGGGGTTTCGAGGGGTGTGGGAGGGGTGTGGGAGGGGTGTCCAGGGGTGTGGGGGTGTCTAGGGAGTCCATGGGGGTGGGGGTGTCCAGGAGGGTGGTAGGGTTGTCCAGGGGTGGGGGCTATTCAGGAGGGTGGGGGTGTCCAGGGTTGTGGGAAGGCTATTTAGTGGGGTGGGGGTTTCCAAGGGTGTGGGAGGGCTGTCCAGGGGTGGGGGCTGTCAAGTGGGTGTTCATGGGGGTGTCCAGGAGGGTGGGAGGGCTATTCAAGGGGTGTCTAGAGTTATGGGGGGTTTATAGGGGTGTGGGGGGCTATCCAGGGGTGTGGGGAGGGCTGTCCAGTGGGGTGGGGTCTTTCCAGAGGTGTGTGAGGGTTGTCCAGTGGGGTGTGGGGGTGTCCAGGGTGTCCATGAGGATGGGGGCAGTCTAGGGGGTGTCCAGGGGTATGGGGGTTTCTAAGGATGTGGAAGGGGTGTCTAGGGGTGTGGGGGTGTCCAGGGTTGTGGGCAGGCTGTTTAGTGGGGTGGGGGTGTCCAGGGGTGTGGGGGTTATCTAGGAGGGTGGGGGAAGTCCGGGGGTGTGGGGGTGTCTAGTGGGGTGGGGGTTTCCAGGGTTGGGGGCTATCTAGGTGGGTCGGTTGTCTGTTTTTCTTATGTTTCAGGTATTCTTTTGGATGGGCATAGTTGTGGGGGTGTCCAGGGGTGTGGGGGGCTATCTAGGAGGGTGGGGGTAGTCCAGGGGTGTGGGTGGTTTCCAGTGGGGTGGAGTGGTTTCTTGGGGTGTGGGGGGCTGTCTAGGTGGGGTGGGGGGTTTGGTATGTTTTTATTCTATTTTAGGTATTCTTCTAGTTGGGAATAATTGTGGTTGAACGGTTAATTTAAAAAAAATTGGTTTTTACGTCGGTTATATTATAACTGATGTAAAAAATGCACCGGGATTAATTGTAACGTCGGTTATTTCATAACCGATGTAATAAATGGAAAGGAATAGTTTTTTAGGTCGGTTATTTTATAACCGATGTAGTAAACATGTTCTCACGTCAGTTATTATTTAACCGACATGGAAATTCGCTTGGAAGACTACTTTATCACATCGGTTATGCAAATAATGGATGTGATAAATGCTTCAGAGGAATGATTTAGGACGTCAGTTATATAATAATTGACAAGATAATGTATATACAACGTCGGTTTTTTAATAACTGATGTAATACATCATGACTCCAAAGTGTTTTCCACGTCGGTTTTTGAGTAACCGACATGAAAAACTCTGTTTTTTTTACATCGGTTTTAAAATAACAGATGTAAAAACAATATTTAAAATGTCTTCTGTAATAACGTCGACCAAAAACTGACGTAAAAACAAAAATATAACCACCATAAAAAATGTTTTCTACACTAGTGGATATACTAGATTCACTTTTTGGGTCAGGTTATCTCAGAGACAAGAGTATCAGTAGAACTAGAGAAGGTGATATTGGTAGTTTCCTGAGAGCTGTTGAAGAACTTCTTTGAGGTACAGAGTTTTCTTGGGATGTCTGGTTCCTAAAAACACTTTATTCGAGACTTTTCACACATAGAAGCACCACTAACGGTCTTGACTAATAAGGTTGTGAAGTAATTGTGGATAGATTCATTTGATTCATCCTTTCAAGAGTTGAAAGGGAGACTAAATTCATCACTGATCATGATTTTTCTAGACCCGGGAAAGAGTTACACTGTTTAATGTGATGCATCAAGTATCGTGCTAGGAGAAGTTATTATATAGTGGGAAGGAGTCATTATGTATGGGTCTCGACAGTTGAGGATGCATGAGAGAAATTACCCAAAACATGATCTCAAGTTGGGTGTAGTTGTTCATGCCTTGTTTTATTGGATACGTTATCTTTTCAAAGAGCATTTTATGGTATACACTGACCAAAAAAGCCTCAAGTACATCTTTAATCAATGAGATCTGAATTTGAGACAGTGAAGGTGGGTTGAGTGCCTTTAGTTCTTTTGACTTTGAGATTTCCTACACACCTAGAAAAGGCAATGAAGTGGCTGATTCATTGACCAGGATAACTCAGATATAGGTAGTTTAGGAGGCTATTAGTGAGTAGAATATTATGGATATGTTCTCTGAGATGAATTTTGAGGTTCATAATAAATAGGGGTAGATGTTTCGTTCTTCTATAGTTGTTACCTATACTCTACTAGATCGACTACGAATGAGACAGATATCAGATTCTGAATGCCTAGTCCTATGGGAGAGTGTGTCAGGCAAGGACCCCACTCTTGGATGGACTGTAGGGGAGGATGGCGATTTGTGTTTTCATGGGCATGTATGGGTGGCAGAAGACATATGCGAAGAGTTTTTGAGATATTTTCATACCTCAGTAAGGATAGTTCATCCTGGTATCACTAAGATGTATCGAGATCTACATGATCAGTATTAGTGGCTCGTCATGAAGATGGATGTGTCTGGTTTTGTTATGAGATGTTCCACCAGTTAGTAGGTGAAGGGAGAGCATCACTGACCATTAGGGCTATTACAGCAATTAACCATTCCCAATAGAAAGTGTATTGATCTCGTGGTGGATTTTTTGATTATTTTACCAAGTCCACCTTAAATAAATGATGGTGTATGGGTGGTTGTTGATAGACTCATGAGGGTTTCAAATTTCCTACCGATCAAGGAAACCTTTTGTGTTGATGATCTTGGAAAGTTTTAAATTCGAGAGATAGTACGTTTGCAAGGGGTTATGTACTCTATCGTTTCAAATAGGGACGCCCGGTTTACTTATCATGTTTGGCAGGGACTATAGAGGTATTTGGGTACATAGGTACTTTTTATTATAGCATACCATCCCCAGATAGATGGTCAGTCTGAGCGCATGATTCCCGTTTTGGAGGACATGATCCAAGCATGTGTCTTGGATTTCAAGGGCTCTTCGGAGAGACACATACCCCTGGTGGATTTTTCCTACAATAATAGTTTCCAGGTAACGATTCATATGGTACCTTATGAGGCTTTGTACGATAGGCCATGCCGATCACCCCTATGTCAGATGGAGGTAGGAGAGGCAACTATGTTGGCACCTCATCTTGTCTAGGAGACCGCTGAGTAGGTGGAGTTGATTCAGAAGAGGATAGCTACTGCACAATCTCTCCATAAATCTTATACTGATCGACAGATATGACCTCTGGAGTATGAGGTCAGATGTCATGTTTTCCTACATGTCACACTGAGGTTAGGACATATGAGGATTCGGTGATAGGGGTAGATTTCCCTGAGATATGTTAGACCATTTGAGGTTTTATAGACAGTCGGTCTGGTTGCATATCTGTTGTAGTTACCTCAGAGGTACTGGGCTATGCATGACGTATTTTATGTTTATCATCTACGATGTTAATTTTTTTACACATCTCATTTTTTCAACCTGAGGAGTTTCAGTTGGAGGTGGATGCATCTTTTGAGGAGAACCCTATTCAGATTGTGGAACATAGCATGAAGGTTTTCCATGGTCGGTATGTTCCTCGAGTACGAGTGTTATGGAAGAAATAGCGAGTGCAGGATGAGAATTGGGAGAGTGAGTCCAACATCTGATCATAGTGGTCGGAGATGTTTTCTGATTCTTATTTACCACCCTTGGAAGGGAAATTTGAGGATGAGTTTCTTTAAGGGGGGAAGTTTGTAAGAACCTGGATCTTCATTTTAGGTATGGACCTTGTTTTTGGGTTATTTTGAAGAAAAAGAAGAAAAGGGGATTTTCTAAGAACACGTCGTGTACTTTTGAGCACACACTGGGTACCTAGTTTTCCATGTACAACTGCGTGTTGTTCGTGTGATGGCAGGGTACATGGTTGTGTGGTGACCTGGAAGACCTCTTAAATTAGGGTCTAGTTAAGGCTACTATATAGCGTGTACATTTAATGAAAAAGCTGTGTAGTTTTTTATTTGATATATCATAGCGGGGTCATGTCTCATATTTGGAAATATCTTCTTTTGGTATTGGTTCATATAAGAGCATGACAGAACATACAACTAAATTTAAACCCCTCCTAATTCTCTATCCAAGATCTGGTTGAAAAATTTTGGGTGCATTGAAATCCTGCCGGTGAGTTCTCAAACCCCTAGATAATTTCTTCCTGATTCCTCCTCTCTTGTGAGTTAATCAAGGTTGGGTGTTTTTCACCTTTCATAGATCTACACCATTCTAGGCCGATTCAAGGGCATACATTCAAGTATATTGATCATATGACACTGAGGTAGGTGTTGTGTGCCTTTTATTTTTTGTCTTTAGATTATATGTACTAAAATTGACACATACCCATGTTTTGGGTATTTCTGGATTTGGAATTTAACCCTTTCTATTACCTTTTATGGTTTCATTGATTGATAAAGGGTTGTTTCTTATGTGTAAGGATCGATACCTTGATTATGAGACACCCCATGGGTGTGTTCCCCCTGATTGCTTATTTATGGTCATTTGGTTTAGGATTTCCTGTTAGGCTTGTCCTGTTTTCCATGCCTTTTCTTATTAGGATGGAGTAGTTGTTTATTAGAAATGCATGGGATATACTTTTTAAATGTTTATCCATGTGGTATTTGTAGATTACATGAGCTGCTTTGATATGGTATGTGTTCTATTTTTCCAATGGACCATGAGAGCCTTGGATGAGGAAGACTTTGGGGACTTCCAAATTATTTACACAGGATTATGGGAGCCTTGGTGTCGATTATTGACCTAGGGGTATTGATGGGTAGTGCTTCCCAGGTGGTTATTTATAATTTATTGATTCTATGTTGACCAAGGAGTATTGACCATGAGATATTCCCAGGTGGTCATTTGTAATTGATCTATACTATGTGGAACAAAAGGGGTTAGACCATGAGAGCTTCCCATGGGGTCATTATTTAATGAATTATTGTTATATTAGACCAAAGGGGTTAGAATCTAATAGCTTTCCAAGAGGGCCATTTGTGGATAATTGAATGACTGTGATGAGTCTTCCAACCCAAATAACAAGCTTGGATTCTGTCTTACTTGATTGTTTAGATGGTATTTTGAGACATCTGTTTTGTTAGATACATAGGGGATATAGAGCTTAGGACAGATCCCAAGTTTTACATGATTAAATGAATTGAATAATAAATGTAAATTAGTGTAATTGAAAACTTTAGGATTGTTTACACTTTGATTAATTCCAAGTTTCTTGATTCATTTCTTCATATTACCAGCTATATATATTCACTGACAGTTAGGCACATATCATTTGGTTGTTGCCTATTAGAAATCATCTAACAGCCTATTTGGGTCATGTTTTGGACCCAAACAGATTATATGATTTCAGGTATAGATAAATAAAAGAACCCTTCTTCATCAGGTACTTGATTGTTGTTGGAGTTGGAGAGCATAGGACCAAGCTGAGTCTTGCGATGCTGCTAAATTTAACTTGTTTCTTTTGTACTTAGGTTTCTATATTTCTTTCCAGCATTGTGAATTTTTTGGATATTTTCTTAGATACATATTCCATGCATCATATATATATATATACATATATATATATATATATATATTGTGGCTTCTATTGGATTTACTTTCATTCTTTTGCTGTTTATTTCTATTTGGTGTTATTACTTCCACTATTATTTACTATTTAGATTATTCTATGTATATTATTCCAATGAGGGAATATTTTCACCAATATCACACATTTTCCCTCGCTGATAGTAGGAAGCCTCTGAAATTTGGGAAAATGCACTTGAGGTCATGTGACCTAACGAGTTCGGGGCACCTTTGGGTGGCAATCAGATTTGGGATGTTACAAACGTCATGCAGGATGAAGATGAGTAGTCTGATGTAATGTAGGATGATAATGTAGGTTAAAATCATGAAGGAATAATATGAGAAGTTTAATATCGTGTAGCACGATAATGCAGTTTAACATCATGTGGGCTGATAATGTAAATTAACATCATGCGGGATGGATATGAGAAGTTTAATGTCATGAAGGATGATTATGAAATTTAACGTCATATGGGATGAAGATTTCTATATTGCTCAACCATATCAGTACACAACCTACCAAAACTTATAATCCCACATGAGTTATATGCGGTGTGGGAAACAAAGAGTAATGATGGTATTTTCCTGACACATGGATGCACATAAAAAGGGTAATGAAGATGTCAGAATAGTAATATTCTAGCAATACTAGCCCAATCACTCAATGTGAAAAGATCATGAAAGTGTAACACCAATGGTGTTGCAGTTCCACCTAAACATAAGGAGGTGGAAAGAGGTGAATCACAAAATCTGATATCTAGATCACAATGATGGTGGTGTAATGATTTAGGATAGCTTCTAATCATATTCGAAACACAACATCCATATCATGTTACCAGGGATGGGGAAAAACAAATGAGGTTCAGTGGTTGACCATATATGAAACATGGGACCAAACTCAAAGGGTTATCCAAAGTCTTCTAGGTAGTTATCCCAAAATGGTAGCTGATTCAAAGTGGTATGAGACCGTTCCGTTAGGGGTTCCCTTCAGACATGAAGATGATGGGGATCCAAATAGAGGGATGATGAAAATCATGGAAATGGATTGAAAGTATATCCATTTGGAGTCTAACACCTGAGATTCTATTCCATGGTGCATTTGAGCAGGTCAACAGGGAGTATCTGAAGAAGGTAGTTGAACCCCTTCTGAAGGATGAGGGTCTTGAGGTAGTTCTTGAAAGTGGCAAGGTAGTGGTGGATTGATTCCAAATGTAGGGCGCTATCCCATATAGGAGATCATAACTCTTTATAGTTTTACATAATGCAATGGGGATGTAGAGTCATCTCATTCATAGTATATGAGGCCCCCTGTGATTAACCTGGGGTAAGGCTATAGTTTGACATCATGTACTGAGGATGATAGACACATAGTTTAACATCATACAGTAAGGACATTGCATCATATAGTTTATTGTCATGTGATTAAGACAAGAAGTGGATATCTTTTATGGTTAAATTGCTTTGACCATTGTATTTTACAATTTAGCATCATGTGACCAAGATTTTTTCCATTAGTTTAACGTCATGCGAAAAAGATTATGGGTGTTGTGCTGGTTAATGTCATGAAACTATGATGTGAAACCACAAGGATTTTTTTTATAGAGGGATGGTTATCTCTACCTCATTTTGGTGGTTTGGGATGAGGTGGGAATCCATGTGATGGGATTACCCTAAAATTCCCCCATCATATGCATGTATGTTCTCTATGCCTGAGCTAGGGAATTCCATGGTGAACATTCTAAAAGATGGTGTCAATGTCATAGGGAGGACCTCAGCGTTCGATGCAATGTAGCAGTTGGGATGACACAGAGTCTCATAAGGGAGGTAGGGTTGATAGCACACCCTATGTCCAGTGGTGTGATAGAGAATAAATGGAATGGATTATGGAATCATCGGTATGATGGGACAATGGATCCTAGAAGGTTTGGAATCCATGATCATCAATATGATGAGGCGATGAAGCCTGAAAGTAATGGAAGCCCAGAGCATCAATGTGACGGGGTGAAGGAGCCTGGATGGAAAGAATCATGGACCATCGGTATGACGGGGTGATCAATCTTGGAATGCATGGAAGCCTGGAACACTGGTATGATGGGGTGATGGATCTCAGAAGACATGGAATCCTAGATTATTGGTACTATGGGGTGATGGAGCCCAGAATGAGTGGAATATAGGAATATTGGTATGATGTGGTGATGGATCCTGGAAGGTGTGGAATCCTAGAACATCGCTATGATAGGTTGATGGACCCCAGAAGGCATGGAAGCCTGGAACGTCGGTATGATGGAGTGATAGATCCCAGAGGGCATGGAAGGTTGGAATTTCTGTATGACGGGGTGATAGAGCTCGGTAGGCATGGAAGCATGAAACATCAGTATGACAGGGCGATGGATCCTAGAAGGAGTGGAAGCATGTAATGTCGGTACAACAGGGTGATGGAGCTCGGATGGCATGGAAGCCACGAACGTCGGTATGATGGGGAAAAGGATATCAGAAGGCGTGGAATCCTAGAACATCCATATTATGGGGTAAAGGATCCCAGAATGAATGGATTCCTGGAGTGTCTGTATGATGGTTCGATGGAGCCTGAAAGGTGTAGAGTCCTAGAATGTTGATATAATTGGGAAAAGGAGCTTGGAAGGCATGGAAGACTGGAACATTGTTACAATGGGGTGAAGGAGCCTAGAAGGTGTGGAATCCTGGAGCATTCGTATAATGGTGTGATGGAGCCTGGAAGGTGTGGAATCCTGGAATGTCATCTCATAAGGTAGAACAAATAGAGCATGGATATAATCGAACTGCACCCAATCATGGTTCTTTAGATAAAGGCATGGAATTGAAATGGGGAGGGCCTCTATGATAGCTTTTGTAGATTCATAGGGAGGACCTCATTGTTGGTTGATGTAGGGAAAAGGAAGGAACTTTGTGCCGAATGGTAGTGGTGTGGGGAGAACCTACGTAGTGGCTGATGATGGTGACAAGGAGGACCTCTATACCTGAAGATAGTAGTATGGGGAGGACCTCCACAGTGGTTGATGATGGCAATGGGGAGGACTACCATGCCTGATGATAGCAGTGCGGGGAGGACCTCTATAATAAAATATGGTTGTGTTTCCAATACATCATTGGGTTGGGGGTGGTTTCTCCCCATGTTCCCTATGAGGAAGGTAGAGTCGGTGAGGAGCTGATGGAATCGGGGGGTGGATGCCCCCGGCACGGCCTATGAAGTTGGTGGAGTTGGTGAGGAGTTGATAGAGTCATGGGCGGATTCCCCCAGCATGGCCTATGAAGACGGAGGAGTCATTGAGGATCTGAATGAGTGAGAGGGTGGATTCCCCCAGTGCCACCAATGAAGGCGGCAGAGTTAGAGAGAAGCCAATGGAGTTGGGGGTGGATTTCCCCAACGCAGCCTATAAAGGCGGCAGAGTCATTGAGGAGCTGATGGATTTGGGGGGAGGATTCCCTCAGTGCATCCTATGAAGGTGGTGAAGTTGGTGAGGAACCGATGGAGTCAGGGGACGGATGCCCTCAGTGAATCCTATAAAGTCGGTAGAGTCGGTGAGGAGCTGATGGAGTTAGGGGATTGATGTCCCCAGCACGGACTATGAAGTTGGAGGATTTGGTGAGGAGCAGATGGATTTGGGGGAGGATTCCCCCAGCATAGCCTATGAAGGCTGAAGAGCTGGAAAGGACCCAATGGAGTTGGGGTCAGATTCCCTTATAGTTTCCTCTAAAGGTGTAAGAGTCATCAAGGAGCTGATGAGGTCTGAGGGAGAATGCCCATGATGCGTCCTATGAAGGGGGAGGAGTCACCGAGGAACTAATGGAGTCAAGGGAGGATGCCCCCAGCGCAGCCTATAAAGGCAGTGTAGTCGGCCAGTAGCCAATGGATTCAAGGTCAGATGCCCCCAGTGTGACCTAGGAGAGGGTATTCACATAGGTGATGCCTCAATTTTCATGATGTCTTTTTTATACTTGATGTTGAAGGAGAAGGGTTTCACATCGGGTTCACCATTTTTTTCAATGATTTCTTCAGGGCATGCATCTATCTGTTAAGGATGCATTGGTACTTTCCTTGAATTCCTTCTTTCCAAAGGCAGGTGGCATTTGTCACTTATTTAGGGATGTTTTCTCCTTGATCAAAATGGGATGATGGGATGTGGGTCTCTCCTTCCGTGGATTCCTCCTCATAATTTGTTGCCTAATTCGGGTATCCCTCATATATTTCAGTCATTGTTCATGAATATCATTCTCGGTTCCATATATTTATGGATAGTGGTTAATTATGCTACTTCTGTCTAGACATTCCATGGGGTCTTGAAAGGGAATAAACCATCGGTCGGAGTAGATGGTAACATCAGGCATGTCGGTGTATCTTCGGATGCATGGACATTATATGACATGTGTTCTTCCTCATAAGAGGGTACCTTAAGGGCATATAACCAAGGAATCACACGTCATTCATGGGGTATATTATGTTAGAGGCATGTCTATAAGGTTTTTCTCAGCTTCCCATGTTCAACATGGGGTAGGATGAGAGTTTAACGTCTTGTAAAGATGGATGGGATTGATCTGGACACCACTGAGGGTGGATCAGAAAGAGTGCACCATAGTGATGGGGACACTAGATTGATGAATCAAAACTCCCAATAATATCAGACCCAGGGTGGTGTGTCCCATAAAGGGAATATGTCACACCATGAAGGCTGATCTAGACACCACTGAGGGTGGATCCAAGAGAGTGCACCCCAGAGTGGGGGACAAAAAAATCTTACCATTGGCTGGGATTAAACCCCAGGTAGGTTTTCTACATACCCCATGTAGACAATAGGGAGAAAAACCCACATAGTTTTAAGGGAGAGACATGGAATTGAGGTGTGCACAAAGTACAATGACCCGGAGACATGTTGGGTCTTACACATGGATAACAGTCCATCACAATATGGACA
Organism: Viscum album; assembly: GCA_963277665.1. Lineage (NCBI taxonomy): Eukaryota > Viridiplantae > Streptophyta > Magnoliopsida > Santalales > Viscaceae > Viscum > Viscum album. The sequence goes on along the minus strand of OY728156.1, from coordinate 2,133,412,375 downwards.
CTCTTGGTTGGATGGTTGTGGATTGTATGGGGCTTATGCATGGTTAGCTACCTAAGTAAATGATGTGATCCCACCGGGATGTGGCATCTCGGGTAGGAATTAGGATGGATGATGGATGGTTAAATAAAGTGGATGGGAGGAATGGGATGGAACTGACGTGAAAATGATAGTGATATTAGGCTTGAACCTTAGAGAGACTTCCTACATATCCCCGTGTCAGGGAATCAAGGTCCATGTAGTTTGGTGGGGTGATGGGACACTTGAGGAAGCAACCCATGAGAATGGACGTATGGATGCGACCCAAAGGAAGTAGAACCTATAGGCTGGGGCATGACCTTCCTAAAAAAGTCTTAAGGGAGAGACCAGGATGATACATGGATAATGGGATTGAACCCTAGTGAGGCTTCCTACATATCCACGTGGAAGGTAATCAATGTCCACATAATTCAATGTGGCGATGGGAAACTTAAGGAGGCACCCTGTGAGAATGGATGCATGGATGAGACCCAAAGAAATTATAACCTCCAGGTTGGGGCATGAACTTATAGAAACATAAAGTATCAAGGGAGAGATAAGGATAAGACATGGACGATGGTCTTAAACCTCTGGGAGGCTTCCTACATATCCCTATGGTAGGGAATCAAAGTCCACGTAGTTTAGAATGTGGAATAGAATTGGGGTGTACACAAAGGAGAGTGACCCAAAGACATGTTGGGGCTTATGCATGGTTAGAAGCCCATCATAAGAGGGACAATATTGGTTGGAGGAGTATGAATTGAGTGTGGGAGGGGGGTTTAAGCATGATTAGATTCCTGGGTGATGTTCTGACACCACAAAGGGATGGACCAAGGATGTGGGTCCCAATAGGGGGACACTGAAGTTTTCCAGTGTTTTGGGTGGATCCTTGGGGAGGCTTTCTAAGTACCATGCCTAAGATACACAGATCAAAACCCACATAGTTCCTAATCATATAATTTAATGTCATTCAATACGAGGGTGAACTGACGTGAAGTTGTCGGGACTGATGGGTGATGGGATTAAACATTAGGGAAGCTTCTACATACCTTGACTAAAAAGGGCAAGGATAAAATTCCATGTAGTTTGGAATAAGGGGATTTGGGATTACATGCTATGGTATCCCAAATAGGATTTCATGGTCACTGTTTTACTCTAAGATCACGTGATTCAGGCTCAGTGTGAGAAATAATAAGAAACCACAGACCTTGATATCATGGTGCAAAGGTGCATCCACAAAGGGTTGTGAATAGGGAATATGCATTAAATTGTCTTGGGTGCTAATAGGAAGGGGAAATAAGGTATGGGACCTATGCATGGAATCATCTAGGGTGCCACTAAGGAGCGGTAATGGTGAAAGGGTCTTACACAAGGAATCTGACTGGGGGCCCCTATGGAGCGACAATAGTGAAAGAGGCTTACGCATGGAAGATATCTGTGTACCACTATGAATGGTTAATTATGGATAGGAATTATTCATTGAAGTAGACTATGTGCCACTATGGAGTGGCAATGGTGAAAGGGGATTATGCATTGGAACAGCCTGGGTGCCACTATGGAGTATCAATGGTGAAAGGGGCTTACACATGGATGTTTCCCGTAATGTCTTCCTCATGTCTGACCATGAGGGCAGCCCAACTCACTGGTGGGTTGAGGCATATAATTGAGGCCTACACTTATGATCTAGTACATATGTGGGATAATTCCAAAGGTGTTAGAATCATTCTAAACAAATGGAGATGAAAAGTGTGAATCATAAGCCCAGCATTCAGAACAGAATGGGGGCGACATGATGAAGGGAGATAAATGTTGACCATATTCAAATCATAGTATCCACATCATGTTAGCCTGATATAGAAACAAAAAAAAGGGCCAACCACTGACCGTATTCAAAACATGGGGACAAACTTGAAGTGTCATCCAAAGTCTTCTAGGATGTTCTCCCAGAATGGTAGGTGAGCCAAAGAAGCATAGAACCAGGATGTTATGGGGGTCCCTTCGGATGTGGAGGATGATGAATATCTGAATAGACACATTAAGCATGAGGTGGAGCAATGTATTTCTAAAATGAATTCCAACACTCTTAAAATTACGCCACTTTAATCATGGAATGAGGAATCTTATGCTTGTCACATAATCCTTCTCTTCTTTGGAACAAGATGCATCATATTGTTGAATGATAGGGAATGCTACAGTTTAAAGTCATGTAGTGAGGACTATTGGGATTTTATGATTGGCTCATAAGGAATCTCTTGTTTAGAGAAAGATTCATCATATGGTTGTCATATAGGGTGTACTACAGTTTAAAGTCATGTAGAGAGGATGGTTGGCATCGTATGATTGGATTATAATGCATCTCTTGTTTTGAGAAAGATGAATGATTCTATTGATTGATAGGGAATTCTAAATTTTAAATTCATGTAGTGAGGACTATTGGGCATAAGGTGCCTAGTAGTGGCTAGTGTTGGGACTTACACAAGAGCATCCCTTTCTGGTTCAACCTCATATACGAGTCAAGTGAATGGGTTTGGAGGAGTTTCTTGAAGAATGGTTTGATTGAACTTACTCAGGGAATTGAAGATGAGAATATAAACTCACAATATGGGAAAGGGACCAAGTGTAATATGTCAACTCATGGTTTTTCATGGAGTGTGGAAGAGTATCATGAATCATGGTATTCCATAGGCGGAAGGTGGGTGCGTATAAGGGTGCAATAGAAAATGTTAACGTACCGGCATGAAAAGTTTTTGGTGAGAATCTCCATTCTTCATGGGGGTTAGTGACATTAGATAAGGGGCCAGCCTGGAGGGCATAGACCATAGTCCGACACTGATACCGAGTAGGGGTGTAGGGGGTAGCCCCTGCGGTATGAACCAGCAGGTGCAGGACTGGGCACTGTTTTATGCAAGATTGGGCTGTGTGGAATAGGTGCACACAAGATTTGGAACCTTGGCACTGTTGTACACAATATTGGGATATGCGGCACAAGGACACACAATATTGGGCACCTTAGCACTATTGTGTGCTAGATTTAAGTCTTACGTGTAATATAGGAGGTTTTTCACACAAGAATGGAATCTTGTGCACAAGAGGAAATCTTTCGCACACATGAATTAGGTAGAAAATTGGTCGGGCTAGGATCAAAACACTATGGTCCCTCTTAAAGGCAGACCCATACGGGAATTGTCTCACAAGATCTCATATGGAGGATTCTATTCTTCCACTCAAAAGTGGAAGAGGTGGTCTTATGCACTATAGAGCGGCGACCGACCTCTAGATACCTCCCTCATGGGGAGGGGTTGTACTTGTATTTATAGGCACAAGTGTGAGTGGTTGAACATAATATTACAGGTGTGGAAGAGATATTCTACACACCTTTTGGTGGGTTTACGTGAAAAGGGGTGTTTTACATCACATTGGGCACGTGAGAATCTTGCACGCAGATGATAATCTTACATGCACAACACAAAACTTGTGATAACCTCTCTTAGCCATTTTATCGAGACTTCATGGAACTCTCTTAACATAAATCACATTGGGAATGTATGAATATTTCACATGCATGTTGATCTTATGTGTGCATCTCAAAACTTGGGCGCACCTTACTTGGATGTTTTTTAGGTAGTCGGGGCAGAAGATGACATCCCATTGGGCACGTAAAAGGTTTGCGTGATAGCTTGCACAAAATATTTTGTTGTTTCATGAAAGATTTTATTCTTGTGATCCAAACATACATTATTGCACGCCAAATTTACTATCTTACACACAAAACCATGCTTATCCCCAAAATCATCTGTGATGGCCATTTTCAACAGTCTGACTTCAAACGGCCATAACTTCTTATTTGTGACTCCATTCGGGCTCCACGACCAGTCAAATCGAAGCCTATAAAATGAGATATTCTCAAAGATCATGTTTGGAAGAATTTTGTGAAATACATGGATGTGTTTTATGGTGCCAACAAATTCCCCCCTAATAATGGGGTCCAATGAGGATGAGAAGGGTGAGGTGGACTGTATTCTAAGAAAATCAATAAAGAAAAAGCCTACCATAGGGGCCACTATATCTTAATCGCATTGAGGAAATAACCAACTAGAACTATAATCCCATGTGATTCATTTCTGATGTGGTAAACAAGAGACAATAGAAGTTAATTCACCTATACGAGAGTGCCAAACATGGGAAGATGTTTTGAGATTGTAATGGGACATTGATCACCTCTAGGAGCATCTAGGATGAGAGATTATGTGAATGGAGAATAGGGTTCTCGGAACAACAAACATTCCTTTCCCAACGTGATCTAGAGAATGAGAGGGATGATGATAATGGTGTTAGAATAAATCTAAACAAAGAGGAATGAAGAATATGAATTACGATACCCAAAATTCGGAACACAATGAGGATGGAATGACGATGGAGGATAGTTGTTGACCAAATTCAAAACACAACATTTTCATCGTGTTAGCCTGAAATGGGAACAAATAAATGGGGTCCAACTGTAGACCACATTTGAAAACACAGGACAAAACTTGAAGTTTCATCTAATATCCTTCAAAACGTTGGCCCAAGATAGTAGGTGAGACTTAAGGTCAAGCATCCTAACCATTAGGGGGTTTCTTCAAACGTGAAAGGGAATGATGATCTGAATAAAAGGAATGTAAAGCATGGTGTGGATTGATGAGTTGTTTGAATGGAGTACAACACTCTTGAAATTATGCCACTGTGACGAAAGAAAATTGGGTGAGTGTATCGTCCTAATCCAGGATCAAACCTACTTCCAAACAGGACCTCTCTGGTGAGATCCTAGAATTCCTTGTAGTTTTACGTCATGAAATTTAGGATGATAGATACATAGTTTAGCATTGTATAGTGAGGACAAAACATATATAGTTTAACTTCATACAGTGAATATGATGTATGGAATAGTTTAATGTAACATGGCCAGGTTATTGCAAGTATTTTAAGGTCATACTGCCTGGACCCTGGCTAACTATTTTAAGTCTTGTTGCACGGAAAAGGGACTCCTAGATTAAGGTCTTAGAGTTTGGAAAATAACTAAGTGAAATTTCAAAAGGGTCAACGAACCTAGGGCTAGACCCAAAGATAAAGTGTATGGGCATTCCTACATATCCTATAAGGATGGGAATCCAGTTGTACATAGTTCTTAAAGGTGGTATGACATGTAGGAAATACCAAACAAGGGGGAAACGTCTTCTTGAGTGAAGACATTAGATGGCTAGGTAACTTATAGTTACACATCCTAGGTGTATAATCTTCCATTTAGTACAATGCGATAAGGATGATAGAGATCATATTTTATGGTCATAAATATTGGACCGAAAATTAAAATATGCGATGTGGTACCATAAAGTGACCCGACGTGAAGGGGGACAAAATAGTCCACACCACACCAAAAATTTCCATTAACATAGTTTAAAGTCGTGATGCCTAGACTAAGGGACTTAGGCTCCTAGTTTAAGGTAATAGAGTGAGGACCATGAGGGGTGTGGATTTTCCATGAATGCACAGACCTTACCTATATTCCTAAGCATGTGGGAGCTACGCTCAATGTGGGAAATAAGGGTTGGAGAGATATTTGTAACACATGGAATAAATAGCTAGGGGAGATGGTGTGGAGTCAAATATGACCCTCACAATGCTAATTCAACAACTTTAACACACATAGATGCATGGAGGTATAACACCAAGTTTGTCAAAATTCCACACGAACATGATGGATTGGAAAGGTCCTTGAATCATTCGAAAAATATTTAATGCTTAATGGGGGTGGAGTAATGATGGAGGATAACTGTTGACCAAATTCAAAACATAGAATCCATATCGTGTGACCTGAAATGGGAACCAACAAATGAGCATCGACTGCTGATCATATTTTCAATGCAAGACTTGTGTAAAATTATCATTCAAAATCCTCGGGTACGTTGGCCAAAGATGGTAGGAGATCACTGAGGCCTATTATCCATGCCATTCAGGGGTCCTTGTAGATTATAATGATTATGGAAACCCAAATAAAGGGAAACATGAATCATGGAAATGGATAAATACATGTCCATGTAGAATCCAACACTCTAAGTCCTAAACCACAGTGCATCTGGGAATATTGGTGTGGCATAATAGAGGCTGATAAGTCTAGAGATAAAGGGGTAAAAATGGGTTGATAAACCTGGGTCTAGACCTGAGGTGAAATGCCTAGGTTTTCCTACGTATCCCATGAGGATGGGAATCAATCCATATGTAGTTCTTGAAGATATGGGGTAGTTTATCATCATTCAACAAGGATGTAGGAGAATAGAAGGAAGATTACCAAAGGGAAGTACATGGAATGGATATCATAAACCTAACATGAATGAGGACCCAATATGTCCTCACCACATCATCTGCTTCCGATATGGTTTGGGCCAAGGGGTTGGAAAGAAGGGATAATTTGAAGTACCTAGGGCTGGACCCGGAGGCAAAATGTTTGGGTGTTCCTTTGTATCCCAAGAGGATAGGAATCAAGCCACATGTAGTTCTCTAAAACGACATGGTAGGGTAACAATTCTAGGGGAAATCCCATTTTGTAGGTCTAGCCCATGCACTAAAAGAAGTAGCATTTGATGGATCTTGTTTGTTTTTTAGGGTGGAAGTGTTTTTTTTATGAAGCAACAAACCTAGGATAGAGAATCTTGTGGTCACTGTAGGAATTAATCCATATGTAGGACATGAAAAATAGCATGGTGGATGACTGATACCAAACATCATGTCCCCTCAAGCGAGGAAACAACAAGGCAGTGCCATTTTTCATCATGCGGTCAGGATGGTAATGTCACAGTTTAGCGTCATATTATAGGACCAACCCATGCATTTTAATTTCATGAAAGAAATAAGAAACTATTTAATGTCATGTGGGTCCATTCAGTATTGTTTAACATCATATGGATTGGATTCCCATAGAAGAACGAGGTTCTAAAGGGAATGTACAAGGTGTGATAAAGCATACCCAATGTGACTGAGGGCATCAGTCCGCACCACAATGCGCACAACCCCAGAGGGAGGGGACCTTAGGACAAGGGGCAAGAAAAGATCAGAGGATATGGGGCTAGACCCAAAGATAAAACGATAGGGTGTTCCTACATATCCCATAAGAATGGGAATCATGCCACATGTAGTTCTGAAATGTCGTGCAGTTTAATGTCATGTGACAAGGATGTAGATAGGAGGGACTAGCTCCTAAGGGGGGGGGCTACCTGGTGAGGCTATTATAGACCCAACATGAATGAGGACCTAACTCCACATATGCCACACAATGAAATCCCTTAAGAATTAGGGACATAAGGAATAACAGAAGAAATGATTATTGGAGCCTGAGTTGGGCCCAAAGACGAAATGTTAGGGCATTCCTACATACCCCATAGGTATGGGAATAAATCCATACAGAGTTCTCAAAATTTTTGTAGTTTAACGTCATGAGATAAGGATGTGGGGGGTCTTAGTTTATATTTTTATAGCTCGGACCAAAATAAGTGAGATTCTTCCAAACATGCATAAACTATGACCAAGTCCCTAATCCCACAAGAGTTGTGCTCGATGTAGTAAACAAGGGTGGAGAAGATCTTTGTAATACATGGAATACACAGAGAGGAGAAACAAAAATAAGCCTCGAATGACACCTTGATTTTGATTCATCCTCTTAACGTGCAAACACACACTGATGGATAACACTAGGAGTGTCAAAAATCAACTTGAACATGATGGAATGGAAAGGGATGTGAATCGTGAGACCAATATTTAGGGTTCAATGGGGGTGGCACAATGATGGAAGATAACTATTGACCATATTTGAAACACAGCATCCATATCATGTTTCCTGAAATGGGAACAAAAAATGAGCATCGACTGCTGAACATATTCACAATGCAGGACCTGTGTCGAATTGTTGTTCAAAATCATCAGGGACCTTGGCCCAAGATGGTAGGAGATAACTAATTACTAGAATACATGTCATCCAGGGGTCCTTTTATATGTGAAAGATGATAGAAAACCCAAATAAAGGGAAATGTGAAGCATGGAAATGGATGGAAACATGTCTATGTAGAATCCAACACTCTTGGTTCTAAACGATAGTGCATTTGGGTATGTTGGTGAATTACCAAAGAGGGTCAAGAGGCCCAATTTAAAGAAGATGACTCGAGGGTATGAGTGGAGAAATAGGGTATGGAGAGCTCTCAAGAGAGAGGTATGTGGAGTGGTTGTTGAAAACTTGATGTGAATGAGGAACAATTCAACACCACACCACATACCCCTGGAGTACTTAGTTCAAGTGACTAAAAGGAAGAGACGATTTCTAGGAAAAAGGGTTGGACCCAAAGAATAAATGTTCGGGCATTCCTATATTTCCCATGAGGATGAGAATCAAGCCATACATAGTTCTGAAATGCCGTGTATTTTAACTTCATATGGTAAGGACAAGGGTATGGGGTATATCGAAGAGGAATGTGTACAACATGGCAAATAACCTAACATTAATGAGGACATAAGACCACATACGCCACACCATTCATAATTCTAGGAGAGATAATAGGCCAATTGTCTGAGAGAAAGGATCGATTAACCTAGGATAGACCTAAAAACGAAATGTTCAGGTGCTCTTATATATCCCATTAGGATGAGAATCAAGCCATGTGTAGTTTTGAATTGTCGTGCAGTTTAACGTCATGCGGTAAGGACATAAGGGGTGAAGGTTGTTCTATAAGGAGGGGAACATGATTAGACCATTGTAAACCCAATGTGAATGGTGACCAAAGAAGTCCACATACCACACCATATGCAATCCCTCAAAGATAACTAAACCCAGTGGGTGAAGAGATTTGTTGGGTTGGACCTGATGATGAAATGTCTTGGCATTCCAACATATCCCATTGGGATGGGAATCAAGCCATATGTAGTTCTAAAATGTCATGAAATTTAACATCATGTGACAAGGACGTGGTATATCTTAGTTTATGGTCATAGAGATTAGATCGTAAATTCCCAATTTAATGTTGTGTGTGTGGAACAAAAGGGAAGAAAATGTGAATTAATGTGGCCATCATTTGGGAGTCCATGGGATGGTAATAACAATTGAGGATAATTGTTGACCATGTTTGCAACATAGTATCTCTCTCGTGTGACCTGGAATGGGAAAAAACAAATGAGCATCAGCCATTGACCATATTCTCAATATGGGACTTGTTTCAAATTCTCGTTCGAGATCCTCTGGGACGTTGTCCCCAAACGGTAGGTAAGCCAAGGTGGCATGAAACCAAGCTACTAGGGGGGTCCTTTCAGATGTAAAAGATGATGGGAACCCAAATGGAGGGATGCATGAAGCATGGTGGTACTTATGTAGTTTAACATTTTATGGTAAGGACGAGGGATGAAAGAAGGGTGTCTCATGGGGATGTGTGTGGCATGGAAACAATAGACATATGTGAACAATGATGTATAGTCCATACCACACTACATAATCCCAAGTGAGAACTTGGGCCAAGAGTCCAAAAAGGTCAAGGGACCTAAGGTTGGGCCACAAATGGAAAGTCCCAACATTACTACATATACCAAAAGGATGGGAATCAATCCATATGTAGTTCTGGAGATTTTGTGTAGTTTAACGTCATGTGGTAAGGATGATAGGTGATCATAGTTTAAGGTCATAGAGCTCATACCATTTTGTAGTTTATCTTCATGTGGGACAAGGGTGTTGGTTTAATGTCCTCCAGGATGTGTGTAGTCAGTTTAACATCTTGTAGGACGGTAATACAGGTTAACATCATGATGTAAAACTTTTAGGTAGCTTTATGTCCTTCAGTCTAGAAGGACCACATGGTTTAACGTCATGCAGTAAGGACAGAATAGTTTAAAGTCATGTTGTCCTATAATGTAGTTTAAATTAATGCAGGATGATAATATAGTTTAATTTCATGTTGGACATAGATTAATAGTTTAATGTCATACAGGATGATAATGCAGTTTAACATCATGCAGGATGAGGATTAGTAGTTTAATGTCATGTAGGACAATAATGCAGTTTAACGTATTGAGGGATGAAGATGAGTAGTTTAATGTCATGTAGTAATATAATGTATTTTAACATTATCTAGTATGAAGATGACCAGTTTAATGTCATGCAGGATGATAATGGAGTTTAACATCATGCAGGACGAAGATGAGAAGTTTATTATCATGTAGGAGGATAATACAGTTTAACGTCACGTGGGATGAAGTTGAGTAGTTTAATGTCTATAGGATTATAATTCATTTTAACATAATGCAGGATAAAGATGAATAGTTTAATGTCATGCAAGATGATAATGCAGTTTAATGTCATGCAGGATGAAGATGAGTAGTTTAATTTCATGTAGAATGATAATGCAATTTAATGTTATGTGGGATGAATGTGAGAAGTTTAATATCATATAGGAAGATAATGAAGATTAATGTAATGTAGGACGACGATGATCAGTTTAATGTCGTATAGGACTATAATACAGTTTAACATCATGTGGGAAGAAGATAAGCAGTTTAATGTCATGTAGGATGATAATGCAGTTTAATGTCATGCGGGATAAAGATGAGTAGTTTACTATCGTGTAGGACGATAATGTAGTTTAACATCATGCAACACAAAGATGGAAAGATTAATGTCCTGCTAGATGACAATGCATTTTAATGACATGCAGGATGAATATGAGTAGTTTAATGTCGTGCAGGATGATAATGCAGTTTAACGTCATTCAATACGATAATGTAGTTTAACTTCATGTAGGATGAAGATGAGCAGTTTAATGTCATGCAGGATGATAATGCAGTTTAACATTATGTGGGACAAAGATGATCATTTTAATGTCATGTAGGATGATAATTCTATATAACATCATGTAGATGTAGCTGATTAGTTTAATTTCATGCAGGATGGTAATGAAATTTAATGTCATGCGCGATGAATATGAGTATTTTAATGTTGTGTAGGATGATAATGCAGTTTAACGTCATGTGGGACAAAGATGAGCATTTTAATGTCATGAAAAGACAATAATGCAGTTTAATGTCATTCAGACGAAGATGAATAGTTTAATGTCATGCAAGACGATAATGCAGTTTAACATCATGTGGGATGAAGATCAACTGTTTAATGTCATGCAGGACGATACTGAAGTTTAACATCATGTGGGACGATAATGTAGTTTAACGTCATGGAGGACGAAGTTGAGAAGATTAATTTCTTGGAGGATGATAATGAATTTTAACATTATATAGGATGAATATGAGAAGTTTAATGTTTTTCAGGATATTAATGTAGTTTAACATCATATGGGATGTAGATGGCAGTTTAATTTCATGCAGGCTGATAATTCGGTTTAATGTCTTGTTTGGCGAAGATGAGCAGTTTAATGTTTTGTCGGATGATAATGTAGTTTAACATCATATGGGATGAATATAATCAGTTTAATATCATCTAGTAGGATAATGTAGCTTAACATCATGTGGGATGAAGATGAGAAGTTTAATGTCATACAGGATGGTAAGGCAGTTTAACGTCATGTAGGATGAAGATGAGCAATTTAATGTCTTGCAGGATGATAATGCAGTTTAATGTCAAGTGGGACGAAGATGAGCATTTTATTATCGTGCAGGATGATAATGTAGTTTAACATCATGTGAGAGTAATATGAGTAGTTTAATATCATTTAGGACGATAATGCAGTTTAACATAATGCAAGATGAAGATGAGTAGTTTAATGTCTTGCAGGATGATAATGCATCTTAACGTCATACAGAAAGAAGATGAGCAGTTTAATGTCATACATGATGATAATGTAGTTTAATTTCATATGTGATTAAGATGAGAAGTTTAATGTTGCGCAGGAGGATAATGATATTTAACATCATGTAGGATGTCGATGGGCAGTTTAATGTCATTCTGAACAATAATGCAGTTTAACATCATGCAGGAAATAGATGAGCAGTTTAATGTCATGCAGGATGATAATGCAGTTTAATAACATACAATATGAAGATGAGCAGTTTAATGTCGTGTAGGATGATAATTCATTTTAACTTCATGTGGGATGATAATGATGTTTAACATCATGAAGGATAAAGATGAGCAGTTTAATGCCATGTAGGATGATAATGTGGTTTGACACCATGCGGGACGAAGATGTCTATGTCACGCAACCATATCAATACACATCCTACAAAACTACTAAGCTTAAGTGAGTCATACTCGGTGTGGGAAACATGTTGTAATGATGGGATCTTCCTGACACATGGAAGCACAAAAAAAGGGGGATGTAGATGTCAGACTGGGAATATTCCAGTGGTATTGGCCTACTCACTCAACGTGAAAAGATGCATGAAAGGGTAACATAAGGGTGTTGGAGTTCCTCCTAAACCTAAGGAGGTGGAAAGATATGAATCACAGAATCTGATATCTGGATCATAATTATGGTGGTATAATGATTTAGGATAGCTACTAACCGTATTCAAAACACATCATTTAGATCGTGTTACTAGGGATGGGCACAAAAAATGAGGTTTTTCCTCTAACCATATTCAAAATGTAGAACCAAACTCAAAGGGTTGTCCAAAGTCTTCTAGGGAGTTGGCCCAAAATGGAAGGTTAGCCAATGTGGCATGAGACTATTTTGTGAGGGGGTCTCTTTGGACATGAAGATGACGGGGATCCAAAGAGATATAAGATTTAAATCTTGGAAATGGATTTAATGTATCTCCATTTGGAGTTAAACACCTAAGGTTCTCTGCCATAGTGCATTTGAGCACGTCAATAGGGCATATCCAAAGGAGGGAGTCAAACCCCTTCTCAAGGTTGAGGGTCTTTAGGTAGTTCTTAAAAGTGGAATGATAGTGGACTTATGCCAAATGGAGAGTGTTATCTCATATATTATATCCTGACGCTATACAGTTTTACATCATGTGATGAGGATGTAGATCCATATCATTCATAGCATATGAGGCGCCCTGTTATCACATAGGGTAAGACTAGTTTAACTTCGTGTACTGAGGATGATAGACACATATTTTAACATTATACGGTAAATATGTGGCATCATATAGTTTAATGTCATGTAATTAGAACAAGAAGTGTCTGTCATTTAAGGTCACATAGCTTTGACCATGTTGTTTTACAATTTAGCATCGTGTGACCAAGATGTTGTCCAGCAGTTTAATTCCATGCGACAAAGAAGATGAGCGTTGTGTGGTTTAATTTTATGAAACTAGGAGTTGAAACCATAAGGATTTTTTCAGTATAGGGATGGTCATTTCTACCCCATTATAGTGGTTTGGGATGAGGGGGGATCCATATGATGGGATTACCCTAAAATTCCATCATCGTATGCATAGATGTTCTCCATGCCTGAGCTAGGTAATCCTATGGTAAAAATTATAGAAGCTGGTGTCAGGGACATAGGGAGGACCTCTATGGTCGATGAAATGCAGCAGTTGGGATGAAATAGAGTGTTCAAGGGTGGTAGGGTTTGTAGAATTCCCTCTGTTCGGTGGGGTGACAGAGCACAGATGGCATTCATGCCTGAATAATTGGTACGATGGGGAAATGGAGCTTGGAAGGTGTGGAATATTGGATTTTCACTATAATGGGGTGATGGATCCCAAAAGGCATGGAATCTTGGAGCGTCTATACGATGGGGAGATAGGGCCCAGATGTCATGGAATCTTGGAACATCTGTATAATGGGGCGATGGATCCCAGAAGGCGTGGAAGCCTCAAATGTCGGTATGACGGGGCGATGGAGCACAAAAGGCATGGAATCCTAGAACATTGGTATGACCAGTTGATGGATCATGGAAGGTGTGGAAGCTTGGAGTGTTGGTATAATGGGGCGATGGATCTTGGAAGGCATAGAATCTTGGAACATCGGTACGACAGGGCGATGGTGCCCGGATGGCATGGAATCCTGGAATATCGGTACAACGGGGCTATGGATCCTGGAAGGCAGTAAGTGTGGAATGTCGGTACGACAGGTGATGGAGCTTGGAAGGAATGGAATCCTAGAATTTCAGTATGATGGGTAGAAGGATCCTGGAAGGCATGGAAGCCCAGAGCATCCGTATGACGGGGTGATGGATCCCGGAAGGTGTGGAAGCCTGGAACATCGGTACAACGGGGAAAAGGTGCCTAGAAGTCATGGATTCCTAGAACTTTGGTATGATAGGGAGAAGGTTCCCATAATTCATGGAAGCCTAGAGCATCCATAAAATGGGGTGATGGATCTTGGAAGGCATGGAATCCTGGAACGTCATCTCATAAGGAAGAGCAGTTAGAGCATGGATATAATCGAATTGTGCCTAGTGTTGGTTCTTTGGAGAAAGGCATGGATTTGAAATGGGTAGGGCCTTTGTGATATCTGTTTTAGATGCATGGGGAGGACCTCCATGCTAGTTGATGTCGGGAATGGGGAGGACCTTCGTGCCAAATGGTAGCGGTGTGGGGAGAACCTCTATAGTGGCTGATAATGGTGACGAGGAGGTCCTCCATGCCTGAGGATAGTGGTGTATGGAGGACCTCCCCATTGGATGATTATGTCAATGGGTATGACTCTCGTGCTTGATGATAGTGAGATGGGAGGACCTCTGTAGTGGAATATGGTTCTGTTGCCGATGCTCCATTGGGTTGGGGTGGTTTCCCCCTGCATGCCCTAAGGGGGTGGCAGATTCAGCGAGGATCCAATAGAATCGGAGGTTGGATTCCCCCGATGTAGCCTATGAAGGTGGTGGAGTTAGAGAGGAGGTGATGGAGTCACGGTCAGATTCCCCTGGCATGGCCTATGAAATAGGCAGAGTCTGTGAGGATTTGATGGAGTAGGAGGCCGGTTCCCCCGGCACGACCTATGAAGATGACAGAGTCGGCCAGGAGCTGATGGAGTTGGGGGCGGATACCCCTGACACATCCTATGAAGGAGGTGGAGTCGGTGAGGAGCCGATGGGGTTTGGGGGAAGATTCCCCTAGTGTGGACTATGAAGGTGGTAGGGTCGGCAAGGATCCCATGGTGTCTGGGGACAAATGCCCCTGGAGCGACCTATGAAGTCATCAGAGTGAGTGAGGACCTGATGGAGTTGGGGGGACAGATTCCCCTGGCATGACCTATATAGGAGCCATATTTGTTGAGGAGTCGATGGAGTCGGGAGATAGATTCACCCAGTACGGCCTTTGAAGGTGGCGAAGTCGATGAGGAGCCAATGGAGTCAGGGGACGGATTCCCCCTGTGTGGTCCATTAAGGAATATGATTCGGTGAGGATTCGATGGAGTCGGGGGTAGATACCCCCAGTGCGGCCTATGAATGCGGAGGAGTCAGAAAGGAGCCAATGGATTCAAGGGGTGTATGCCCTCGATGCAGCCTATGAAGGTGGTGGAGTTGGCGAGGAGCCGATGGAGTTGTGGGGATACCCCCAGTGGGGGATATGAAGGTGGCGGAGTCACCGATGAGCTAATGGAGTTAGGGAAAAATTTCCACAGTGTGGCCTATAAAGGTGGCAGAATAAGAGGGGAGCTGATGAAGTCAGGGCGGATGCCCCCGGTGTGGCCTAGGAGAGGGGATTCACACAGGTGATGCCTCGATCTGCACAATGTCTTTTGTCTACTCGCTGTTGAAGGAGAAGATCTTTACCTCGGGTTCACCATTTTTTTTATGATTTCACCGGGGTGTGCATCTGTCTATCAAGGACACACTAGTTGTTGCCCCAAATTCTCACCTTCCAAATGTGAGCGGCACATGCCACTTATTTAGGTACATTTTCTCCTTGATAAAAATGGGATGATGGGATTTGAGTATCTCCTTCTGTGGATTCCTCCTCAGAATTCATCGCTTAATTCGGATCTCTCTCATAGATTTGAGTCATTGTTCATGAATCTTATTCCCAGTTCCATATCTTTTTGGACACCGGTTAATTATGCTACTTTTTTCAAGACATTCCAAGGGTTCTTGAAAGGGTAGTAACCTTCAGTCAGAGTATATTGTAACATCAAGAATTTCAATGCATATCCAGATGCGTGGACATTGGAAGACATGTGTTATTTCTCATAAGAGGGCATCTTATGGGCACATAACCTAAGGCATCACACTTCGTTCACATGGTATCTTATATCGGAGGCATGTCTCTATGGTTTTCCTTAGCTTCCCATGTTGAACATAGGGTAGGCCGTGAGTTTAACGTCCTACAGAGATGGATAGTTTTGATCTAGACACCACTGAGGTTGGATAAAAAATATTGAACCCTAAAGATGGGGACACTTGATGCATGGGTCAGAATGCCCAATGAGAGTGAAGCTAGGGTGGTGGGTCCCATAAAGGGAAGATGTCGTACTATGAAGGCTGATCTGGACACCACTGAGGGTGGATTAGGAAGAGTGCACCCTAGAGAGGGGGACACCAAGGTTTACCATTGGATGGGATTGAACCTCAGGGAGGTTGCCTATATACCATGTGTAGACAACATGGATCAAAACCCACGTAGTTCGATGGGAGAGACATGGAATTAGAGTGTACACAAAAGAAAATGACCTAGATAGATGTTGAGTCTTATGCATGGATAGTGTCCCATCACAAGATTCATACTCTTGGTTGGATGGTTTTGGAATTTATGGGGCTTGTGCATGGTTAGCTGCATAAGGAAATGGCATGATCCCACTGGGATGTAGCGGACTGGGTAGGAATCATGATGGATAATTGATCAAAGTGGATGGGAGGAATGGGATGGAACTGATGTGAAGATGAAATTGATATTGGTTTTAAACCTTAGAGAGGCTTTCTACATATCCTTGTGATAGGGAATCAAAGCCAACATAGTTTAGTGGGGTATGGTACACTTGAGGAGGTAGCCCATGAGAATGAATGCATGGATGAGACCAGAAGGAAGTAGAACCTCCAGGTTGGGGTATAACCTTCCTAAAACACAAAGGCTCAAGGGAGAGACCAGGATGAGACATGGATGATGAGATTCAACCTCAAAAAGGCTTTCTATGTATCTTCGTGGTAGAGAATCAATGTCCACGTATTTTGGTGGGGTATGGGACACCTGAGGAGGCAGCCCATGAGAATGGATGCAAGGATGAGACCTAAAGGAAGTAGAACCTCCGACTTAGGGCTTAACCCTCTCGAAACACAAAGCCTCAAGGGAGAGACCAAGATGATAAATAGATTATGGGATTGAACATTTGGGAGGCTTCCTATATATATCCATGGTAGGGAATCAAAGTCCATGTAGTTCAGAATGGGGAGTAGAATCGGGGTGTACACAAAGGACAATGACCCAAAGACATGTGGGGGATTACGTGTGGTTAGTATCCCATCACAAGAGTGAAACTCTTGGTTGGAGGAGTAAAAATTGAGTGTGGGGGTCTTAGGCATGGTTATTTGCTTGGGTGCGGGTTTAACGCCACTAAGGGACAAACCAAGGATATGGGTCTCAACAGGGGGGACACTGAAGTTTACCATTGTTTGGGGTTGAACCTCATCAAGGATTCCTACATTCCCTACCTAGGATACAAGGATCCAAACCCATTTCGTTCATAAGTATACCATTTAACACCATGCAAGATGATGGTGAACCAATGTGAAGTAGTTGGGACCGATGGGTGATGATATTGAACCTCAGGGAGGCTTCAATGTACCTTGACTGAAAAGGGAATGGATCAAATTCCATGTAGTTTGTAATGAGGGGATTTGGGATTGAATTCTATAGAATCCCAAAGAGGATGTAATGGTAACTATTTTACTCTAAGCTCATGTGAGTCAAGTTCAGTGTGAGAAACAAGAGGCAAAAATAGACTGGACGATCACGGTGAAAAAGTACACCCACAAAGAATGGTGAATGGGGCATGCACATAGAAGCATCATGGGTGCCACTAATAAGGGAAAATTATAGATGGGGATTATGCATGGATATAGCTCGAGTACTACTAAGGATCAGTAATGGTGAAAGGGGCTTACACATGGAAGATGTCTGGGTGCCACTACGGAGTGACAATGGTGAAAGGGGATTACGCATGGAAGCTTCCTAAATGCTACTTAGTATGGGAAATGATGGATGGGGATTATGCATAGAAGTAACCTAGGTTCTATGAAGGAGTGGAAATGGTGAAAGGGGATTATGCCTAGATTTTTCCTGGGTGCCGCTATGGAGTAGTAATGGTGAAAGGATCTTACACATAGAAGCGGCCTATAATGTCTTCCTCATGTCTGGTCATGAGGGCATCCCATCCCACTAGTGGGTTGAGGCATATAATTGAGGCCTACACCTATGCACTAGTGCACAATCGAGATAATTCCAAGCATGTTAGAATCAGTCTGAACCAAGGGAGATGAAAAGTGTGAATCAAATTCCCAATATTCGGAACACAATGGGTGCGACATGATGATGAGAGATAACTGATGACCATATTCAAATGACAGTATCTACATTGCATTATCCTGATATATAAAAAAATGAGGTTCAACTGCTAACCGTATTTGAAACATGGTTCCAAACTCGAAGTATCATCCAATTTCTTCTGGGGAGTTGGCCCATAATAGTAGGTGAGTGGAATCAGCATGGAACCAGGCCATTAGGGGGTCCCTTGAGACGTGGAAAAGGATGAAGATATGAATGAAGGGTATAAGAATCATAAGTTGTAGTGATGAATTGTTGGAATGGATTCCAATTATCTTGAAATTATTCCATTGTAATCATGGCATGAGGCATCTTATTCTTGTCACAGAAGCCTTCTCTTATTTAGAACAAGAGGCATCCTATTATTGAATGATATGGAATGATATAGTTTAAAGTCATGTAGTGAGGACTATTGGCATCTTATACTTGGCTCATAATGAATAACATATTTAGATCAAGAGGATTCTTATGGTTTTCATATAGGGTGTACTATTGTTTAAAGTCATGTAGAGAGAACTATTGGCATCCTATGATTAGATCATAAGCCATCTCTTGTTTAGAGAAAGAGGAATCATACTATTGAATGATGGGGCATGCTATATTTAAATTCATGTAGTGAGGACTATTGGGAATAAGGTGCCTATCAATGGATGGTGTTGGGACTTATGCAGGAGTATCCCTTTCTAGTTCAACCTATCATTGAAGTCAAGTGATTAGGTTTGTTGGAGTTTCTTGAGGAATGTTTCGACTCAACTTACTCAATGAATTGAAGATGAGAATATCAACTCATGATATGTGAAATGGAATAAGATTAATATGTTGACTCAAGGTATTTCATGGATTTTGGGTGAGTATATCGAATCATGGTATTCCATAGGTGGAGGGTGGGTGGGCATAAGAGAATAATGGAAAATTTCGACTACTGGCCCAAAAGTTTCACAGTTCCACAGTCCATTTTTCATGGGGGTTAGTTATGGTAGCGAAGGGAGCAGATCGGAGAGCTGAGACTATAGCTCAGCACAAATCTTGAGTGGGGATATAGGGGTAAATCCTCGTGGTATGGACCAATGAATATAGTCCTGGGAACTATTGCATGCAAGCTTGGGTTGTACAGCATAGGTGAGCACAAGATTGGGCACCATGGCACTGTTATGCGCAAGATTGGGTTGTGCGGCACATGTGCGTGCAATATTGGGCTCCTTGGCACTATTTCACTCAATATTAAAGTCTTACATGTAATATTAAAGGTTTTGCACACAATAATGGAATCTTGTGCGCAAGAGGAAATCATTCGCACACATGACTTAGGTAGAAAATAGGTCAGGCGAGTATCAAACCACTATGGGCCAATGTAATGGCGGACCAATATGGGACCTATCATGAAAGTTTTCACACGGAGGGTACCATTCTTCCACGTAGGCATGGAAGTGTTGGTTGTACGCGTAGTAGAGTAGTGGCCAGCCTCTAGATACCACCCTCATGGGGAGGGGGGTTCACTTTTATTTATAGTAGAAAGTGTGAGTGGTTGCGCATAAGATTCTATGTGTGGAAGAGATCTTCCACACACCCTATAGTGGGTTTGCATGCAATGGGACATTTTATGTCACATTGGGAGTGTAATAATCTTATGTGCAGATGTTAATCTTGCGCGCATAGCACAAAAATTGTGCCCACCTTCCTTAGCCACTTTCTCAAGACTTTGTGAAA
This sequence comes from Viscum album, assembly GCA_963277665.1. Lineage (NCBI taxonomy): Eukaryota > Viridiplantae > Streptophyta > Magnoliopsida > Santalales > Viscaceae > Viscum > Viscum album. The sequence goes on along the minus strand of OY728156.1, from coordinate 2,133,392,206 downwards.
CTCTCCAGACATACGTCACATTGGGTGCATAAGAATCTTGTGTGTGTATCTTGATCTTACACACGCATCTCTAAACTTTCACGCAACTTACTTGGATGTTTTTCGGGTGGCTGGGATTGAAGATAGAATCCCATTGGGTGTGTAAAAGGATTGTACGATAGGTTGCACAAAAGATTTTGTGGTTGCATGCAAGATTCCATTCTTGTGTGAAAAACATCCATTCTTGCACACCAAATTTCCACTCTTTCATGGAAAACCATTCCTTTCCCCAAAATCATTCGGGATGGCCATTTTCATTAGTCTAACTTCTAATGACCATAACTTCTTATCTGTGACTCCCTTAGGGCTCCACGACTAGTCAAATTGAAGCCTGTGAAATGAGCTATACTCTGGGATCATGTTTGGAAGCATTCAGTGAAATACAAGGATGCTTTTTTTGGTTCCATCATTTGTATTTACACCATACTTTATAGGTAATTCATGTTTCCCACAAAATTATTTTTCCTTATTGAATCTAATATTTTGTTTAAGTTGTATTTTTTTAAGAATAATTCCCATTCCATTTGTTGGATTTTCCTTCCATATCTATGTTTTCAATCCCCTCAAATTTTCACCTTTTCCTAGTGTAAAATAATTTTTATTGGTCCAATTATATTTATATTCCCATTTATTCATCTTAAATAAATATTCTTTATAATTTTAATGATGTTTGTTTCTAGAAAAAAACTTTTTAAATTATCAAATTGATTTTAATGACTTAAAAATTAAATGCTTTGTTTTTCGATTCACATATTTTTATAAAAAATATTTCTTTTAAATTATATTTTAATTGATATATTTATAATAAGTTATTGAAAAAATTTTGGTTTCCATTCAAAAAAATGTTTGTTGAATGATTTTTTACTTCAATTTTTTAAAAGGGTTTGTGTAAACTTTTTTATTTTCATTTCTATTAATAGTATAAGGATTATCTGTCATTAAGTGATGTTTTAATCACCCTCAATATGTTGTTATTATATGATTCTATTTCAAAAATGAGTTTTTTGATATCCTATCTTTTCTTAAGATCATGTTATAATATTTTTTAATGGTTTAAGAAACCCAATATTTTTAATAGGTTCTTTATGATATGAAGAATTTTTTTTATATGGAACTCATGTGCATTGATGATGATGGATTGGGTATTATATCAACCCAAAATTCATTAGTTAAAGTTTCATATAGTATGGAAAGATTTCAATGTGATGTGGGAATGACGTTTCAAAAAAAATTATGTAATGAGATGTTGGAATCTTTGTTTACAATTTTTTTGTGTCAATGACATAAAATAATATTTGTTCCCATGTTTTTGTGTAAACATTACACATAATGATTTGTTCAAAATATTTTATATGATTATGGTTGTTCCAAATGTATAATTTTTTATTCATGTTATACCAAAATTTAAATATTCTTTTTATTTCCATGTACTTCCATGTTTTCATGATGATGCCTTATTTTCAAAGTATCCTGCAATTTTATGTCTTACTCAAATTTTATATGATTAATGAGATCTATTTTCAAACATGTAATATGTTTTATGATCCTTTAAGTATCTTTTTATGATATTATATTTCTCTACCATATTTTATGATTATCATATATGGTCGTATTATCCTTTATTAAGATATTTAGTTCTTCCTCATATAATCCTTGATGATTATGATCTGACACATTATGATATGTTATTTCATTACAGATTGTATGATATCACCACTTTCTTATGATTCCATTATCCAAGTTATTAATATGATTGTATAATGATATATTTCTTGAAAATGTTTTATAGGAGGATAATTAAAGGGAAATTTTTCTTGTGTTACAAAGTAATATATTTATATAGCTATTCTACAAGACACTAATCCTTTTGGTCCTTGGGTTTTGTGACTGCTTCAGAAATATATTCTTGAAATCTTAAAAATAATGAAACATTTAATTTTGGTTTATGTTGGATCTATATATCATCTCAACACTTCACAGTGTGGTATAACAAACCATACAAAAATAATCTTCTCTAGATATCTCTTTTGGTGAAACATACTTGTCCACACTACAACACATTCCTTCAATATTAAATTTGTACTCTAACTATATTATTTCTCTTTAAAAAATCTCCCCATGTCTCTAAAACCTAAAAGATTCAATGTTATTATCCTATAAATTCCATTTACTACATAATTAGCCATAAAGAGGTAATAAATTGAATTGGAAAGAGTTATTTTCATTAATATAGGTGTGATGGTGTATAAATTCAATTTATTATTACATGATTAAAATTGAGTTGAAATTTCATATTGAATTTTTTTTATAAACTTGATGTAATGGGTTATAAATTAGTTAAGAATAATGTTTTATATTGTTAGTAAATCACATATTCATATAAATGGAATGGAAATGAGTGATTTCTATAGTAGAATAAATTTAAAATTATATAATGAGATAAAAACGTTTGAATTAAATTTATAATTAAGTATATTTGGATGTGTAACATGATCATGAGTTTAATAGTACTTTTTAAATAAGGGTATTTTTTTAGATGAAATGACATCCTCACAAGGAGTGGGTTATGTTTAGAATTTTATGTTATTTGAATGGAAATAATTAAAGGATTATTTAAATTTTATACAATGGATTTTATTGTAAACCAATGTCATTATAAAATAAACCCATAGAACATCCTAAGGATGTTTTGGGGGGTTATTTCACATATATTTTTTATTGAACCATGTTATATTGAATGATTACAAGGATTATTTGTTCTATGGATCAAGTATTTCTTTGGTTATAGGCATCAATATTCAAGTAGATTTTTTATTTTCAAATAAAAAATACCTCATTTTTTAGGATTGATTTGGGATTGGATTACTTAAATTACTAAAGAAAGATAATGTACCACATCATCTATTTATTTCATACATTTGATATAATATAGCTAAATTGTAAAAAAAATTATGATGCAAGGGGTGACTAAAATAAGGTGATGCCTTCCAGAACATGTTTTCCCGATAATTTAATATGTTTTACTTAAATATAGAGAAGTAATAGTTATTATAGATTCAAAAAGGGGAAATTCTGGTAATATAGTGTATTAAATTCTTAAATGATTTGGTATGATTTTCACCATTATTGGTGAGTGAAATCTGATATAGTTTGAATGGTTTTAAATAACATTGAATCTCATAATATTATTGGTTATTTTTATTTTTTATTTTCTAAAAAAATGTCAAGGTGATATTAGAAATGTTATTTTATCCCTCAGATAGTGGTTCATCAACAAGGATAAGGGACATAATCATAAATAGATCATTGTAAAGGTACACTCCAATTATTTTATATTGATTTTGTATTGGTTGATAACAATGAGGGGGTATTTATTGTATAAGGTATGATTCTAGTAATTTCTCTCTTTTAGAAAGATTTTTTAACTTGTTCATATCATATTTTTTAAATATTTCATGTTTATTTTGTATTAAATTTGGGATTAGGAACTTGAAAGATTAGTATGACAATGAGAGTGGACACCTTTTGATAAAAATGGGTGAATAAATACTGAAACCAAAATTGGTAAAGGGAGTGTAGTACAAGTACATTATGTGTGTCAACCATGTGTCATAGTAATGTATATTTATTATCTATGTACGAAGTAAGAATTTTTTGGGAAGATAAAAACAAATAATAGTTTTAATAAGTAAATGAATATATGTATATGTATATATATGGATATAGATAAATTAGAATTTTCAATTTTAAGGAGGAGTGAATTGAATAGAATTTAATGAACTATGAATCTGATGATGGTGGATTTGAATTCCTTGAGATAGTATAATATGGATAATACTATTATTAGTATTTTCATTATTATTTTTTTTTGAGTAGTGTAATGATTATAGGATTGATCTCAAGAGTAATATTCAAGACTCTATCATCTAGTGAGACGTATAAGATGGGACTCTCAATCACTATAAGATAATTAAATAAACTTGGTGTCTTCTTAAATGGGGTATAGTAGTATTTCTTTCCCATTATATCTCATCTCACTAATATGTTTACCTTTTTATCATCCTCAATAGAGTCTTAATGTTATGATGAAATAAACCATAAAATAACATAACTAAATCTTATTGAATAATACATGTAAGTGATTATTTATTAATTTCATTATTAATTTAATTTATTTGTAAATTTAATGATAGTTGATCTATTGGTCAATGATGGATCCTAAAAATAATAATTTATTTATTATTAATTAGTTACATAAGTGTATCGGTAAAGGATAGTGATAATCATTGAGAGGGTTGATTAATAAATTCTATAAAAACACAATATTGCATTTAAGTGTCACTTTTATTATCATTCGTGTTAAATATGGGAATGATGAATGAAAAAAATCAATGACGATGTGATATAGTGGTCTTGATTAAATGTGCATGACACAAGAGATATTTACAAGTTCACACATTTGTTTTTACCAAGTGGATAATGTGTTTTGTCCAATTTTTTTATCTTACTATCAACATTCCTATAATGTTATCAATAATAACAAGGTTATGAGTATGAATATGATTTTAAAATTCATTTATAAAACATAAATGAAAATTTCATCAGGTTGATTAATCTTCTATAATCCTTCTCACATGCCTCTACGTTCAAATTATTTATACACTCCCATTATTCTCGTTAATCTCAGCCAAAATATCGTTAGAAAAAATCCCTCATTGTTTGGTCTAGGATATAAATGTTTTATCATTCTCTATTATAGAAAATAATCAATATATGTATTATAATAACTCCTCCAAAGTGTAATAATTTTGGAAATGAGTGTTATTTTTGGAAAGGACTAGATCTATAAACCAATAATATATATATATTATTCTCCCCATTTATTGTTAATATTATCCCATATTTTTTATATCTTTAAAAATCACCTTGGAATAATGGATTTGACCATGTCATAATGTGCTCAACTCCAACATTAATACAGTTATCTCAATAGGAATTTTTCTTATGATCATAGTGTATTAGGATTTTCTATTTTACTGTGACTTACCCCTTAAAAATTTTATTCACAACTACTTATAGTGACTCTTTATATTATCTATCTGGTTCTATGGGACCATGATCATAAATTTAAAGTAATTTTACATCATAGACCATAATATAATGTAATATTCTAAATTTTAATGTGATTTCCTTCTATCCATCCACTAAACATTTATAAAATCCTCACCATGAAAATAGTTTTTTTATATAAAAAAATTGCTTGTTTTTTTTCATGCACCGATTACATCATGTTATAGAAATCACCATGGTGTAGCCTATTCCACCATAAAATTTATTCATTCATTTTATTTAAAATATTATACAATCAACCTATAACTCATCTATGAGTTTTTAAAAATAAATATACAATTATATCTCCATAAAAACTCATGAATACTTCCTATTAAGAATCTATACATTTAAATATCAAAATATTAGAGTTATATAAAAAACACCATAAGATTAAATTAATTTTTAAATAGTTCTACAAGCCTTAGTGTAAAGGTTAATATTATATTGACCAATATTAATTAGTAACTTCTTAAATCCCCCATATAACTCTTTAATTTACTATGGTTCTTCGATATTCCCCTTATCTAAGGGCTTATTAATCTAACCCTTTGTATTTCTGAGAATAATTTTAACACAAAGTATAATATTTTTTAAAACTTCAACTACCAACACCTTATGTTTATACTCCTACATGTAAAATCATATTCTATTATAACCTTATCTTTTTATCTATGAAAGTTATAGTATCTCCCACTTTTCAAGAAGTTCTCTATAATAATTATCTACATTTTTATGAAATTTCAAAGGAATGAAACACAAAAAAAATAATGAACTCATAGTTATTTTGGGTGAGAATTCACTCTAAATTACACTATGAATTTCTAGAACGTATAATTTTTCTCTTTTTAGTGGAATTTATCCCTTGAGTGTGAAACTATAAGTGTTGGAAAAATAAAATTGAAAATAGTGAAGTTGTGGTACATGGTTTTAAATTCTATCAGAAATAGAATACTAAACATCTCAACTAGAAGATCTCAAAGAACAAATGAGCCCTTAGCTTCCAATATATTTTTTTGTAAGAGTATTCAATGTATGATAATTTATATACACATATAAATTCACCAATTTATTCTTCAAATAAAGATTAATCATTCTTACCACCACACTATGAAGCTCTATGAAGGCATCGAGATTATAGCTTTGAGGAGGTGAAACAAATACAAATAATCAATATATATCCTAATATGTGTCCATCCTTATCACATGTACAAAAGGAAAGCCTCATGGAATCCATCAAGCTTGGATTATAGATCCACTATCCTTATATAACCCTTTTCTAATCATTTCACCATGGATCCCATTACATCATGGATTAATTTTCTACAACTAGCTAGTTTGGGGATGACCTTAGATTTACAAACTATGATTATCTTAAACCAACTAAATGGGGATGATTAAAATAAATAAAAAACATGCCCTTATATATAGAAAATTTATGTTAATGCATGAATTCAGAGTAAATGAGAGGTCATGCACCATGTTAAATAAACCACGCTTTAGAATATATATAGAACCATTCATTATGGTAAAAATATATGACATGATAGTAGAAAGGGTAAACTTAAAACCCATATACATTACTAGATTATGATTCCGTCAAATAATACTAAAATAATTAAAGATAGAAACTAGAATAAAATCACACATCTATAGGGAAAACCAAAAAATTATATAGTAGAAAATAAAATTCAGGATGGAGAAATAATTTTAATAATACACTTAAAAAATATAAAATATGTAATGGAAAACAAATTAGGAAAATTTTAATTGAAAAAAAGATATGACCAACACTTTCTTCCATGGACATGTAGTGAAGGAATACATAAAAAATATAAATTCCAACTTATTTAAAAATAGTTTAAATATGGATTTTTTTTCATGTAAAAAACTCTAAATAATTATGTACAGTGATGGGAAAAACTATTAGTTATGTAAGGTTTTCAAAATAAACTTGATTCAATTAAATATTCCATTGAAAAAAATATAATATGGTTTTTAATTGAGAGTATTATTTCACATAGGTTCCCAGAGTTAGGTAAACAAGATATACACATAGTGATTTCCATTAATTTTCTCCTTTAAGTTTCTAGTAATCTCAAAAAATGAATAATCCAAAATATATTTAATTGATATGTCTATGACTTCAAGATCAGACTATGAAGCATAAGATCAATAAGTGAAATGAAAATGTAGTTAGATTCCTTAATGTGTGGGTTTAATCTTTAGTAAAAAAAATCTCTAGAGTACATCCTAAGTTACACATTTCCTTGAAAGTAATCCAAAGGGATGAGTTGGAGAAAAAAGAGATACTCATTCTAAGCCTTCTGAGAAATATGTCTTTTGAAAAAGGTGTAGAATAACTACTACCTTAAGCTAAATTCTTCATAAATTGAGCATGAATAGATTTATTAAAGATTAATTTATATTTTTATACATATGATACCATCCTCAATATTTTTACAATAAGTATAACACTTCATAATTAATAACTTGTTTTAAATCACAATCCCACTCTAGAAAATGTTTCCTATATTGAGTTTTTTTATAAGATTATGAATCCATTTATAAACCATAAATTAATGAACAATCTTTGAGACAATAATAGAGTTAATAAGATATACCCAAATGGTTATAAAAAAGTACTTTCCTTTCTGTTTTGAGAGTTTATATTTAAATTTAATAAAAATATCTAAAAAATGAGTGAACTTGTGATTTCCCCAAAACAAGTGGACAAAAAGATACTTGAAAATTATTTTCACTTCATTTAAGAATAAGATACTAAGAATTTGATTGTTTTTTATTAAATATATTACTTTACCAAAACAATATACACTTTATACCATACAATATTCATTAAATAGATATATCTATATTTCAAAATAATTTATAATACATTGGATATTCTTCTAGACTCATTGAAAAAATAATATAATTTCACCAACATAGATCAAGTAGGAGTAAATATCAGTCCCCTAGTTACTCTAATAGTATTGATAATCCCTTCATCCACTTTAATTTGGATAAATATACAAACATATACTTCAATGATATAAAAATGGAGAAGATAAGGGATATCCCAACTAATCACCTCTATAATAGAAGTATAATTCTCCTGGTAATCCCTTAATTAAAAAGGAATTTTTAAAAAATTCAAAGAATTGCTTGATATTTTGAATGAAAATATCACTGGATCAAACAATTTTCATAACATGAAATATAAATTCACATTTTTTCAAATGATTTCAAAGATTATGTATTTTGATAAACATTCCCTCTTAAAGGAAATATACTCCTTTCTCATTCATTGAAACACATTCCCAATGATGCACTCTAAATTCCACCTTATCCTTATTAAATTGGTTTTTTTATTTAAATAATATTATATCTAAAAAATATTCCATATTGAATTAAAATTTTATCATGTTTTGATTGTTACACACAATCACCATAGGGAATGAAAAATTCACCCTTATGTCTTCAAGTTTTCACATTATCTGTATCATTTGAGTTATGGATTACTATACCACAATATTCTTATCTTTTGTTGTGTATAATTTGAAAAAATATATTATTCTTAGATTTTGAAACAATATAACTTCCTATAATAATTAATGTACCTTCAGAAGTAGAATCTAGATCTTGAACATCACCTACCAAAAAATTATCCTAAAAATTATAAATCTATAAAGATAATTCATTATCAAACCTCATAAAAATTATAAAAATATAGAACATGAAATAGAAGAACTAATATTAAATGAGAATTATACTGGTGAATCCCAAGATAATACCATCGAACAATAAAATTATAGTCTAAAGGGAGAGATCATGTTGATGAAAAATTATGAAGGACCTCTACTTAGTCTCCCCTAGAGTCCCAAAGATCCACATCCCTGATACCATCCTGCCAAGTGTGATGGATATCCATGATATGATTATATATAAACATGTAGGCTATGATAATATAATAAATTATCAAGTAGAAATTATACTTCATCTATAGTTAAATAACCATGATGTAGGATTCAGAGTCAACAGTAAATAGATAATTATTATAAGTGGGTCAAAGAGAGATCCCAGTGTGTTGTGTTTGATACACTACAAGGATCAAACATCCCTCTCTATGGAAGGGTAAAAATGCTAATTTGACTTATACTTGGGATTTCTGAACTATACTTCTAACATTCATGCATCCATTGGCACATGACCCATCGATATTAAACTTTAACCCTATACACAGTGCCTACTAGCATACCAAGTAACCATTACCATCACTTCTAGTAACAAAAGTCACAATATACCTATTATTGTGAAAAATGGTTGAATTCCCTCCTATAACTATTATTCTAGGAAAATTATGAGATGAATATAATTATATTGGAGAAAACAAATATTTGTCTTGAAATCATGGTGCAACACTACATTTTAGGTATACCAAATAATACTTCTACCTATGATCAGGTAGATGCACGTCCCCTTTTTATTGAATCCTAACTCTATAAGAGAAATAAATAAATCATGAAATAATAAATATAGTGACCAACACCTAACATTTATACCCACAATACCCTCAATGTTGTCCCATATTAATAGATCCCATTAACTTCTATCAAATCAGTGATGTAGTGAGTAAATATCAAGTTTGAGAAAACACATGTAATGGGGTTCCACATTAATTATAATTCACTATATCTATATATGATTAACAATGTCTCAATTCCAAAGACACCTAATGAAGGAAATTAATTTAAAAGGAAGATAATTGAACCATATTTTGGCACTAAATCTTTCAACCCCTATTACAGATGAATAGTTCTATGAAAATTCATACACATGAAAATTCATGTTATAGATGGAGTTAAAACAAAATGGTCCAATTCATCATGCATATTAATATTGTAATATGGGCCTTTTTTATAATCATTCATCACCAATCCATTAATGTGTGGGGTATACTAATTTTACTAAGAATAATTTTTGGGATAGGGAAACATGTATATAATCGCATAATTCTATCTCAGTTGTCCTTCAGTAATGATATATCTCCCCTTCAAATGATCTAATAAAAATTTTCTTGGAAATTTTGAACATACCATTAGATGTTGTTCCATATATGAGAGCAATAATAATTAAAGGAAATTCCTGAAAATATTAAGGGATAGAATATATAGATTTGTTTTATGCATTTAGTCTAGAGAGAATTCCCTCCAATGGTATCCCAAATATGTTTAGCTTTCTTGCATAAAATGGGTATCTCAATGTCCCTATATTTAATTATAACATCCACAATTGGTCTTTAAAGTATAGAAAAACTAGTCAAATGATTCCAAATATCTTGATGGGAGTCCCAAATGAAATTATTTAAAATTAGTTCTAGGTTCTTTAAAACTGTTTTTTGAGCCCTACTCACTAGTAGGGAATTGATTGGAATAGTGGTAAAATGTTGTTAAAACGTGTGATCCTACCTCTAAATGAGAGAAAGTATATATTCCAATTGAAAATTATTCTATATGTTCTATTAAAAATTCAATAAAAATTTTGATAGTGAACATTTTAATTTGAGAGTGAGAACACTAGACAAACCATAAGAAAAATCCTCTTAGAAATTTCATGATTCTATTTAATATGTTTGACAGATCTATTATGGAAATTTTTAGAGATTTAAATGCTAACCTTGTTAAAATTAACACATTATAAACTTATGATTATATAATATTTTAGAATCATCCTTAAATTTTTTATTTAATTAGAACTTTGATTAGTAAAAAATAGAATGTCATTTGTAAAAAAATAGAAATGGTGAAAAATATATACCTTCATATGAAGGAGTAAATCAATCAGTAGATATGATTTTGTTGAGATTTACTCTCAATACATATTGATCATGAATAAATAGACTTTAAGGGATTGGATCCACTTATATAAGACATAAAATTGATTTCAAAAATCCAAATGTATTTCCCATGAGTGACATGGTTAACTAGGGTGAGGAGAAGAAACTGAAGAGTAGATCAGTGGCCCATTGGGAGAATCCAAATCTTCTTAAAACACTTATAATAAAAACCCATTCTGATTATTATATGACTCTCTATATCAATTTTCACCATGATATTATTTCTGATAACTTTGAAATAATTGTTAGAGATTATTTCTTGGGCTAGAATTATTGATCTTTGCATCTTTCTTCCTTTGAGAAAACCATTTTTATAATCTTACATTTGAAAGGAATAATGTTGTTCAAGTATTTTAATTAAAATATAATTGATAATATTATAGTGAATGTTTCACATACTTATAGGATTTAATTTACCAAAAATAATTATGATGAATAACCATGGGGATAAGAACCAAGATAGTGGAATTTGTGACTCTTGGAAGGGGAAGTCATTTAAAATAGTCTTGAACATCTTCAATGACCTCAATATTAACTATATCTTATACAGAAAATTAGAAGGATCAAGGGAAACCATCATGTCCTGGATCACTTTATAGACTAATACTATTCATAGCTTCTTTGATTTTATCTTCCTATGGAATAGATTCCAACAAGTGATTAATATGATAATTAAATTTATATATAATATTATCATATAAACTATCCCCATCATTTAGCTACAAATTATATTATGGGGGGTTAAGGAATTTATGAAAAATAGGACACTTCATGTGTCCCAAGAAAATTATCATCACTAGAGTTAGAACCATCTTCATGTTTTATATTAATCTTCCTAATAATTTTTAACTCTTTGATGCATGTATGGAAGTAATAAATCTTGAAGTTTCCCTCTCATATCTAACAGATAAAGGATATATCCCTAACTAACTTCTCTTCATTAACCATCTCCTCATCTAATTGGAATCATTTTTATGTAAGAAGAAAAAAATATTCAACATACCAATGTACCTACAGATTGGATTCCAAATGGTTGACATCTTATTGAAGATACTCAAAATTAAAATCGTTTCTAAATAAACTATTTCACCATGAGTGTAACACCCTAAACCAAGAATCCCATAGTTTGTGCACTATTTTTGTAACGCCCCAACCCCAGTTACCCAAAGTCGGTAAATTATTACATAACATTGGCATGATCACAAAAAATATCAAGTCTCGAAAGACCGATTAGTTTAGTAGCCTTGGAAACACTAGATATATTCATAAGTCTTACATTACATCATAAGGTAAAAAAACTACAACAACATCTTGTCTTCATATCCCCTTATACTATCCCTACAGGTCATTCATAAGTTACTTCTTCACATCCTGTGAAAAATAAAACATTGAAAGGGGTGAGCTTAGATGCTCAGTAAGGATAACAATATAGCAGAAGCTTTTATAGATAAGTATAAACACTTAAGGTAATGTATGACTAAAACAAAAGCCTTTTAAACTTGAACTTCAGAATAATATGGAAATTATAAAATGAAATAATTCCATTTACTTACTCACATGGATATTCTACTAGTCGAATAATCACATGCAATATCAATAACCACTTTCATAAAGATGGAATGCATAATGCTAGACTATCATAACCACGTAGCCAAGGCCTCGTGCCAAGACTACAATTATGATTTTATCAAGGCCTTGTGCCAAGACTCTAGTTTGTCTCATGAGACCTACCGATGCATCTAGGTGCTATAGCGGGCTTCACCCGTCACTTACTAAGTCCAATGCATTCCTCGTATGAAATTTTTGAAACATAACATAAACATTCGTATTACAACTAGCATACGAAATTTCAATACTTATCCACAAACCATGAATGGTATAAAAATAGCAAATCCACAGTCAAGCATAACTCATTCAATACAATATGGGAGATTATATTGTATCATATTAACCTCAATCGATAATAATGAAGGATATTGACATAGATGAAAATAATCATCAAAACTATTTGAGGGAAATATCCCCCTTTTTCTTGAAATGTTTTAAAAGTCACACTATTTGTCAAGAAGCCATTTAAAATAGATTTTTAAATCAAAGTGTCCCATACCACTTTGAAACTTTTAAAAGGAGTTTTAATTTTAAAACATTAATGTTCATATAAATAAATCCTTAAAACCATTTTTAAAACATGGACATTAATGAGAAAGATTTAGAAGAATAAGTCTTTAAAACATTTAAAAAGGTATTTTAGTTAGAGTTTCTAACCAAAAGAGAGACACTTGAGTACAAATAATTGAGGTAATAAAAACTTTGTAATATCATGAGAATAAAGAGATTCATGATATACTATGTCAAAGTACATTTTATACACCACATAAAAGTGATTTGGTGTATAACAACAAAGAAGTCTCAATGGAATGTAAATTGAGATGAAATCTCTCATAAAGGTCGTATCCTTAGGTTAAGGATAAATCAACGACGTAATTATGTGTGACAGATATAAATACACTAAATATGATTGGATATTCAGTGTAAAACATTCAAAGGACATTCACACATATTCTTGTAAAAACAACACCAATGATTTGGATGTTTATCTCAACAAATCGAGATTGAGTAAAAATTACTCTTATCAAGTTCATACCGATGACTTGAGAATTTATCAATGAAGTGATTATGTTTATAAAAAGTATATCCACAGAAAGTGGAGTGGAAATTATGACATAATCAAGTTAATAGTGATTTCACACATATCTTGGAGTAAAATAATCAATGAAGTATGCGTAAAGCCGAATGAGTGGAAATTGAAATTTCAAATTCCCTTATCGATTTGGTAACTTATGAAACATGCACCCATGAAATAAGGATAATACAATTATGATGTAAATATCCATAAATTAAAGTATATTACACAATGAATACAATCATGTACAGTACACACACCACATGAAATAAATAAGTGGTGAACAATGGAAATCTCATGGAATTAAAAGTGAGATAAAAAACCCCTTACTTTGTAATTTTTACTTGTTCGATGGTAGGTTAACCTCTTGTATAATGGTGAAATAATTGTTATTGAATTATAAAATAATAATTAACATTAATATGATATCATATATGATCTTTTAACATTGATTTGTTAATAATATCTTAGTATTATCGTCATTTCGGGTGTTAACTTACTTGTTTTCCTTTATATTCTTTGTTACGTAAGCCGTGTTTATTATGGATAGGTTGTATCTTATTCATATCCAGAATTATATCAAGTCCTTAAACATTATTTTTAATCATCAAATGAGAATTATACTTCAATGGATACGATGTAGAATGAATCTCATCGCATTCGTGGAGACGGTAGTCTGTACGTACGCACGAGCGACAATATCATTATTTTGATGTTAAATTAATATATAATTGGATGGAATATCATATATACAGAATAATTATCATGTTTTATTTATTATTTACATGAATTACAAATCATTATTATACACATCCAAATAATAATTTATTGAATGACAATTACACCACGACGTGGAGACGGTAAGCCGTACGTACACACGTATGGTGACATGCCATTCAAAGGATGGATAGAATACTGAATATGGTTGTACCATATTTAGAATAACATAACAATATATAGAAGATACTGGAGTTATTATTTTAGAATCGAAATAACAAAGAAAGAAGAAGTTGAAGAAGAAATGAACTTGAAAGAGGGTGGTGAAAACATTACCTCTTCTTCGGGTTCTTCCTTTTGATTTGATCATAATGCCTCTTTAGATTGGCTTTATGATCAATATAAGGCCTCTAGGTTGAATTGAGGGAATTTGGTAGGATATTTGGGCAGATTTTGGCCAAGAAAAATGGATTTGAAGGTTTGAATTAATGAGAAGGGGAAGTGACCTTTTATAAGAGGGGTGAGGGGCACCTTTGGAAAAGCTAGAAATATTATTTTATAATAAATTAATATTCGGTTTATAATGGATAAAAAGTGGATTATTTAAAGGTTAAGGTGGTTATGGGTCAAAAAACACTCAACCAATAGAATTTAGACAGGTTTGGGTCATTATATTAACCTTATCTTTTACTTTTAATTCTTAGTTAATTAGTTTGACACTTGCCATGTCACTTTGTATTTTTATATTATATAGTTCATAAAATTACTATATACCTCCAATCGACCCCCCAAGTGTTCCATTAATGATACACATATCATGATATAAGTCTCTTGGCCGAACCTTAGATTTTTAGGAATTTAATATCAATTAATAATATAATATTTGTTTTAAAAACTCTTTTATGTCAATTTTGACATTATTGGGTATTTCATTTTTAATAAATTCATAACATTATTACTTCGAAAAAAATTTATGTAATAAATTCTAATATGTCATATTAACCTATATAATTATTTTAATTCATTAAAAGTCTCAAATTACATTTATTTTGATATTTATAATATCAATTATTTTAATATTTCATTAATTAGGTAATTACTGCATCACCATTGTGTCATAAATAAATTAAATTATTTAATGTCTAAAAATTATAAATAAAATACCATAATGTAGGAAACCCTTTTTTATTTCTAATGAATATTTAAAATCTAATTTATTTCATGTATAACCCTATATTAAAAATGTTTTTGTAGATAAACTTTGATTTTAACTCTTTTAACTCTTCTTTGAATTAAATAATAAAAAATGTCCTAATCTAATCCAAGTGGACCTAAATGATAATATTTTATTCCTAAGGTTATTTTTGGTCGAGATACACTTGTCCAATAGAATTAGGACATGTGTTAGGGTAATATTAATATCATTTTTACCCTTAATTACCCAATTTACTTTTAACCGTGGTAAATAAAAGTAAAAAGTTACTATTCACCAAAAATTATTTTCATCTCATTGAACCACATTTTACTCCTTGATATTTACCGTGTCTCTCAAGTTTTCAAAAATCCACTCACAGAATTGGTAAAATTAATTTTTATGTGATTTTCCAAATTCTCCTAGGAGGTGGATAAAAGACGGTGAAAAGTTCAATAAAATTTTTATATATCTAAAATTATTCCAAACTAACTCCAATGAATTACATTGAACTTATATAGGTATTATGTATATATTTTGACCTTAATTAAATTTAAATAATATAAATAATTATTTAAATAAAAATTTGGTTTTAAACTATAATTCAGTATTTTTCATTATTCATCAAAAATTGAATGTTTTTAGAAAAATATCAAAAATTAGTCCTAAGATATATTTGATATTATGAATTCAAAAATGATGTATATTTTACCAAATTCAAAACATATAAGTTTCATTAATTAATTTAAAAATTAATTCCCATTGTCAAAACAAATCGCGTGTTTTTAAGAAATAATAACTATCAAAAGATGGACACTTGTTTATGTCTGGTTTAAATGTGAAATTACGTCCAGTGACCAACATTGTATTAAATGGTAAAAATATATTCTAAATATAATTTGAATCCAATCAAATTCATAATTTATCACTATTAATTATTTCGATTAAAAAAGTTGTTTTTAATTAAAATATAGTAATTTTCACTATTCATCAAAATATGAAAGTTATCCGAAAAGTACCAAAATTTCACCCTAGGCTAATTTCGATATATCAAATCCAAAAATGAAGTCCATTTTGATAGATAAAATGTATAAAATTTCAAAAAGTATGTATTACTATTCATAACGCCTAGTTTGATTGGTTGTGGTGTGTTAGAACTTGAAGTTGCGTACAACACACGCTACTGTATTATTCAGAGAGAAGCGTACTGTGGAAGCTTGGGGTGTTACATTCTTCCCTCCTTCAATAAATTTTGTCCTCTCAATTTTTAAAATTGGGCTTGGGAATATAATGGAAAGTCTCACATCGGAAAAAAGATTCAACAAAACTATCACTTTAAAAGAAAGTAAGAGAGGTATAAAGGTCACCCAAGATAACCCATACTAGGATTCCATGTAGGAAAACATGGATATGGACGATAAACTAAGTGTTAAGTTCTGATGGAGAGGGATAGAAAACATGATCAGGAGAAAGTTAACAATAAGAAAACACAAACTTGTGTTGGGACAAATGTTCATTAGTCTCCTAGTAGGAAAAATAAACGGACAACATTTTTTGTTTTAAGTTAAATTACATAAGGAAGAGGAATTAATTTATGATATTGACTAAGAACATAAAGAGATATACTTACTTTTTAAGTTGAGTTTCATTCTTTAATAAATTTTTACCTCTGAATCATTTTTTTTGAACAATGAGTATTCAAGAAGACTTGGTCACAATGGAAGAGCTAGAATAAACTTCTATAGAAATACATGATCCACATAGGATAAACTATACATTTACCTTGCCTTTAGAGATTAATCAAAACCAAAATGGTTAGTATAATATCTGATAATCCCCCAAATTGATATTCTATTAGAGAAAAAAACACTAATCTTAATTTCTAAAATTAAACCATCAATACCCCAAAGTTAAATAAATACCATTCAATAATCAATTGTCCTTAAAATCATTCAATATAATCCAAAATAATATAGAAACCCAAAACTTATAAGAATGTAGTCTTCCACATTAAATTGTATCTCCAAATGACATTAATTACTCTTAAAGTCACATACTTAAAAGTAATTAACCTAATAATTTCCATAAATAACCCAAATCACTATAAATCCACAGTAAAAACATAGATAAAAATCCACAATCACTCCTCAAATAAAATACCATACTATTATATTTTCCTTGGTCATATAGTGTTCACAACATAGCGAACAACTTCCAAAACAACATTTATCACTTTATCACCAAATCATTTTCCTATACTAAGGGTATTCATTTGATAATACATAAGATCCCAAATCAAATTATTGTTGATCAATAAAATCATTTAACTAAAAATAATAGTCACACTAACCAGGGACTTCACATAGTCTAGTGGTAGGCTATAAATCCCAATCGCACTTTGGTTGTGGGTTCGATTCCCACATCTTTGTCCGACGTGACGGGTTGTCACACAGTCTGCGTGTTGTCCTTTTTCAAAAACTATATTTTATAACATTACCAAAATGAGATAAATTCCTCAAAATAACCATAACATAATTTAACCACAAATCTTATCTCATACCTTGCATTTTCATCCCAAATTATAATAACTTATAATTGCCTCAAACCCAACGATCATATATAACCAAATGGTTATTTATAACTATATCCACAAGAGAAAAGATAATTCTTCCTCAAATATCATTCTCACATGGAAAACTGCAGGGTTAAAAATACAAGAGAAAATTATTCCAAAGTAAACCCATCAACAAGGAGCACTAATACTTTTTAAAAATTTCTCCAACCATTTATTTCCACATAGCTTCTTCTTTGACCAAGAAAATATCCTATAGAGTAAGGAATTCACTCGGGTAATGGCCAGTCCCCTATATTTATGGAAAATGACTGTAAATGGATTCTTGGGACCATTTTTATCTTCTTACATAATACTCTTCATTTTTCTTTGGAAATTCTTCACTTTGTGTCCTTCCTTCCCGCACGTAAATCATTTCTTTGTCCCATTGAGACACTTTCCTGGGTGCCTCCTTCCACATTTCCTACATGATGGAAATTGAGGATTCCTTTCTCCATGGTCTCCACTGCTGGAGCTCTTATCATTCACCACCTTTCTCTTCTTTTTTGAGTCCGGGAATTGGTTAATATATATATTGTTGATCATATTTTTAGAAAATTGATTTGGCATAAAGAAGATATCTTTTACGCCTATCAACAATCCATTTTGTTGCTCATTTCCACCACCGTTCCCACCTTGTACATCATTCTCAAATTCACTATGACTTCCTTGGAATCCAGCCATTGACTAAAACCAGAAAGCATTGTGTGGGTAATAGTAGTCATAAAATCATTTAGAGATTTACAAGTCACCATATTCTCAATTTGAAACACATTAGGATTAACCAAGGTCATTTACTATCATATTATATATATAATACTTAAATCGGTTTGTAAAGAAAATGAAAATTATCCTAAGCATATCCCCCGGGAGTGTCGTAACCAAGAGTGCAGCAAGGCCCGTTGTCGTGCACCAGTTACCGTTTGAGTCTAGCTCAAAGTGGTGTTTTCGGGTTTCACCCCTAGGTACATCTGTGTCAGAGCCGCCTCTACCTGCTCGTATCCATACAGGGATGTATTTCTCGAAAAAATCACAAAATCTATACAATACCAAAATTCTAAGAAGTTTTTCTATACGAATTCTCAAAGTTCATCTTAGGTCTACATGCTCTAATCAAAGTTTATCTAAATCTAGCTTCCAAGGTTTGTACTAAACCACCTCTGATACCAACTGTAACGCCCCAACCCAAGTTACCCAGATTCAGTGCATTATTACATAAAATTTTCATGATCACAAAAAAGATCAAGTCTTGAAAGACCGATTAGTTTAGTAGCCTTGGAAATACTAGATATATTCATAAGTCTTAGATTACATCATAAGGTAAAAAAAACTAAAACAACATCTTGTCTTCATATCCCCTCATACTATCAATGTAGGTCATTCATAAATTACTTCTTCACATCCTAGGAAAAATAAAACATTTAAAGGGGTGATATCAGATGCTCAGTAAAGATAAAAATATAGCAGAAGCTTTCATAGATAAGCATAAACACTTAAGGTAATGTATGACTAAAACAAAATCCTTTTAAACTTGAACTTCAGAATAATATGGAAATGATAAAATGAAATAATTCCATTTAATTACTCACATGGATATTCTACTAGTAGAATAATCACATACAATATCAGTAACCACTTTCATAAAGATGGAATTAATAATGCCAGACTATCATAACCACGTAGCCAAGGCCTCGTGCCAAGACTACAATTATGATTTTATCAAGGCCACGTGCCAAGACTCTAGTTTGTCTCATGAGACCTACCGATGCATCTAGGATTTATAGCAGGCTCCACCCGTCACTTACTAAGTCCAATACATTCCTCATATGAAAAGTTTGAAACATAACATAAACATTCGTATTAAAACTAGCATACGAAATGTCAATACTTATCCACAAACCATGAATGGTATAAAAATAGCACATCCATAGTCAAGCATAACTCATTCAATACCATATGGGAGAATTTATTGCATCATATTAACATCAATCGAGAATAATGAAGAATATTGACATAGATGAAAATAATCATCAAAACTATTTGAGAGAAATATCCCCCTTTTTCTTGAAATCATCTAAAAGTCACACTATTTGTCAAGAAGTCATTTAAAAATAGATTTTTGAATCAAAGTGTCCCATACCACTTTGAAACTTTTAAAAGGAGTTTTAATTTTAAAACTTTAATTTCCATATAAATTAATCCTTAAAACCATTTTTAAAACATGGACATTAATGAGCAAGATTTAGAAGAATAAGTCTTTAAAACATTTAAAAATGGAATTTTAGTTAGAGTTTCTAACCAAAATAGAGACACTTGAATACAAATAATTAAGGTAATAAAAACTTTGTAATGTCATGAGAATAGAGAGATTCATGATATACTATGTCATAGAACATTATATACACCACATAAAAGTGATTTGGTGTATAACAACAAAGAAGTCTCAATGGAATGTAAATTGAGATGAAATCTCTCATAAAGGTTGTATCCTTAGGTTAAGGATAAATCAAAGACATAATTATGTGTGAAAAATATAAATACACTAAATATGATTGGATATTCAGTGTAAAACAATCAAAGGACATTCACACATATTCTTATAAAAACAACACCAATGAATTGGATGTTTATCTCAACAAATCGACATTGAGTAAAAATTACTCTTATCAAGTTCATACCGATGACTTGAGAATTTATCAATGGAGTGATTATGTGTATAAAAAGTATATACACAGAAAGGGGAGTGGAAATAATGACATAATCAAATGAATAGTGCTTCCACACATAATCATGGAGTAAAATAATCAATGAAGTATGCGTAAAGCCGAATGAGTGGAAATTGATATTTCAAATTCCCTTATTGATTTAGTAACTTATGAAACATGCACCCATGAAAGAAGGATAATACAATGATTATGTAAATATTCATAAATTAAATTATATTAAACAATAAATACAATCATGGACAGTACACACACCACATGCAATAAATAAGTGGTGAACAATGGAAATCTCACGGAATTAAAAGTGAGATAAGAAACCCCTTAATTTGTAATTTTTCCTTGGTCGATGGTAGGTTAACCTCCCGTATAATGGTGAAATAATTGTTATTGAATTATAAAATAATCATTTACATTAATATGATATCATATATGATCTTTTAACATTGATTTGTTAATAATATCTTAGTATTATCGTCATTTCGGGTGTTAACTTACACGTTTTCGTTTATATTCTTTGTTACGTAAGCCGTGTTTGTTATGGATATGTTGTATCTTATTCATATCCATAATTATATCAAGTATTGAAACATCATTTTTAATCATAAAATTAGAATTATACTTGAATGGATACGATGTAGAATGAATCTCATCACATTCATGGAGACGGTAGTTCGTACGTATGCACGAGCGACAATATCATTATTTTGATGTTAAAATAATATATAATTGGATGGTATATCATATATACAGAATAATTATCATGTTATATTTATTATTTACATTAATTAAACATCATTATTATACCCATCCAAATAATAATTTATTGAATGACAATTACACCACGACGTGGAGACGGTAAGCCGTACGTACGCACGTATGGTGACATGCCATTCAAAGGATGGATAGAATACTGAATATGGTTGTACCATATTTATAATAACATCACCATATATATAAGATACTGGAGTTATTATTTTAGAGTATAAATAACAAAGAAATAAGAAGTTGAAAAAGAAATGAACTTGAAAGAGGGTGGTGAAAACATTACCTCTTCTTTGGGTTCTTCCTTTTGATTTGATCGAAATGCCTCCTTAGGTTGGCTTTCTGATCAAGATAAGTCCTATAGGTTGAATTGAGGGAAGTTGGGAGGATATTTGGGCAGATTTTGGATGAGCCAAATGGATTTGAAGGTGTGAATTAATGAGAAGAAGTGCCCTTTTATAAGAGGGGTGAGGGGAACCTTTGGAAAAGCTAGAAATATTATTTTATAATAAATTTATATTCCATTTATAATGGCTCAAAAGTAGATTATTTAAAGGTTAAGGTGGGTATGGGTCTAAAACCACTCAACCAATATAATTTAGACAGGTTTGGGTCATTATATTAACCTTATCTTTTAGTTTTAACTCTTAGCTAATTAGTTTGACACTTACCATGTCACTTTGTATTTTTATATTATATAGATAATAAACTTACTATATACCTCCAATAGACCCCCAAGTGGTCCATTAATGATACACCTATCATGATATAAGTCTCTTGTCTAAACCTTATATTTTTATGAATTTAATATCAATTAATAATATAATATTTGTTTTAAAAACTCTTTTACGTCAATTTTGACATTATTGGGTATTTCGTTTTTGATAAATTCATAACAGCATTATTACTTCGAAAAAAATTTATATAATCAATCCTAATATGTCATATTAAACTATAAAATTATTTTAATTCATAAAAAGTATGAAATTACATTTATTTTGATATTTATAATATCAATTATTTTAATATTTCATTAATTAGGTAATTACTGCATCACCATTGTGTCATAAATAAATTAAATTATTTAATGTCTAAAATTTATAAATAAAATACCATTATATAGAAAATATTTTTATCTTTCTAATTAATATTTACAATCAAATTTATATTCTATATAACCCTATATTAAAAATGTTTTAGTAAATAAACTTTGATTTTAACTCTTTTAACTCTTCTTTGAATTAAATAATAATAAATATCCTAATCTAATTCAAGTGGACCTAAATGATAATATTTTCTACCTAAGGTTGTTTTTGGTCGGGATACACTTGTACAATAGAATTAGGACATGTGTTAGGGTAATATTACTATCATTTTTACCCTTAATTACCCTATTTACTTTTAGTCGTGGTAAATAAAAGTAAAAAGTTACTATTTACAAAAAATTATTTTCATCTCATTGAACCACATTTTACTCCTTGATATTAACCGTGTCTCTCGTATTTTTGAAATTCCACTCACAGAAGTGGTAAAATTAAGTTTTATGTGAATTTCCAAATTCTCCTAGGAGGTGGGTAAAAGACGGTGAAAAGTTCAATAAAATTTTTATATATCTAAAATTATTCTAAACTAACTCCAATGAATTACATTGAACTTATATAGGTATTATGTATCTATTTTTACCTTAATTAAATTTAAATAAAATATATAATTATTTAAATAAAAATTCAGTTTTAAACTATAACTCAGTATTTTTCACTATTCATCAAAAATTGAAAGTTTTCAGAAAAATACCAAAAAATAGGCCTAATCTATATTTGATATTATGAATTCAAAAATGATGTCTATTTTAACAAATTCAAAACATATAATTTTCATTAATTAATTTAAAAATTAATTCTCGTTGCCAAAAACAAATAGCGTGTTTTTAAGAAATAATAACTATGAAAAGATGGACACTTGTTTATGTCTGGTTTAAATGTGAAATTACGTCCAATGGCCAACATTGTATTAAATGGTAAAAATATATTCTAAATATAATTTAAAACCACTAAAATTCATAATTTATCACTATTAATTATTTCGATTAAAAATTTTATTTTTAATTAAAATTTAGTAATTTTCACTATTCATCAAAATATGAAAGTTGTCCGAAAAGTACCAAAATTTCATCCTAGTCTAATTTCGATATTCCGAATCCAAAAATGAAGTCCATTTTGAAAGATAAAATGTATAAAATTTCAAAAAGTAGGTATTACTATTCATAATGGTTAGTTTGATTGGTTGTGGTGTGTTAGAACTTGAAGTTGTGTACAACACACGCTACTGTATTATTCAGAGAGAAGCATACCGTGGAAGCTTGGGGTGTTAAAATTTTATTACATTGTAATGATAACAAGGAATAAAATCTTGAAGGACCAATATATTTAGAAGTATTAGAATAACATATTATATACATGATACCCAGAATAAATTGAGATATATGAAATACAAACATGATACATAATAAAAATAAATAAACAAAATCCTTGAATGCTGATTCAAATATATATTCTTCATAGTTTGGGTAAAGGAAACATAATAAGGGTGAGATCGAATTCTCAGTAAGTGTAAGTAATGCAGAAGAAATAATGAATCGATGAGAATAAATCAACATGGAAAGGTAAATAACTGATAACACATGCCATTAAAATAATTATATAAAGAAAATTAAATATGGAAAGGTAAGAAATTGAAAAAAATCAATTGAATCAATGAACTAAAAATTAAATTTATCCATATATATACCAACACAAAATCTCATGGAGAATAATAACTGAAACTAAGTGATGGAAATGCTTAATTATTGGACACCATGTTCTCTAGGATTATGAAACCATTATAATCAAGACCATACAAAATAATGTTTATATATCAGGTTAAAACCTTTCTATTTTGGACAAATATTTCATCCCATGAGGCTAGTGATTCATTAAGTGGATTTCATTAACCATCCCCCAATCAGTAGGGCCTACCTTAAATGGTCCCCAACCTGTGTCCTACCTATCCAAAGAACTGCTTGAATCAAATAATAAATTTAATTAATAAGAAAAATATTCCTTATCATATATCCATATTTAATAAAGAATATTTATTTATCAATAATACCTCATACGTGTATAAGTAACGATAAGGGTTATTGACATTAAAACATTATTGAGGAAAAATAACCTTTAAACGCTCCAAAGTGTCTCATACCACTTTGAATCATTTAAATAATAATTACCCATAAATTAAATGAAACTTATAATATCATGATAATAAGTATATTAATGATATTAATTTTTAAAAGACATTATATACACCAAATATAAGTGAATTGGTGCATAATAAAAAATATGTCTCAATAGAATGTAATTTGAGACAAAATTCTCTTACATATGAATTGAATGACCAGAAAGTAATGATCATAAAATGAAACAATTAAATTCCATGAAGATAAAATAATTCGTGATATATTATATCTAAATTTATAGTACATACACTATAAAAATAAGCATGTGAGGAATATGACATTGATCTCACATATTTAAAAAAGTGAGATGAAAATCTCTTACCTCAACCTTCATTTTGTTTTGTGGTCATTATTCTTCTATATTGTGGTTTATAAATATTTTAATGACTTATAAAAAACCCATATTCATGTTTATAATATTATATTTCATCTTTTCATAACGTCTTAGTACCCATTTGTTAACAATATTACATTATTTTCACTATTTCGGGTGTTAATTTCCTAGTTCTCTAAAGTGTGTTTTGAATTGTTATTTGATTCTAATAATACTTAGATCAAGATTTAATCATATATATAATGTAAAACATGACTTAATTAAATTATATATTCATTAAATATGTATTTAGAATAATCTATAAAGTTTGGAGATAAGAATAGAAATGAATTGTTCAAGGAAAAGATATGTCGCGCATAGGAATGAACGCTACTTTCATTTATTTGTTGTATTAAAAGAATTAAAATTAAATTATCATATAATTTCAAAATATTTTACATAGTTTTATAAAAACCATACTTCATATGTTCCAAATATAGTGTGAACGAGTCACATTGCTTTGAGGGGGCATTATTCCACACTTCCTCAAACGAAATTATCATATTTATATAAGATGGAAAGCATAATGGTATGTTCTAAATAAAAAATACATAAGAATAAATAAATTATAAATATTATATATAAACATATTTTCCATCATAATTTCCACCATGGTAGGTGTTAAAATAAAAATGAGCAATCATCATTTTGTGTTGTAGTAGTTCGTCGTACATGAAAACAGTGTGTTCATTACCCATTAAATGGTGGTGTGTGTAAGTGTAGGTATAAATCATAACATGGAAAAATAATACTATTTTTATGATATTTTTTATTATTTAATCACGTAATAATAATATTATAGGGATTGGAGAAGTAAATAAAATAAAATAGATGATTGGAAAATGTTACTTTAAAATCGGTTAACTCCTTTTGGTTTATACCAAAGGGTTTCCTTGGAAGTATTTATTCCCAAAGGGAGGCTTAAAAACTAGGTTTGGAATTTTAAAAATCTATTTGGGTAGATATTAGTCAAAACTGAGTGGTTTGAGTGGTGTGTGGAATGGGGGGAAGTGGTGGCCTTTTATAGTGGAGGAGGATTGACACTCCTGTAAATACCAAAAGGTATTCATTAATGAGATGTATGACATTCCTAATGTGACTAAAAAATGAAAAAATAATGGATTAATGGGGAATAATGGTATTTAAAAACCTCTATAACAAAAAAAATTATTTCATTTTAATAATTTGGATCCTTGACTTCTATGATTCTCCAATTTTATCATTTTGGTTTTTATTAAAGCATATAGTTTTCTAACCTATGTAATTTAAAAATTAACACTAAAATAAAGTGAGATTTATTATAAAACGTATATATATTGAATTATTAATATGATATATAATTTAAAAAATAAAAACATGGGTTTTAAAAATGAAATTTAAAACAAGCCCATGTGACATGCAAAAAAACTGCTTATGCTCGGACTGTGCGAACATTTTTTTTACAATCTTCGGGTCAATATGTTAATTATAAAAAATAAATTGGTCCATTAATAGAAAATATAAAATATATATTAACAATTAAAAATCACTTGGAATAATATATTATTTTTATTAATTTTAAATCATTTATAAAAATCATTTATTGTAAACTAAAATAATGTCGTTTTTGACATTATTTATTTAATTTTAATTTTACAATATCAAAAAAAAATTAATTCAAATATAGTAAGTTTAATTATTTTAAACATGATATATTCATATACAAAAAATAATTAAATAAATTAATTGAGCCAATTTACATCATTTTAAATATTTATATTATCATTTAATTTAGTTAATTATTAACTAAATAATCATTAAGTTGGTATTTCTTAAGAATTTTATATAACTAAATCATCTCTAAAAATTATTGATAAATAATTAGGACAAAAATAACTCATTTATATTTTAAAATGATTTATATAACCTATAATATGATTTTTTTACCTATCTCAATGTTTTATAAATGTTAAAGGTAAGAAAAGTTCTATTTTTTGTATTTTTTCCTTACTTAACCTTTTATATAATAAAATTCCTTTTAATAATTTACAAATAAACCATAAAATTCTAAAAATGAGGGAATATGGTCGAATTATTTGCTGAAAATGTCCTTTGTATTAGTTTCCAGGTCATTTTTGTCCTTAAGATTAATTTTTAGTCTCTTTTTAAGCTTAGTTTTACCTTAATCACTGTAATTAATTTTAATCACATTCACTAATATGTTTTGTAGAAAATTAATTTGATATAATTAGACCAAAAATATAATACTGATTACATCATTGTATTCTCATTTTTCAAAATTCAAATCACAAAAGTGGGATAATTTAGTTTAACACTAATCCCACAGTCATGGCGAGAAAGTGGGTTAAAGTAAAAATGGCCAAACGTTCAATAAGTTTTTATTTCTAATTTCAATATAAAAACGATTCTAATAACCTAAATTGGAATAATATATTTATAATTGATATATTTTTTCTTTAATAATAAACATAAAATATAATTTATCACTAATAATTATTTAAATGATAAGTTCATTTTTAATTAAAACACAGTATTTTTTGTACTCGTCAAAAAATAAAACTCCTCAAAAAAAACTAAAAATTCACCATAAGAAAATTTAAAAATTATAAATCCAAAAATGATGATTATTTTAACATATAAAATTTATAAGATTATCAAACTTTAGATTTAATGTATTAACTCTATTAAAAGGTGGTAAAAATTGATTTTTTATGTAACACAACTAACTTAGTGTTGTTGTCAGAGTATTCTTATCTTGTGGTTGTATATAAGAATGATAGAAAAAAAATTAAATTTATTTTAAAGGTAAAAATATGTTAATGTCTTGGGGAGTTACATTATATCCACCTTAATTTAATTATATCCTCAAAATTTAAACTTGATCACAGAAATCATGGGATTGATATTTGAAAATACTATTGTTGAAAACCCACCTCATAAAGAGGGTTAATAACAAATATTATTAATAAGAGAGAAATT
The DNA here is from genome assembly GCA_963277665.1 of Viscum album. NCBI lineage: Eukaryota > Viridiplantae > Streptophyta > Magnoliopsida > Santalales > Viscaceae > Viscum > Viscum album. The sequence goes on along the minus strand of OY728156.1, from coordinate 2,133,363,848 downwards.
AAAGTAACATGGTCATGTAAATAGGATACCTAGTAGGATAACATATATGGTAAATGAAAACATTGATATGGAATAAAAATATAACAATCAAGTTATGATGAAGCATTCTAAAGAACATGGTTATGAGAAAATTAACAATCACAAGGCCATAAATCCATGATGATCTAAGGGGCAATTTGATTCATTGGAAATGATGGTACTAGGAAAACATTTTTGTTTCAAAACACTTTTTTTATATAGTAAACTAATTCATTCACTCTATAAAAATATAATTAAATATACTTACTTGGTACATTTCTATAAGAACAATCTTATACTTTGGTCAGGCCTTAAACTATTTCTACTTCTTCTATTTGAACAAGATTCATCATACAATAATGTAATATATCAAATTATAAAACTAAATCCAAATTTTAACTTAAACCATTTCATAAATGGTTACCCTTATAAAATTTTATGATCCAATACTTTAAAAATATGGTTAATGAATTTCTAAAATGAACTTATCATTATCCTTTAATCAATACAAAAAAGCTCAAAATTTTCACATTCCAAACATGTGAATAACTTCATCATGTATCCTCTTGAATTGTGGTAATAAATCAAATCACTATAAAAACTTATTGGAAACATGAATTATTCCTTATACCTTATGTAAGACACATGTCAATAGATATATTCCATAAATCCAAAAGTGGTGTATAGACCACTTGTTGAAAGGTCATTAGTTAGTTCTAGGGTAGTCTGACTGTTTTTAAATCAATCATTTATTTATCATTATCCCCACATTTAGAACATATTAATGCTTTTATTTTTTTGAATCATGTGTTTTTTGAGAAGATAAAATTTCTAATAAATAAAATTTCTTGGTACCATTAATCATATGATCTGAAATCCATAACAAACATATATTGTAGTAAAATCCTCATATATTCCATAATCAGTACATCATTGAAAAAATATTAAAAAAATTCTTGAATATGTATATTAATAATTCCTCTTCATCTACAATAGTAACATAACTTGATCATTATCCAATATCATCATTTTGGGTATATTCCTTCAAAAATTAAGACATTTATTTTCATATTGTCTCATATCCTTGTATTGGAAGCATTGCACATTGGAATTTTCTTTCATTCCCTTACAATCATGAAAATGGTGGCCATTATTTCCACACATATTAAAAACTCACATTCCCTTTAAAAATTATTGGGGTGCTTCTTTACACAATTATCACATGTAGGAAAGTACTTCATTCCCTTTATCCATATATCCATATTCTTCCCTGTTTTCCTCTTGTTCTCATACTTTCATTCAAATTGAAAACAATTATATTACTCTTTACCTATCCCATTATTACATGATAATATATCCTCATATGATGATAATGTTTGGATGATTACTTCCCTTTGATGTATTAGATTCATACTATGAATGATATGATACTTCTTACTCTTTAGATCTCATTCATTAGTGAGGTTCACATTCCTTCTACTATGCTCCATTTCTAAACAACTTCATATACTAGATTAACTCAAAAAATTGTAATGTATAATTCCAAATATGGTATATCACATTACATAAATGTATGCATCTTAAAACCTAGAATCATAATCTTTGGTTACTTTGGGGAAAACACTACTTTTAAATCCTTAATAGTGGTAGGTAAAGAAAATTTTAACTATCCTAAGCATATCCCCCAGGAGTGTCAAACTAGGTGGGTATTAAGGCCCATTTTCGTCTACTATGTTACCCTATGCCAGGGTGAGAACACATTGTCGAAGTTATTACTCCTAGGAACATTTTTCCCAGATCCACATCAACCTATAGTATCCAGACAGGGATGTATTTCTATATATACCCACATAATCTCAACCTTACCAAAATTCTAGGATGCTCTTTTATAGTTATCCTCAATGTCTATCGTAGGGTTATGTTCCCAAATATATGTTTTCTAAATCTAGTTTTCATGTTTTTTGCTAAAATTTATTTGATATCAACTATAACACCACGACCTCAGAATCCTAGAGTTGGTGCACTGTTTTATCACATTATCATGATTACAATGAATTAAATCCCAAAGAACCAATAAATTTAGCAGTCTTGGAAATCCAGATTACATACATGATACCCATAATACATTTGGAAGTAGAAAATAAAAACATGATGCATAATAAAAATAAATAAACAGGTTCCTTCCATGTTTATTCAAAAATTTCTTCTTCATAACCTAGGGAATGGAAACATAATAAGGGTGAGCTCAAATTCCTATTAAGGGTGAGTAAAGTGGAAGCAATAATGAATCAAATAGAATAAATCAACATGGAAAAGGTAAATAATTGATTGTGTGTGCCATTAAAATAACTAGACATGGAAAATTCAATATATAAAGGTAAGAAACTGAAATACATTCCATTTAATCAAGGAACTTAAAATTAAATTTATTTATAGATATGTCGATGCAAAATCTCATGGATGAATAATATCTGAAACTAAATGAGGGAAATGATTAATTTTTAGATTCCGTGTTTCCTAGTTACATATATCCATTACCATTAAGACCTTTTACAATAAGGTTTAGTTCTAGGGTAAAAAATATCTATTTTGGCCAATTATTTGGTCTAATGAGACTACTGATGCTTCTAAGGGCTTTCAATAACCAGTCCCCAACTGGTAGAGCTTACCTTAAATGGTCCCTGACCCATGTCTTACCCTTCTAAAGCATTCCCCAAATTGAATAATTGAGTTAATTAATAAAAAAATGCTCCTTATCATTTATCTATATTGACTAATGAATATGGTTTTATAAATAATACCTCATAGGAGTATAAGTAACAATAATGTTTTTTGACATTAAAAAATTCTTGAGGAAAAATAATATTTAAACATTCCAAAGTGTCCCATATGACTTTGAAGCATTTAAATAATAATTCAACATGAATTAAATTAAACTTATATTACCATGGTAATAAATATAGTCCTTTTATGACATTTAAAAAGGTAGTATATACATGAAATAAAACTTAATTGGTGCATAGTAACAAATAGGACTCAGTAGAATGTAATTTGTGAAAACATTCCTTTACATATAAATCTAAAGATAGAAAACTAATAATAATCAAATGAAACATTTAGAAACCATGAATATAAAATAATTCATGATATATTATATCAAAATTGATAGTATATACACCACACAAAGAAGTTAGTGGTGAATATGACATTTATCTATCAGATTAAAAAAGTGAGATGAAAATCCCTAACCTAAACCACACTTTTCATGTGTGGTTTTTAACCTCCTATATATTGGTTTAAACTATGTTAATAACTTATACCAGAACCATAATCATGTTTATAATATTATATATCATCTTAGTATGACGTCTAATGTCCCATTTGATAACAATATTTCATTATTTTTACTATTTCAGGTGTTAATTGCCTTGTATTCTCAATTTTGTTTTGACTTGTTATTTTATTCTCATATTACTTAGATAATTATTTAGTAATATATATAGTTTAAAAAAATGACTTAAATATATTATATATTCAGTACATATTTATTTAAAATAATCTATAAATATTTTAGATAAGAAATGAAATGCATTATTCATGGAGACGGTAAGTCATACGTACGCATGAACTCAACTTTGATTTCTTTGTTTTATTAAAAGTATTAAATGTAAATGATATTTGTATATTATAATTCCAAAAATAATAATAGTGTTATATATGTTACATATATTTATTAAAACCATCCTTTATACATTCCATGTATATTTTGAATGAGTCACATCATTTTGTGGGGGTGGTAGTCCACACTTCCTCAAATGAAATTACAATATTTTCACAAGATAAAAGGCATAAATTTGTATTATAAATAAAAATAAAATAAAATAAATACATTATAAATAAATTATATATCATGTATAAATATATTTTTAATCATAATTTCCATCATGATAGGTGGTAAAGGAAAAATGGACAATCACCATTTCGTGAGGCAATAGTTCACTATAAAAAAATAGTATTTTAATTACCATTTAGATGTATTTTTGTTTAACTATAGGTCAAAATAATAATATATAAACATCCTAGTATATTTAGGATTATATTTTTGTTATGTAATAAGGTAATAATAATAGTATAGGGAGTGAATAAATAAATGAAAGAAAATAGATCATTAGAAAATGTTACCTTAAAATTGGGTAACTCTTTTTGGTTTATACCAAAGAGATTACATGGAAGGATTTATTCCCTAATGGAGGATTATATTTAGAGGGATGAGATTTTGGGAAGCTATTTTGGAATATCTGATATGAACCTATGAGTCTTGATAAGTGAGATGAGAGGGGAGATGTGGTGGATTTTATAGAGGAGGAGGAGTGGAACTCTTGTAAATACCAAAATATATTCATTAATGAGAGTTATAACATACCTAGTATGCCCCCAAAATGGAAAAATAATGTATTAAATGAGAATAATGATATAGTAAAACCTATACCACACAAAAATAATTTCATTTTAACAATCTGGTTACTAAACTTCTAAGATTCCCCAATTTTATCATTTTGGTTTTTATTAAAGGATCTAGTTTTATAACCTAAGTAATTAATACATTAAGAAAAAAATAAATTTATATTTATTATAAAATATATATATAATTAATTATTAATATTATATATAATTTATAAAATAAAAACCTATATTTTTTGGAAATTAAATTTAAAACAAGCTCATGTGACAAGCAAAAACAGTACTTAAGCTCAGGTCGTGCTAACAATGTTTTCACAATATATGGGTAAATATGATAATTAAAAAAGATTACTTATTATATTAATAAACCATATATAACATCTATAAACACTTAAAAAACTTGTCATAATATAGTATTTTTATTAATTATAAATCATTTAATGAAATATTATTTATTGTAACATAACAATAAGGTCAATTTGGACATTATTTATTTAATTATAAATATAAAATATCAAAACAATATTTTAATTCAAATATATTAATTTTATAGATTTTAAATATTATATATTAATCTACAAGAATTTTTAAAGAAATTACTTAACTTAATTTACATCATTTTTAATATTTATATTATCATTTATTTTAGTTAATTATTAACTAAATAATTATTATGTTAGTGTTTCTTAAAAAAATTGTTACTAAATAATATATAAATATTGTGGATAAATAATTATGATAAATATAACTCATTTAGATTTCAAAAGGGTATATATAACCTAAATATGATTTTTTTTTAAATATCTCAATGTTTTATAAATGTTAAAGGTAAGAAACAGTCCATCTTTGTCTTTTTTATTTTATTAACCTTTTATATAGGGCACTTCCATTTAATAATAACCGAAATAACACATAAAATATGAATCAAGGGATTATATGGAAGAATTATTGGAAGCCAATGGATTTTGGACAAGTTTCCAGGTCATTTTGGTTCCTAATATTATGTTTTAGTACCTTATTAAGCTTAAATTTCCTTAATCACCGTAATTAATTTTAATCACTTTCACTAATATTCTTTGTAAAAAAATAATTTGATATTATTAGACCACAAATATCATAATTATTAAAATTTTGTATGTATTTTTTACAAATTAAAATCACATAAGTGGGAAATATTAATTTAACATTAATCCCATAGACATGGAGACAAAGCAGGTTAATGTTAAAATGTTCAAAATTTTAATAAATGTTTATATCTAATTTCAATATAAAAATGATTCCAATGAATTAAATTGGATTAATATATGTATAATTTATCTATTTTGAATTTAATAACAAATTTACAATATAATTCAACATTAATAATTATTTAAATGGAAATCCCATTTTTAATTAAAACACATTATTTTTACTATTCATTAAAAAATAAAACCTCTCATAAAAATACCAAAAACTCACCCTAAGATAATTTTTACATTCAAAGTGAAAAAAATATTTTTATTTTGACATATAAAATTTATAAAATTGACATGATTTAGTTTTAAAATAGTTATTCCATTAAAAGGCAGTAAAACCCAGTTTTTCATGTAACATAACTAACTTTGTGTTGTTGGTAGAGTAAGATTATCTTCGTGTTCTATATATGCATGAGAGAAAAAAATTAAATTAATTTTTAAAGGAAAAATATTTTAATTTATTAGGGTGGTACAATGATATATTATACCCTTTCAATATTTTGTTCTTATTTTGTAGATTCACCCATGCATGTTCCTAGAGAAGAGTTGACCAAGATGTTTAGACCATCTCCTTGAATGCATCCACCTCCATCCACGTATTGGAGTAGAATAATACTTTATCATAATATCTAGAACTATGTATTTTTTAGGTAGATAAGAGAGTTATTGGAAACAGATATTGACATATGGGAAACAAATGATCTTGCAAATATTGAAACTTCTTAAAGGATTTCCAAGAATTAATCTAATATGATACAAATTATAATAAAGTCATGCTTTCTATTCCTCTATGTGGAAGGGTCTACTATGAAACCCCAGCCAAAAAATTTTGGAGTAAATAAAGAAAGAAAAATATGAGTACCACAACTCAAATATAGGACCCTCCAATCTTCTTAAACTGATAAAAGATAGTGTTGAAATCAACCCCTATGAACTAGGTTGTGGTTCCCGGGTTGAAATCTGAGAGGGTTTCCAAAAGAATTATTATTTCTATAACCTCACATTTTGGATATATATGGATATTATGGAAAATAAAATTTTATAATTGATAAAAAATTTAGTTATTTTTTGAGATGAAGCATCACAAAAAACCACTTAAACCTGGTTCTCCTAGAATTACCAAATACATTAGAATTAACTGTGATCAAGTGTATGTAATTGAGGATGTATTGGTTTATAGCAACATTTTTAATGTATGAAGCCTTAATTTTGGGTTCCAAAATGGCTAAAAATAACGATTGAATATTCAAAAAATATTTTCAAATAAATTTAGTTATTTTTAGGGTTGAAATACCCCTATCATTCCATATAATTGTGGAAATCATGGGAACATTATGTCACAAACCTTATAGCCTTTAACATCTAAAGTGGGTACTAATTTATCTTCTGAACAAGACCTATATCTAAAACTATTTATTACCTTGAAAATAGAATGAAAATTGGATCTAGAAGTCCATTGGTTTCTAAAAATTCTGGATAAATAGGAATAGGAGGTCATCAAGATGACTAAGAACCTCAAAAGAGTTAGGAAAAGATCAGGCAACCTTAACAAGTGAGGGTTGAAACACTGGGACTACCAAATCAATGATAAAAATAAGTACATTCTTGTTCTCCCTAATGGGTAAAGGAGTCACAAGCCTTTTTAGGTTAGACACCCCTTGTAATTAAGCATGTGATCTCCCAAATGAGGCTATTGTATAGGGATAAGGGTTATTAGAAACATATTTAAATTGACCCTCTACATCTCTAAAAAATGGGTGTAGGTGGTTCGAAGTATATGTGAGAATTAGTGTCTCTATATCCCATGAAGTATAATAAAAATTCATGGTTTATAGATCCTATATAGCCTCATGAAAACCTTACTAAAAATAAAATCCCTCAAAATCAATCACAGGAGCCCTGTCTTTAGCCTATAAGACCACCTTACAGGTTTCTATAGGGACAAAGTCTCTCATAAAGGTTCATTTAGTACTGAACGGTCATACACTAGAGGATTAAAGCCCTAATTTACTCATAATATTCTTGTCCATATGACTCTAGTGGTGAAAAAGGGATTATAAACCTAGAGTATTGATGTAAATAATCTTTTTTCGGAAAGACCAAACAAGTCTGACACATAATAGGGACCTTTGTAAAAGTGGCTTCATGAGATCCATCTAGACATTTATCTGAGTGACTATAGTGTACTCCATGTGTAGAGTAACATCATCTTTATATTATGAAATTAAAAAGGTATCTATAATGCTTTGGGGGATGTTTGTGTTATGAAATGGAATTGGTAGGCCCAATAAGCGAATCCAGAGTATGGTGAGAGATGATTATTTACCTTTTTGAACATCCATGGACCAATGACTAATAAGAAAATTCCACTATTCATAGTATAGATACTATCTTTATCAGGAATTGAAAATGTTTTACTCTAATAATAGATGCGTGTAGAAATATTTCTAATTCAAAATAGATATGGATGTTGGATGATCTAGATACCAAGATTTGATGAAGTGAAGAAAGATCTCTAATTAAGGTTATTCAATGCCAAATTTAGTGATAAGAGTCCACTAAAAATAATAATAGGCCTCTATAATATCTCCCATGGATAATTAGAGTGTAGGTCACCCATCCACTATCTCAAATCACTTCAGGTCCAAAGTGATCATAGGAGTGGGAGGAAGCAGAACCCAAAGAGAGTGTGACCAGTCACCCACAACCATATCCTTTATGGAAAGGGGCATAGAAAGAGGTGGAAAGAGAGGGTAAGCTGGAAGAGGAACTATATACAATGTATAATAGGGGTCCAATTGCAACCCTAAACCTAGAGTGAGAGGGAGGGAGGTAAAGGGAGGAAATAATAGATTCACCCCAACAGTACCTACTAAGGAAGATTCTTCTAACAAAAAACTCCAAGAGACAAAGAGAGTGAGATTGGTATGAGAAAATATGATGGTTGATTAATCAACATCCAAATGGGAATATGAAACTATTTCATTTAAGTCCCCATTTAATCCACTGCCAATAGACTAAGAATTTAAAATTAGATATAGTTTAAGTGGAGTGAGGATGGGAGTGGAGGTGACATATTCTTATGGAACAACTATCAAATCATGCCCATTATCATAACTCAATATAATTTTTAAAGTCCCTTTGATAGAACATATGATCTCTTTTTCTACCATAATATACAACAATTTTGGGATTACTTTTATAATTTTAATAAATAAAAAAAAATATCTAGTTGATATATTATCAGAATAAATTATAATTCTAATAAATATTTAAAATTATTTTTTATCTATGTTCATTCCTTCTTCACCCTTTGATAATTTAGTCCCAAGTGATATAGGATTAGATACTTATATCAATTCTTCTATTATGAAAACTTTTAATAAATCTTGAGCATACATATCTTATAGGGGAAAGATATAACCTACTATGTGTATGAATTTAAAATCATCAAATAATTTATTCTATAATAGAAAATCCATCATAAGTATTCATTTTGTTTATAGAAAAAATAATGTAATTGACGTACAAAATCCAAATAATTGAGTTTTTATCATCTTTATTGACACAAAGATATCTATCTACCCTTTATTTCTTAAATTTAATTCTCCTTAAGCTACAACTGAACATTAAATACCAGGATCATGGAATATTATTATTCCCATTTAATTATTTCTTTTTCCTGAAAACTAGAGTACCATTACTAACATGGATAAATCCTTATATTTATTCAATATGAACCTCTCTATCAAGAAAACCTTTCAAGAACATTAAATTCACATCCTTTTAAAATAATTAGTCCCCTCATGAACATATCAAAACAAAAAGAATTATAATTTCAAGAATTGTGTCTAGAGAAAATGTCTCTTTAAGTACTATAACTAAAATTTTAGGGTAACCTTTACAAATAAAGTAATCTGTATTCTGTGTTACTTATCCCTTTTCATTGATATAGTTCTAAAAGAACCATTTCATCCCTACCATATTCATGCCTTGAGAACATGAAACTAACTCCAAACATTCATTATTATTAATTTTATTTGTCTCTTCCATTATTTTTGTGATCTAGTATTCATGGTTCAATTCTTCATCAACACTTTTTGGTTCAAATTACAAAATAAAGTTTGTATGGTTTTAAAATTTTAAAATTATTTGGGTTTCAACACAATTTAATTTGTCTATATGATTTTTTATAAACATCACATGTCTTATAAGTATTTTAAATTCATTTATACCTTTATAGATGAAATTCTTTCCATTAGAAACATTAGAATAAACTTGCATATTTTGAAAATTAATTGTACCATATGAGATTTTATTCCCTTTTATAGCATGATGTTCTTGTTATTATTCAATATCATCATAAAAAAATTATATCTATGATGTATGTTGTTCAACAATGAAAATAGAATTAATTTTTTCAATGTAATTTTTTTAAATTATTGATGTTACACAAGTAACTCTTTTAAATGGTTTTATATCCAAGAAAAGTCCCTTTATTAGGTTGATCATCATATTTGTCCATTATTATGATTTAATATTTATATAAAAAGTGATTATGAATACCTTTAATCTCCTTATATTGATATTAATTTTAAAAAACATATTATAAGTAATATTCACCAAATTGGGTCATAATAGGCATTGATTAAGAATGTAGAATACTGTTGTGGTGGATTATCTTTAATAGTATTACAGAATTCCATGCTCTTCTAACATGTTTAATTCATTTTCTCCCAAACTCTAGTTACTAATTTTTACAATGCTACACTTTTTGAGTGTGTACAGAGTACTATATTCATTCCTTAACCCACGATCCAAAAGTTATTTCTCTATGTATTCATTTTTTACTGAGATCCATTATCAAACTAGAGAATTTTGAAAAGACATCAAACATGATTTTCTGGAGACCTATAAAGGTAGTTAAAACTCTTATGAGATTATGATTTACTAAACATAAAATAAATATAATCCATTCATGTAAAATAAAAAATTAATAGAAAATGTAATTATGTCCATTCGTTGATTTCATGCTTATCGGCCACACATATCAGATTGTATTAATTCAATTACCCATTTTGATTTGACCTACATTTTTTGTGACCCTCATTCACCATATTTCCATTGTGACACTCTTAAAATACTCCATTTTATACAAAATTAATGTTTTTATTTTATTCATACCATTTAACATCACTCTCATTACATTTTGGATCATTGGATGACTAAATCTGGATGATTCAAATGTTTTGGAAAATTTTAATAAAATTTTATTATTTTATATAGTGATCCAATTTGTTATAAGTTTAGTATATATATTATAAGATTTACTACATTGATTTAAACTCATAAAATAATTTTTTTTATTGGAATTTTATGAAATGGGATATAATTTATTAAATTTTTCAATTATTGGAATTCCAGCACAAGAGGTCTTATAAAGTCTAGTGAAGAGAATAAAATTTGGGAAAGGTAGATTAGACCATCCTATAGTCTGGAACCATAATATAGGCTATGAAAAACCATTTTAGATGATGATAAAAGATATAGAAATTTTACTTGAATACCAATAAACCTAAGAAATTTCATTTCAATATTAATCGGGTAATTCTCCCATTAATGTGTATAAATAAGAGGTTATAGATTAAAGAGTGCATCTCACCAACACTAAATAGATCATTAAATTACCTTAAAGAAATATTGAAATATATGAATTAAAAAAACCAACTACCATATTGAGAAGGTTTACACATCGAGGGGTTAAAGATATTAAAGTTATAGATCTTTCAGGTAACTCCCCAACCCCAGTTACCCAGAGTCGGAACATTATTACATAACATTGGAATTATCACAAGTGATCAAGACTTGAAAGACTAATTAGTTTAGTACCCTTGAAAGTACTAGATACCTAAATAAATTTTACATTACATTATGAAATAAAAAAACAACATTGTGTCTCCTATGAACACACTCATATACCTTAGCCTATCCCTGCAGTTCAATCATAATATACTTCTTCACATCCTAGGAAATATAAAACATAAGAAATGGGTGAGCTCAGATGTTCAATAAGGATAACAATATAGCGAAATCTATCATAAATAACCATAAACATTTAAATAAATGTATAAAACTAAACAAAAGGCTTTTAAACATAAATTTCAGCATAATATGGAAATGATAAATCAAATAATTCCATTTACTTATTCCCATGGATATCTTACTAGTCGAATAATCACATGTAATAGCAATAGCTAATCTCATAATGATGGAATGCATAATTCCAGACATCATAACTACATAGTCAAGGCCTCGTTCCAAGAATATAAATAAAAATATTGTTAAGGCCTTATTCCAAAACACTAGTTTGTCTCATGAAACCTATCGATGTGTTGAGGGGATATAGCGGGCCTTGGCCATCACTTACTATGTCCAATGCATTTCTCATAGGAAAAGGGTGAAACATAACATAAACATTCGTATTAAACTAACATGAAAAATTTTAATACTTAAACCATAAACCTTTAATGAAAGAAAAATAGTACATCCATAGTCAAACATATCATAAAACTATCAATACAATATGTTATATTGTGTCACAATAAATAAACTTCAATTAAATATAAAATTCAACAATAGATGTTGACATAGATGAAATCAATACAAAAACTATTTGAGAGAAATATCTATTTCTACATTGAATTCATTTAAAAGTCACATAATTATAAAAGAAAACATTTATTTTTAAAATATTCATATAAGATTTTAAGTTAAGCTTTGAATGTGTTATAAAGGAATAAAATAATCGCACCATCTGTAGAAGTTAAAAAAGCTTTCTTTCCTTAATTTGTTGAAATGGTCATAAAGTACATTGTTTGGGGGAAAAGGTATATTCTTTTAAAAACATTTTATAAAAATTCAAAAAAGGGTATAGACGACTTTAACCCATAGTTTAGGAAATAGTAAAAATGGTTTTTAAATACATTTTTAGGAAACACGCGTGTGGATGATAAATAAGTCCCAGTAAATACTTACGTATAAACAACCTCAGATAATAAAGAGATTATAAAATTAACCCTTACCTTGTAATTTTCTTTAGTAGAGGGTATGTTAAACTCATGTATAATGGTTAAATAATTGTTATTAAATTATAAAAGAACCACATACATGAATATGATATCATATATGATCCTTAAATATTTCTTTGTTAATAATATTTCAGTAGTATCATTGTTTCAGGTGTTAACTGATTCGTTTTCCGTTATATATTCTGTTACGTAAGTCAAATTATTTATGGATATAATTTATTTGATTCATATATATAATTATATTTATTTCTTATACAATACCTTTTTAATCATAAAATTAAAATTATTCTTGAATGGTTATGATGGGGAATGAAATCTCATCATGTCATGGAGACGGTAAGTCGTACGTACGCACGAGCGAAAATATAATTATATTAATAGTGAAATTGTATGTAATTGGATGGTATATTTTATATAAAGAATTATTAACATGTTATATTTATTATTTACATAAACTATACATCATTATTATACTCATCCAAATAAAGAAGTTTTCAATAACAAACTACACCACAACGTAGAGACAATAAGTCGTACATACGCACGTATGGTGACTTTTTCATTCATAGGATGGATAAAATAATGAATATGGTTGTACCATATTTATAATAACATCCCATTATATACAAGTTAATGTATTTAGTATTTTATCATGGAAACAACAAAGAAATAGTAATTGGAAGAAGAAAAGAACTTTGAAAGAGGTGATGAAATAATTACCTCTTCTTCAAGTGATTCCTTTTAATTTGAACAAAAGGGCTCCTTAAGTTGTCTTTATGATCAAATTAAGTCCTCTAGAATTATTTTAGGGTATTTGGGAGAATATTTGGGCAAGGTTTAGACGAGATAAATGGATTTGGAGGTGTGAATTCAAGAGAATGGGAAGTACCCTTTTATAAGAGAGGTGAGGGGCACTTTAGGAAAAGATTGAAATATTATTTTATTATAAACTTATTTTCGGTATCTAATAGCTCTAAATAGATTAATTTTGAGTCTCAGGTGGGGATGGTTCTAAATACTTTCATCCAATATGTTTTAGACATTTTTAGGTCACCATATTACACTAATATTTTAAACATAACCCTTAGTTAAATAGTTTAACTTTTAAGATGTCTTTTTTTATATTACATGGTTAATATAGTTACTATAAAATGCCAATAGAATATCAAGTGGTTAATTAATAACATATAAAACATTATATAAGTTCTTTGGCCAAATCTTATAATTTTAGGAATACTATGTCATTTAAAAAATAGTATTTGTTGTAAAAACTCATCTATGTCAATTTTGAAAATATTTAGTATTTGGTTTTTGTGAAAGCCATAACAACTTTATTACTTCAAAAACAATACATCAAATCATCCCTAACATGTCATATTCCCCTAAAAATTATTTTATGGAATCAAAAGTTTAAATTTACATTTATTTTAATATTTATAACATCAATTATTTTAATATTTCATTAATAAGGTAATTACTTCAACATTATTGTGTCATAAACAAATTTAATTATTTAATGTATAAAAATTACAAATAAAATACCATGATATAGGAAATATTTTTTTATTTCTAATGAATATTTATAGTTGAATTTATCTTATGTGTAAATCTATATTAAAAATTGTTTAGTTAATAAAATTTGAATTTAACACTTTTAACGCTTCTTTAAATAAAATATAATAAATATACTAATCTAATCCAAGTGGATAAAAAAGGATCATATTTTTGTCCAAAGGTTTATTTTTGTAGAAATAAATTTATCCAACAGAATTAGGAAATGTTTTGGGGTAATTTTATATTATTATAACATTATTTTACCTTTAATTACCCTTTTTACTTTTAATCGTGGTAAATAAAATTCAAAAGTTACTATTCACCAAAAATTATTTTCATCCTATTGAACAAAATTTTACTTTATAATGACAACCATGTTTATCGAATTTTTGAAATTCAATTCAAAAAAGTTGTAAAATTACATTTTATGCACATTTGAAAATGTGCCAAGAAGGTGGGTAAAAGACGTTAAAAGTTTCAATAAAATTTTATATATCAAATCTTATTATAAAATGAATCCAATGAATTAAATTGGAATAATATAGTTATTATGTATCTATTTTGACTTTAAAATAAATATAAATTAAAAATAATTATTTAAATAAAAAGTTGGTTTAAAACAATAACGCAATGTTTTTCACTATTCGTCAAAAATTGAATGTTTTCAGAAAAATACCAAAAATTCACCCTATGATAATTTTGATATTACAAATCAAAAAATGAAGTCCATTTTGAAAAATAAAATTCATAAAATTTCAAAATGTGGGTATTACTATTCATAACTTCTTTGTAAATATCTTGTTTGATTGGTCAAGGTGTGCTAGACCTTGGAGCTGCATACAATGCAAGATATTGTATTATTCAAAGATAATCATACCATAGAAGCTTGGGGTGTTACATTATTCCCTCCTTCAAATAATTGTTTCCTCAAAATTTCTAGAATATTACTTCATAAAATGATTTTGGTAGTTCTTCATCAAAAGTTTCTAAGGTTCCCACGTTGCCTCTTCTATTTTATGGTTTCTCCAATGAAATTTTACCAAATGACTTGTCCGATTTCTCAACACTTGTTCTCTAGTATCAATAATTTTGAAAGTATCTTCAAAATAATACAGATCGGGTTCTATTTCTATTTTTAGATAGGTGATTACATGCATTGGGCCATACCTATATTTTCTCAACAATGATACATGGAACACATCATGAACTTTGGAGAGAAGTAGAAGCATTATCAAATGGTAAGATAAAACTCCAATTAATTCTATAATTTCAAAAGGTATGATGTACCTAGGACTTAATTTACCCTTATTACCGAATCTTATAACACCCTTCCATAGAGACACCTTCAAGAAAACATGATCTCCTACTTGAAATTCCAAATCCTTCCTTTAGTTATCGGCATAGCTCTTTTGACTACTTTAAGCTGATTTGATGTGAGTTTGGATAATATTCACCTTTTCCATTGTTTCCTCCACAAGTTTTGGGCCTATGAGTTTTCTTTCACTAACATCATCCCAGAAAGTTGGTGTATGACATCTATTTCCATATAATTCTTCATATGATGCCATCTGAATACTTGAATGGTAGCTATTGTTATTAGAAAATTCTACCAGAGGTAAATACTTATCCACATACCTTGAAATTCAAGTGAGAAATATCTCAACATGTCCTATAAGATTTGAATAACCTGTTCTGATTGTCCATCAATTTGAGGGTGGTAGGAAGTGCTCAACTAAAGTTCAGTATCTAGGGATTTCTAAATACTTTTCCATAATCTTGATGTAAAATGAGGATCACAATCATAAACAATCAATATGGGTACACCATGAAGTCTTACAAGTTCATTAATATATAGTATTTCTAAACATTCAAGTGGTAAATCTTCTATTATTGTAAGAAAATTTTCTGACTTGGTAAGACGATCAACAATGACTCATATTGCATCATTATTTTAGGGAGTCTTTAGTAGCCCCGTGAAAAATTCCACCATAATATCATCCCATTTCCAATCAGGTATAGAAAGAGGTTTCATGAATCCCCTAGGATGTTTTATTTTAGCCTTCACCTATTGACAAACCATACATCTTGACACATAATCAACAATCTCTCTCTTCATGGTGTCCCACCAAAAATATTCCTTTAAATCTCTATGCATCTTAGTAATACTAGGGTGTATAGAGAAATTGGAATCATCCAAAAATTCCCTTTTCAAATCAGGTATACTAGAAACACAAAGCCTCTTCCCAAATTTCAAAATTCCATCTTTATATGTGAAGTCAATCAATATCCCATCATTCACAGTTTTAATTTTATTTTGAAACTCCTCATCATCAGTCTAAGAAATTTTTATCCTTTCTAGTAAAGATGGTTTAGAAACCATTTGAAAATGTATTAATGTTTCACCTTCCATGATTATTCCCATATCCATATTCACTAGATCCATGAACATAGGATCCCTTTTAACTCTCATCTTGTTTAGAACTCCATAATCCTTTATTCTCAAAGCATCTACGACCTTATTTTCCTTCCTCAGGTGGTAGTGTATAGTGAAATAATAATCCTTGAGTAGTTCGAGCCATCGTCTTTGCCTCAGACTCAGAAATTACCTTTCCATATCAGCTCGATGTTCTCAAGGAAGTATTTTTCTAAGAAAATATCTTTAAACTTCCACCATCCCATATTTGATACTTCTTCATCCTCCTTTGTATTTTAAATTAATGACCACCATTGATCTGCATCTCCTGAGAGGCAATAAATTACCATGACAACCTTTTCCCTTTTAATAATCCCCAAAACATGAAATATTTTCTCTACAGAACTTATCCATTACTCAAATAAAAATGTATTTCTAGTCCCATTGAATTTTGCTGGTTGTTTCCTCATGAAGAGTTCTAACATTTATCCTCTACTTATTGGATCAGGGTGCTTCATACAGGTATGGTTATTATTCATAACATGAGTGAGTTATCAGAGTATGGTTATAAGTTGTTCAGCACCAGTTGCATCACCATCTATACTATAATTATCTTGAATATAAGGGAAATAATTACATAGATTACATATTTTGATACAGTTTCCATTCTTTACTCTAGGAGCCATTTCTAAAAAATTTAATACACTAGATTAGTTTATGAATAAGAATGCATAATTCCAAACATGTAAAATACTTAACAAAAATTGAACAGTTTATGCATATAATCCACAATCATAAAAATGTTTTATTTGGGGACATATTTACTCATAAATCCATCATGATGGTTTATAAAGAAAATGTGAATTATCCTAAGAATATCCCCCCATGAGTGTCAAACCAGGTGCGCAGTAAGGCTCGTTGTCATGTACCATGATACCCTGAGTCAAGTCCGAAATTCCTTATTGAAGTTTTCACTCCTAGGTAAATATGTTCCATAACCACATCCACTTCAGTATCTAGAAAGAGATTTATTTCGTGGAAAAATCACATAATATCCATATTACCAAAAATTTTGGATATTCTTCTATACTAATGCTCAAAGTCTATCTTAGGTTAATGTTCTCTAATTAGAGTTTTTATAAATCTAGTTTTCAAGGTTTGTACTAAACTTCTTCTGATACCAACTATAATTCCCTAACCCCAGTTACCTAAAGTTGGTGTATTATTACATAAAAGTTTCATTATCACAATATATTAAGTCCCAAAAGACCAATTATTCTATTATCCTTGGAATTACTAGATACATGCATATGTTTTACATTACATTATGAAATGAAAAAAAAAATTGTGTCTCCTTTGAACACATGCATATCCCTTAGCCTATCCTTGTAGGTCAATCATAATATACTTCTCTACATCCTAGGAAATATAAAACATAAGAAAGGGGTGACCTCAGATACTCAGTAAGGATAACAATATAGTGGAAGCTATCCTAAATAAGCATAAACATTTAAGACAATATATAAAACTAAAACAAAATCCTTTTAAACCTAAAATTTAGCATAATATGGAAAAGATAAATAAAATAATGTCATTTAATTATTCACATGGATATACTACTAGTATAATAATCACCTTTAATATCAATAGCTAATCTCATAATGATTGAACGCATAATGTTGGACATCATAACCACATAGTCAAGGCCTCGTGATAAGACTATAAATAAAAATATTGTCAAGGATTTGTTTCAAGACAGTAGTTTGTATCATGAGACCTATTGATACATTGAGGGGCTATAGCGGGCCCCACCCATCACTTACTACATCCAATGCATCCCTCATATGAAAAGGGTTAAACATAATAGAAACATGTATATTAAACTAACAAACGAAATGTTAATACTTTAACCATATACCATGAATGACATATAAATAGCATATCCACATTCAAACATATCATAAAACAATCAATAAAATATGGTATATTGTATCATAATAAATCAACCTCAATTAAACATAAAATCCAAAAATAGATGTTGACATAGACAAAATCAATACAGAAACTATTTGAGAGAAATATCTCTTTCAACTTTGAATTCATTAAAAATTCGCATAATTATAAAAAAAAATATTTTGAAAATATTCATATAAGATTTTAATAGAATATTTGAATGTTTTATAATGGTATAAAATATCCACACCTACTGTATAAGTTAAAAAACATTATTTTCTTAATTTTTCAAAAAGGTCATAAAGTACATTTTTTGGAAAACAATGGAAAGATTACTTTCAGAAAAATTTATAAAAAGTCAAAATATGGTATAAAATATTTTAATCCATAGTCTAGGAAATAGTATAAAAATTTTAAATACTTTTTTAAGAAATACATATGTGGATGATAAAGAAGTCCCAGTATAGACTTATGTATAAACAACCTTTGATAATAAAGTGATTGTAAAATTAACCCTCACCTTGTAATTTTCCTTAGTCAAGGGTATTTTAACCTCCAGTATAATGGATAAATTATTGTTATTAAATTATAAAAGAACCACATACATAAATATGATATCATATATGATCCTCTAATATTGCTTTGTTTATAATATTTTAGAAGTGTCATTGTTTCAGGTGTTAACTGATTCGTTTTCCTTTAAATGTTTTGTTACGTAAGTCATTTTTATTATGGATAGGATTTATTTGATTCATATACATAATGATATTAAGTTCTTAATCATTATTTTTATTTTCATCAAATGAAAATTATTATTGAATGGTTACGATGGGAAATGAAATCTCATCGCGTCTTGGAGATGGTAATCCATACGTACGCATGAGCAGCAATATAATTCTATTAATAGTGAAATTATATGTAATTTGATGGTATATTATATATAAAGAATCATTAAAATGTTATATTTATTATTTACATCAATTATACTTCATTATTATACACATCCAAATAATTAAATATTGAATAACAAACTACACCACGACGTGGAGACGGTAATCCGTACGTACGCACGTATGGTGACTTTTTCATTCATAGGATGGATAGAATAATGAATATGGTTGTACCATATTTATAATAATTTCATAGTATGTAGAAGGTATTGGATTTATTATTTTAGTATGGAAACAACAAATAAATAGGAAGTGGAAGAAGAAAAGAACTTTGAAAGAGGTGATGAAATAATTACCTCTTCTTCGCATGCTTCCTTTTGATTTGAAAAAAAGGGCTCCTTAGGTTGGATTTATTATCAAATTAAGGATTCTAGGATGAATTTAGGGTAGTTGGTAGGATATTTTGGTAGGGTTTGTATGATCCAAATGGCATTGGAGGTGTGAAGATAAGAGAAGGGGAAATACCCTTTTATAAGAGAGGTGAGGGGCACTTTAGGAAATGCTTGAAATATTATTTTATTATAAAATTATTTTCAATTTTTAATAGCTCCAAATAGATTTATTTCAAGGATAAGGTTGGGATAGTTATAAATACTTTCATCCAATAGGTTTTTGACTGGTTTAGGTCACCATATTAACATTATATTTTAGACTTATCCCGTAGTTAAATAGTTTAACTTTTATGATGTCTTGATGTATTTTTATACTACATGGTAAATATAGTTACTATAAAATGCCAATAGAACCTCAAGTAGTTCATTGATGACATATATAAAATTATATAAGTCCTTCATCTAAATCGTATATTTTTAGGAATGTTATATCCTTTAATAAAATAGTATCTGTTTTAAAAACTTAGTTATTTCAATTTTGATACTATTTATTATTTGGTTTTTGTGAAAGTCATAACAACTTGATTACTTTGAAAAAAAATCCATAGAATCAACTAAAACATGTAATATTCACCTAGAAAAATTTATTACGGAATAAAAATCTTCAATTTATATTTATTTTAATATTTATAACATCAATTATTTTAACCTTTCATTAATAATGTAATTGCTGCATCATTATTGTGTCATAAATAAATTTAATTATTTAAGGTCTAAAAATTATAAATAAAATACCATGATGTAGGAAATATTTTTATATTTATAATTAATATTTTTATTAAAATTTATATTATGTATAACTCTATATTAAAAATGTTTTAGTTAATAAAATTTGAATTTAACACTTTTAACACTACTTTAAATAAAATATAATAAATGTCTTAATATAATCCAGGTGGATCAAAAAGGATCATATTTTTTTACTAAGGTTTATTTTGGTCGAAATAAATTTTTTCAATAGAATTAATACATATGTTGGGGTAATTTTATATTATTATAATATTATTTTTACCTTTAATTACCCTATTTATTAACCATGGAAAATAAAATTCAAAATTTACTATTCACCAAAAATTATTTTCATCCTATTGAACCACATATTAATTAATGATGAAAATTTTGTTTGTTGCATTTTTGAAATTCAATTCACAGAAGTAGTAAAATTATGATTTATGTAAATTTAAAAATGTGCCTAGAAGGTGGGTGAAGGACGTTAAAAAGCTCAACAAAATTTTGTATATCTAATATTATTATAAAATGACTCCAATGAATTAAATTGGACTAATATAGGTATTATATATCTATTTTTAATTTAAAATAAATTTAAATTAAAAAAATTATTTAAATAAAAAGTTAGTTTTAAATAATAATGCAGTGTTTTTCAATATTCATCATAAATTGAAAGTTCTTAGAAAAATACCAAAAACTCACCCTAAAATAATTTTGATATTACAAATCCAAAAATGAAGTCCATTTTGAAAAATAAAATTTATAAAATTTCAAAAAGTGGGTATTACTGTTCATAACTACTTTTTAAACGACTGGTTTGATTGGTCATGGTGTGGTAGAACTCGGAGCTGCGTACAATGAAAACTATTGTATCATTCAAAGATAAGTGTACCATGGATGCTTGGAGAGTAACATTTTAATGTTAGTTTTTTCTTTATCTTCCATGTGCATTGACAATATCTTATTTTTTAGTCTATGTTGTGTCCCTTGTTCTAATATTGAGCCCATTTTGTGTTATTATTTGAAATGTAATTGAATTTATAGTATTTTGATCTATTTTTATTCAATTCATCCTTTGGATTTTTTGGTTATGTGTGTATTAAGAATATTAATTACGGGAACCAGAAATATTATTCTATTACATATAAACATAATCATGTGATGATCTAAGTCATTTTTTTCACTCATTATTTTTTTTATTTCATGAATATTATTATGGATTATGTCATTTAATGGAATAAAGTAGTAAAAAATCATGATTAAATAGGTATATGTCATGATAAAAATATTAAATAGGATATAATTTATAGTTATCACATCACACATTATATTGGATACACTGAAATGTTTAGATTTCACATCAAAAACAATTCATTAGATTTTGATTATTCATCAATAGTTAATGTCATATTATTGATAAAATCTTAGTCGGAAACCTAATAAGAAATCAAATACCATTATGATTTCATGTTTTATAAGCCAAGGAATCAAATATCTATCATATATCCATTGAGATATATGATGGTAGTGAATCCAAAGACACTCATTAGGGTTGATAATGATTTCAATAACTAATTTTTTATTTTAATGATAGAGTATTAATAATTAAATTAAATTAAATAAATTATAATTTATAATTCCATTTTTGAATTTTATATGGTTCAACCAATAATTCTATATTGTTATTTTTATTTCTAAGTAACATTTAATAGGTTACAATATATATTAAACCTAGATAACATTTATCAATTTTGACATGTTTCATGTAAAGACCCGAATCGGGAGCCCCTCAACTGGTTCCCCGTGCCTGGTCCACCACATGACCTCAAGATCATTTCCCCAAGTGCCAGAGGCTTCCGACTAGCAGCGAGGGCCTTGGTAAGTTATTGTGGAAACTATGCCCTCATTTGGTAGGGTATACAAGGTACAAAAAATAACAGTCAATAGTGGAAGCAGTAAACAACATACAACAACTAAAACTAAACAGCGAAAGAAACGTATAATATAATAATGATGAAAATGATGCAGCAGGTACAAGTATCTAAGGAAATCAGCAAACACAACAACGTGCTGAAATACAACTGAGAACAAAGCACTAAAAGTAAATATCAACTCCAGCAGCATCGCAAGCCTAAGCTCGGTCTTATGCTCTCCAGCTCCAACCATAAATCATGTACCAGAAGTAGAATGTCCACAATACCTATCCACACATGCAACCATATAACCTGTTTGGGCTGAAAAGCAGGACCCAAATAGGGTTTGAGACTAATCCTAGTAGGCAATCACTACAAGATTTGTGCCCTTCTGTCAGTGAGCAATATAGAAAAAGTAAAGTAAATAAATGCAACCGAGAAATATAAGTGCACTAGAGTAAACAATCCTACAAATATCCATTCACATTTATTTATTAATTTAATTCACTCATTAAATTATCATCCAAGGAATCTAGTAAACAACTCTATATTCTCAAGGCATAGCAAGTAACACAACATGTATCTCAGTAGACAACCCAAACTACAAGCAGTACAAAACACAAGCTTGTTCTTTGGCTTGGTGGACTCGTCACAACCAACCAAACAATAATCATGGTGACTCTATGGGTAGCTCACACTGGCATACCCCTCTAGTCAAGTAAACATAAAAAGGAACAGACACTCTGGGAAGCTCTCACCATCAATTCCCCTGTGGTCCTGCAATGATAGCTATATAATCTCTAAGTAAGCACTTACATCTAATTACCCATATAGTCTCAATTCGTAACTAAGGACACGATAAGGAAGCACAAATTCCCATTCCCATAGTTCCTGCGAATGATACTAATTTATAACAGACTCTCTAGGGAAGCCCTAAATCATCAATTCCCTCTTTAGTCTACCACACCAGGTTCCCACATCCCTGAGTAGTGTAGTCATGCATAATCAACTATTAGAATCCCAAAGTAAGCTCAAAAAATACTTGGGTAATAGATACAATGCATAAAAATCATATAAACAGTAGTCAATACATGCAATCAACTATATCAAGGCAATCAAGCAATGCAACAAGGTCTGCCTCACAGGCAACGTAATCCAAACGGTGATAAACAGCCAAAATAAGGGAAACACCCAAGGGGTGATCCTCAAACATTCTAACAGGTAATTATTAATCATCTAATAACCTCAAGAATACAAGAAATCTTTGGCAGATAACAAAACAGGATCAAAACCCTAACCTGAGATACCCGATACATGGGTATCCGGCACTTTTTCACCAAAAACTCAAATACATTCAACATAGGTCAAAAAACCACCTACCTCGATCTTATGAGATCAATATACTTGAACCTCGGCCCGTGAATCATCCTAGAATGGAGAATATCTGCAAAAACATCTAAAACGTTCAACCTCAGATAACTCTCACAAGAGAAGGAATCAGGAAATGTGGCCAAAGAGGAACCAAGAACTCACCGCTGTGATTCTCTTGTAACCGACGGTGTTTGATTCAAACAGAAGGTGATAGATTGGTGGCTCATAGAAGATTCAACCTCCTCTGATGTTCTCAGTCGAAGAAGCTAGAGAAGAAGATGTATTCGGAGTTAAGTTGTGACCCTGGTCCGTTTAATGAAATAAAAAGAAAAGTACATGGCGTGTAGTCGCCCTTTTCATACACCGCATTAAGCGGCCTCCACATTACCACTACTCAACGTGTGTGTGGCTGGGACACGGCCAGCACACAGCCTCACATGGAAGAAAAGTACACGGTGTGTACTCATAAAGTACACGGCGTGCACTTAGAAAATTTCCAGATTCATCTATTTTTCCTCTTTTTTCTCAAAAATGACCAGAAAAGGAAAAACATACCTAAAAATAAGGTCCTAGTTCTTAAAAACATCCCCCCTTAAATAAATTCATCCCTGAATTTCCCTATCAAGGTGGCTAAGAACAAACCTCGAACAACTCTGGCCACTGTGATGACATATCGGCCTCCCTCTCCCAAGTCGTGTCCCATTCATGGTCATACTACCATAGCACTCGTACCAGAGGAATATACCGGCCATGGAGTACCTTTGCACTACGATCAAAAATCCTAATAGAATTATCCTCAAACGATGCATCATGCTCCATCTCAACCTCCTCGGGTTAAAAAACATGAGATACGTCTAAGAAATAGTGGCGAAGCTGAGAAACATGGAAGACGTCGGGCATAGCCTGGTACCTCTGAGGCAACTGCAACCTATAAGCAACTAGCCCGACTCTCTCCAGATCCTCAAATGGCCCGACTTATCTCGGTGAAAGCTTACCCTATCTCCTGATCCTCTTATGTCCCAACCTCAGGGTAACACATTGGAAACCTGATCCCCGACCTTAAACTCCAAAGGTCATCTCCACTGATCAGCATAAGATTTCTACCGAGACTGTGTAGTAGCCATCCTTTTTCTAATCAACTCCACCTGCTCCGTGGTCTCCTGAACAGGACGAGGTACCAAAATAGATGCATCTTCTACCTCTATCCAACATAAGGGTGATCAGCATGGTCTACTGTACAAAACCTCGTAAGGTTCCATCTAAAAATTTTCTTTAAAACTATTATTGTAGGCAAACTCCATTAGAGGTATATGTCTCTCCCAAGAACCTCCAAAATCAAGTATGTGGGCTCATAGCATGTCCTCTAGTATCTGAATCGTATGCTCTGAGTGGCCATCTATCTGGGGATGGTAAGCTGTACTCATAAGTACCTGTGTACCCAAATCCCTTTGTAGCCCTTGCCAGAAATGCGACGTAAATCGGGCTTCCCTATCTGAAACGATAGTACTCGGAACCCCATGCAAGCGTACAATCTCACAGATGTACAACTGTCCAATCTCATCGACACCGAAGGTCTCTTTAATCTATAAGAAGTGAGCAACCTTCGTGAGCCTGTCAATGACAACCCATACCGTGTCATTCCCTTGAGGCTATCTAAGTATCCCTACCATGAAGTCCATCGCAACATCATTCCACTTCCACTTGGGAATGGGTAGCTACTGTAAAATCCAAATCGGTCACTGGTGCTCTGCCTTCACCTACTGATAGGTGGAACATCTCATTAAAAAACCAGCAACATCTCTCTTCATACCTGGCCACCAATACAGGAGGTGTAGATCACAATACATCTTGGTGACACCACGATGAACTGCCCAAACTGAGGAATGAAAGTCTCGTATCAGCTCCTTGTGTATATCTGTTATCACCCATATACGTCCCAGGAAACGCAAGATCTCATCCTTGCCTACGGTCCATCCGGAAGCAGGGTCCTCTCTTGACACACTCTCCCACGGGACTAGGCCTTCAGAATCTAATAACTGCCTCATCCAAACTTGGTTGATCAGGGTAGAGGTAATAGCTACAGAATAATGAAATGTCTGACCATGTCTGTCATTCACCTCTATATGCATTTCAGAAAACATAGCCATAAGTTGTCACTCACTGTTGGCCTTCTGAACTGCCTATATCTGTGTCCTTCTGTTCAGTGCGTCTGCCACAGTGTTTCCTTTCCCAGGCATATAATCATGCTCGAAATCGAAATGTTGCAGGTACTCAACCCACCTCCACTATCTCGTATTCAAGTCACGCTGTATGAAGATGTACTTGAGGCTCTTGTGGACAGTATACACAACAAAATTCTCTCCCAGAAGATAATGTCTCCAATAACACAAAGCTTGAACAACTACAGCCAACTCCAGGTCATGCATAGGATAGTTCCTCTCATGTGGCCTCAACTACCAAGATCTTTATGCAACAACACGATCCTCCTGTATAAGCACTGCTCCAAGCCCAATGCCAAATGCATCATAGAAAACTATGTAACTCTTGCCTAACTCTAGAAAAACTAGAATCGGTGATGAAGTCAATCTCCCCTTCAGCTTCTAAAAGGCTAAATCACAGGCTTCTAACCAAACAAACTTCACCTCCTTCTTATTCAAGCCCGTCAATGGTGCTGCTAAGAATGAGAAGTATTGTATAAACCATCTGTAGTAACTAGCCAGCCCTAAGAAACTTCGTACCTCAAAGACATTCTTCAGCTGCTCCCAGGTAACTACTGCTCTCACCTTCTCTAGGTCTACTAATACTCCTATCTCTGAGATGACATGACCCAGGAAGTGTATCTCGTCCATCCAAAAGTGGCACTTAGATAGCTTAGCATATAATAGATGCTCCCTCAGTGTACTCAAAATGATCTCAAGATGGGTAGCATGGTCGTGTCGAGTGTGAGAGTAAACCAAGATGTCGTCCACGAAAACCACCACGAAGGAATCCAAGTAAGGATGGAAAACTCTATTCATCAGTGACATGAAAACTGTTGGTGCGTTCGTGAGACCAAATGACATAACCAAATACTCATATAGACCATACCTGCTCTAGAAGGCTGTGAGAGGTATATCAGATGTTCTGACATGCAACTGATGGTAGCTGGATCTCAAGTAGATCTTCGAGAACACTCTGGCTCCTCGAAGCTGATCAAAGAGATCATATATCCATGGAAAAGGATATCAGTTTTTGACTGTAAACTGGTTTAGCTTACGATAATCCACACAAAGCCTAAGGGTGTCGTCTGCCTTCTTCACAAATAGGACAGTCAAACTCCAAGGAGAAGTACTAGGTCAGATGAAACCCTTTGCCTGCAACACCTACAACTGCTTCTTGAGCTCTTAAAACTCAGGTGTAGCCATCCTATAAGGAGGAATTTACACTGATGTTGATCCTGGAACAAGATTAATAGATAAGTCTACCTCTCGCTCATGAGGCAAACCTGAAAAGTCTTCTGGAAAGACATCTGGAAATAGATCAACCACTGGAGTAAAATTTACCTGAGAATTCATGTGGTCATCCAGATATAAGCTATCAATCTGGTCCATAACACCGCCTAACCCATGATGCTCTGGTCCATCTCTTCTCGCCAGGACATCCCATTCTCCCTTGTGAAGAAAAGATCTGACCTCCAGTGATGTGAAACTCACCCTACAGCGATAGAAATCGAAAAAGGCCTAGAAGGGAACTAACCAGTCCATCCCAAGAATGACATCATAGCCTGTCATCTCCAAAACATAGAGACTCCATGAAAAACGACAGCCACCAACCTCAAGGGGGTAGTCTAAGAGCTGATGCACGCTTGCAGTTCTAATTCCCAAGGGATTGTCTAGCGTCATCATATCCTCAAAAGTATAAACAGTAAGTCTAAGGCTTTCCAAAGTATGCATATAAATAAATCTATGAGAAGATCCTGTATTAAAAAGTAAAAACGATAAAACTGAGGCTACTGAAATCGTACCTTGAATTGTAGAAGGTCCAAGATTCTGCTCTTGATGAATCTGCTCTACTGCAAAAGTCTGGCCTGCACCACAGCCCTGTGTAGTAGCCTGAGATCCCTGAACTGACCCTACCTGAGCCTGACCACTACATCCATGACCTCTACCCTACCCTGAACGACCTAAATAACTCTAGCCCCCAGTCTATTGTGGAACTGGTAATCCTTCTCTTGAGCGCGGAGCCAAAAATGATCCTTCTTCACTAGCCACTGAAAGAAGAACCTTGCAGAAATGCTGCAGATGACCCATCTTGCCGCATGATCAGCACTCCACTGGGTCTCTCGGGCACTGAGGCTTCTTGTGCCCATTTTTTCCACACTGATATCACACCACTTGGTTTCTATGAGTAAGATCTCATTTACCAGAAGGAATAACTCGCTTCCTCGAGTCACCTCCTGTAGACTCTCGGTGTCGCTTCCTACTGTCTGTCTGGAGAGAATCAGCCCTGGATGATGAACTACCCTGGTCCACAGCTCTATCCTCCCTCAGGTTTCTATCCTTAATAAGCTCCTAGTTGACTATCAGAGTGATAAAAGTCAACTAAAAGACATTCACCTATGACCTGATGTCTGGTCTGAGGCCTTCCTCAAACTTCTTTTCCAAAAATAGCACACCATTCCCCAGAATGTGAGTGAAATGTTGTAACTCTATAAAGCGGGAGGAATACTCCATAACTGTGAGAGTACCCTACTGCAGGTTCATGAACTCTCTGGCTCTATCAGCCCTCAGCATCGCCGGGTAGAATTAGTCGTAGAACGTACGCTAAAACTCATCCCAAGCCATAGCTTGTTGGCGCCCTGTCTGTGAAACCACATCCCACCATCTCATGGTGGAATCTCGCAACATATGAGTCACGAGCATCACTCTACTCTCTGAAGGTGTATCCATATGCTCAAATATGGATAGCATGTCTTATATCCATGACTTCGTAGCCTGCGGTCCTCCATCCCCTGAGAACGTGGTAGGATGCTGCTGCTGAAAAACCCGCGTCAGCTCTGCCATAGTCGGGGTAGAATCTATCATTCTGGACATGGCACCTATAGTGATTCCAGACACTGGTTACGACACTCCCTGGAAGGTCTGCATGAATCTCATGAAACCCTCTCTGAATTGAGCGTCGTAACCAGTGTCTGGAATCACTGTAGGTGTCATGTCCAGAATGATAGGTGGAACTACTGGTAGTCCCTAATCTGCCGTATCAGGAATATGGTCACTGCCCGATCCTTGACGTGCAACGGGAGGACGTATTGGTTCCATATGTCTAAAATATCAAAAACACACCTTCATTAACTAAGAACATAGTTGCAACATAAGAAATTAAAATGGAACAGGAAGGAAAACCCTTTAAAATTTGGGAAAACATGACTACACAGAGTGTGGTACTACTACACGACATGTTTCTTAAAAGTTTACCCTGGGTGTGTACCTTGGCTATACGTGGCTGTGTAAACCACCCAGCTACATGACGTGTTCTTAAACTACACGGCGTGTAATAACCCTTTTCTCCCTACCCGTTCACTTTTATATGGCTAGGAACATAGACTGTCCCAGTAGGAAACTACATGGCATGCTTGTCCACTACATGGCGTGTTTCTTAAGATCTCTCCCCTATCTGTGTCGTTAGTCACACAGACTGGTACACGAACCACTACTACATGGCGTGTCAAAGGAGACACGGTGTGTAATTGACATGCCTTACCTGGCTCGTGTTGTTAGAGACACGGCCTGATACATGGTCAACACTGCACGGCGTGTTCCACACGGACACGGCGTGTACATGGAGGGATAACACCAACCCGTGTCATTGTCTACACGGCCGGCTACATGGTCAACTATACATGGCGTGTTCCCAAGGGACACGGCGTGCACTTGAAGAAAAACCTTGGCCCGTGTTGTTCATGACATGGCCAGATACCTATTCCAGACTATGCGGTGTGCTAAGATGGTACACGGCATGTTCCTACAAGATTTTCCAGGACCTCGTGTCCTTACCCACATGATCAGTGACATGGCTAAAAAACTACACGGCGTGTATTCATAAAGTACATGTCGTGTATTCTAGGTTTTTCTAGACAGTAACCTCATAACTGCACTGGAGCCCAGAAAACATAGAAAAACCAGTGTTAAGGTGCCAAATTCCGATCTATGGGGGCCTATACTCCCCGCGAATCAAAGCCTCGCATCATAACCATGCATATAACAAGTAAACAGTATTACAAACTCAGAACCCACCAAATTATGATCCTTGAGGGCCCATAACACCTCTAAGACCAATTTTTGGCATCCATGATAAAGAAACTCTAAACAACTGATACCCTATCAACATAGCAGGTATTTTATCACAGCAGCTAGCACAACATCATTCATCTTCTATCACAAATTCTATCACAACAACATGAAAATTATAATGCAATCTAGATGGCATGGAAAAATGCATGACATGTGATTTTCTAACAAGTGCATATATGATGCATGAGATGGAATACCCTCATCTCATCATATTTTTAAAAACTAGAACCACAATCATACAAATATTAATAGCACAAAACAAGTGCACCACCCAATGGTGAAATCAATTAAACTGTAACATTTGCAAAAACTCGAAAATTAAAATATTCGAGGTAATCTGGACTTTTCCCTATAAATGGGTTCTAGAATTCCTAGGTACAGTTATTTACCATTTACCTATTTCTTCATATCCCTGTCTAATGTCGGTAAATAGTTAGTCAATAGAAAAGGAAAGAACCTCCATTGATACCACTTTGTAACGACCCGAATCTGGAGCCCCTCAACTGGTGCCCCATGTCCGGTCCGCCACATGACCTCAAGAGCATTTCCCCAAATTCCAGAGGCTACCAACTAGCAGCGACGGCCTTGGTAAATTATTGGGAAAACTATTCCCTCAGTTGGTAAGGTATACAAGGTACAGGAAATAATAGTCAATAGCGAAAGCAGTAAACAGCATACAACAACTGAAACTAAACAGCAGAAGAAATGTATAATATAATAATGATGAAAATGATGCAGTAGGTACAAGAATCTAAGGAAATCATCAAACACAACAATGTGCTGAAATACAACTGAGAACAAATCACTAAAAGTAAATAGCAACTCAAGCAGCATCGCCAGCCTAAGCTCGGTCCTATGCTCTTCTGCTCCAACCATCAATCATGTACCTTAAGTAGAAGGGCCACAATCCCTATCCACACCTGAAACCATATAACCTATTTGGGAAAAAATCAGGACACAAACAGGGTGTGAGACTAATCCCAGTAGGCAATCACCATAATATTTGTGCCCTATTGTCAGTGAGCAATATAGAAAAAGTAAAAAAAATAAATGCAACAGAGAAACAGAAGTACACTAGAGTAAACAATCCTACAAATCTCCATTCACATTTGTTTATTAATTTAATTCACTCATTAAATTATCAACCAAGGAATCTAGCAAACAGCTCTATATTCTCAAGGCATAGAAAGTAACACAACAGGTATCTCAGCAGACTACCTAAACTACAAGTAGTACAAAACACAAGCTTGTTCTTTGGCTTGGTGGACTCGTCACAACCAACCAAAAAATAATCATGGTGACTCTCTGGGTGAATCACACTGGCAGAACCCTATATTCAAGTAAACATACAAAGGCACAGACACTCTGGGAAGATATCATCATCAATTCCCCTATGGTCTTTCAATGATAGCTATAGACTCTCTGAGGAATCACTTTCGTCTAATTCCCCCTATAGTCTCGATACGTAACTAAGGACACTCTGAATAAGCACAAAGTCCCATTCTCTTAGGTCCTTTGAATGACACTAATTTATAACAGACTCTATAGGGAAGCCCTAAATCATCAATTCCCTCTTTAGTCTACCACACCAGGTTCCCACAACCCTGAGTAGTGTAGTCGTGCATAATTGACAATTATCAGCCCAAATTAATCTCAAAAACTAATTGGCTAATAGCTACAACGCATCAAAAGCATATAAACAGTAGGAAATACATGCAATCAACTATATCAAGGCAATCAAGCAATGCAACAAGGTCTGCCTCACAGGCAACCTAATCCAAATGGCGATAAACATCCAAAACAAGGGAAACACCCAAGGGGTGATCCTCAAACATTCTAACAAGAAATTATTAATCATCTAATAACCTCAAGAATATAAGAAATATAAGGCAGATAACAAAATAGGATCAAAACCCTAACCTGAGATACCCAATACATGGGTATCTGGCACTTATGCACCAAAAACTCAAAGACATTCAACGTAGGGAAACAAACCACCTACATCAATCTTAAGTGATAGATATAATTAAACCTTGGAAAGTGAATCATTCTATAATGGAGAATATCTACAAAAATGTCTAAAACATTCAACCTCAGATAACTCTCACAAGAGAAGGAATCAAGAAACGTGGCCAAAGAGGAATCAAGAACTCACCGTTGCGATTCTCTTGCAACTGACGGTGTTGGATTCAGACAGCAGGAGACGGATCGGTGGCTCGGAGAAGATTCAGCCTCCTCGGATGCTCTCGGTCGAAGAATCTGGAGAATAAGACATATTCGGGTTTAAGTCGTGACCCCAGTCCATTTAATGAAATAAAAAGAAAAGTACACGGTGTGTACTTCATGAGTACACTGCGTGTACTCACCCTTTCCATACACTACATTAAGCGGCCTCCACATCACTGCTACACACCATGTGTGTGGCCCAGACACGGCCAGCACACGACCTCGCGTGGAAGAAAAGTACATGGCATATACTCATAAAGTACACGGTGTGTACTTAGAAAATTTCTAGATTCTTCTATTTTTCCTATTTTTTCTCAAAAACGACCAGAAAAGGAAAAACATACCTTAAATGAAGGTCTGGGTTCTTACATTTCATGACATACACATTATATCTTTACTATTTATAAGGAAGAGAAAATAAATTTTTTTATTTAATACCGTCTCTTTTTCACTAAATCTTATTGCTTCCATTTTATTTTTCTTTTTTTTCTTTTTTGGAAAATTGTAAATATTTGAATGGGTTTAGGATTACCATCTATATCAGACATTTTCAAATTTTGATATCACTTGTTAATTTTTTTATAAACCCTTTAAACATAAATTACATGATTATAGTGACCCTATTTTCATTCAAATTATATCATTTTAGTCACATTTTGTTGTATTTTTTCTTTTTTCACTTTTTCAAATTTTACTTTTTTTTAATTTTGTGTGGGTTTTTGTCTTTCTCCCCCTCTATTAATATTTTATTATAAAATAATAATAATAATTTCTATTTTTTTCTTATTCCTTTCAGAACAATGTTTTCTAATGGTAATTTACATGATAAATACACTAAACATGAAAAATACTTCAGAAACAAATCGGGCTTATAGAGAAGAGTAATCAGACCCCAAAGAAGAACACATTGAAAAATAAATTTAATATGTTATTAGTCTAAAAAAAGTGGACTTAATAGATAAATTTAAATAATTGATGGAAATAATAGAACATTAAAATAAAATACTCCCCCTGATATAGAGTACCACCCTCCATATACCCAACACACACCGAAGGCTGCAAAATTTGATCATAGGTATATTATTATTCATATCCTCTAAAAATTTGATATTTATCCATAGGATGCCCCTAAGAACCACCTAATAGAGTTCAATATTTTTTGCTCTACCAAAAAACCCCAAGGTTTTACCCAGGACCTCATTAAACTTAGGGACTTCCCATTTTCTATTAATTGTGAAACCAAATACTTGTTATACTATGTTACTACCAAGTTTAAAATATATGGTGGAGAAAATTGAATCACAAAGTCCTAATTTTTGTTACACCAGTCAATAAATAATTTATTACTTTCATACTATTATGGGTTGATTAGATAATATCAATGATGAGATGAGGATACAGTGTTCCTATGATACCCCAAACCCAAACATCTAGGTTCAGAGCTAAAAATGCATTGTTTACATATTAGATTTTATACTAAGGGATATGACACCATATTATGTTTAATATATTTTTCATTAATATTAAATATCTCAATAATCTCACATAATACCATGAAATTTATGTTTGGTTTATTTAAAGACTAGATTCATAAATAATTTATTTTACAACACTTTTGAATAATTATCCATAATCGAATTATACTAGACTTCTTATTAAATATCTCATATGTTATAATAATATTTATAAATTGGAGAATATAAAACAAAAGAAATTTGTTATCTCAAACCCTCAATAAGGGAAAAATATATCAACACATCATCTGTGTAAGGAATATATTAATGGGAGAAACCCAATGCATAGGAGAAATATCTAGAAAAAAGAACATGGAAAATAAGATTTTTCCATGAGTAATTATAGAAGGACATTTAATCTCAAATAATCAAACATATACCATGGAATAGGAGTACAGAATAATGAAATAATAATCATGATCTAAGGATCATAACCAATAAATATAAAATTGAATTGTGGTGTAAGAATAAGACTATGAAATCATAAAAAAATAGATCATACATCACTACCTAAAACCTATATATAGTGAAATAAGCATCAATACATGCTTCCCATAACATATTAATGCAAGAATCACTTAAAAATTCTGTTAACATAGAGGGATGGGAATAAACTTCTGATTCCATTAATATAGTTCTCTTGGGCTAACAACCCATATACCCTCTTGGGATTTGAATAACAACCCATGTAATATCTTGGGATTGAGATTTCCATCCATGTAACCATGGACTTTTTCTTACAACTCATTTACCATATTCTGCTTGGTATTACCACCTATATACTGTATTTGGTTTCTGTTACCACCAATATACCTATTACACATGGTTTTACCACCTATGTACCCTATTGATCTATTGAGATATAAACACTAAAAATAGATTAGAGGGTGATATAGGACCCCACCCATCAGAATCCACATAAATGAGTTCCACAAAAAATCATTTTTATGCCACATCGTAAATAACCCATGGAAAAAATAGGTTTCATAACATTTCTAAATAGTGTCATCAAAAATAAATATAAGAATTAGATTAGTTGATACAAAAAATTTAATCACTATAAAGATTTATTTCACAATAGAATTTAGAGGTTGATTCATGAAATAGTATTACAAAGTGGATTGTTATTTTTTTGAAATAAATAGGAGAATTGAAGAAAAATAATGAAAAGATATTTTTTAAAACATTTTTATATTTTTTTTTAAAAGGAGTAGTTAAAATAACCTTAAAATATCATTTTCACTATTTTTTCATGAAAATTATTATACTATATATATTTAAAATAAATCCCAATAATAGATCCTTGAATGCGACATAAATATTTCTAAAGGAAATATGGGGTGGATGATAAAACATTTGAACAAGAAAATAAAAACACATTAGTGTTTTAAAATAACTTTTTTAAACATGAAGCATTTAAAATAGTAGTAAAGGTTAAATTTTAAAATAGGTAAATAGAATTAATAATATCATAAAAAATAATACTTATTTGGATTCATAACTAATAAAGGAGAACATTAGTGGGAAGAAAAGAAACTGAGATTAAAGAGGGTGAGTTAATTAATTATAAAGATAATTATTCTTAATAATTTTATAATCTAATGAGAAATAAATGAATCGAGAATAATATTGTAATTAAAAATTAAATTTTACCTAGAGATAATTATGAATTTTCATATTAAAAAATATTAGGGTGAAATAAACAAAAAATAGAAGAACTATGTTCATGAAGAATAATTATAACATAAATAAATGAAATTTGAGTTAAAAATCCATTAAAACATTTGTATTATAACACACAAATACATTATAATATTGTTCACTTTAAATTTAATCTCTTTGATAACTTGCGATACACACAACCCAAAGTCTAAAATAACAATAATATAGTAATATGTTATATCATATCAATTATATTAGAGGGAATGATTATGAATATATAAATTATTAAAAGTATGTGGTTTTCTCATGTATAAATAAATTAATTGGTCATAAATTTATTATAAATAAAAATAAAAATTATTTCAATAAAGAAGAAATGTTTTTCTGAAAAAAAATTATTTTTCCAAAAAAGCGATTTCATCAAGTTTTATGTAATTAGGATAAAATTAATTTCTTCCAATTTTATAAAATTATTTCACAAAATAAAGTTAATTTTTTAAATATTCATGTCAAATTTATCTGAGGGTGAATCTTTAAAAAATTTATGAAAAGGTTATATTTTTAATGTATAGTGAGAAATACTGATTTTTATTAAAAAAATATTTTCATTTATTCATTTTCAAGTTCCATTTTTTTAAAATTATTTTCAAAGAAAAATTAGTTCAATTACATTATTATTAATCCAATTTAACTAATTTCAATAAATTATATGTTCAATTTTTATATCATAAGTTTTTATACTTATAAAATCTTTTCCTTTAGAAAACTAGTTTTTGACACATATGTGTGTTAAAATTTAAATTAAATTCCACCACTTATGTGGATAAGAATTAGTAAAATGGATTTAATATTTTTAATCACCATAATTAATATTATATAATAAGTTCAACGTCATTTATCTTAATAATGAATTGTAAAAATAGAAAAAACCTGTTATAATGGTTAAGGTTAAAACAGTGTTGGAGAGTGTCAAACTAAAAAGATAAGGGTGAAAATTAACATAAAAATTGTCCAATTTCTATTGAATGGAAATATTTAGATATTATAAAATTTAATTTCTATATTCTTCTTTTTTTATCCATTTGGGTTTTGTAAAACAGAGGTATACTTTATTATTTTAAAAAATTCTAGGTGTGTCATTCCCCCCACTTAGAAATGAACATCGCCTATCCTCTCCTCTTAAAACATAAAAAGATAATTTTTTTTGTAAAATACATAAAAATTATCTTTAAATCACCCCCCAAAAACATTATTCCCTATTTTTATTATAAAAACACCATTGGAAGGCTTTATGTATAAACTAAAAGAGGTTCTCTGATGAAGAGGTGTATTTATTAACCATGCGTCTCCATTTTATTTCTTCCTATATACTGTTAAAATATTATAATAATATTTTAAAACAATATAAATAGTATATTAAATAAAAATAGATTTTATTATGTTAATTTAATAACCTACATCCATCCCCTCTTCTATAAAATGAGAAACGAAAACTTCCATCGTTTGTACAATAGACTACCACCTTACGAACCGATTTAATTCATTTTCTATCACCACCTCTCATGTATGTATATAATGTTGGATTTAATTATTATATATTTAATTTATTGAATTATCATTATTATTATTAAATTATTTTATCTTGTATATGATCTTACCTTTCAATCCTTTGGATAGTGGTAATGTTTCTCGCACATACGTGTGGACTACCGCCTCTACGGAGCGACCTAAAAATATTTTCCTCTTATTTTGTCTTGGATGGTAATAAGGTTATATTATATAAATATATATGATATATAATATCTAAAAAACATTCTATTAATTTTAATTATTATTTACCTTTTTTCATTCAATTCTTCAAAAAAATGAAAATAGTGTTCATGTGTACATGCGGCCTACTGTATCCATGAACGGTGTAACTTATTTTTCTACCACAAAAAAAATTTATTAAATATTATAAATAAATTAATAGTGAATATATATTATGTGTTTAAAATTATATATATATTGGAACCATTATCAATATGTATGTATCAAAACTACCAAACCAAAACATACATGAAAAACAAAGTAGTTATCATACAGAACAGTAATTTTAATAAAAAACTGTTAAGGGTAGTAAAGAGTTATAATTAACTCATATATGGTGTTATATATATTATTAGGGTTACTTAATAGATTTATAATAAATATATATTTTTATAGAGGAGGTTTATATATGTATGAAAAAATTGGACCCGAGGTTTGTGATTTTTTCTCACTTTTATATCCAAGGGTGCATGCCATATACACCACTTTTTTTGTGTTGTATATACTAACCATGAATTAATTTTAATATTATTATCATGAAAATAATGGTATATAAATATATATATAAACTTCTTTCTTTCATGGGGAATACGATTCAAAAGTAACAAAATAGGTAAGGGTTTGCTTCATAATATCATCATTATTTGGGACCATTCATGTTTAAGTATCCCTTGGTAGAATTGTTTGATATTTAAATATTAAAACCATTATATTTTCTTCTCCCATTTTTATTAATTAACTTTTCAATTAATAGTTACATTTTCCTATCTTTGGTACTTAAAATTATTGATAACATTTTTACAAAAAATTGGCTTTATTTCTCTCTTTGATCAAAAAAAATTTATTTCATAAACATGTTTTATAAAAAAAATATATAATATTTTTAACATTATAAAATTTAATTATTAAATAAATTTATAAATTTTTGAATTTTTTTTTAAAATAGTTTAAATGTAATGTTCTTTTCACTTTCCAAATAATGTACTTTTTTATCTTTTTATAATATTATGAAAGGACTATTTTTTAAACTTGTACCACTTATAGGGAATAATCCCCAATAATGAATGCTCATTTATTTGAATCATAATTTACATGTTTCAATGATTCTTTTTAAATATAATTCATTTCATCATATTAAATAAATTTTTGTTTTTAAAATTAATTTTCAAAGTGAAAAAGGCTTTTTCCTCAAGAATGCTTGAACAAAAGTTTTATGGAATTTTTATTCATCAATGAAAGAAAACTTTATTTTAATTATTTTTTCTTAGGGATATGTTTTTATTATACCATTATTATTATTTTATATGTGGTTTATAAATATTTTGAATGTGGTTTTATAATTTTTAATCATTCCCCATATTTTTATAGATGGTTTAATATTGTGTTTATTGATTTGGGAAAGTATTAAAATTTATTATTCCAGTTTTCACTATGAATTTTTAAACTGATTTTGTTTCTCCCATTCAAAATGAGTACTTTATTAGACTAGTATGTGATGGTTGATTCCCTCTATAGCCATTCAATGCATCAATAGTTCTTATTAGGCAAACTATCTTGGGTATTTGGCTGAGGCCTTACCCATTTATATAATATTTATTTCCATAAAGCCTTCATGGTGTTATTATGATGTATAAAATTATAAATTAACTCATTATTAGATTATTTATTGATGAATATGGAATTATTTTATTAGTTATGATATATATGGATAAGTTTAAAGCATATGATATTATTTATATAAAATTATTTAATCATCTTTTATTCTATCCATATTAGTCTTCAATCTCAAGTTATTAATTAAATGGAATTTTTTTCATATATTTTCCTTTCTTATTGATTATAAATTATTTATTCGTGATTGCTTCTGCTTTACACATACACTTACTGAGCATCTAAGATCACCTATTTAATATGTTTATTTTCCCTAGGATTTTAGGATGTGTATTATGATTAATATGTACAAATATTCCAAAGGGATTAATGGTCTACTAAAATAATGTTTTGTCCTCTATTTTATGTTACCAATTATAATGTGATATTTAATTATGTATCTATTTTTCTAAGAAAAATAAACTATTTGATCCATTGTGATGAAATTCCATGTATCTAGTTCCATTGTAATAAATTTACCACAGGCTCTAGGCTAATCGGGTTGGGGTCTTTATAGTTAGTATCAGAGGAAGTTTTGAAGAAACATTGGGAACTAGATTTAGGAAAACATAGATAATAGAACATATCCCTATGAATTAATTTAAGGATATGATTAAGTATATGTTAACATCCTAAAGTTTTGGTAAGGTAGATAATATGTGAATTTCCTATAAATACATCCCTTTATAGATAAAATAAGTTGATATGGATATTTTATAGTTTTTTATAGGTGTAATAAATTAATAAATTGAATATTAATATTTGACTCTATAATTATATGGTGCATGACAATAGATATTTCTATACACTTGGTTTGACTCTCTTGAATAATATTCTTGGGTTAATTCCAATTTTCATTAAAAAATATTTTAACAGATTTTAAAATTTCTTTATTTTAGAATATTCCCAAATAAACCATATTTATTAATATGATATTATCTTTGCATTATTTTTTAAATTTATTTGAATAATTTTACTATTATTGTGATTATACAATATGTTTCATAATATTGTGATCTAATATAATGTATTCAATTTTTTATAAATTGTTCCTAGAATAATTAATGGGAACTGTATCAATCCATATAATAATTTTAAGGATTTACCACCTGTGAAACATAACAAAGATGGAGCAACAGAGGTAGTTGGAACTAATCATATTATAACTATATTGGGGAAGATGACTTGAGTTATGAACAATAACCTCTCCCATATAGAATATCTAATTGATTCACAATGAATTGTAACAACATTATACTGCTTTATTTACCATAATCCTACATCATTTAATGGGAATAAAAATATATTTGTAGTTGGGAAATGGATAAGTCCCATATAGAATATATTTCTTTCTTTCAGATGTAATTAAAGGGAGAAGGTTATCATGGTAATTTATCATCTCTCAGAATATTCTAATCAATAGTCATTATGTATTCAAGAAAAATATATATTATGAGTAAATAACAAGCCCGATATAGATGTATTTTAAGTTACTCTTCTTGGAAAAATATTTTCCTCTCGATAAATGAGCATATTTGGAGAGGCATTTCTTGATTCGGAGACAAATGGAAGATGTAAATTTTTTTATGTATGTATCCAACATAAAAAGGTTATAAGGGTATTATGAGTACTATATACATAATATATAGAGATTTATTGATCATTTATATTATGAGTTTAAGGTAATACTTGAAATGAAACTAGTCTTTTAATCATTATCATCATATGAGAACATAATATCATATGATATCAACATGGATAAATAATTTTATAAGTCATTGGAATTTAAAGAGAATAATGAAAAAATAGATATTGTACACTCTAGAAAATGAAATAAGGAAAAAGGGGAGATGGGATGGGTGACATTTTCATCTTATAAAAAATATGGAAAGAAAAACCATGGAACATGATTTCTAGGGATGTGATTTTTCTAAAATTGTATAGAGAAAGGAAACTATGCTTATGATTTCAAGGGAAAAAAGTATCTGCAAATTTAAAATGCTTCAATTTTAAGTAGATGGGAAACTGTGATAATGATTATCACATACATAATGGTATTTTACCTTAGAAAAGTCCAAGGTAACAAGGGAAATATTAATATATCACAAAAACATAGCTTGATGTTCCTAATTAATTAGTGGAAGGTAATTTAATCATATATTCATATTTATCTAATGACTTATTTTATTATATATCTTAAAAATCTTTTATATCATCTAATTTTTACAAGAAAATTAGATATTCTCTAAGAAACTAAGAAGGAATTTTTCAATCAAGACTCCTAGTGAATATATCACCATAATAAGGACATGTTAGTTAGTTCTCATTATAAAACAATTTGGTTCCCTATTTACCATCTTTATTATTATACCTATGTTTTATTTTGAAATAATACTTGGTATGGATATGATTTTAAAACATGATTAAAATATTTATTACAAAGTGAAGGAAATTATAATTCATGCAGAGGATATAGAATTACTTATCTTTATAAGGGATACAAAACCATTTATCTCATGTATAGATCCAACCCTAGTAGATCTTCTAAATAATATTCTTAGGGAATAAGAGAAGAAACAATCTATGAATGAAAAAGGGAATCTCTAAATTTTGGATTTAACTATTATATAATAAATCATTGATGTATTTCATTAGGAAATACCTATACATCTACTAGATCATGAAGTTTTGTTTCCAGTTGATTTAATACCTAATACAACACTAATATAAAAAACTCCCTATATAATGGCCACTACAGAACTATTAGAGTTAAATAAACAAGAGGAGTTGTTTGAAAATGTATTTATAAAAAATGTTTGTTTTGCCTTGGGGGTACCCTATTATTTTTGTTAATAAGAAAGATTATATGTGGTTGTGTATTGATTATGGGGATATAAATGTTATTATGATAAAGAAAAATAATCCTTTACCTCACATTAATGACTTATTTGATCAAATTCAAGGAAATAAAAATTTCTCAAATATTGAAATTCATTCTAGGTATCATCAATTGTGAGTAAACAAGGAAGATATTAGGAATAAAACACTTTATATGAGGTATAGAAATTATGAATATATAGTAATTTTATTTGTATTGACTAAGGCACCCTCTATATTACTATAGCTAACAAACCAATTATTCATGGAATATATTGATAATTTTTTATGGTACTTAATGATGATATTAAGAAGTACTCTATGTGCTATGAGGATTATGGGAATCACTTGCAGATTATTTTATAGAATATTAGAAATAAAGAGTTATATGATAAATTTAGTGAGTGTGGATTCTGGTTAAAAAAATTATATTTTGAATTCTATATTGTCTCTAAGGATGAAATTTTAATTTATCATATTAAGAAAAAGTCATTCCAATAATATACTACTATAATGAACATAACCATGGTGTGTAGTTTCATTCGGTTGGATGGTTATTATCGGTGATTTGTTCAAAATTTTACCCAATTGTCTAACCCCCGAACCAAGCATACATGTAAAGGGGTTATGTTTACATGAGAAAAGGATTGTGAACATTTTTTTGAAAAATAGAAGAGGATGATGGTGAATGATCTGATTTTTAATATACGATTAGGAAATGATTGATTTGGGATATATAGTGAAACATTGAAGAATGGAATTGGTTGTGTTCTTTTATATAATGGTAAACTTATTTTCTATGCATCATTCCAGCTAAATATTCACAAACAAAACTATTCAATCCATGATCTTGAGTTGGTAACAGTAATGTTTTCTTTTTGGATATAGAGATGTTATCTCTATGGTGAAAAGTTTGATATATATATATATATATGTGTGTGTGTGTGTGTGTGTGTGTGTGTGTGTAAAATAAAAGTTTAAAATAAATCTATTTATATAATATTCTCAATATAAGGAAAATTTGATTTCTAGATCTACTAAATTATTATGATTATCAATACATTACCACCCAAAGACGGAAAATAAGGAAATAGAAGCATTAATATGGATAGATGATGCATTATTAACCAATTTGAGGATTGAAAAATATCATAAGTTCATGGATTTAGTGAATATGGATCTGTAAATTATTATATAAGGGGATATGTAACTAGTTTTAAAAATGATTGTGAAACCATTATTGTTGGAAAAGATAAAATTTTCTAACCTGGTGATGAGAATTTTCAATTAAAGATATAATCCCTAAATGATGAAAAATTGGAAGACTTAATTTGTCAAGATAGCATTCTAAAAATTTTTAAGAGACTTTAAGTTCCATATATAACTTATTTAAGGAGAGAATTTTTTTATTATTCTCATAGCTAAAATTTCTCTATAAATCGAGATAGTAGTAAG
Source organism: Viscum album (assembly GCA_963277665.1). Lineage (NCBI taxonomy): Eukaryota > Viridiplantae > Streptophyta > Magnoliopsida > Santalales > Viscaceae > Viscum > Viscum album. The sequence continues at coordinate 2,133,320,249 of OY728156.1, read as the reverse complement.
ATGTAGAGATATTTTAAGGAACATTTTTTGTGGGATAATATGAATTTGGAAACTGTTGACTAAGTGTAAATATTTTTGGTTTGTTAATAGATGAAGGATGAGAGATAGAACCCTAGATTATACATCCAACCTCAACCTGTTTCTATGTGGAAATGGGATGGAGTTACCAAGTAAAGTTTCACTATATTACCAATGACTCATATAAATAATGATGCAATATGTGGTTATCATTGATCACCTTACAAAACCTAAGCATTTCCTTTATATAAGACAATATTTACCTCTAAATAACCATAAATAAATCTATAATAATGATTTCATAATATATTATGGTGAAAATATTTCAATTTTTTATAAATATGATCCCTAATTTACATCAAAATTATTGAAAAGTAATAAAGAGGATCTTGATACTAATATTTCTTTGAGCACTTATTATCACCCACAAACTGATGTAAAGTCTAAAAGGACTATTCAAACATTATAATAAATGTTAAGTTCATGAAATCTTGACTTTAATGGTATGTGGGATTAGTATTTACCATTGGTATTATTTTTCTATAAAAATAGCTTCTACTCATGTATTAAAATTTCATCATATAAAGAATTATATTAAAAGAGATTTCATACTCCAACTTGTTGGGATAATGTTGGTGAAAGGAATCTTGTTGGGATAGAACATGTATAAGAGACAATAAAAAAGGTAAATACTAGTCGAACGCATATTAAAGTAGATAAAATTATGAAAAAAAAGTTGTGTTGATAACTGAATGGAATATTTGTAATTTCAATTGGTGGATCATGTTTTCTTAAATGTATATCCATAGAAGGGTGTTATATGGTTTGTTAAGAAATGGAAACTAAACCCCTAGTTATAATGATCCTCACTTTTCATACATTATAATTACATAACATTTTCATAATAGATAAAATATTATATAAACAGATTCCCAAAGTCTATACTAGTCTTGTGCCTTTGGAAACATGGAAACATGGAAACATCAATTCTAATACATAAGTGAGATACATTATCTCACACTATGTTCATGTTTACCATCACCCTACTAAGACACATCAAACATAATACATATCTTCATTACTTTGGGAAGGAAACATAAAAGGGGTGAGCTCAGATGCTCAGTAAGGGAAAACAAGGGAGATATGTAAACATAATCATGATCATAAGGGTATGAGTACATGACCATGAAAATAAAATATCACACCCTATATATCAAAATCATATAGATTAAACATAGAATAAAGGTTGGAAGTTCATAATATATGATTCATTAAGAAATAATGAACATAATCTATGACAACATAAAATAGAAATAAGACATGGAATGGTGGAAAACATAGAAGTATATAGTATGATTTTTATAGTATCCAAGGCATCACTACGAAAACCATCTTAGTAGTATGGGATCACTCCCCATACCATCTTGGAAGTAATGGTTCACTCCTATGGCCATATTTGTAGCATGAGTTCACTACTCCTGCTGTCTTAGTAGTCATGGTTCAGTTATATTACAATATTTGTATTCAAGGTTCACTCCCAAGTCCATCTTAGTTTATCTCATGAGATATAAATAATTACCTAATGCATTGGAGGGAGATATATGTCCCAACCATCTCATAGTGAAATCACAAAAACATGTGCCACAAGATAATAAGTAATCATATCATAACCCAAAAAATTAAATGGGCATTATAAACATGTAATCACATCATAACCTCTAAAAAATGACAGGATTCACAATCATTTCATCATAAATATAACCCATGAAAATAAGTGGGTTTTAAAAGCATATAACCCATAAAAGATAAAAAGGTTCCATAAACATCATGAAATAAAAACATAATTCATTATGATAAAGAATATCAATGGAAACATTGAATAAATTTCCATAGAAAGGAAATAGTAACACCAATGGATGTTATCTTAGATGGTAAATATTTTAGAATAATCTTTTAAATACATTTCTTGAGGAAAATATCCTTTTTGCATTGAAAAAATATTTTTTAAAAATAAAACTATTTATAAACATTTTTCTTTGAAAATAGGTTTGAAATGTATAAAGGAAGTATTTAACACCCTAAAAGGTTTTTAAAATCCTTTTCCCATGAAAATGGGATTAAAAAATCTTTTGAAAACATTTTTTAAAATGTTATTCGTGAATTCAATAGATTTCCATCCAAAGAGAGAGAGAGTCCAATTTTATGTAAAAACATTTTATTAAGTACCAAAGAGTGGGAAAATGGTACTAATAAATGTGTATATCTTGAATAACCATAGGAGAAAAAAATCCAGGAGTGTTATTGGGGGATGCATCGTGATATTTCATTAATTTAAGAATAATCATAAACAATCTCAAAAAGGGATGAGATTTATTTAATAAAATCTTCTTACTTAAAACTTTGTTGAATAAATTTGTTTTGTTATTTTCTTAAAATTAAACTTTTAGGGGAATGTGGGAACTATGGATATCTGATTACACCATATAGATCCAAAATTAAAAATGGTCCCAAATCAAATTTCAAAAACTAAAGCCAAAATTGCATAAACAAAATCTAGTAAATCACACTACCAACGGAAAACACACTGACACTATCATCATCACAACATAGAATTCATCATTAGTCTATCTTCATGTCTACTAAATGTCGATCCATCACCTCCTGAGTCACCATCCCACCGCCAAGAAGAAAAAACTAGAGCATATCCCACCCCCACTACACATGTTCTGTCATTGAAAAACCCTCACTACATCGAGCCTTTATTAACCATAGAGCCTTGTATACATCCATAATCACCAAAATGCATCAAGTTAGAATCATATACATCATCAAAGGATAAATATAAAAGGGAAATAAAACTATAGAAATACACCACATGTCACGCCTCTTGGGAACTCTTATCGCTCCTCCAATACATCCCAAAACTCCCTTGGTATCTAATTCACTTGACCGACCTTGAGAATATAAAGGGGTAAGGAAGACGGAGTAGGGATGAGTGGCAGATAAGGGGAAATGATGAACAAAAACAACCATAGAATGAGAGAAATAACCAATTAGATGGAAACCCTAAGTGAAAAATGATATTGAAACCCACAACTGGAAAAAACATGAATAAAGATGTGGGAACCATTATTTAAACCCTAATAAGAATACAATATTGAAACCCTATTTAGAAATCCCAAATACATCTAGAGTAAATGAGGGAGGAATCTATTGAAATGGAAAAAACCACATTTCCCTTCCTCCACCACAGTCATAAACCCATTTGAAAAACCAATACACCCAACCAAGATAGGGTTGTGTCTGTCAGGCTAGATTGATAGATAAGGGATGGAAAAGGGTAAAATGAGGTAAATCCATAGAATTTTGAGATAACGAACCTATAAAAAGGATTCGTGAAAAATCCATAGACAGAGAAAGGGCCCACACCACTGAGGAGATAGTGAAACCCAAAGAAGAGGATGGTTAACATGAAAAATAAAGAAGCCGATAGAGGAGGATAAATCCATCACTATGGGGAGATATCAAAACCCTAGGTGTGAGATAAGTAATCCAATAACAAAAAGTGGAGTCGATAGCTTGATCCAGGAGAGTGAGTCACCATTCAGTAAAGCACCATTTATTAGTTGGTAACATGGGATCATATTATCCACATAAGAAAAGGAATTTACATAAAGATTAAAAAATCATAAAAATTATGATATTAATGATATAACATGAAATATGTAATTATATACACCTCAAAAAATAATTTAGGTGCATAATAAAACATTAGTCTCAAAGAAGGAAAACATAGACAAAACTGTTTTACTAATTTGGTAGCTTTTGATACATAAACCCTATTAAAAACATAAAATGAATATGTTAATACATATAAATTTAAGTATTATATACATATAATTAATTCATGGTAAATACATACACCACAAAAAATAAGTGATTGGTGATTAAGGCATGTGTCTCATAGAAATAAATATGTGATGAAATTATCTTACTTTGTGTCTTGACTCTCATCATACTCATTCAACACACATGAATAATAAATAAAAATTTATTAAAAATATTTTAAATAACCATATTCTTATATAAAATACCATATATGTTTTTATTATGACCTTATATTACCATCTTGTTAACAATAATATGTTAAGGTTTCACTTCAGGTGATATTTGTTTTGTTCTTCACATGTTTCTTAATTTGTTATATCTTTTGTCCTCATACTTATATTATGATTTAAAGAATTAAAAACATGATATAAATATAATTAATTCATTATATGTGTATTATAATAATCTATAGAATATATATAAGTATGAAATGGAATACACCACTCATGGAGATGGTAAGTCGTACATACACATGAATGTTGTTTCCATTTTTATTATTGTTTTGAAAGAAAGAAGGTAAATTACATATATGTATATATATTTATTCATATAATTATTCTATTAGAATTAAAAAATCATATATATCATATTATTTTACTAAACCTATCCTTAATACATTCCAAGTAGTATGTGAATGAATCGCACCACTTTGAGGGGGTAGTAGTCCACACTTCCTCAAACGAAATTATCGTATTTAAACCAAATGGAAATTAAAAAAGATATGTATTGTAAATGGAATAAATAAGATTAAATATATATTAAATATAATTTATAATATATAAAAATATAGCTCCCGTCCTAATTTACACCGTGAGAATTGGTAAAGTAAAAATAAACAATCATCATTTTATGAGGTGGTAGTTCACCGAACACGTAAATAGTATATTAGTTACCCATTAGATGGAATTTTGTGTGAGTATAAGTATAAATATTATCATAAAAAACTATTATATTTAGGATACTGGTGTTGATATACAATAATTTAATAAATATAGTAGAGGGTGGTGAAAGAAAAGGATCTTGATAAAAGAAGTTACTTCTTAATCAGGTAACCCCTATTGGTTTGTACCAAAAGGCTTCCATGGATTGATTTATACCCAATGGGAGGATTAAATTAGTATGGGAGGGATTTTAGGATTTTTATTGGGTGTATATTGGTCAAACCTAAGTGGTTTGAGAGGTGTGAAGAATAGGGAGTGGTGGTGACCTTTTTTAGGAAAGGGAAAAGACCCACTTTGTATTTTTGAAAACAAGTTAGGTGTACCTGCATTTTTACTGATCCAAAGTAATATAAAACCAAAAAATCTCAATAATTTAATTTTTAATGTAAAATTAATGTCCATAAAATGGATTTTGGACTGGTTTCTATGTCATTTTGTGTCTTAAATTTAAGATTTATTACTTTGTTAACCTAATTTTTCTCTTAATCATTGTAATTAATTTTAATCATTATCCCTAATATTTTTCGTAACAAACTATGTTTAAATTATTATACATTATAAATTATTCCAATTTAAAATATTTAATCTATTTTGAAAATTCTAATCAAATAAGTGGTAGAAATAAATTTAAAAATAATCCCGCTGACGGGACGACACTGCAGGTTTTTAAAGTAAAAATGATCAAAAGTTTGCTATTTTTTATATTCAATTTCAATGAGAAATTTATTAAAACGAAAAAAAATGGGTTGATCGATAAAAATATAATCTAATAAAACTTTAAACCCAAATTAAAATATAATTTAATCTCATAAATAAATTAGATGAAAATTAGTTTTGAATTAAAATATAGTATTACCACTATTCATCCAAAAATGAACTTTCTTATAAAAAACCCATAAATTCACCCTAAGGTAATATCCCAATTATAAATTCAATAAAGAATTTTATTTTATAAAATTAAATTTCTGAATGTTTCTATACTTAGTTTTATTATTTTTCACAAAAAGAACATTAAAAGCAGTTCATTTGTGAAAATGGTATTTTAAAACACATATGGACTTACCAAAAAAATATATCATTTATTATAAATATGTTTTATTTATGTAAAACAATTATAAGAAATATTTTAGAAGTATTTATTACTATTTATATAACTAATTTTAACATCTAGGTTATAATTATCTCATTTAAATAATTAAAAAAGTAAAATGATATTTCGTAGAAACATTGGTGTTACATGTAATGTATGATAAGTGGGTGTTACATGTAACATATGCAAATATATGTTCCATGTATTGTACACTAATTTGATGTTCCATGTAATTTACGATGATTTGGTGTCATGTTAGAGGAATTTTTAACTCAGTGCATTGCAAGACATAAATTTATTTGAGAAAAAAGTCCCTAAAATCGGGGTGTTACAATACCCCCCCCCCCCTTAAAATAACTTTCTCCCTAAAAATTTATCACTCATGAAAAAAGGAGGATAATTACACTTTATCATATACTCATGTTCCCATGTAGATTCCTCTGACTGGTAATTTCTCTATAATACTTTGACCAGGTTAGTGGTCTTGTTTTGTAGAACTTTCACTATTCAATCCAGAATTTTAACTAGTTATACCTCATATAAAATATCATGCTCCAGAAGTATAACCTATTAGTTAAGTACATGTTATGGGTTTGGTATTTAATTCTTCAGAAGAGATGTGTGGAACATATCATGGACTTTAGAGATATTTGGAGGAACTTCCAAGCGATAGGATACCGTCCCGATACGATCAAAAATTTCAAAGGGACCGATATAACTAGGGCTTGGTTTCCCTTTCTTCCTAAATCTCATAACTTTATTACAAGGTGAGATTCATAGAAAAAAATTTCAAAAACTTCAAATTCTATATCATACAGAAAATTATCATCATACCTTTTCTGTCAACTTTGAGTTGCCTTGATGTGTTGCTGAATGGTTCTAACCTTATCGACCATTTCATTAACGATCTCAAGTCACAATAGCTTTCTCTCACAAACATAATCACATCACATTAGAGCTCTACATTTCTTCCCACAGAGGGCTTCATACGGTGTCATCTGGATTCTTGAGTGAAATTTTTTATTGTAAGAAAACTCAACTAAAGGAAGGTGTTGATCCCAAACACCTTTGAAATTCAGAGAGAAAAATCTCAACATATCTTATAGGGTTTTAATTGTTATTTAATATTGAACATATGTCATAGGATGATAATCAGTGATGAAACTCAATTTTATATGAAGTTATTACTGAACACTTTTCCAAACCTTTGAGTTGAACCTCATATCCTGAACTGATACAACAAAATTTGGTACTCCATGCAAAATTACCACTTCATTAATTTATATCTTGGTAAACTAATCAAGGGAGAAGTATTCTCTAATAGAGATGAAGTGTGTTGAATTATTAAGGTTATTGAATACCACCCATATATAATTAAACCCTTTAGAGTTTTTGGGTAGTCCAATGACAAAATCCATAGTGATGTTCTCCCATTTCTATTCTGGTATGGGTAATAGATGAAACATCCCCTTTGACATTTTTCTTTGAGCCTTAACTTTTTGGCATACCATGCACCCAGATACAAACTCTTTAATATCTCTCTTCATTCCAACCCATCATAAGTATTCTTTAAAGTCCCTATACATCTTCATACTTCCAGGATGAATACAGAATGAAGAACTATAAGCTTCGTCTAACATCGCCTTCATCAAATCTGGTATAGAAGGAACACATACACAGTTCCTAAAACTCATAATTCCATCCTAATCAAGGTTAATATTAAGAAAATTTATAAAATTATTTTTCATCTCTATATCTTACATCTTCACCTACTTAATCTTCACATGGTTGTAGGGTTGAACATTCATTTGATAAACATAAGATTTTTCACCTTCCTTCATGATTTCTAGATCCATCCTTTGTAAATCCATAAATATCAGATCTTTTTTAATCCTCAACAGGGATAAGGTAGCATGTTTTTTCTAACTCAAACATCAACCACCTCATTTTCTTTCCCAGGTTGGAAGTTTATTGAGTAGTAATATATTTTATCAAATATAACTATCTTCTTTGGCGCATGTTCAACTCCTTCTATTTGAGTATATATTTCATACTTTTATGATCGGTATATATATCACAATTTTTTCCATAAAGATAAATCCTAAAAATATTTAATGAAAAATTTACCACTGATAACTCCAAATCATGAGTTGGGTAATTTTTCTTATGAATCTTCAACTACCATGAGGTATAAGCGATAAAAATGTTATTATTCATATTAAAACATCCCAATCCCTTCTTGGATCTATCAATATATATTACAAACTCTTATACACTATAGGGTAATGTAAGAACAGGTCCATTGAATAACATTCTCTTTATTTCTTTGAAATTTTCCTCACATTCATTTGTTTTAAGGAACTTGATTCCCTTAAAATTTAACATGGTTGGAGGATTGGATAGTTGTGAGAAAATCTCCACAAACCATCAATTATATCCAGTTAAACTAAGAAATCTATGAATCTCAGTCACCATGGTTGTTCTAGGCCAGCATTCAATAGAATACATATTTGATGGATCTACTCTTATACCATATCTTGAGATTATACGACCTAAAAATGAAACCTATTTCAGCCAATTTTTTCACTTTGTAAATTTTACATATTGCTTCTCCTTCATTAGGGACTTTAGTAAAATTCTCAAGTGATCTACATGATCTCACTTTATCTTTTAATAGATAAGAATATCATCTATAAATACTTCCACAAACTGATTAAGGTAATATATAAAAACTATATTCATTAAATCAATGAAGATAGTAGGGGAATTAGTAAGACCAAAAGGCATCACTATACATTCATAGTGTCCATACCTTGTAAAAAATGCCATCTTGGGTATATCCTCCTTCTTAACCCTCAATTGATGATATCCAGAATGAATTTCAATCTTGGAAAAGTACTGAGCTCCATGTAGTTGATCAAAAAATTCATCAATACAGGGAAGTTGATAATTTTTCTTGATTGTGATCTTGTTCAACTCTAGATAATCAATTCAAATTCACATTAATCCATATTTTCTTTTCAAAAAAGAAGGGGTTCACCCCAAGGTGACACACTTGGCTGAATGAATCCATTATCAAGGTTCTAATGTATTTTCTTCATCAATTCCTATAACTCAATATGGTAAGTTCTATAAAAAGTCCTTGAAATTTTTTTGGAACAAGGTATTAGTTCTATTGAAAACTTAACTTCATGTTTTGTTTAAATACTAGAAAACTCTTTTGGAAATACATCCAAAACTTATCGAACAATATTCATATCATCGATTTAAATTTTCTCCCCAACCATCTGAGATAAAAAAACCTTTTGAATGGTAATTAAAACCCATATAGAGGATGTAATATCCACAGGAAGGTCATGTTAATCGTCACATTGAAGGATGATCATAGGTGGGTTTGAAATATTAGATGAAACTTCCCTTTCTTGATTATTAATGTGGGATTTGTGAAGAGAAATCCAATCCATGACTAAGATGACATCAAATTTAATCAAAGGAATAATGAAAAGATTTGTAGGAAGCACATTCCCACAAACATCAATCGATGAAGAATCATATACTTGAGATGAAATCATAGTACCATTATGGGTTTTCACTACTAATTCAAAATATAATTATTTTTGGGGGAATCCAAACACTGTTACAAAATTCTTTCGATATGAAAGTGTGGGTAGATCAAGAATCAAATATGATATTATCAATTCTAGAGTGGGTGGTATGTGTACCTTTCAACAGGTAATTATCTGAACCCTCGTTAGAAATAGAGATTTCATGATATTTCCCATTGTACCTTAGCTTAAGAGGTTGCTGATGTCATTCATCATCACCAGCCCTTCGGTTTGGGCACTAGTTATAATAATTCCCGTTCTCCTTACACTTGTAGCACTGAATCATGGGAGGTTTATTCTATTCCACTTTTTCCTCTTTCTTAACGTTATCTAACTTATTACTATAACTTTGGAAATCAAATTCCCAATAACCTTTCCTTCCACACTTAAAACATTTATTATACCCCTTAAGATAATTTACTCCATGCTTCTTCCCACACGTAGATGATAATGGAAAGATCGTATTATTATCTTCATGGTTTTTATATTTTCTTTAAAACTCCATCATCCTTTTTTAAAATCGTGATATTGATTCATGAATCCAACCCCTATTTCAACCTTGATTGTACAACATATAATATTTTCATAGATAATAAATTCTCTTATGGAAAAATCCCTTCTAATACTTAGCTTTATGAAATTAAATAACCTATCAAGTTTACTTTAAATATGGATGAATATTCATGTAGTGTACCTCCCATATCTTGTGAAATTATCCTCATAGGTACCAACATACTCATATTCTCTTTACTTTAACTCAAGGAACTATTTCTCAATCTTGGTATAATGAATTTTTGGAAAGTAATTATTGAAAAATAAGTTCTTAAACATGTCTCAATCCATGGATTAAATCTCATATTACTAACTCATATTCTTAATTAGATTCCACCAAGGGTCTATTTCTCCTTATAACCGATAAATATGCATAATGAATTTCTCATGATCTAAACATTTCAGAAATGATAGTATCTAATTAGTAGTGTTGATCCATTGTTCATCAACAAGTGGATTATAATACCCTTTGAATGATGGTGGACATTACCTCATGAAAGACTCAATAGAATATTGTTCCCTCATTTTCTCATTTTTAAGTACACTGTATTTCATAGCTTGAGAAATCTATGTGAGCATAGAAATGAGGTTTTTTATTCCAACTTTAATAGCATTTAGTTTCTAAAGATAAAAATAAATGTATTGTCCATTTCAATCACCATTAACATGGTTCCTTCAGGTTCCCATCATTGACTAAAACCAAAATCATAGAGTAAGAAATAATTATCATATTGAGAAATCGTATAATCATAAAAAGTCACATATATGATGTCTAAATTTTGAAATTTTCCTTAATCTATGTCAACTTTGGTTTATCCTAGGTTATTCATAGAAAAATTGTCTTTAAATCCTTTGTGATGGTTCATGAAGAGTTTTTGAATTCCCAGATCAAATACCCCAGAGTGTTGAACCAGGTGTGTAGTAAGTCCTGTTGTCATGTACTAGGTTACCCTAAGTTAATCTCAAAACAACTTGTAAGAGTTGTTACCCCTAGGTACATTTGTTTCAGATCCATATCCACATATATTGTCTAGACAGGGATGTATTTCTAGGAAACACCTCACCCTATCCTTTATTGAAATTCCAGTACATTTTTCTATACTTTTTTTTACCCTTATACTTATCCATAAGCATTTACTTATGGTTCTAACTAAGATTTTCTCATCCTATAATCTAAAGGTTAACTGAACCTTTTTCTCTGATACTAACTATTAAAACCCTTGATTTTCATACATTACCATTAGATAACTTCTATAGAATACATAAAACATTATAAAAACTGATTCCCAAAGGTTGAACTAGTCTAATGCCTTTGGAAACATGGAAACATAAATAATGATATATAAATGATCTAAATTATCTCCCATGGGGTTCTTCTTGACTACAAACCTACATAGACACGTCAAACATAATGCATATCTTCATAACCTAGGGAAGGAAACATAAAAAGGGGTGATCTTAGATGCTCTGTAATGGTAAAACATGGATATATATATATATGAATAATAATAAGAAAAAGGGTATGATTACATGATCATGAAAATAGAAGATCACACTCTTCATATCAAATATCATATACAAGAAACATGGCATAAATCTTGGTAGTTCATAAGCCATGAATCAAAGGGAAAAAATAAATAAAATCCAAGACAACATAACATAGGAATAAACCATTTAATGGTGAAAAATACAAAAATATATAATATTATTTCCATAATAGCCAAGGAATAGTTTCCAAGACCATCTCGGTAGTATGGGTTCACACCCCATACCATCTTGGTAGTCATTGTTCACTCCCATGGCCATCTTAGTACCATGAGTCCACTCCTCATACCATCTTGGTAGTCATGGTTCACTTACATGGTCATCCTAGTTGTCAAGGTTCACTCCAAATAACATATTAGTCTATCTCATGAGATATAAATCTTTACCCAATGCATTTAATAGAGATATAGGTCCCACCCATATCGTAGTTAAATCACATATAAATGTACCAAAAGTTCATAAATAATAATATCATAACCCGTTAAATTAAATTGTAATTATAAACATTTAATCATATCATATCCAAGGGAAAAAATATAGGTTTCATAATCATTTCATCATCATAATAACCTGTGAAAAGAAGCAGGTTTCAAAAGAATATAACCCATGAAAGAGAAACAGGTTTCATAAACATCATGCCATCAAGACATAATCCATTTAGAAAAATATTTGGAATAGAAAAATTGAATAAATTTCTCTATAAAGTAATGAGTAATGCTAAAATATGTTATCTTAAATGGGATCTAATTTTTAAATATATTTTAAAAACATTTCTTGAGGAAAATATACTTTCTGTATTGAAAAACTCTTTTTAAAACATAAAAACTTTTGAAAATATTTTTCTTTGAAAATATATTTGAAAGCATATAAAGGAAGCATTTAAAACCATGAAACGTTTTAAAAATAATTTTTCCTTGAAAATGGGTTTCACATATCTTTTTAAAATATTTTTGTAAACATGGTTTTTCAATACAATAGATTTATGAATGAAGATATAGATGGTATGATTTTACATAAAAACATTATCATAAGTACCAATGTGTGTAAAAATGATACTAATACATGTGGATATCTTGAATAACCAAATTAGAATAAAATTAATTATTTTTCTTGGGAGATGTATCATGATATTTTATTAGTTGAAACAAAATCATAAACAATCTTGAAAAGTAATGTGATTGTTTCAATAAACTCTTATTACTTAGTAACTTGGGATCATACTATCCATGTAAGAAAAAGAAATAAAATAAAGATTAAAATATAATTTAATGAATTTGATTAATGATATAACATGTCAAATGGAATTATATACACCTTTAAAAAGAATTTAGGGTCATAACAAAACATGAGTCTGAATGAAGTAAAATTGAGACAATACTATTTTACTAATTTGGTAACTTTTAAAACATAAACCCCATGATAAATATCATAAAATGGATATGTGAATACCAATAAATATAATAATAATATACATATAATACATTAATTGGTAGTAAAAACACCACATAAAATAAGTGTGAGGTGATTAATAAATGTATCTAATTGAAATAAAAGTGAGACGAAATTCCCTTACCTTGTGTCTTTACTCTCGTCATACTCATTAAAACCACCTGAATAATAAATATAAATTTGTTATAAATATTTTACAAGACCATATTATTATATCTTATACCATAAATGGCTTTATTATGACCTTATATTACCCACTTGTTAACAACCCTATGTTAAGGTTTCACTTTAGGTAATATCCACTTTGTTCTTCCCAGGTGTCTTAATTTGTTACATCTTTAGTCCTTATAATTATATCATGATGTCCAGAATTTAAAGTATGATATAAATATCATATATTTATTATATTTTTATTATAATAATCTATAGAATATATAATTATGAAATTCAATGCACTGTTCATAGATACGGTAAGTCATAAATACGCATGAACATTGTTTCCATTTTTATTATCATATTGAAAGAAATAAGGTAAATAAAATATTTTTAAATATGTATATATAATTATTAAATTAGAATTAATATATCATATATATCATATAAGTTCACTGAACTCATCCTTAATACATTCTATGTAGTGTGTGAACGAATCACGTCACTTTGAGGGAGTGTTAGTCCACACTTCTTCAAACAAGATTATCGTATTTACACCAAATGGAAAGTAATAAAGATATATGTTGAAAATTTAATAAAGATGCATAATGATATAACAAATATAATATATAATATATAAAAACATAGTGTCTATTATAATGTACACCATGAGATGCGGTAAAGGAAAAATGGACAATCATTGTTTCGTGAGGTGGTAGATCTTCGTACACATAAACAATATATTCATTACCCATTAGATGGAATATTTCAACAACCATATACTTTTGAATATATATATTTTTAATTTTATTCCCTTTAATAGCTTATGATAAACACAACCCTCAGTCTAAAAGAATGTTAAAATAATATACCATTATAACCAAGTCCTTAAATTGACATATATTAATAGGACTATCTAAATTATGAAAATTAAATTTTATTTTAGTCATTTATAAATGAATTAATTTGTTATAAATAAAAATAAATAATTTTAAAGAAAAAAATTGAAAAAAATATATATTTTTTATTATCTAAAAAGAGGTTTCAAAATGTTTTGAACCCTTATATTAAAATTAATTTTTACCACTTTTAGAAAAAATAATTTTGAAAAATGTACCTTATTTTTAAAATTATCAATTAAAAATAACCATAGAGTAAATTTTTGAGAATTTTAGGAAAAGATGAATTTTTTTATGAATAGTGAAAATGCATATTTTTATTAAAAACTAACTTTTCCTTTAAAAAATATAAATTTATCTTTTTTTATAATTTTTTTAAATGTAAAATTAGTTAAATTTTATTATAATAAATCCAATTTAGTGCATTGGAATCAATTATATTTTGAATTTTTATATAGAAACCTTTTGTATTTATTGTAACACCCCAAGATTTCATAGTGTGTTAGTTCTTCAAAATAATTCAATAACTTTCACTACATGCAACACCAAGTTCAAGCACACCATGACTTACCAAACAAGCCATTCAAAAGAGGTTATGAATAGTATTAGATAAATTTTAATGTTTATATAATCCTTATAATTTTAGAATCCCTATTATGAGTTTCTTAGTCATAATGCAAGAACAGATTCATTTTCAGTATTTCACTTTTATCAACTTCTAATAGTGAAACCTTTTTAAATAAAATATTTTAAACTTTTTGACTAAATGGGGACATCAAAAATTTAAAATGAAACACCCCAAGCTTCCACGGTACGTTTCCCTTTGAATAATGTGATAGCGTGTGTTGTACGCAACACCGAGTTCTAACACACCGTAACCAATCAAACTAGCCGTTATAAATAGTAATACCTACTTTTTGAAAATATATATATTTTATATTTCAAAATGGACTTCATTTTTGGATTCGGAATATCGAATTTAGCCTAAGGTGAAATTTTGGTACTTTTCGGATAACTTTCATATTTTGATGAATAGTGAAAATTACTAAATTTTAATTAAAAACAACTTTTTTAATCAAAATAATTAATAGTGATAAATTATGAATTTGAGTGGTTTTAAAGTATATTTAGAATATATTTTTACAATTTAATATAATGTTGGTCATTAGACATAATTTTACAATTAAACCGAACATAAACAAGTGTCAATCTTTTGATAGTTATTATCTCTTAAAAACACGCTTTTTGTTTTGACAGCGGGAATTAATTTTAAATTAATTTCTGCCACTTCTGTGTTTTGAATTTAGAAAAATGGATTCCATATTTGGAATCAGGATGTTCAAATTGTGTAAATAGGTAACTTTTATTTTTAGACATTTTGAATAATTACTGCGGTAAATATTTTATTTACCATGGTTAAAGGGTAAATCCGGTAAATAAGGGTTAAACAAAATAATATTATAATAATACAAAATTACCCTAAAACGTGTCCTAACCTTATTGGTGGACACATACCCGACCATGGTCATCCTTGGGTCAATTTGGGGACCCCTTGGAGCCACTTGTATGTGGTAGGGACACATTATATTAATAAAGTTAAAATAAAAATAAAAATGGCATAAGCTTACATCTTTTATAAGAACAATTTTTACATAGGGTTATACATGTTGGATTTTCGATTATAAATATTCATTAGAAAGCTAAAAAGATTTCCTACATAATGATGTTTTATTTATAATTTTTAGACATTAAATAATTTATTTTATTTATGACACAATGATGATGCAGTAATTACTAAAATAGTAAAAAATTAACATAATTGATATTATAAATACCCAAATAAATATAATATGAAACTTTTAATGAATTAAACTAATTTTCTAGGATAATATAATATATTAGCATTGATTTAATTGACTTTGTTCGAAGTAATCAATCTGTTATGAGTTTCACAAAAATCAACTATTGAATAGTGTCAAAATTGACATAAAAGAGTTCTTAAAACAAATATTATATTATTAATTGATATTAAATTCCTAAAAAATCTAAGGTTCGGCCAAGAGACTTATATTATGATAGGTTAATCATTAATGGACCACTTGGGGGTCGCTTGGATGTATATAGTAAGTTTATTAACCATATTATATAAAAATACAAAGAGACATTGTAAAAGTGAAACTAATTAACTTAGAGTTAATACTTAAAGATAAGGTTAATATAAGTACCCAAACCTGTCTAAATTATATTGGATGAGTTTCTTTCGACCTATCCCCACCTCATCATTTGAATAGTCAACTTTGGAGCCTTTAGAAACCGAATATGAATTTATTATAAATTAATATTTCTAGCTTTTCCAAAGGTGCCCCTCACCCCTCTTATAAAAGGGCACTCCTCCTTCTCATTTCTTCACACCTTCAAAGCCTTTTGGTTCAGCCAAACTCTCCCCAAATAATCTCCCAACATCCCTCACTACAACCTAGAGGCCTTAGTTTGATCAAAAAGCCAACCTAAGGAGCCCTTTTGATCAAATCAAAAGGAAGAACCCGAAGAAGAGGTAATGATTTCACCACCCTTTTCTAAGTTCATTTCTTCTTCCACTTCTTCTTCCTTTGTTCTTACCATTCTAAAATAATAACTCCAGTATCTCACATATACTGTGATGTTATTATAAGTATGGTACAACCATATTCAGTATTCTATCCACCCTTTGAATAACATGTCACCATACGTGCGTACGTACGGCTTACCGTCTCCACGTCGTGGTGTAATTGTTATTCAATATAATATTATTTGGATGGGTATAATAATGATGTGTAACTCATGTAAATAATAAATATAACATGTTAATGATTCGGTATATATGATATACCAATCATTTATATATTATTTTAATATCAAAAGAATGATATTGTCGCTCGTGCATACGTACGGACTACCGTCTCCACGAACGCGATGAGATTCATTCTCCATCGTAACCATTCAAGTATAATTATCATTTGATGATTTAAAAATGATGTTTAAGGACTAGATATCATTCTGGATATGAATAAGATACAACAACCATGGCTTATGTAACAAAACATATAAAGAAAATGAGTAAGTTAACACCCGAAACGACGATAATTCTAAGATATTATTAACAAATCAATGTTAAAAGATCATATATGATATCATATTAATATATATGATTCTTGTATAATTTAATAACAATTATTTCACCATTATACAGGAGGTTAACCTACCCCAACAAAGGAAAAGTACAAGGTAAGGGTTATTTCACAATCTCTTCATTATCCGAGGTTGTTTATACGTAATAATCTACTGGGATTTCTTTATCATCCACATCCATGTTTCTTCGAAATGTATTTCAAAACATATTTATTATTTACAAGAATATGGGTTAAATTCATTTATACCCTTGTTTAACTTTTTGTAATAGGTTTATAAAGGAATATTTCCGTCGTTTTCAAAACAAGTTACTTTTTAACCTTTTCGACAGAATTAAGATAAGAATGTTTTTTTTTACTTATACGGCGGGTGCGGTTATTTTCCGCCGTTATAAAATCGTCAAAGCTTTCCTTAAAAGCTTACAAGAATATTTTCAAGAAAATGTTTTATTTTATATGGCTCTTAAATGATTTCAAAAATAGAAAGAGATATTTCTCTAAAAAGTGTTTTGATTTCAACATCCTTTAATGGATTTTACGCTTATTTGAAGTTGATTTATTATAATACAAAACTTCTATATTGTATTGAAGGTTTTGTGATATGTTTGACTGTGGATGTGATATTTTATACCACTCATATTTTATGGTGAAACTATTGACATTTCGTATGCTAGTTTTAATCCGAATGTTTATGTTATATTTCAAACTTTTCTTCAGATGAATGTGCTAAACAAGTATGTTCCGGGTTGGGGACCAGTAAAAGTAAGCCCTCCAGGTTGGGGACTGGTTAAAGTAAGCCCTCCAGGTTAGGGACTGGTAAAAGTATGCCCTCCGGGTTGGTGTCCGGTTATTAGAGGCACTCCGGGTTGGTGTCCGGTTATTAGAGGCACTCCGGGTTGGTGTCCGGTTATTAGAGGCACTCCGGGTTGGTGTCCGGTTATTAGAGGCACTCCGGGTTGGGTTCCGGTTAGAAGTAACCCCTAGGTCTTGGGATGAGGCCTAGACAAAGAAATTAACGTTTAGCATTATGCATTCCAACATTATGAAAGTGGTTATTGATTTTTGCATGTGATTATTCGATTAGTAGAATATCCATGTGAACAAGTAAATGGCATTATTTCATTTTACTTTTGTCATACTATGTTGAAGTTCAATTTTAAAAGGCTTTTGTTTTAGTAATTCATTGCCTTAAATGTTTATGCTTATTTTGAATGTTCCGCTATATTGTTATCCTTACTGGGCATTTGAGCTCACCCCTTTTCTATGTTTTATTTTTCCCAGGTAGTGAAGAAGTAAATTATGAATGACTTGCAGGGATATTATGAGGGGTTAATAGTGTGGATATGAAGACTTTGTTGTTGTAGTAGTTTTTCACTTTGAAATGTAATGTAAAACTTTATGATTATATCTAGTGTTTCCAAGGCTACTAAACCAATCGGTCTTTCGAGATTTGATCTTCTTGTGATCATGCCAATGTTACGAAGTAATGCACCGACTCTGGGTAGCTGGGGTCGGGGCGTTACAGTTGGTATCAGAGGAAGTTTAGTACAAACCTTGGAAGCTAGATTTAGATAAACTCTGATTAGAGCACGTAGACCTAAGATGAACTTTGAGGATTAGTATAGGAGAACTTCCTAGAATTTTGGTATTGTAGAGATTTTGTCAGTTTTCCGAGCAATACATCCCTGTCTGGATACGAGCAGGTAGAGGCGGCTCTGGCACAGATGTACCTAGGGGTAAAACCCGAAAACACCGCTTTGAGCTAGACTCGAACGGGAACTGGTGCACGACAACGGGCCTTGCTGCACTCTTGGTTACGACACTCCCGGGGGATATGCTTAGGATAACTCTTATTTTCTTTACAAATCATTATGAAGGGTTTATGAGTATATACATCCTCAAAGGAGACATTTTTATGGATTATATCCATAAATAGTTCAATTTATGTTAAGCGTTTTATAAGTATGGGATTATGTATTTTGATTCATAAACTGATCTAGTGTATTCCATTGTTTAGAAATGGCACCCAGTGGAAGGAATGAGAACTCCAGAAATGCACATGATCCAAAGAGAAGGAAGGATCATATCTTTCATGGTCTTAAGCTAGAATTTATAAGAGAAATAGTCTCCCATGTATTATCATCATATGAAGAAATAATATCATGTGTTGATAAGATAAGTAAAGAGTTTACTGAGTCCTATGGCTTTGAAGGGAAGCAAGAGAAGAAAAGGATGGAAGAGAGAAAGATGGATAAAGGGAAGAGGGAAAAGAAGAATTTTCCCATATGTGGTAACTGTGGAAAGAAACACCCTGGAACTTGCCTGAAAGGAATGGGAGTTTGTTATAAGTGTGGAGGAAAAGGGCACAAAGTACGTGACTGCAAGGGTAAGAAAATGGTTTCAAATGTACAATGCTTCATTTGCAAGGAGTTTGGACACTACGCGAACCTATGTCCCAGTCATCAGACTATGCCGCAAATGATGCTATTGGATAATAATCAAGTTATGATACTACCACAGATGAAGAGGAATGATTAGAGTTATTATGTTGATTATATCAATTGAGTGTTGTATCAACAATGTACTTGTTATAATAATTATGGAGTATATAAGGATTGTACGGCAGTACTATTTCATTAAGGACTTGAGATGGTGTGGAACAATGAAAAGTGACTCAGTAGCAGGTTAAATGTTTGGAAAATATATGGTTGAGAGAAAGATAAACCATAATATAGTTCTGATACCGAGGTAGTGATTTTGGAATAATACATGATTATTTTGGAAAAATTATATTGGATATTCTTGACTACCTTGGAACTGATTAATGATTTGTATATTCCATCATTGTTGGGGTTTAAAACATTTTTGGATTGATGAAGTATATCCAGCATTCAATATGGAATAAGGGAGCATGAATGTAATCAATAAAAAATATGGTAATTCAGGATGTTTTAGTGTATTAAAAGAATACACGATGAAGGTATTCATATGCTATTACGGGTTAAAAAGGATCTACATTATGTTTACCCTCCTTATAAAAGTTGGACTGTGAGTTTGGATAGAATTATTTTGGATAGTTCTTGTTTGGATTATTTTGGATTGCCATAAAAGGACAACCCGGAGGTCGGGCGGCAACCCGTCGCGTTCGGCAAGGCTGCGAGACTTGAACCCGCAACCGAAGGGCGACAAGGGTGTATCACCTACCACTGGCCCACGAGATGTCCTGGATTAAATAATGTAGTTTTTATTAAAAGATCTTTTAGATGAATTATAAATTCGTTTATTTTGGAACCCTATACGAATAGTGTAAATAGAATTTTTTTACATTCTATTATCTTTTAGAGTGAAAGATGAGTATGTGGTAGAAATTTATTAATGGATAAAACTATAATTATAAAGTAAGTATATCTCCTTATGATCTTAGCCAATCTCATAAATAAATTACTCAACATTAATAAAAGGAACTTAGAACAAAAATGTTGTCCTAGATGGTACCTTAAATCATCACTAATTTATGGCTTTGGGATTGTTGGCCTTTTCATAGCCATGTTCTCTACCACTCTCCATCAGATAATTGATGGTTAGATTTTTCTTCCATATCCATATTTTCCTACATGGAACCCTAGTATGTGTTATATTCGGTAATCTTCATACTTTCGACTATTTATTTTAGATAGAGGCCTCATTAATTCATTTTTCGATGTGGGATTTCAACTAGGATATTTTGAAACATCAAAAATGTGTTATCCTAATACCCTATGTTTTGTTGAACCGATGGTATTTCAAATCATCATAGATTGATGAATTTAAGGACCTCAATTTTATACTTGTTTGTGATTGATGACCTCAATCACTACCTATAAATATTTACGTTTTTCCTCCAATTATATGTCTCTAAATGCCACCAATGTTCTCCTAATCGAGATCATAATTTGGTGGTGACCCTTTAATTTCTCTTTTCCTCATATTAAGACTAAATTTTAGTAACCCAATTTCCGATGTGGGGTTTCCCACAAATATATTATCTATTTTCCACCTTTTATTTTCGAAGAACAATTTCAAATTGCGAGGACGCAATTTATTGAAGGAGGGGAGAATGTAACACCCCAAGATTTCATAGTGTGTTAGTTCTTCAAAATAATTCAATAACTTTCACTACATGCAACACCAAGTTCAAGCACACCATGACTTACCAAACAAGCCATTCAAAAGAGGTTATGAATAGTATTAGATAAATTTTAATGTTTATATAATCCTTATAATTTTAGAATCCCTATTATGAGTTTCTTAGTCATAATGCAAGAACAGATTCATTTTCAGTATTTCACTTTTATCAACTTCTAATAGTGAAACCTTTTTAAATAAAATATTTTAAACTTTTTGACTAAATGGGGACATCAAAAATTTAAAATGAAACACCCCAAGCTTCCACGGTACGTTTCCCTTTGAATAATGTGATAGCGTGTGTTGTACGCTACACCGAGTTCTAACACACCGTAACCAATCAAACTAGCCGTTATAAATAGTAATACCTACTTTTTGAAAATATATATATTTTATATTTAAAAATGGACTTCATTTTTGGATTCGGAATATCGAATTTAGCCTAAGGTGAAATTTTGGTACTTTTCGGATAACTTTCATATTTTGATGAATAGTGAAAATTACTAAATTTTAATTAAAAACAACTTTTTTAATCAAAATAATTAATAGTGATAAATTATGAATTTGAGTGGTTTTAAAGTATATTTAGAATATATTTTTACAATTTAATATAATGTTGGTCATTAGACATAATTTTACAATTAAACCGAACATAAACAAGTGTCAATCTTTTGATAGTTATTATCTCTTAAAAACACGCTTTTTGTTTTGACAGCGGGAATTAATTTTAAATTAATTTCTGCCACTTCTGTGTTTTGAATTTAGAAAAATGGATTCCATATTTGGAATCAGGATGTTCAAATTGTGTAAATAGGTAACTTTTATTTTTAGACATTTTGAATAATTACTGCGGTAAATATTTTATTTACCATGGTTAAAGGGTAAATCCGGTAAATAAGGGTTAAAAAAAATAATATTATAATAATACAAAATTACCCTAAAACGTGTCCTAACCTTATTGGTGGACACATACCCGACCATGGGCATCCTTGGGTCAATTTGGGGACCCCTTGGAGCCACTTGTATGTGGTAGGGACACATTATATTAATAAAGTTAAAATAAAAATAAAAATGGCATAAGCTTACATCTTTTATAAGAACAATTTTTACATAGGGTTATACATGTTGGATTTTCGATTATAAATATTCATTAGAAAGCTAAAAAGATTTCCTACATAATGATGTTTTATTTATAATTTTTAGACCTTAAATAATTTATTTTATTTATGACACAATGATGATGCAGTAATTACTAAAATAGTAAAAAATTAACATAATTGATATTATAAATACCCAAATAAATATAATATGAAACTTTTAATGAATTAAACTAATTTTCTAGGATAATATGATATATTAGGATTGATTTAATTGACTTTGTTCGAAGTAATCAATCTGTTATGAGTTTCACAAAAATCAACTATTGAATAGTGTCAAAATTGACATAAAAGAGTTCTTAAAACAAATATTATATTATTAATTGATATTAAATTCCTAAAAAATCTAAGGTTCGGCCAAGAGACTTATATTATGATAGGTTAATCATTAATGGACCACTTGGGGGTCGCTTGGATGTATATAGTAAGTTTATTAACCATATTATATAAAAATACAAAGAGACATTGTAAAAGTGAAACTAATTAACTTAGAGTTAATACTTAAAGATAAGGTTAATATAAGTACCCAAACCTGTCTAAATTCTATTGGATGAGTTTCTTTCGACCTATCCCCACCTCATCATTTGAATAGTCAACTTTGGAGCCTTTAGAAACCGAATATGAATTTATTATAAATTAATATTTCTAGCTTTTCCAAAGGTGCCCCTCACCCCTCTTATAAAAGGGCACTCCTCCTTCTCATTTCTTCACACCTTCAAAGCCTTTTGGTTCAGCCAAACTCTGCCCAAATAATCTCCCAACATCCCTCACTACAACCTAGAGGCCTTAGTTTGATCAAAAAGCCAACCTAAGGAGCCCTTTTGATCAAATCAAAAGGAAGAACCCGAAGAAGAGGTAATGATTTCACCACCCTTTTCTAAGTTCATTTCTTCTTCCACTTCTTCTTCCTTTGTTCTTACCATTCTAAAATAATAACTCCAGTATCTCACATATACTGTGATGTTATTATAAGTATGGTACAACCATATTCAGTATTCTATCCACCCTTTGAATAACATGTCACCATACGTGCGTACGTACGGCTTACCGTCTCCACGTCGTGGTGTAATTGTTATTCAATATAATATTATTTGGATGGGTATAATAATGATGTGTAACTCATGTAAATAATAAATATAACATGTTAATGATTCTGTATATATGATATACCAATCATTTATATATTATTTTAATATCAAAAGAATGATATTGTCGCTCGTGCATACGTACGGACTACCGTCTCCACGAACGCGATGAGATTCATTCTCCATCGTAACCATTCAAGTATAATTATCATTTGATGATTTAAAAATGATGTTTAAGGACTAGATATCATTCTGGATATGAATAAGATACAACAACCATGGCTTATGTAACAAAACATATAAAGAAAATGAGTAAGTTAACACCCGAAACGACGATAATTCTAAGATATTATTAACAAATCAATGTTAAAAGATCATATATGATATCATATTAATATATATGATTCTTGTATAATTTAATAACAATTATTTCACCATTATACAGGAGGTTAACCTACCCCAACAAAGGAAAAGTACAAGGTAAGGGTTATTTCACAATCTCTTCATTATCCGAGGTTGTTTATACGTAATAATCTACTGGGATTTCTTTATCATCCACATCCATGTTTCTTCGAAATGTATTTCAAAACATATTTATTATTTACAAGAATATGGGTTAAATTCATTTATACCCTTGTTTAACTTTTTGTAATAGGTTTATAAAGGAATATTTCCGTCGTTTTCAAAACAAGTTACTTTTTAACCTTTTCGATAGAATTAAGATAAGAATGTTTTTTTTACTTATACGGCGGGTGCGGTTATTTTCCGCCGTTATAAAATCGTCAAAGCTTTCCTTAAAAGCTTACAAGAATATTTTCAAGAAAATGTTTTATTTTATATGGCTCTTAAATGATTTCAAAAATAGAAAGAGATATTTCTCTAAAAAGTGTTTTGATTTCATCTATGTCAACATCCTTTAATGGATTTTACGCTTATTTGAAGTTGATTTATTATAATACAAAACTTCTATATTGTATTGAAGGTTTTGTGATATGTTTGACTGTGGATGTGCTATTTTATACCACTCATATTTTATGGTGAAACTATTGACATTTCGTATGCTAGTTTTAATCCGAATGTTTATGTTATATTTCAAACTTTTCTTCAGATGAATGTGCTAAACAAGTATGTTCCGGGTTGGGGACCGGTAAAAGTAAGCCCTCCAGGTTGGGGACTGGTTAAAGTAAGCCCTCCAGGTTAGGGACTGGTAAAAGTATGCCCTCCGGGTTGGTGTCCGGTTATTAGAGGCACTCCGGGTTGGTGTCCGGTTATTAGAGGCACTCCGGGTTGGTGTCCGGTTATTAGAGGCACTCCGGGTTGGTGTCCGGTTATTAGAGGCACTCCGGGTTGGGTTCCGGTTAGAAGTAACCCCTAGGTCTTGGGATGAGGCCTAGACAAAGAAATTAACGTTTAGCATTATGCATTCCAACATTATGAAAGTGGTTATTGATTTTTGCATGTGATTATTCGATTAGTAGAATATCCATGTGAACAAGTAAATGGCATTATTTCATTTTACTTTTGCCATACTATGTTGAAGTTAAATTTTAAAAGGCTTTTGTTTTAGTAATTCATTGCCTTAAATGTTTATGCTTATTTTGAATGTTCCGCTATATTGTTATCCTTACTGGGCATTTGAGCTCACCCCTTTTCTATGTTTTATTTTTCCCAGGTAGTGAAGAAGTAAATTATGAATGACTTGCAGGGATATTATGAGGGGTTAATAGTGTGGATATGAAGACTTTGTTGTTGTAGTAGTTTTTCACTTTGAAATGTAATGTAAAACTTTATGATTATATCTAGTGTTTCCAAGGCTACTAAACCAATCGGTCTTTCGAGATTTGATCTTCTTGTGATCATGCCAATGTTACGAAGTAATGCACCGACTCTGGGTAGCTGGGGTCGGGGCGTTACATTTATAAAAGTTTTTTTTTTGGAAAATCATTTTTCATCACATATGGGAGTTTAATTTTAAATATAATTCTACCAATTATGTGAATTTAAATTGTTTAAATTTATTATATATTTTAAATAATGATAATTATTATTATATAATAAGGTTAACTTAATTTTTTTAATAATGATTAGTAAAAACTAAAAAAATATATTACCACGGTTAAGGAAAAACATATTTACAAGGGGTTAATATAAAAATATAGGTGTTTAAATGGCCTTAAAATTTTTAAAATATCTATTTTATAAACATATTGAGACCTTATAACGTCTTATATTTCTTGAATGGTCTATTTCTGATCCATTTAAATTGTTTAAAACATCATAATAATTTATTCTCTTCAAAAATTCCACATGTGTCATTCCCCCCACTTATAAAAGGATGTCCCCTCTCTTATCATCGTCACATATCCAAATACCTTTGTTTTGGACCTATATAAATTATTTCCTTACCTATGAACAACCTAGTGATCCTTTTTTTATCATAAAACCATCCTAGTAAGTCTTTAGGTTTAAACCTAAAGAGGTTCTCTGAAGAAGAGGTGTAGTTCTTAACCATGCATCGTTATTTTATTTCTTCCTCTATCACCTTCAAAAAAACAAAAAATATGATAAAATAAAAAAAATATCTTATATATACTGAAATTTTATAATTTTAATTTCATAACTTATATCAATATTCTCTTCCATTAAATGAGAAACGAAACCGTTGATTGTGTGTGCGACGCAATATCGCCTCACGAAATGATATAGGTCATTTTCCATCATCACCTCTCACAAATGGATATAATTATGGATTTAATATATATATTTAATATTTAAGAAATAATTTTACATATGTATTTAAAATATCACATCTACTTTCTTACCATACAATTTGTTGGAAAATGATAACGTCACTCGTGTGTACATATGGACTACCGCCTCCATAAAGCAGTGTCATTTTTTTCATTTTATTTTTAAATATATGGTATTAAAGTTAGATTTAATGAATATGTATTATGTAATAATGATTATATAAATTTCAATTATTATTCATATTCCTTTCATCCCATAAGTCAAAAAAATGAAACAAGCGTTCAGGCGTAAGTAGAGCATACTGTCTCCCTGAACAGTGTAACGCATTTTTCTATATCTAACTATTATAGTTTATTATAAATAAATACACAATTAATATATATGATATTGTTAAAAAATTTGAGGTTATGGAACTAGGATAAAATTACATGTCCTAAAACTACCAATCCAAAACATATACAAAAAAAGTATTTATCACCAAAAATAGTAAGTTTTATAAAGAATGGGTAATAAATGGGTGATAAAAAATTGTAATTAAATAATATATAATATTATATATATTAGTATGGTTTTTTAATAGTTGTATAAAAAAAATATATTTATTAAATAGTAGGCTGCAACACATATAAATAAATCAAAGTTGAGATAAGGAATTTTAATCTCGTATTTTTTCTGTGGGACTTATGCTATATACATAACTTTTTTTTGCGATGTATATACTACCAATGAATTTATTTTATGATTATTATAATGAAAATAATGTAATATACATATCCATATAACATTCACTATTTTATGCAGAAAATGATTCAAAAGTTACCAAAGTGGTAAGGTTCTATTTAACAATCTCATTATTATTAAGGATTTATTATGTTTGTGTCCCCCTTTAGGGAATTCATTGATATTTCTTTATTAAACACAATATATTTTCTTCTCCTCTTTTACTATTTTTATTACATTATCCATATTACTCTAGTTGGTTTATTATTATTTTTATTGATATGGGAAAGTATTAATATTTTGTGTAATACCCCAAGGATTTACATATAAATTTAATATAGAATCAATGAAACCCTGAGTCCCTATGAAACAACACTTTTTTACAAGCTATCCAATAAACATACTCTTTCCTCTTCTATGATTTGAATTTATAAAAACTGACATACATGATGGCATTCAGTAATATATTTAGAGTCTAATAGGATCAACTTACTTTTTTGGTGAATATTATCATGACCCTTATTAATAGTAATATACCCTAATGAATAGTAATGTTACACTTATGAATATTAGTATTACCCTTATGAAAAGTAACCTCATACATGAAAGTATAAAAAAAATTATCCACCTTATAAATGAAATAGAATATTTTAAAAAGTAATAATTAAGTGTTGTTATTTCTGTGAGTAATAAATATTTAATTAAAATTTTATAAATAATAAAAATTAATTTAAAAGAAAATTCATTTTTATAAAATTATTTCCTAAATAAATATTTTTTTCATATGATTTTAGGATAATTCAATAAAACCTTAGTAAATTTTCATGGTGTTATAAAATTAGTTTTAATTTTAAAGGCTATATTTTTCTATTAAATGATTGTTTTTATTAAAAATTAAATTTCTCATATTCCAAAAATTATTTTGATAAAATGGAGTCCATTTTGGAATTATACATTTCAAAAAATGGTCAAGGTGAATTTTTGGTAATTTTCTAAAATACTTGAATTTTTGTGAATAGTGAAATTCGATAATTTTCAAAATATGCTAAATAAATGAATTTATGAATTGTTCTTGAGTCTTGGATGATTTAAATGGTAATTGGTTCGAAATCAAATGCACTTATTACTGTTTTTGGTCACAAAAATCTAACACTATTACTTTTATTGAGAAAATTTATAAAATAATTATTAAAATAATAGAAAACCTCTCCTCTCCTCCATAGTAAAAACTACCCCTCACTCCTCTACACTCCTCTATGCCTTCAAGATTATAAAATTTCTGACCAAATACTCTTACCAAGTCCCTCCCCACTTCCAAGAGCTCTTGGTATTTCCAAAATTCCAAAACCCCTTCCCTTAAGGTGGTTCTCAATGAGGATATTTCAAGACGTAAACCCTCTTCCTTTTTCTTTTAATTTCATTTTCAATTTGTTTTATTATCTTATCTTATCATCACATATTCTTTCCAAATGATCATGATAACTCCAATATCACCATTATAATATAATTATATCATGTTAATGAAAGATTTTTCATCAATCTCTTTACTCTCTCTCTCTCTATGTTATTTTAAAAACAAAATCATCGTCTTGGAGGTGATGATTTTCAACCTTCAGGGATGATGAACCTTCATTCTTCAATTTCTTCTTAAAATATTATCATGAAACCATTTTTACGGTTGAACCAAACTATAATATCTATATTATAACCTATTCAATGTTTTGGAACCATTATTTATATGTAATACTAATTCATATGACAAAACTAGTTCGTAACAATAGAAATATCACCAAAATAATCTAAGTGATTATCACTAATATTCTATCTAATAATTCATCCTCATACCATATAACCAAATTAATTATATCACCATTTAATATTGTTTATTTTCATTATTAAAATATAAATTCAATTCAGGAAAATTATATCCATTCCACATGAATTTCTATACATGTAATCAAGAAAAACAATCATGAATATCAAGAAATGAACACTCAAGAATGAAGGAATTCAATATTATAAACAATAAAAAGGGAATAAATGAACTTAATAAAATTATAAGAACTATATACATGTCTAATTGGTTCTGAATTAAATTATTAATTGGTCTAATTTTATATTCTAGGACCTTACGATCATGTGCAGAACACATTCATAAAAAAGGTAATGGTTTTCTCATCTCACTTCCATTTTTGTGAGATATTCCTTATTCACCACTATTTCTTGTCCATGGTGTATGTATACTACCTAGTTATGTATCATATAATTAATATATTTATTTTCATGGTGTTAAAATTATTATTTTATTATTATTAATTTTGGGGCATATGATTTAATTGATTATAAAGTGGTAAGGGTTTTCTACTCGAACCTCAATTTTTTTTCGGGTTACTCTTATTCTCTACTTACCTCAATGAAATTATTAATTATTCTTATTTACTCCTCATAAATTTTGTTTTAATGTTTTATATATTTTTACCAATCATAACCCTTCTTTTTTTATGGTGATTTACATGTTTTAAAAGGATCATTCAAAAAAAATCTTGATAAACAATCCCAATTCAAGGGAACTTCTCAAATTCTTACCCATTTTCAAGTTCACTATATAATGTGTTTTAAGACATAATTAATTTTATAAATCACAAATTTTATCATGAAAATTTATCTTGGTTCACTTATGGTTTTATGAAAACAAAAATTTCTTTCTTCTTTAAAGTATATTTAATATTTTCTTTAAACAACACTAAAATGTTTTATTTCTAAATATTCATTAAAAACTATTTTTACGTGATTTCACTTCAGTGGGAAAACATTTATACCTCAAATATAATTTCAAGTACCTTCACTTTTATTTTCTGGGATATATATGTCCAAAATCCGATTTCATGACAAATACAAATTATTTTCCAAAAGAACTCTTCTTTCCAAAGTAAAAAATGATTTTTCTCATCTCACATTAACTTTCATGAGATATATGACTTGTTCACCACTTATTCATTACATGTGGTGTATGTAATTACCTTTTATATATCATATTAAGAGTCTCCATATTCTCATGATATTCTAAGGGGTTATTATTTGAATATTTCAAAGTGGTATGGGACACTTTGGAATGTTTTAAGATTATTTACTCAATGATTTTTCAAAGGTCCCATTCAAATGTATCTGTATCAATGTCAACATCATTTGTTTAATAATTTACATCATTGATATTTATCTCTTATGATTTAATCTAAAATATTTTTTAAGGGTTTTTTATCAGTTTTACTATGGTTGTGCTATCTTGATTCCATTCACCTTATTACTCCAAATGATTAGTAATTATGTTTACATATTGGGGAAAGTTATTTACATTGCATATGTATATGATGTTTATGTATAACCACATTCAAATGATTAATTAATTGGAATTATAAAGTGATGGTTGGGGCCCGATATAGCCCCTCGATGCATCGGTAGGTCTCATGAGACAAAATAGATATAGACTTGGTCGAGGCCTCACCCATTTTTAGATTTGATTTTGGTTGAGGCCTTAATCATTTTCAGATGTCTTGGTCGAGGCATTGATGGTATATTTCAGAATTTTCTAGCATATAAATTTCCTCATTATAAAACTATTAATATATATTCCATATTTTTATTTGACTATTATAATACTCATGATTATGTGTTAATATGGTTTTATTTATTCATCTCTTTTATGCCATGTTATACTCAAGTTTGTTTTTAATGGAATGTGTTTTTTGTTATTCAACATTCTTAATGTTTATGTTTATGATATCTTCTATTATATTGCTTACCCTTACTGAGTATCTAAGCTCACATTTTTTTATGTTTTATTTTTTTCCCTAGGATGCGAGGAAGTTATTATGAATGACTTATAGTGATAATCTATTAGTTTTGGATGTTCCCAATGGAACTATTATCTTTTTTTCTTTCAAGTTGAATGTTAAACTTAAGTATGTATCTGGTTATCCAAAACTACTAAAATATTCATTCCTTTTATATTTGATTCCTTGTAATCATTCCAATTTAATAAATAATTCACTGGCTCTGAGCTTATGGGGTCGGGGAGTTACAGTTGATATTAGAGGAAGTTTAGTATAAACCATGGGAATTATATTTAGAAAACATAGTTTAGGGAACATAACTCAATGATATAATTTGAGGATAATTATAGAATAACATCCAAGAATTTTGGTAACTTAGATATTATCTGGGTATTCTTAGAAATACATCCTTTTCTGGATACTACAAGTGGATATGGTTTTAGAAAAGATGTTCCTAGGAGTAACAACTCTGACTAGGTGTTCCAGGCCTAACTCGGGGTAACTTGGTACATGAAAACGGGTCTTACTATGCACTTGGTTTGACACTCCCAATTAATATTCAATGTAAAATTCACATCTAACTACCATTATGAAGGATTTATGATCCCAAAGAAACCAAAGTTTATTGTTCCAGGATTTACTATGCATAAATTTATGTTATGTGCTATACCAAGTTTCGAGTTATATAGTGTTTATAATTTTATGATCTAATATAGTATATGGAATTGATTATAAATTATGCCTAGTAGAAGGAATGATAACTATACTAATGAACATGATGCAATGAGTAAGTAGGATCATATAATTTATGGTTTTAAGCTATCATTTCAAAGGAATATATTCTCCCAAGTATCCTCATCATATGAGGAAATAATATCATGAGTTAACAAGATATGTAAGGAATTCTCTAATTCATGTTTATTTTAAGTGAAGAAAAAGAAGAAGAGGATGACAGAGAAAAATATATATAAAGGGAAGAAGGGAAATAAGGGTTTTCCCACATTTGAAAATTGTGGAATGAATCACCTACGTAATTTGTTGAAGGGAATGGGAGTTTGTTATAAGTGTAGAGAAAAGGGACACCAAGTTTGGGATTGCAAGGGTAAGGAAAAGGTTTTCAATGTATAATGATTATACTACAAATAGATGGGACTCAATACAAATCAATTTCCCAAGTATCAAAATAATATACCCCAAATGATGTTACTGGATAATGATCAAGTTACCATACTGCCGAAGATGAAGTGCAATGATTAATATGCCCAGTCAAGATTCATGTCATTTGAATATTTTATCAGCAATGTCTCAGTTATAAGAATTATAGAATATATGAGGATTGTACTGCAATACGTTTTCATTAAGGATTTGAGAAGGATGGATCATGGAGTTCTAAACAAAATAAAGATTTCCAAGGACCCTATTTACATGGATCTAGCAAGGATGGATATGGGAATTATAAAAGAAGGGTGTTATAAGATTTGGAGGGAAGAGAAACTAAGCCCCAGGTATGTTGGTACTTTTGAAATTATAGAGGTAATTGGAGCCATGGATTAACATTTGGAAATTTTTCCTAGACTTTATATGGTACACAATTTGTTCCACATAACTTTATTAGGGAATTACATGCCAAACCCAACACATGTACTCGCTATTGAAGGAATAGAATTGGAACCTAACTTATCTTATAGTGAAGATCCCATCTAGATTCTAGACACTAAAGAACAAGTGAATCAGATGACTCAGCTGGTAAAGTTACTTTGGAAAATCATAAAATTGAAGAGAATAGGAGGTAACCAAAGGAACTTACAATAAATAACTACCCAAATCTTTTTTTGAGGTAACATTTATGAATTCAGAGGATGAAATTTTTTTAAGGGGGGAGAATGTAACATCCCAAGGATTTAAAAATAAATTTAATATAAAATGCATGAAACATTATCTCCCTATGAAACAACACTTCATTATAACTTATCTAATAAACATAATTTTCCTAATAATGTGATTTGAATTTTGAAAAAAGGTTGATGAATCTGAGCCTCTGAGCGGCGTCGCCTCCACCCTTTCGTGGCGTCTAGGGTTTCACTCGATCTCGCGATACTTCCCTCTCTGGCCTTTTCTTTCTGAGTCCCCTTTCTCTATATCATCTCGTTGGCTTGGTCGGCTCGGCGTGTTGTTCGGCTCGGTCGGCAGGCGGATGAGGCTTGTTTCCATTGAAGGTTGATGACGAATCTGGAGCGGCACGGGGAGGGCAGGCCCTTGTTTCCTTTTTTTATGATTTTTTTTCAATGATTAAGGTTTTCTCTTGGGGGTAATAGTTCGTTCTTGAATGGATTTCTAGGATATGGTTCATCCTATCGTCGTCCCCTCACTATGGTTGTCTTCTTCAGATCCCTCTGGTTCTATTTGCGGCGGTTTCGTGGATCCTCCAGTGGCGATGTGCTACAGGAATCTGCGGTGCTTCTGGTCGGTCCTACGGGCGTAAGACTGGTTCTTTTTCACCAGCATACTCTTCAAAGTGTTCTGGGTTCCTTATCGGTAGCGCGTCAACGTCCTGTGGTGAGTCTCATGGGGGTCGCCTTCTGCGGCGGTTGTGTGCCTGAGGTTTCGTTTTGGCCTTCTTTGGCGGATGGGGTGGTGACAATGGGTGTTTTCCCTGGTTGAGATCCATTTTTCTACTGGAATGTATTTGTACTTTGATGGATGTTTTTGGCCTAGTTGTTCATGGACCATGGCGAGTTGGATTTTTGGAATTGAAACGTCGATGGTGGTGACGACAGATGATGGTGAAGCTCATCCGGGCATTTGATGAAGATATTAGGCTTCGGCGACGATGAAGGCGGATGGTTCCGCCGGCATACAGCTATGAATGATGGTGCGTGGAGGAGTCGGGATCGAGACATGGTTTGATGGTTGATGTGGACAGGTGAGCAGACAGGTGCGCGGTACCAGGGTTGGTGCACGGTTCGAGGAGTCTCATGATTTCTATTTTGGGAATTTGAAATTTGAATTTTGATGTTGAACCGGTTGGTTTGAAGCGGTGAATTGGTAGTGGTGAAGTCCTATAATGGGTATTGGCAACCCTTAAACCGTCCTTTAGAAAATGAAAAAAACAAGGATTTGTGGAATTTCGAAAAAATGACATACACATTTATGTTTAGAAAGATATTTAGAGTCTGATAAGATCAACTTACTTTTTTGGTGAATATTAACTTGAACCTTATTAATAGTAATATACCCTTATGAATAGTAATGTTACCCTTATGAATACTAATATTACCCTTATGAATATTAACCTCACCCATGAAAGTATAAATAAAATTTAGACACCTTATAAATGAAATATAATAATTTAAAAAATAATAATTAATTGTTATTATTTTTGTGAGTAATAAATAATTAATTAAAATTTCATAATTAATAAATTTATTTAAAAGAAAATTCATTTTCATAAAATTTATACCTTAATAAATATTTTTTTCCAATGATTTTAGGATAATTTAACAAAACTATAGTTAATTTTCAGAATGTTATAAAATCAATTTTAATTTCAAAGGCTATATTTTTTTGAGTGAATGATGGTTTTAATTAAAAATTAAATCTCAAATATTTAGAAAATTATTTTGTTAAAATGGAATACATTTTTTTATTTTACACATCAAAAAATGGATAGGGTTAATTTTTTGGATTTTTCTGAAATACTTGAATTTTGTGAATAGTGAAATTCGATAATTTACAAAATATGACAAATAAATGAATTTATGCATCTTGCTTGAGTCATGGATGATTTAAAAATCCATTGTTTCTAACTTACATTCAATTATTACCAATTTTTGTCACAAAAATAAAACACTATTTCATTTCATGAATAAATTAATAAAATAATTATTAAAATAATCTAAAACCCCTATTTCCTTCACTATAAAAACCACTCATCACTCCCTATTCTATTCACTCCTCAAAGCCTTCAAAATTCTCAATGTTCTAACAAAATAATATTTCCTAGTCCCTCCCAATGTCTAGGATCTGTTGGTATTTCTAAAAGGCCAAAACCCCTTCCCTTATGGTGGTTCTCAAGGAGTATATTTCAATAGGCAAACCCTCATACTTTTTCTTTTAATTTCATTTTCAATTTGTTTTATTTTCTTATCTTCTACACACCTACTATATCCAAAGGATCATTATAACTCCAGTATCACCTATATAATGGAATTATATTTTGTTAATGGAATATTCATCATCAATATTTTCACTCTCTCTCTCTTTTATTTTAAAAACGAAATCATCACCCGAGAGGTGCTGATTTACAGCCTTCATAGACGACGAACCTTTTTTATTCAATTTATACTTCAAATATAGTCATGAAACCATTTTTATGGTTGAAATAGACTATAATATATATTTATAACCTATTTAATTTTCTATAACTAGAATATATACATAATACTAATACATATGACAAAACTAGTTCGTAATAATTGAAATATCGCCAAAATAATCTAAATGATCATCACTAATGTTCTACCTAATAACTCATCATCATACCATATAATCAAATGAATTATATCACCATTTAATCTAATAGTTTTTTATTAATAATATATTAATTTAATTCTAGAGAATTATATCTATTCCATATGAAATCCCATACTTATAATCAAGCGAACTGATCATGAATGTCAAGAAATGAACACTCTGAAACGATGTAATTCAATCTTATAACTTATCAAAAATCCATAAATGAACTTAATAAAATTGTAACAAATTATATAAATGTATAATAGGTTATGAATTAAGCTATTAACAGTTCTAATTTCATATTCCATGAACTTAAGTTCTAGTGTAGAATATATTCGGACATAAGGTAAGGGTTTTCTCACATCACTTCCATTTTAGTGAGATATTCTTTATTCATCTATATTTATTATTTATGATGTATGTGTTGATTCAATAAGGTTTCCCTTGTGACTTTTCCATTCCTTCTTGTTTTTAAAATCACAAACACCTTATACTTAAGCAAAACTATATTTTACTTCTATAAGGAAAATTTCCTTCCTTAAAGAAATTTACCTTAACCTAGATTTCCTTATACATATCAATATTTTTATTAAGTATAAAAATCAGATTCATAACCAAAACCTCAGAATCATATAATACTTAGATATAAAGCATTCTGTTTTAGGATCTGAATTCTGGATATGAACTTAAATGAAGTTCTACTCTGAATTCTGGATATGAATTGTAATGAAGTTCCACTCTGAATTCTGGATATGAATTGTAATGAAGTTCCACTCTGAATTCTGGATATGAATTGTAATGAAGTTCCACTCCGAATTCTGTATATGAACTCTAATAAAGTTCCACTCCAAATTCTGGATACAAACTCTAATAAATTTCCATTCCGAATTCTGGATACGAACTCTAATAAAGTTCCACTCTGAATTCTGGATACAAACTCTAAGAAAGTTCCACTCCGAATTCTAGACTCCAAACTTCTATGAGTTTGACTCTGAACATCTATGAGTTTGACTCCGAACTTCTATGAGTTCGACTCTGAACTTCTATGAGTTTGACTCCGAACTTATATGAGTTTGACTCCGAAATTTTACTAGTTCGACTCCAAACTTCTATGAGTTTGACTCCAAACTTTTACTAGTTCGACTCTGAACTTCTACAAGTTTTACTCTAAACTCTGTAAGTTCAGATCCTGAATTCTGGTGAAACCTGAATATGAATTTCCTTAAAAATTCAGACTCTGGATTTCTACAGAATTCAGGTTCCGAATTCTTACAAAAAAGAATCCGAATATCTTTTTATTATAGACTCCGAATTTCATTTTGGTTAGAAAATAAAAGTTTGGATTCTAACCAAAATGAAATTTTGGTACTGGAATTTCAGTACAAAAAATACCAGTATGAAAAGTATTTTCGGAACTGGAACTTTTGTAATGATACTTTTCGTATTGGAATTTTTCGTACTGAAATTTTTTTCATACTCATACTTTTCGTACAGAATTTTTTCGTAATCAAACTTTTCGTACTAGTATTTTCATACTCATACTTTTCGTACTAGAGTTTTGGTACTCAAAGTCTTTTCATCTTTAATTTTTTCATAGTTAGTTTTTCATTGTCAAATTTTTCTTCAAGAAGAATATCACCTATTACGAATAAACTTTCTGGCCAATCTAAAAGGTATGATTTCCTTACTTAAGTGTTCATAGTCATATTTTCCTTGCTGGTGTTTTCTTAAAAGTTTTAAAATTTCTCAGATTCTTGTTTTCTTAAATCCGATTGTTTTTCTTAAAACCTCAAAAGACCGGATTCAAGATTTCCTTGCGGGTATGTTTTCAACCGTCAGATCAGATCAGAGAGTTTTTCAACCATTAGATGTTTTTTGGAAACTCAAAGTCCATCTCCATCGCCTATATAAATGGCACCCCTATTTTGTGTCCCACATCATTTTTAAAGCTCCCGCGTGCCAAAGCTATGACAACCCTACTTTTATTACAAAATTAAACATGATTTATTACATAAAACTTCACATGATACAACAAGAAGATTGAGAGGTTTAGTGTCTTTGGGTCTTAGGATCATTACATAAAAACTTAAAACATGAAATACAACATCTTTATTGAAAACTTCCTTTACATGAGCACTACATTCCCTCGTACTTATCATTACATGGGATAACCTGAGGACATGCATAAGAAAAGGGTGAGCTATAAATCCCAGTAATGGAATACACATGGAATAACATGAGGAGTACAATACATGTTAGAAATTAGGCATATCAATAGATCACAAGAGAAACATGAACATAAAGGCATGATAAAGCATGATAATCATAACATGGAAATGTGGCAACAACACTGAACATGGAATTAGCATGAGCCAAGGCTCATTGCACATGGAGCATGAGTAAACCCTCATTGCACATGAATCACGAGTAAACCCTCATTGCACTTGAATTATCATGAGCCAAAAATAATTGCACATGACGTATCATGATACTATACTTTACCCAATGCATTGGAGTGCTATAAGGGCACACCCTTCTTAAACATTTCATTTCATGCATAAGTGTGCCACATGGATCATAAAAACTTGATTCATAAAACATAATCATTTATTTCACGATAAAATAATATGGAATTAATACATGAAACTTTATAATAAATAAGTAAATGTGCATAAAGGTGAATACCCTTGATGGAGAAATGGGCATGGTATTCACTACACAAAGGCATTGGCTTAGAAAATCGGTGCAATTTCGGCAACGTAACGGCGTGACATAAGAATTCATAAAAATGGTTGATGAGAGAGAAAGGGGTGTCTCATCATATTTAAATGAAATTTAAAGTAAGGGGTTCATATAGATACATGTCCAAAAAAATTTAATGGAATTTAGATTCATGATACAAAAGTATTACTTGAATGTAAAAGAGGAGAGAGAAGTTCCTTTCGGAATTTCAGCATAGTAACGGGTGTACCTAGGAGGTATTTAATGAGAGATAAAGGGATATAACATCATTCAAACAATAAGAGAGAAGTATGGGGGATTTGTGAAACCATACCCCAGCAATTATAATTGAAATTAAATGGGCATAACAATATGAAGAAAATTGGACAAAAATGAGAAAGGAAGAAAAAAACCCTTACTTGGAAGTGTGTTTCCAAAGGCTAGAGAGAGGCTTGTGAGAGGCTTCATGGGAGCTTGGGGCACCTTGGGAGGATTCTAGAGAGTGTAGGGCAGAGTTTGGACGAACTCCAAAGGCTTTGTGTGAGGAGGAAGTGGGATCTTGGGTGGGTTTATATAGGAAAGGTGATGGAATTCTTTATTATTTATGTTTGGGTCCCCTTACATTAAATTAATCCAAACCACAAACCATCACATGGTTTTTGCCCATGTTTTTTGGAAAAGGGAAGAGGAAAACAATAGTTTATAAGGCCAAATTATGAACTTCTTAAAATAATAGGGTTGCTTATGTAGCGGTGATTCATACTCCCATGGAAATTAATTTAAAAAGACAAGGTGTTTAATAATTCTTGAGGGGTCCATTAATGCTTTGAAAAGTATGTGAAACAAACACAAAATCAAATTATTTTAATATTAAAACATATATTGGTCGAACATAAAGATTTTAGTATTTTATTACATCACTATTGGGTCATTATGATGTCATAAAACACATTATATATTTAAACGGTATTTTATTTTTACCCAAAAATTTGACTGTCTCGGAAAATTATGAAAAATTCACCACTGGATAATTTTGACATCCTAATTCCAAAAATAACATTTATTTTATCTAAATAATTATCTAAATATGTTAATTTTTACTTTTAAAATAAAAATGAACATTTATCAAAAATTCACTAGTTTTGACAGAAATGGCTTTCAAACCTTAATAAAAATTACAATTGCATCCATAAAATTATAATCTCATTTATATTTAAAAAAAATTAATTTAATAATAATAATAATATTTTATTAAAATATTATTTAATTCAAAAATCCCTTAATTTAATAAAATAGAATTCTTAATTAAATAATAACTAAAAACATTATTTGTACCTTAAAAACTATTTACAATGTATCAAAAAAAATGACAAGGAGGTATATTCATTATTATATAAAAAAATAATATACATGAACATAGTACTAGCGATTTGTTACATAACCCCTTAAAACATCCGCATAAGACTTAAGGGTAAGGTGTGCGATGGTGATAGACTCTTGGGGTGGCTCGGATAACATCGCTCGAGTGGTAATCTCTATCAACTTCCACTTTTCCCGTAAACGGTCACGTTCGAGCTTGACATGATCAAGCTCAGCTTGGGCTTGGTCAAGAGAAAATCCCAAAGACGCCACCTCTTTTCCGAGCTCCGACAAATGGGCTTCTTATGGAGAAATTCTACTGGATGAGGCCATCGCTTCTTTTGTCTCAGTAAATTGGATTTTTTAAATCCCTATATTTATACTAATCATGTGATCACTGTTCAAAGGCTATAAAAGTAACGGTCACAAATCTTAACATAAAACCAAAGAAGTTGACATATTATATAAACGTTTTACATAAAGAGAAATTTAACTAGATCAAGAGGGATTTCGATTAATGAAACTTTGGGTCATTACAATATTCCCCCCTTAAGAAATTTCATCCTTGAAATTTTCCTTTTCCCACACTAAAACAGATGTGGTTAACTCAGCTTCATCATTTCCTCTAATTCCCAAGTCGCTTCTTCAAACTCATGGTTTCACTAAAACACCTTGACGAGGGGCATTGTGTTATTTTTTAGAACTTTTTCTCTATGATCTAAGATCTTCACTGGTTGCTCCTCATAAGAAAGATCATCTTCCAATTATACGACCTTATAAGATAGTACATGTGAAGGGTCCGGTATGTACTTCCTTAAGAGGGATACATGAAATACATTATGTAATTTTTCCATGGTAGCTGGAAGTGCTAGTCGATAGGCCACATCTACAACATGATCAAGAATCTCAAAGGGGTCGATGTACCTTGAACTTAACTTCCCTTTCTTTCCAAACCTCATGACCTTCTTCCACGGAGATATGCGTAGAAACACCATGTCTCCAACTTTAAACTCAAGGTCTCGTTGATGATTATCTTTATAACTCTTCTGTCGACTCTGAGCTGCCATGATATGCTGCTGAATGGTTTTAACCTTCTCCACCATTTCCTCGACCATTTCTGGTCCAATCAGCTTACGTTCACCGACCTCATCCCAACATGTCGGTGTTCTACACCTTTTCCCATACAGGGATTCATATGGTGCCATTTGGATGCTCCAGTGGAAACTATTATTATAAGAGAACTCAACCAGAGGAAGATGTTAATCCCATCCTCCTTTAAATTTCATTGAGCACGCTCTCAACATGTCCTCAAGTGTTTGGATAGTCCGCTCGGATTGTCCATCAATTTGAGGATGATTACTGAAGTTCGGTTCAGTATTTAGAGCAAGATGAAGAGTCTTCCAAAACTTAGAGGTGAATCTTGGATCTCAGTCAGACACAATAGATAGTGGTACTCCATGAAACCTTACCACTTCCCTGATATATATATGTGCCAGTTGATCCAATGAGAAATCCTCCTGAATAGCAATGAAGTGCAGTCTTTGTAAGACGATCTACAACAACCCAGATTTCATTGTTTCCCTTAGATGTCCTTGGAAGTCTGGTGACAAAGTCCATGGTGATGTTCTCCCATTTCCATTCTAGTATGGGAAATGGTTGCATCATCCCCTTAGACTTCTGCCTCTCTACCTTCACTTGCTTTCACACTAGGAACTTTGATGTATATTCTGCGATCTCCTTCTTCATATTATCCCACCAAAAATTTTCTCAGAGATCTCGATACATCTTTGTGCTCCCTGGGTGAATAGAGAAATTTAAACTATGTGCATCATCCAAAAGTTCCTTCTTCATCTCCATACTCGATGGAACACATATTCTTTTCCCAAATCGCACAATTCCTTCTTCATTAACATTAAACTCCAAGGATTTCCCCTTTTTGATAGCTTCCACTTTTTACTGAATTCCCACATCATCCTTTTGAGCATCCTTTAACCTTTCCAAAAGAGACGGTTGAGCAATAATTTGTGGAAAGGATTGATGATGTTCCCTTATTTATGATTCCCATGTCCATCTACATCAAATCTAAGAAGATTGGATCCTTCTGAATTCACATCATTGATAGAATCATTGGGTCCTTTCTACTTAGGGCATCTTCCACCTTGTTCGCTTTTCCAGGGTGGTAATGTATTGAACAGTCATAATCCTTGATGAGGTCTATCCATCTTCTCTGGAGCATATTAAGCTCTTTCTATGTGAATATATATTTAATACTCTTATGGTCAGTATATATCTCACATTTCTCCCCATAGAGATAATGCCGCCAAATTTTCAAGGCAAAGATCATCGTCGCTAACTCCAGATCATGCGTTGGATAGTTTCACTCATGTATTTTCAACTGCCTTGAGGCATAGGATATAACTTTATCATTCTGCATCAGCACACAGCCTAAGCCCTTCTTCGAATCATTTCTAAAAACCACAAAAGGTTCCCCACTAGTGGGTAAAGTGATCAAGGGCGCAGTGATAAGCCTCCTTTTCAACTCCTTGAAGCTTTCTTCACATTAATCACTCTAAGAAAACTTTACTCCCTTTCGAGTTATCTTGGTAATAGGGTTGGACAATCGTGAGAAATTTCTCACAAATCGTTGATAATATCCAGCTAACCCCAAGAAGCTACAAATATCTATTACCGATGTTGGCCTCAGCCATCCCTCAATTGTATCTGTTTTAGAGGGATCCACAGATATCAAATTGCTTGTGATGATATGGCCCAAGAATGAGACTTCCTTCAACCAGAACACACACTTGTTGTACTTTGCATAGATCTTCTCCTTGTGCAAAGTCTCCAGTACAGTTCTTAAATGCTCCTCATGATCCTCCTTGGTTTTGGAGTATATTAGAATATCATCTATAAAGACTACCACAAATTTGTCTAGGTAATCTCTAAAGACTCTATTCATTAAGTCCATGAAGATTTCTGGAGCATTAGTGAGTCTAAAAGGCATTACTATGAATTCATAGTGCTCGTATATTGTGTGAAAAGCAGTCTTGGGGATATCTTCCTTCTTCACCCTTACTTGATAATATCCCAACCGAAAGTCCACCTTAGAGAAGTATTGTTCTTCATGCAGTTGATTGAACAAGTCATAAATTCTTATGAGAGGATACTTGTTCTTTATCATGATTTTTTTAAGTTCACGATAATCGATGCAAATCCACATTGACCCATCCTTCTTCTTGACGAAGAGGACTGGTGCACCCCATGGTGAAGCACTTGGGCGTATAAACACTTTATCCAAATTCTCCTGTAGTTGTTTCTTCAACTCTTCAAGCTCTACAACATCCATTCTATATGGAGTCTTGGATATTGGTAAATCCCCGGGTATAAGTTCAATTGAGAATTCAACATCTCTTCTAGGAGGAAGACCAGGCAGTTCCTCGGGAAACACTTCAGTGAATTCACTCACAATAGGCATTTCTTCAAGGATGGTTTCTTCCTTGGACTCAATCATCTGAGCCATATACGTGTGCTCATAGGTTATTAATATCCATGCTTGAGATGATGGAGCTAAAGGAGATTCATCTTACTCCTTACACTTGTAAAGAATCGGGGGTCGATTCTCCATATGGAGTGTGATTTCCCTTTCCTGACAATTTATGTTGGCTCTATATAAGGAAAGCCAATCCATGCCAAGAATTGCATCAAATTCCACCAGAGGGAGTATGATGAGGTTCGTCGGGAAATTCAATCCACAGATTAAAATATGGGAGGACTTATATTCATGGGATGCAATGATTTCCCCATTTGTAGTACTCAATGACATCTTCACTTCCATGATTTGTGGTGGTGCTGGGATTATTCTACTAAACTTTAGAGATATAAAAGAATGTGTAGAACCTGAATCAAAAAGTACGTTCACTATTCTTGAATGAATAACTAGCGTACCTGTCACCACTTCATTTTCAGGGTTCACTTCAGCAGAAGTGATGGAAAAATCTCTTCCTTGCTGCCTTGGAGGTTGTTCGTTTCCTCCAAAAACCATTGGATTAGGGAACTAATTTTCAAAATGACTCGGTTCTTTTCATTTGTAGCATTGAACAACGCGTTGAGGTTCGAATGGAGTGTTCCTCTCCTCTATCGCAGCCGCGGCTCTTTCTTGCCGACAGTTAACAGCTAGGTGCCCTTCTCTTCTACACCTGAAGCATTTCCTCATCCCCATAAGGCAATTTCCAGAGTTCTTCTTTCCACACTTTTTTCAAGTGGGGTGTTGGATCTTCTTAGCACCATTGGATTTATCCATCAGACCACCATCATTGAATTCCACCTTACACTTTTTATCCCCATGATACCCCTATGATTCTCTAATCTTCATTTCGACCTTGAGGGCACATCGGACAATTTCCTCATAGCTGTTGAAGTCACAGATTGATAATGCTTTCCGTAGGCTAGGCTTCAACCCACCAAAGAAGCGTTCAACTTTGCATTCTGGGGTAACAACAAAGTCGGAAGCGTATCATGCAAGCCTTGTGAATTTTTCCTTGTATGCTTCAACAGATTCTTTGTCTTTTTTCTTGAGGGAAAGGAAGTCCCTTTCCATCTTAAGCCGGAGGGTGCGTAGAAAATATTTATCAAAAAACATCTTTCAGAAATCCTTTCATTCCAATGCCTCGATCTCCTCCTCAGGCTTTGTATTTTTTGTCAACATCCACCATTGATCAGCTTCACCCTCCATACGATAAGCCACCAGGAGATCCTTCTCTTGTTTAGAACATTAAAGGATGGAGAAGATCTTTTCAATGGAGTTGATCCATTGTTCAGCGATCATGGGATCGGATGATCCACTAAAAGTAGGAGGCCTTTGACTCATGAATCTCTCGATAGCGACTTGTTCTTTCTTAGGGGGTTTGAACGTTCCTCTTGACCCATGTTTCTATTCAAAACTTGAGTAAGATGAGAGATAATCATGACAAAGTTCACGATTCCCACTCCCATTGGATTGGGCATCTCATTAGTACAGTCATCACACTGATCTTCAGAACGATTGTTAGCCTCAGTCCTCCTATTACCAGCCATTGGCTGGAAAAAAAGGAAAGTTAGGGGTAACACATAAAGGGTAATCCAAAGACAGTAGTTGATGACTTATAAATAAACTTTTATTTCCTTAAATCATGAGTCTATAGGCTTCAATCTAGTCTTTTCATGTTCTACTTTCTAACATATATTCTTAGGGTCATTTTTTTAATTCCCTTAA
Source organism: Viscum album (assembly GCA_963277665.1). Lineage (NCBI taxonomy): Eukaryota > Viridiplantae > Streptophyta > Magnoliopsida > Santalales > Viscaceae > Viscum > Viscum album. Next base: position 2,133,275,389 of record OY728156.1, on the reverse strand, counting down.
TAAGGGTTCATACTAAGATTGTGAATTTATCAAAACATATCCCCCAGGAGTGTCGTAACCAAGAGTACAGCAAGGCCCGTTTTCGTGCACCAGTTCCCGTTCGAGTCTAGCTCAAAGCGGTGTTTTTGGGTTTTACCCCTAGGATACATCTGTGCTAGAGTCACCTCTACTTGCTCGTATCCAGATAGGGATGTATTTTTTTGATAAACCACTTACTCAGTACTTACCAAAACTTAGGGATGTTTTTATTATACTTAGTCTTGTCTCTAAGGCATTACTAGGGTTTCCTAATCCTAATCCCAAAAATAACTAAACCTATCCTTTGATACTAACTATGAAAACCATGCTTTTATTACAAAATTAAACATGATTTATTACATAAAACTTCACTTGATACAATAAGAAGATCAAGAGGTTTAGTGTCTTTGGGTCTTATTATCCTTACATAAAAACTTAAAACATGAAATACAACATCTTTATTGAAAACTTCATTTACATGACCACTACATTCCCTCATACTTAGCATTGTATGGGATAACCTAAGGACATGCATAAGAAAAGGGTGAGCTATAAAGCCCAGTAAGGGAATACACATGGAATAACATGAGGAGTAAAATACATGTCAGACATTAGTCATATCAATAGATCACAATAGAAACATGAACATAAAGGCATGATAAAGCCTGATAATCATAACATGGAAATGTGGCAACAAAACTTAACATGGAATTAGCATGAGCCAAGGCTAATTGCACATGGAGCATGAGTAAACCTTAATTGCACATGAGGAACCAGTAAAACCTCATTGCACTTGAATTATCATGAGTCAACAATCATTTCACATGACGTATCATGATACTATACTTTACCCAATGCATTGGAGCGCTATAAGGGTGCACCCTTCTTAAACATTTCATTTCATGCATAAGTGTGCCACATGGATCATAAAACATTGATTCATAAAACATAATCATTTATTCCACGATAAAGGAATGTGGAATTCATACATGAAACGTTATAATAAATAATTAAATGTTCATAAAGGTGAATACCCTTGATGGAGAAATGGGCATGGTATTCACTACACAAAGGCATTGGCTTAGAAAATTTGTGCAATTTCGGCAGCGTAACGGCGTAACATAAGAATTCATAAAAATGGTTGATGAGAGAGAAATGGGTGTCTCATCATATTTACATGAAATGGACAGTAAGGGGGTCATATAGATACATGTCCAAACAATTGTAATGGAATTTAGATTATGATACAAAAGTATTACTTGAATGTAAAAGAGGAGACAGAAGTTCCTTTCGGGATTTCGGTATAGTAAGGGGTGTACATGGGTGGAATTTAATGAGAGAGAAAGGGGAATAACATCATTAAAATAATAAGAGGGAAGTATGGGGGAGGTTTGAAACCATACCCCATCATTTATAATTGAAATTAAACGGGCATAACAATATAAAGAAAATTGGACAAAAATGAGAAAGGAAGAAAAAACCCTTACTTGGAAGTGTGTTTCCAAAGGCTTGAGAGAGGCTTGTGAGAGGCTTCTTGGGAGCTTGGGTAACCTTGGGAGGATTCTAGAGAGAGTAGGGAAGAGGTTGGATGAACTCCAAAGTATTTGAGTGAGGATGAAGTGGGAGCTTGGGTGGGTTTATATAGGAAAGGTGATGGAATTCTTTATTATTTAGGTTTGGGTCCCCTTACATTAAATTAATCCAAACCACAAACCATCCCATGGTTTTTGCCCATGGTTTTTGGAAAATGGAAGAGGAAAGCAATATTTTATAAGGCCAAAGTCAGAAATTCTTAAAATAATACGGTTGATTATGTGGAGGTGAGTCATACTTCCATGGAAATTAATTTAAAAAGACAAGGTGTTTAATAAGTCTTGAGGGGTCCATTAATGCTTTGAAAAGTAAGTCAAACAAACCCAAAACACCATTATTTTAATGATAAAACATATATTGTCCGAACATAAAGATTATATTATTTTATTAAATCACTATTGGGTCATTATAATGTCATAAAACACATTATATATTTAAACGGTATTTAATTTTTACCCAAAAATTTGACTGTCTCGGAAAATTGTGAAAAATTCACCGTTGGATAATTTCGACGTTCTGATTCCAGAAATAACATTTATTTTATCTAAATAATTTTATAAATATGTTAATTTTTACTTTTAAAATAAAAACCGACATTTATCGAAAATTCATGGGTTTTGACAGAAATTGCTTTCAAACCTTAATAAAAATTACAATTGCATCCATAAAATTATAAGATCATTTATATTTAATAAAAATTAATTTAATAATAATAATAATATTTTATTAAAATATTATTTAATTCAAAAATCCCTTATTTTAATAAAATAGAATTTTTAATTAAATAATAACTAAAAACATTATTTCTACCTTAAAAACTATTTACAATGTATCAAAGAAATGACAAGGAGGTATATTCATTATTATATACAAAAATAATATACATGAACATAGTACTAGATATTTGTTACATAACCCCTTAAAAGAGCCACATAAGACCTAAGGGTAAGGTGTGCGATGGTGACAGACTCTTGGGGTGACTCGGATAACATCGCTTGAGTGGTAATCTCTATCAACATCCACTTTTCCCATAGACAGTCATGTTCGAGCTTGACATGATGAATCTCAGCTTGGGCTTGGTCAAGAGCAAATCCCAAAGATGCCACCTCTTTTCCGAGCTCCGACAAATGGGCTTCATATGGAGCAATTCTATTGGATGAGGCCATCGTTTCTTTTGTCTGAGTAAATTGGATTTGTTAAAGCCCTATATTTATACTAATCATGTGATCACTGTTCAACGGATATAAAAGTAACGATCACAAATCTTAACATAAAACCAAAGAAGTTGACATTTTATATAAACGTTTTACATAGAGACATTTAACTAGATCAAGAGGGATTTCGATTAATGAAACTTTGGGTCGTTACAGAAGCCATGCCTCTCTTCTTAAAGCCCGATTCGAATCTTCCAGAGCTCTTCATTCTGAATGTCTACTGAAGCTACTTCTCATTATATATCAACTATGAAGCCAATCTCAAAATGGTTAGATTATAGGGAGAGGTTAGTGCATCCTAGTTTCTACAAGTATGATTCTCTTATATCTAAGAATATTAGATTGAATGGCTGGGAGGATGTTTGCTTATCAAAGCCAGCAAATCAGGATCTGGTTTATACAGATTTGCTTGTTGAGTTTTACGAGTCTGTTTCCTTCCTTAAGGAAGATGGCAGAGAGATGTTTTCTTTCAATACTTATGGGAATACTTATATGCTTTCTTACACCAAGGCTTCAAGCTTGGTGGGTCTATATTATGAAGGTGAAGCTGAGTTTTGTTCACATAAGCTTCCGGATGAGCAAGGAAGTTTCAAAAAAGTGAAGGCATTGAAATGGCTTGGACTTAAAGATGCCAAGACTGCTAAGATTTCTCATCTCTCTTCAAATTATCAGATTTTATAGCTATAGTTACAAGGATTTTTTGTACCGAGAATGGGTGACAAGGATAATATCAAGAAGAGTGATATATACATCTTAGATTTTTTGGTAAATCTAAGGAAGTTGAATTAGATGGGGCATGTTTTGATTACAGTTAAGAATATTAAAGAAGGGAATCTGAAAGCTCAGATCATAATGTATCCAGCCTTACTTTCTAAGCTTATTATCATATGTCTTGATTCATTTAAAGTTGCTTGCACTTCCAAGAAAAGAAATTTCAAGGTAATGCTGGTCAGTGATGATACATTAAAGAGGATGAAGATGGTTTTTTCTGTTGAATCTGGATAATTCTACTCTTTACCAGAGGAAGAGGCTGAGGAAGCTTAGAAAGATCAACAAACTCCGAAACCATATAAAAAGGTAGGAAAGAAGATAAAGTTGAAAGGGTTGGTGGCTGAATACAAGACCCAGAAAGCTAAGGGAACTCAATCAGCACCACCAAAGCCAAAGAAACAAAAATCATACCCAGATGAAGTGGCTGCTAAGTGGAGGGAAGTCAAGGAGAAGAGAAAAGAAGGGGACCCTCAATTTGGATTAGATCCTGTTGAGGCTAAGGCATTAAAAGATAAATATTCTGATGAGTTGGAAAGACAAGAAAAAGAAAAGAAATTGAAGAAGAAAATTTCAGAAGAAGAGATTATTCAATCTCTTTTGAAAGCAACAGAGATGGCTTCAGAACAGATTCTGGTTCCGGAAACCTTCCTTACTAAACCTTTACCATAAACCCCTGGGAAGAACTACTTCACTCAGGAAAAGCTTAAATAGAAAGAAGTTTTTTAAAGAGTAGAAGAAGAATTTGTTGAGAGAGTATAAGAAGAAGTTGTTAAAAGAGAAGAAGAAGTAGTAGAGGAAAAAGAAGAAGTAGAAGATGGAAGTGTTGATCTAGACGACCTAATTAAACAAGTTGAGGATTATAAAGAAAAGGATGAATCTTCAAAACTTGTCACTCTGGGAAGGGGAGTTGAGAAAGAAGGTAACAAAGATTATGATAAGGAATAGGAAGATAAAGAGTATGAATTGTCTGAGGAAGAGACCTATGAGAAGAATTTTCTTGAGGAAGGAGCAGAAAAAGAGAAAATAGATGAAGACAAGATTATTCAACTATCAGAGAGTGAAGAAGAATCTCCAGATGATCAACCCATTCTGAAAACCGATAAAGGCAAGAAAGTCCTCATGGATACACCAACAAAAGATATCATCAGGAAGAAAGAAGTTGGTGGTTCTTCTAGAAGAAATCTAGTGGATGTTGAAGAAGATCATTCACCTAGTAAGGCATCAGATTCGGAGTCATTAGCTTTGGGTCATGACTTTTTTTTGAGTCTCTAAATAAATTGGTGGACACCATTCCAATTTTTACCACCATAAACTCAAGGTTCCAAATGCTTCAACGTAGTCTAAATCAGAAATCGTAATCCTTATCCATGGTGATGGATAAGTGTGTGAAAATTGAAGCTGACCATAAAAATTTTGTCATCAATTATTATTTTCATAGAAAATCTTGCAGCAAAATCACTCTATGGTCAATGAAGGTGGATGATGACTTGGTTGAGTTTGATAATTTTCAGAATGAGGTAAAATATACTTTTGATACCGAGGATACAAAGATAAATAATCTTCAAGAGAAGCTATTCCTTGAGAAAAATTCTCGAAATCAACAAGTGAAGGACTTGAATGATAAGTTTAACTCTTTTGCTCAAAATTTTAAAAGGGATAGAGATCTCCGAATTGAGCTTCAAGAAAATCTTGTAAAGCAAGATGAGTTAGTAAAGATGCAGGAAGAGGCCATGAAGACTCAGGCAGAGGTGTTGAAAGCTCAACAAGAAAGGATCACATATTTGGAGAAGCAAGCTGAGGAGGATCAGAAAGATTTGAAGAAGATAAAAACTCTCTTGAAAAAGTTAATTCCAAAGGATAAGGAAGACAAATGAACTCAATTCAATATTTTGTTGCATTTTATTTTCCTTGTAAAAAATTATTTCAACTCTAATGAAATATCGGGTTGTTTGTATATGGTGTTATTTTGTACTAATATTTCAGGTACCATATTTATTTTCCATTCCCTTAAATTCTTTTTGAAAATTACAAAGGGGGAGAAGGAAAAATAAGTACTCAAAAATGGAGAAGGAAAAAGAACTACTCAAAAGGGGAGAAAGAAAATTTTAAAATGGAGAAGGAAAAATTTCTAAGTAAATATATCCTTAAAGTAGGGGGAGTTTCTTATTACGAGGTTTTTCATTCCCATGATAATGAAAACTTCATTCCGAAAATCCAGAATACAATCTCTAGAGTTTCAATTCCTAAGGGGGAGTTAGTTGTATTCATCATCATCTATGAACAAAGGGAGATAAGTTTTAATTTCAAAGCCAAATGGAATTTTTCAAATTCCTTATACTCTTTTTCGTAAGGTTGTTTGTGCTTTCCAAAAAGGGAAAGAATGTTGAGTCAATAAGGTTTTCCTTGTGAATTTTCCATTCTTTCTTGTTTTGAAAATCACACACCTTATACTTAAGAAAATCTATATTTTACTTCTCTAAGAAAAATTTCCTCCCTTAAGGAAATTTACTCTAACCTAGATTTCCTTATATATATATCAATATTTTTCTTAAGTATAAAAATTGGATTCATACCCAAAACCTCATAATAATATAATACTTAGATATGAAGCATTCTGTTTTAGGATCCGAATTCTAGATATGAATTGTAATGAAGTTCCCCTCCAAATTCTGGATATAAATTGTAATGAAGTTCCACTCCGAATTCTGGATATGAACTGTAATGAAGTTCCACTCTGAATTCTAGATGTGAACTGTAATGAAGTTCCACTTTGAATTCTGGATATGAACTCTAATAAAGTTCCACTCTGAATTCTGGATACGAACTCTAATAAAGTTCCACTCCGAATTCTGGATACAAACTATAATAATGTTCCACTCCAAATTCTGGATACGAACTCTAAGAAAGTTCCACTCCGAATTCTGGACTCTGAACTTCTATAATTTTGACTCTGAACTTCTATGAGTTCGACTCCGAACTTCTATGATTTTGACTCTGAACTTATATTAGTTCAACTACGAAATTTTACTAGTTTGGATCTTAACTTCTATGAGTTCGACTTCGAACTTTTACTAGTTCGACTCTGAACTTCTACAAGTTTGACTCTGAACTCTGTAAGTTCAGATTCTGAATTTTGGTGAAACCAGACTCCGAATTTCCTTATAAATTTAGACTCTGGATTTCTACAGAATTCAGGTTTCGAATTCCTACAAAACAGAATCCGAATATCTTTTTATTATATACTCTGAATTCCATTTTGGTTAGACTCCAAACTTTTATTTTCTTACATTCTGAACTTCATTTTTACTTATACTTACACTTGTTTCATAACAAAACGATGTTGTGCATTCAGTTACACATGTTTTGTTATAAAATGATGTCGTCCATTCTGTTTCTAACTAACCGTTGGTTGAGTGACATGTGTACAGGTCCCTCCAAAATTTAAGGAAAATATGACTTTTGGAGGAGGGAGCCGACCATTGGAGCTTCGCCTATAAATAGGATCACATTTGAACATGTTCAGTACTTTTGGAATTTTGGTGATCAAAACTTCCTGAAGTGATTTCTAGAGAGAGGCTCTTATTAACTCTCAAGCTTCGTGTAGAAAGTTTGAATGAATTGTTAAAACTTTTTATTGTGCAAACTTGCTTCGTGCGACTCTGATTGTTGGTGATTACAATTTAGGGCTTCCGGGGATAGGAAGACAGAGGTTCCAACACCTTGAAGTTGAGGGCTTCCTTGCTGAGGAAGACAGAGGTTCCAACTACCTGATAGTTGAGGGCTTGCAGGGATAGTAAGACAGAATCTGATCTTCATATCGAATTCCTACAAAACAGAATCCGAATATCTTTTTATTATAGACTCTGAATTCCATTTTGGTTAGACTCTAAACTTTTATTTTCTTAAATTCTGAACTTCATTTTTACTTATACTTACACTTTTTTCATAAAAAACGATATTGTGCATTCAGTTACACATGTTTTGTTATAAAATGATGTCATCCATTCTGTTTCTAATTAACCGTTGGTTGAGTGACACGTGTACAGGTCCCTCCGAAATTTAAGGAAAATATAACTGCTGGAGGAGGGAGCCGACCATTGGAGCTTCGCCTATAAATAGGATCTCATTTGAACGTGTTCAGTACTTTTGGAATTTTGGTGATCAAAACTTCCTGAAGTGATTTCTAGAGAGAGGATATTATTAACTCTCAAGCTTCGTGCAGAAAGTTTGAACTACTTGTTAAAACTTTTTATTGTGCAGACTTGCTTTGTACAACTCCGATTGTTGGTGATTACAATCTAGGGCTTCCGGGGATAGGAAGACAGAGGTTCCAACACCTTGAAGTTGAGGGCTTCCTTGCTGAGGAAGACAGAGGTTCCGAATACCTGATATTTGAGGGCTTGCGGGGATAGCAAGACATACTCTGATCTTCATATTGAGAGCTTACCCTGGTGTGGGTAAGACAGACTTTATTGAAAGTATAAATCAAGAGACCTTTATCCAAGGTTGTTGGATACCCTTCTCTTTGGGTTAAAATAGTTATTGTTTGTTACTTATAGTTCTACTACTTGTTTTTTCGCTGCATTTTGTATTGTAAGGAAATTATAACCATCTTATATTTCCTTAAACTTGTAATCTGATTTAGTTAGATTCTATATGCTTTATGGTAGAATCTCTTATCGTAAACTTTTCTTAAGTTTCAATTTCCGGATCTATATTTCCGGAAACTGTTTTTTAGAATCACTTTCCAGATTTAAGCAAGTGTATAGAACTAGAGGTTTATAACTTCATACTTTTTCCCAATCTTTCAATTGGTGTTAGAGGTGTTGTGAATTTTCTTAGTTTAACTTTTTTAAACTTAGATCTTTCCTTGTTTAAGGAAATTTTTAAAGTTTACAATTCACCCCCCCCCCTCTTATATATTGAGCATCTACATCATTATTTCGATCCTACAGTATGTATAATTATAATTTATGTATCATATAATTAATATCTCTATTTTCAAAGTATTTAATTTATCATTTGACGATTATTAATTTTTGGGTATACGATTCAATTTATTACAAAGTAGTAAGGGTTTTTTACCCGAACCTCTATTTTCTTTCAGGTTACTCTTATTCTCTACTAACCTCAATGAAATTCAAAATTATTATTATTTACTCCTAAAAAATTATGTTTTAATGTTCTATATATTTTTACCCATAATAATCCTTCTTTCTTTTACTGGGAGTTACAAGTTTTAAAAGGATCGTTCAAAAATTCTTCCTAATAAACAAGCCTGATTCAAGGAAACTTCTCGAATTATTACCCATTTTCAAGTGTTATATATAATCTAGTTTAAGCCATAATTATTTTTCTAAAATAAAATATTTTATCATGAAAAAAATATCTTGGTTATTTTTTTGTTTTATTAAAACAAACATTTCTTTTTTCTCTAAAATCTCCTTAATGTTTTCCTAAAACTGCACTAAAATGTTTTATTTCTAAAGCTTTTTTAAAAACTATTTTTACATGATTTTACTTCAGTGGAAAAAAAAATTCCTAAAATATAATTTCAATTTAATTCCCTTTTCTTTTTTAGGATATACATGTTTACAATTTGATTTCATGACAAATACAAATGATTTTCCAAAATAACTCGTTTTCCAAAGTAAAAAAGGATTTTTCTCATCTCACTTTAACTTTTATGAGATATATACCTTGTTAAAAAAAATATTAATTTTATGTGGTGTATGTACTACCCTTTGATATATCATATCAAGATTCCCCTTATTCTCATGTTATTCTAAGAGATTATGATTTTAATTTTTCAAATTGGTATGTTACACTTTGGGATGTTTACAAATTATTTCCTCAAGAATTTTTCAAAGGTGTCATTTAAAACTATCTTCATCAATGTCAAGATCATTTGTTCAATATTTTAATTCGTTGAGGTTTATCTCTTATGTTATCATCTATAATATGTTGTTGAATTTATTATGATTAGTTTAACTATGGATGTTTTATCTTGATTCAATTACCCTTATTACCCCAAATGGTTTGTAATTATGTTTATAGACTGGGGAAAGATATTTACACTAATTATGTATATGATTTTTATGTATAACCCCATTCATATGAGGAATTAATTGGACTAATAAAGTGATATGTGGGCCTGGTATATCCCCTCAATGCATCAGTAGGTCTTATGAGACAGAACTGATATGGACTTGGTTGAGGCCTCACCCGTTTTCAAATATGGTTTTGGATGAGGCCTTAATCATTTTTACATGTTTGGATGAGGCCATAACTGTATGTTTCATAATGTTATGGAATATACATTCCCTTATTATGAAACTATTAATTTATAGTTCATGTGGTTATTTGACTAATAAATTATCATGGTTATGTTTTATTATGGAATTATTTATTCAACTATTTCCTGCCTTATTATACTCAAGTTTATTTTTAAAGGAAAGTGTTTTTAATTAATCAACATGCCTAATGTTTATGTTTATGGTATATTCCATTATATTTCTTACCCTTACTGAGATTCTAAGATCACCTCTTTCTTATGTTTTATTTTTTCCCCAGGATGTAAGGAAGTATATTATGAATGACTTGCAAGGATAATCTATGAGTTGTGGATGTTCCCAATGGAATTATTATCTTATTTTTTCTTTAAAGTTGTAATGTTGAACTAATTTATGTATCTAGTTTTCAAAAACTACTAAAATATTCGGTCCTTTAGGATTTTATTCCTTCTTATCATACTAATTTAATAAAATAATTCATTGGCTTAGGGCTTCTAGGGTCAGGGTGTTACATTTTGTATAGTAGTTTTCAATAAAAATTATTAGATTTATTATGTTTCACCCCTTTCATATGAGTAATGGGTTGGACTTAGTAAGTGATGGGTGAGGCCTTCTATATCTTATCGATGAATCAGTATGTCTCATAAGACAAACTAGATTAGTTATTTGGTTGAGGAATTACACATTTCTATAATATATATTGGCATGAGGACTTCAAGATATATTTATGATGTCAACTATTATGGATTTCATCCTTATGTGATTAGTTTTTCATGTCCATGTGAATATTTGATTAGTTACGATATCCTTCAATATGTTTCATGCTCATGTGATAATTTATAAATAATTATTTGATCATCATTTATTCCTACCATATTATTCTTCATGCTCAAGTTATTGATTAAATGGGAATTATTTTTATATATTTACCTTTACATATTGATTAGGACTTATTTATTCCTAATATATTATTTTTTTACACATACCAATACTAAGCATCTGAGATCACCCCCATTCTTATGCTTCCTTTCCCCAGGATTCTAAGAAGTTTATTATGATTGATATAAAGGGATACTCTAAATGGAATAATGGTTCCCCCAAAGAAAAAAAAATGCTATATTTTATGTTTTAAATTATAATGCATTATTCATGTTTGTATATAGTTTTCCAATAATACTAACCAATTTATAACTTATTAATTCTATTCTATATATCTAGTGCTGATGTAATAAAGTAACCACCAATTTTAGGTTACTAGGGTTAGGGTATTTAAATGTATCTATTAAATCGAAATAACATGAATGATAGAGCATGATAATTATTTTTAAATTCTATTAATTTCATGAAAGTATTATGAAAACATCCATATTTAGATTTAAACATGACACAATATAAATAATGTTCATAATATAGAATTTGTCTCAATGAAAGAAAAGGGATACGAGAAACCCTTATGACATTAGTAACTTTTTAGTGAAAACCCCATTAAAAGGGTTAAATATAGAAGGATATGTAAATATATTTAATTCCATGAAATTACTGTCTAATTTATCTATATAGAATTATATACATAACAAAATAACAAGTGGTGAATATGGAATATTCTTAAAATGAAGAAATATTATAATAAAATCAATTTCTTTAACTCTTAACTTCTAAGAAAATGATTTAACCGCCTATATAATAAAAATATTCATATTGATAAATTATAAGAGAAACTTATAATATATAATAACTTTTATATAATCCATTTATAATCATTATCTACAAATATATTAGTTATTTATAGTTAATATTTATCATCAGTTGCTAATAATTTCATTCCTTTCATACAAATTTCCTAATAGTGATGTTGGTTCTTGTTTATTAATACAAATTTTATCATTATAATATTATTTATTGTTCTATAAAAAATATTCAATAATTATTTAAATATTTATAATATCATTCCATGTTATTTTTAGTGATGATAAATGAAGGTAGAATTGACAAGGAGCTAGTTTTAGCTTATTTACCAATATTAATAGATAACTTTATAATGATATTTTATTTTTGTTTCATACTGTCAGAATATGAATTATGTTATAATATAATTATTAACATCATATTTATTAATACAGTTATTTATAAAACCATTTATGAAGGCAGTGATGAAAAACAAAACATGTCATCCATGGAAGTAGTAGTTTGCATGTATGCACAAGTGTAATTTTCATTTTCCAACGAATGGGATGGAGATTAATAATGGTTGTACCATCAATTCAATAACTTTTTAGTGAAATAATGATGCCGATATAATTATATTAATTTTTTTATAAAAAATTTGTAGGATGAATATTGAGAAAATAAAAGGTTGTGGAGTGGGTAGTTCTCACATTGAAAAAATAAACCTTCTCATAGAGGTCCTCTTGAAAATATAAGATTAGGTAGTCTTCATGGAAAAGGGTCTACCAAAATTGGAAGGGGGATATAGGGGAATTAAAATAACAATATTTTATATGGAATTTATTACTATAAGTGTTCCTTGAAGTTGGTGAAAGAGTGATCCATTTTTAGTTTAAAAAGATGTACTTTTACATTGAATTAAATTACATGATAGGGTTAAAGAAAAAAATTACATAGGATTTATGTGAGTTAGCTGAGGAATGGTTCTTAATGTTCCAATGGATCTAATAAAAACTGATAAGGGGGTGGGGTTGAATCTTTTTATCACTTTTTATGAAATTCAAAACGTTTATAAGCTTAACCCTTGAAACTTGTTAAGATTTATTTCCTTATATACATTTAGTAAATACTCATGCATACAAAAGTAGGAAAGAATGTAAAACATAAAATATTTACAAGGTCTGTCCACAGTGTGAGAACCAACATCCTTTACATAGACACTCCCATGGGTCTATGGAAATTTTCTATTATGAAGAAGTGAATACGACTTGTGTCATCTCCCGTTAGATACCTTATAAGAAAACATTATACTGACTTCCATCAATTTAAAATGTTTCTTACAAAACAATTGATCCAAAATAAAAAATAATAATTTTTCAATTTGTTCTAAAAAATTATAAGTCTATATTCTCAGACCAATTTGGCTAGATCTAATCCTCTCAATCTGATGAGCCTGGGTCTGATGGAATCAGTATGATGAACTCATTCATAAACTAAATTACTCAAACACTTCTCAAAAACTCTATCTGATATTCTTCAGTCCAATTGACTATATCTATTTAGATAAATATGATGTTTTTTAATCTCAATATTTATAAATCTAACTCTTATCAATTGTTCAATAAGATCTTCCTTAGTCTAGAAAACAAAAATTTCAGGTGTTTAATCTCATTCTGAGATCTTAATCCAGAAATAAATAATTTATCCAGAATTATGTAGCGCTACACCATTTTTCTCTCAAGAAAAAGTTACAATTAATGAATTATCTAAGAATCTATTTATAGACAACTTAGAAAATCAAGAGCAGAAAAATTGAAAACTTTCCACACTTCCTCATATTTCAAAACTCCAAAAATCACTCGCATTTAAACTAAAACTCTAAATTATTCAATCCTTCTCATATTTCTCAGATATTTACACAAAATTAAATTTTAATTTTGTGCACATAAACTTTTCTCATATATTCTTATTTCTAATTATACTTCTTGAACTTCATATATTTTATCTAGTATGATAAATCCTCCTCATCTCGTTATGATGAAAAATTCTTCAACTTCGTCTTCCTATACTCATTACAATCTATCTTTCTTTCTCATATAATTATTATTTTCCTTTATTTCTCATCTCACTATGATCAGAATTACATTATTGGATCTTTATGATATGCCTTTTGTTCTCAACTTCCTATGATATAACTTTATTTATCATCTCATTACAATTGGACATAATTTCTCAGGTCACTACAATATGAATTTATTTCTTAGAACATTATGTTCTTCTTTTATTTCTTAGCTCATTATAATCTACCTTTCTTTATTAGCTCATTATTATCTTTCATTATTTATTAGAGTTACTGGGATTGAATTTTCTTCTTAGATTCGGTCTGATGGAATCCTCATAAAGATAAAATTCTCATTATAATGGAATTATCCATTCTATAACTTTTAAATTATTTATACTTCATCAAATTTATACATTCTCACTTCTAATGACTTATGAGTTTGGTAATTCTAGATCTGATATGTGTCCAGATTTCTAGAACCAATAAAATCATTATAGTTCCTCAATTTCTTCATAATCATTATAGTTTTCATGATTTTTGATAACTCAATGATCAAAAAAAATCATATGATTTAGATTCAAATGTATGAAAATGTTTTAACTCCTAACTTTACAGTCTTATTTCAAAAATATTCAGTAATAATACAACTTCTTCACACAGCAACTTATGTCTTTCTAACAAAAACCGAGTCTAATGGATGTTGAACTTCATACTGATGGACCTGATATTGATGGTGTGTTCGATTAATAAATTTATCTTTATGACTAACTTTGTGTTCGGTGCTAATCAGTCTGATACTTTGCATCTGGTGCTTCTCAATATGATCCTATGAGTCTAGAAAACAAATTTCATAAAAGAAAAACTTTTCTCCCCCTTTATGTTTGGGTTCAAACTTTCACCAAATTTCAACATTATCAAAAATCTAATTATGATGGATTGGGTCCAATTATGAATAATAATAAAATTCTTTTACAAAAATGTTAGTATAAAAAAAATACAAAAAAATTAAAAAATATATAACAAGGGTTCTCCAATCTCCCCCTTTAGATTTGTTGACCACCATCATTAACAACATTTTCAACTCTCAGAAATTTTTTATAACTCAAATTTTATAAAAAATCTCAACTTTTTATGAATTTTTTCAAAACACAACCTTTCTAAAAAGAGATTATCTTAAAACCACAATACTAGATAAATTAGTGTTTGGTAAATAATTCCATCCCTCTGTAACAATAAAATTATGTTTCCATGTAAAGATAATCTTTCCTCACTTTTTTCATCTCTTATATCACTTTTTTTTTCTATCCCCCATTTTATGATAACCATAACTTTATATTCATAAAAAAAAGATAAGTAAATACTTATTACAATACACTACTAGAAAAATGACCTATAGCCACAAATATATATCCACAGTTCAAATGAACCATGGTTATAGGGTGAGATATAGCCACACCCAAAGGGCTGGGTGTTGTAACAGCTCTTGGAAGGTATTATATCCATCAAGATTTCCTCTCCCACCCGAAAACCCTCTCCCTAAGATATTACACTCACAATTACTCCTCTACCATCACTATTCCCCCTCCCCTCCTCCCCCTCCTCCCCCTCCTCCTCCACTCACGATTTCTCCTCCCCCTTCGGCTCCGACGCATCTAGAACACCTCCTTGTCGACACTACTCTAATGTGGATCTGATGACTCCCTATCGACACGGCACCAGCACTACCATCCCACCTCCCCATCGTCGACCTAATGTAAATCCCCACAAGCCTATGGGCTAGGGAAACAATGTTTTGGGGGAAATAGATGACTCCCCTCCTCTCTAACACCCCTATTTTCCTCTTTTATGATCATTAAAACCCTAACAGTAGTAGAAATCATTCGTTCAATGATTCATTTAATGCCTCCATTCCATCCTCACCTAGATATTGGATCTCATCGATGTGATTCTATTTCTAGATCTCTTTCTATCTAGTTATTTCACTCCTTCAAGTTGTTCATTCTACAAGCCAACTTGCATAGCACTGTGAGGTTCGTGTCATGGGAGACAACCAACTTATTACTAGTTTGGAAGCCTTCAGTGAGAGTGTGGGAGGTAGGGACCGAGAATATAGAAGGGTGGTGGACTCCATGGGTGTATTTAAATATCTTTTTATCAATAGACCTTGATAGGAACATGTAATTCATATTTTCAGTAGCATTGTGCCGATTAGTTTGGATTAAACATTGTTGATGATGATGAGTTTATGGATATTCAGGTACACTTTGTAGGTCATATTTTTATTTTGTCCTGGGGAGAGAAATGGGAAAACTCGAGTGATCTTACAACCATGGTAAATCATATTTTCTTCCATAATTTATTTTAATTATTCATATCAATTTAAATACAATTTATAGAATTTAGTTCAGTAAATTATTCGATCTGGAATAATTTAAAATTACACTCTCATATAAGGTGAATTATTTATCATTGAAGGGAAACAATTTTTAGATGAGTCTTGGGAAATAAAATTTTCTAGACCGGCGGCTGACATGATCAACCCACTTTCATGTAGACATGTCTCTGATGCCCCCCCCCCCCACCTCACTGTGCCCCTCCTCCTCTGATGTAGCTCACTACCACTCAACACTTCTCTAACGTGGCTACACCACCTTCTATGGTCCTCATATGATGTGGTTACCCCACCACCATGAGATACTTCTCAGTTGCAGGTTCAAAATAAGCCTCTCACTACTCATAGAGCATTGATTTATTTAAATTCTGAGTTTAGTTTTATTATATCTCATTTGGCCAAGTGTTCCATTACATGATTTTCAAGACTTTACTTTATTTTCATATAATTTCTAGTATGTGTATCTTTAAATGATTTACTTCATATTTTTATGTATTTTACTAATTTATATAGTTAGAGGTGTAATAATATGGTAGTGATAGAGGATGGGAATTTTTTGGAGGGTGTTTATGTAGGGGAGAGTGTTCAAAGTGCGAGATAAGATTTATTTTCTATATTTTTTTATATCTTCTTTCTGTTTATTTATTTTCTTCATATCTGATTTTAGTATGGAAATCTAACTTATGTATGGGTAAATCTAGATTTTGGAAGAATTTTGATTGTGATTAAACTCTAATTTAAGGTAGAAATCATTCCCAATTCTCGTTACTAATACCCTAACACTTTCCATCATCCTATGGGGAGTGAGAATGCTCCTTGGGAATGTGGTAGACCGGTTCGAGTACCGATTCATATAGAAATATGGTATGATTAATTACAACCTATGGTGTTGATTTTAAATTCACAATATATGGAGAATAATAAATTAAATGATATTCAATAAAATTATGAGATTTACTCATAAGAAAGATTATCTCCCTCATTAACATAAACTATAATTTATTCTTCAAAGTGTAGGACCACTAGGCAGATGAGTTCAGTTTTGAACAATGGTACTTTATCCTCTTCTTTAATCACATTATGTTCTCCCTATACCTTGATTATTGCAATAAAAAGGAATATATTTTAGGTACATCATCTTCAATTAATTCTTGCATAGTGGGGTGAGAAATTTTTTGGACTGAGACAGTTAATCCATCATCTATTGTATTTTACTCATAGGGACTCCATAATCAATGTTTTCAGTTTTTTCTTGATGGTAAAAATGGTATGGGTTCTCATTTCCAAATTCTTGGAATCCTCCATAACTATATTAGTTGTACTAGTTTCTATAAGCATTAATCCTCACAAAAGTACTCTCTAGGCTTAATTCCTTCCTTAGATTTTAGTTTTTGATAATCATGATCTTCTCATACATGTTCATCATTTCATCTTAGGTGAGTTCTTTTTCAATATGTTTAGCCTACTCAATAGGGTGTATAAGTTGACCTGAAGCCTTATTCTTCAACATTTTATTGGCCAAAACATTAAGTTCTTCAATCCTATTTAATAGAGATTCTATTTTTATTTCATTTTAAATTTTATACTAATAATAGTATATTATTTACATAGTATTGATGATAAAATATAAATGGTTGACCTAAATCCCCAAAAATGATGCCAGTAATGAAAAATTCTCTTCTAGGACTCACATAAAAAATTTATTTAATATTTAGTATAGTCCAGTGGGACAAACGATTGCTATTCTCAAGGAATCATGGGTTTATTTTTCACTATATCAATCACATATTAATATTTCTTTATTAATTTTTAAATAATACATATAATATTTTTGGTTTTTTTTATTTTTTAAGAAACTAAAACAATATAAAAGTAGTATAAAATGAATTAACAAGAAGTGTGAACCGTATTTTGGTTAATTCCAATGGATTCCATCATCACTCTCTATTGTTCTTAATTACTGAAAACAATAATAGGAATCAATATCATTCATCCAATTGTATCATAATATTTTTTAAGTTTAAAATCACTAGTATACCCAAGGATCCTAAATCACACTAGTAACTCACTTATCCTCCATGGTGAATTCAGCAAGAACACTACTTAATTGAGAGATTGAACCTACTCAACCAACCTAACAGCGATCACATGCCATTCAATCTCTCAATTTACTCACTTGAATTGGTATGGTGAGTGAATCAAGATAATAAGAATCATTTAAGTAAAGAAAATTTAAATAATGAAGCAATATAGATTGAAAATCAGAGTGAATATTGATACCCCAACTCTTTACCCATACTGCCACACCAAATCAAACAAATAGAGTTGAATTAAAACACATAAATTTAATATAATTGCTATAAAACCCCTTTAGAAACCCCTTAATGAGTTAATACTTCATCATCATGAATCATGAGATTAAAATCACATCACAAAGATGAAAAAACATGAAAAAATTGGGGAAGGAGACAATCGTATAGCACATAATGATGAACAAAATGAAATTATAATTATAATTTCAAAATTATAAAAATTCTAACTAAAATAATGAACAAGATGAAGGATAAGGTTCCAAATCCACTAAAATGGGAGACTATAAATCAATTTATAAGCATCTCTAGTGTTATTACTCCTTATCCATGAATTTTGGTATCGAGTATCAAGCTCATATTTCAGTTTTGAATGGGTTCCATATGTCTAGGATGAGGACCATGATTTCACCAAGTGGGTATCAAGTGAATCTTATTTTAAAGCCTTCCCTTAAAAAGATAAAATTTCATATTCCTTTAGGAAGAATCTGAGTGGAATTTAGTTTTTGTGACCTAAAAACATGGAAATCAAGTGTTAATCGGCATGATCACATGAAACTGAATTTGAATGATGCACTTCTAGCACAAGCTTGGACTAAAAGAGTAGTGGGAATTATTAATTTTGTGCCTTTACATCACTTTATTTCTTCAATCATCTTTACGAACTTCTCAGATGTTGGTCATATCCTATACTTGAGAATGGATTGGTTTCAAGGAATCCTTGGTCTTATATGCATGATTCATCATATATGTGTAAACTGTCTATAGTTGAATCTAGGACTTAGGTTTGGGTTTTATCATCATTGGATCTTTAATGGAGTAGGCCTATGTGTAATGAAACCTCTATAAGTTCCTACGTGATGGAGGGTCCTATAACATAAATTGGACATTTATACACTTCTTGAATCACTATAAGTTGAACCAGATTCAATGGGATGAAAGAAAGGATTTAACATTTCTTATCCCATGTCATTGAGATCTTCAGTTTGGCTTGTGGTCTATTTCTCAAATTCTTTATGCTTAGTTTATTCAACACACCTTTGTCGTGGCTTCAATGTCCTTGTGAAGTTAAACTAGATGGAACATTATTTTTTCATTTTATCAAACACATTGTGAACTAACTTCATTGAATATGCAACCACATTAGTGGATAAATCTAGAGGTCCCATAATCATCATAAAACCACACCTGTAAACAATAATCAAGAAGAAAACAAGATTTATAATCATCCTAAATCAGGTGTGGTATCCTAGACTTACTTTAATATAACTTGGTAGGTCTTCTTTAATCATAAAGGAGCTCGAGTAGTTCTTCATCAATTTTGGTTTCCATCATAACTGGGTAAAACTAGAAGTGTTCATCTAGATTTGGTCAATTGACTCATAAAGACATTAGAAACTCAATCATCCATGAATCCAACGTTAGGAAAATTTTGAGATATCTTATGTGTTCCCATGGATGTGACATCTTCATGTTTCTCAACCTGTGACATCTAGATCTTAATTGGTGGATTATATTTTATTTTTTTCATCAATAAGATTGTCCTGACCTCAAATGGCACAATTGTAGCCTTCAAACATCCTCTTTAGACAAGCTCGAATGATCTTATATTATCTTATTTTTTTCTTTGAGTTCATCGATCAGATACTCATCGACTTCTTCCTAGTTTGGATGAATATGGGTATTTATTCAATGATTCATCCTTAATGAATTTTTCTTCATAAAAACACAAAAAAAAATCATCAATATCTAATCGACACTCTTGGCTTCAAGCATTGTCGACTTAGTAAATACCTTCAAGCACCAGTCATGGTCTTCCAGTCTTTTCTCTTATGGTAAATCAAAGAATGGATTGGTAGTTTGGGATATATTCATATGGTTGGTGTTTTCAAAGGCACATGGTCGATTGATTTTTAGTGATGGTAGTTTCATCTCCTTAAAGGGGAAGGTTGGTGTAGATTGGGGAAGGCTACTAGGGCAGGAGGATAGTATGGGCAGGGGGGCTGGTTCTGGTGGGGGGGAGGGGGTTGGTGCTGGGGGGAGGGGTGCTGGTGTAGGGGGGTGGGGGTGGAGGGGGTGAGGGGGGTGGATGTGCATTGTGGGGGGAGGGTTTTACAGTTGGGGGGAGGGTTTGTGTGCAGGTTGGGGCTACAGGGAGGGAGGGGTTGTGCGGTTAGGGGGAGGGGGAGGGGTTTTGTGTAGGTTGGGGTGGGGGTTGTGTAGGGGGAAGGAGGGATGTGCAGTGGGGGGGTTGCAGGGGGAGTGGGGGTTGTGTAGTGTGGGGGAGGGTGATGGTGCAGGGGGCTAGGGAGGTGTAGGGGGGAGGTGCAGAGGGCGGGGGGTTGGGGGGCTGACGGGGCTAGTGCAGGTGTGGGGGGTGTAGGTGCAGGAGGGTATCAACATGCTCTATTTTGGTAAAACATCAATTCTCATTTATACCCTTAATGATTTTAAAGGGTTCAGACCCCATTTTTCTTTCTTCTTATTCAATTGGGTATTGGGTCATCCAAGGGTGTATCTTCCACCTTTTTTCTTGGTTTTAAGCTTCTCTATCCCAATTCCATGCAGATTTCTCATAGTGAGACCTTCTTTCTTCATTATTTTCATCCCATTCTTCCCCAACTCCCTTTAACCATTGTATTATTCCTCTCCCATGAACCATTGGTTCTTCTAGGGTTTTATTTCATATTTAAGGTGGTTTAACCATGGGGTATTAGGTTTCTAGGGCTTATAGAGGATGTCACTTTTATAAATATTTATTTATGATATACCAATGATTTCTAAACTTGTATTCCATTAATATATTATAGTTATTTATGATTAGGATTTATTTAATATTCACATAAATTATTATATAGCAGATAATTGTGATTTAGATTTGTTCAATATCCCCTTACAACTGTGTTTTGTGTATAAATTCTCTCACATATTCATTTTTTTTATGCTTTTCCTACATCTTATCATATGATTATACATATGTTTGGTGATTTTATATTTATACATTTGATATCTTCTCAAAGTATACTTATTTTCTTCTTCCACTATTATGGGATTCATTATTTATTTGGATTTTAAACATACATAATTGAATTATAAAATCATTTATCACTCCTTTGACCAAATTGATTACAAT
Source organism: Viscum album (assembly GCA_963277665.1). Taxonomy (NCBI): domain Eukaryota; kingdom Viridiplantae; phylum Streptophyta; class Magnoliopsida; order Santalales; family Viscaceae; genus Viscum; species Viscum album. The sequence goes on along the minus strand of OY728156.1, from coordinate 2,133,253,939 downwards.
TTCAACATATATTCTTCATGTTTTCAAAATTCAAGGGGATGGACTTCTCAGAACATCATCTTGAAAATAAATTTTTTTGAAAAAGGTATGATTCTCCTCACTTTATTATTTTTTAGTATGAAAGGTGTGAATTATTTTCAATATTTTTCTTGACATGCAGTAATAAAAGTGGGTTTCCACAAGAGCATTATGTTTCTATAGAAAAATTCAATAGGATAGAGATATAATTATTCACAGGAAACAGATATGTTGTAGTTTATTTTTTATTTCAATTTTTTTATCACATTGGACACTTAGGCATTTTATCACTTTATACAGATGGAGGGTAGTTATATTTTTAAAAGGGGGCCAGAAGGGAACTAGAGGCACCTATGTGATTTTCTTTGTAGGGGAGGGATATTGGGGTAGTAGAAAGATTAATTTCTATGTTTTATTCTTATCTTCATTTATACCGCGTTTCTTATATTTTCTATTCCTTTGGTGTGGATATCCAATGTATGGATTATTCATTCCAAAATACTACTATCTAACCACAATTTCCTTTTGGATTCACACATTTATTTCAATTTTACTTAGCCTTTTATGGGCCACACATTGGCCATAATTTTTTAGAGACTCAAAGAGTATGGGATAAGTTTATATTCAATATATAGATATCTACATCAGAATGAATTTTCTAGATATTTATTGTCACCACTAAAAGGAATACTCCTAACTTCAAGACCAAGTAAATCTTTACCTTCCAAAATAGAAATAGTCCAATCCCCCCCCCCCAAACAAACTCATACTTATACTCCATGTCTAATAACGCCCTTACATATCCCCCTAGGGTGTTATTAGAAAAAACATGTATGCATCAACAAAAAACCCTTAGATATCATCTGAACCCTTACATATGAACAATAAGACACTTATATATAAATATTATTACCCTTACATATCCCACTCTTTATGTATGTGAATTATATAGGAGGCCTTGATCGACTATCGAGTGGACTGCTAAGGGATTCTCCCTCATTGGCCTCCTAGTAATCATCCCTCGCATAGATATTACCATCATCGTCCTCTCTTGAAAATCCACCTTTCCCTCAAGGTGGAAATTAGGGAGTTGATTTTTACCTCCTCATCATCCCAATTTTTTTCCATGTTTTTCTTCTATTCTACATGACTTCCCCCATTTGAGTGCTTCCTTAGATAATTTTTGTTAATACATTGGTTGAGCAGTCTTTGTACTCTACAATTTTTCAAGTAAATCTTCTCCCATGAAATTTCTCTCAATAATTTCCCTCAATTGGGACACATGAAACATATTTTTCATCCTGTTATTCTCAGGGAGTAATAAATTCTAATAAATAGTACCAATTTTTCCAACAATCGCAAAAGTGGTCATAGTGCTGTAAATCCAACTTCTAGTAGATCTTAGATGTAACCCTAGGTTGATTAGGTCTCAAATAGACCCTAACTATATCTCCATCCAAGTTGTTTATATCCCTTTGATGTTTATTTAAAAAAAATTCTCAATTAGTAATTGATAACTTTGTATATTCACTCAGTGTTGCTATAATGATTCATCTCTGATACATACAATAGCACAGGGTAAGCCATTTAACTTCACATCATCCTTTATAAACACTTCAACAACCATTTTTTGTAGATTTTTGGCCTTCAAGTACCTCATGTGTTTCCCATTTGGGTTAATAATGTAAGTTTCAATGTATATTAGGTATTAAGGAAAATTTCTTAAAAAACATGCATGTTTTTAGAAAATAGAATCCCACTTCAAGTTGTATATCCTGAATTTATAATACAATCTTGTTGAAAAGTTTTTATTATTTCCATTAAGACTCATTAATTTGTATCTCATAATTTACTAATTTGAGTTCTACTCAAATTTTCTAGGAAACATATATTTTTAACTCTAATTACTTAGTTACTCTTCAAAAGGAATTTGTAGAAGGGGTAGGGTGAGGGGATGAGGGGAGTGTGAAGGGGGTGTTGGGGAGTGTGCAAGGGTCCAGAACTAGATGAACGATGTTGTTCCTTTATGAAATTGGAAGACCTATGGCCACAGTTCCAAACTATGTATATAGCACTATATACATGTTTCTAAATCATGGCTATGTGTTTTACCATATAGCCATGCCAATACCATCCATAGTTTAATGAACCGTGGCTATAGCCTTATTTTTTATTAGTGATACAAAGTTGTTACTTTGTCTCACCCTTTTTCAACATAGTGAAAAGAACAGTGGGGGTTACTTCTTTATGAGGTTTAGGAAGTCATGGTGGGATGCTGAACATTATGTTGCATCCTCAATCCCATAAATATTTCTTTTGGAATGGATACTGTGAAAATATTAGCAAATTGATAATTTTGGATATGTATTCCTGCATAAAATCTCCCACAGCAACTTTCTATTTCATAAACTGAAACATTATATACATGTGTTTTGATCAGGAATTTTGGATAGGATTTTTAAAATGATCAATTGCACTTTTGTTATCACAAATTTTATTCAATTTTATTGAAGTATTTTCTTTCAAATCTTCCAACTGAACATTTATCCACAACATTTAAGAACAAGATTGTGTAGTTGTAACAAAATCAAATTCAGTTATGATCAAAATTACTGAACTTTTTTTCATACTATTCCAACTCACAAAACATTCATCCAAGTAAAATGTTTCTCCAAGGGATGATTTTCTATCATTAAAATCTCTATCCCAATCGACATCAGTGTAACCATGAAACTTCATCTCACAATTTCTTTTGTATAACACCCCATAGGAAGTTGTTCCTTTGAAATATCTCAATATCCTCTTTGTTTCCAACATATGTGTTTATTTTGGATTACTTGATATCTGGCACTTAAATTCACTTTATAAAAAATATCAATCATTGAGGATATAAGGTAAATAATACTTCTTATCTTATTTTAAAATTCAATCTGATTCATTCTCATTTTGTATTCATCTTTAGTCAACTTTTTGCTTACTGAAATAGTAGTAGAAACTTATTTGGATTCTTCCATCCCAAACTTATTTAATAATTCCCCAGAAAACTTCTATTGAGATTATAAAATGTTCTTTTCTTCTTGTTGAACTTGTAAGACAAGGAAGAAAGTTAATTCTCCCAACATTGAAATCTCAAAATTATTCTTCATTTCCTTGAAAAATTCTTTATGAACTTTTTCTTCATCCCCAAAAATAATTATATCATCCACATAAATGATTACAATTATATTTTCAGCGTCAAAATATTTCACATATAATTTTCTATAAACTCTTCCTTAACAAAAGCTCAACATTCTCAAAGAGTTTTCAAGTTTATAATAACAGGAACATGGGGCTTATTTCAACCCATACAAGGATTTATTTAATCTACAACCTTTTTCATCATTGTAAATTTATAAACCACAATTTTTATCAATGTAAACATCTTTCGCAATCTCACTATTTAAAATTTTTTGAATTTACATCCATCCGATAAACATTTTAATTCCAATGTGTGTCCACTGAAATAAACATTCTAATAGTTTCAAATATTGAAACTAATGAAGCATTTTCTTCAAAATACACAACTTTCACCTATGCATACCCTTTATAAACAAGCCTTGATTTGTTTCTTAAAACTTTTCCATTTTCATTCAAATTTTTTATATAAACCCACTTTATTATGATAAAATTTTTATTTTATGTCCATAGAATAAGTTACCATGTTTTATTTTCTCAATATGATCAAAATAATCATTCATATAATCCACCCATTATTTTTGTTGAATATCTTCTAAAACTGATTCTGGTTCAAATTTTGAGATAAGTGAAATCTGATTTTCAAATCTCAAATTTCTTCTTGTTTGAAATGGATCCTTTAGATTTCCATTAACGTTTTTGGACTCATCGTGATTTTTTATGGTAGAAAATTTTAATATTTCACTTCCCCTATACTTTCCTAATCACATGATTCTCCTAAATCTTGGTATGGTTTTTTGACATACTTTCACCATTGTTGGAAATCCCTAGTTTATCCTCCCTAGAATTCTCAATAACATTTTCTGAGGAATTTTTATTTTTAATAACTTTGACATCATATGAGTCCACCAAATTTTGTAATAATTTTTTCCAACATTTTTAACTACTTCCATTGGGTTAATAACCCATAAAAGTTCCTTCCTCAGCATTCTCCTCAAAATTTCCTAGATTTTTATTTTTTATTTTGAGTAAACATGGACTTGAAAAAACATTGAAGTAATTGAATGAAGGTTTTTTATAATACCACATTTCATAAGATGACTTGTTGGTTTTTGATATTGAGACATGTTTATTGTGAACATGTATAGCAGTACTAATAGCTTCTCTCTAATAGAACTTTTAAAGTTCATTTTTTCTAACATATTTATTCCCATTTCCACAAAACCTATATTAATTATTTCTTCAAATCCAACTTTTTTTGAGTATAGGGAGAACTATAATTATTTTTTATAACATTCTTTCTCAGATAAGTTTCAGAAGTATTTCTTGTGGATTTGGTACAATAATATATTCTCAAATTCTTTATAAAAACCCCCATTTAATTCTCCACTTATTTTTTGAAAAACATGAACATTTCCATGGCCTATAACTTATTTTTCATAAACATGATTTTTTCATCTGAGTGAAATCATAAATAATAGTGATAATTTATAAATATTATTTTATTGATTAATTTCTAAACATTCCATATAAATCATGGAGAATAAGTTCAAGATGCCTGGTATATTGAATCTCACCTCTCTTGTGACTTTTTTTGGAATCTTCCCATTCTAACAAGTTAAAATAAAATATTCATATATTCTTTTAAATTATAGCATGTTTTGATAAAAAAACATCTTTAGAATGTTTTTTTATGTTTTTATACCCCTGGTGTCCAAGTCTTTGGTGCCACAACTTATTTTCATCTTTGGCACTAAAGTAATAGGACTTGTTAAATTGTCTTATTTGGAAGAGATTCCCCTAAGTTCTTTATCATTTTGTAATAAATTTTCTATCTTTCATAATTTTTATAATAAAAAAATATTTTATGAATACTAATTATTTTATATCATCACAATTTTGACTCACACTAAGTATGTTATGTTCTAGCTCATCAGAAAAAAAACATCCTTATATTTAAACTTTTCTACTTCAATCTCAATTGTTCTGATTTCTCTGATTTTTAAGGAACTATCATTACCAATGGTAAATTATCCACCATAATGACTTTATACATGTTTCAATATTTTTATACCACCATCCATATTTGATGAAAACCCACTATCAAGTATCCATGGTTTATGCCTTTTACATGATTTTAAAACTATCTCAACTAGAAAATATTTTCTTCAACTTTCTTCCTTCCAACCTCATTTTATTTTCTACCATAAGAAAATTCTTCTAAAATAAGTGTCATATATATCTCGAAAATAAGACTAGCCTGGTCACATATTCTTCATACTTCTTCCAGAAATTCAATTTTTTTTTTTTGAATCTTTATAAGATCTTGAGTTTTTTATTTTCTAACTTCCTGTACATTAGGAAATTTACTCATTATCCTTTCACTATTTCTTCTGATTTCCTCAAAACTTCTTATGGGTGGAGAGAAGTTATGACAATAATTATATTTTCTATGACTATAAATTCCATAGCACCAGTAGTAACCATCAAATATTGATTTTCTATTGAAGTGATATATTTCTCTATAGAAACATTTTTGGGGTTGATAACTTCTTTAATATTTAACTATATATATGTGGATCATATTTCCTCCTAAGTGGGTATTTTTATTTTTATATGAAATAGGTTTTTAACACCCTTTTTTCCACCCAAGCTTTCCCAATACATTTTCTATAACCTTAAATGTTAGAAAAATCATATGAAACATTATTTATGTTGGGTGAGGATTTAACATGATTCTTGATTTGATCTTTCTCAGAAACTTTATAAGACCCAACATTGGAATAGGAATATTTTTTGAGATTTTCATTCATCTTCCTCGTGGTACTTTCAGACTCAAGAAGTTTTGATTGAGACTTTTTTACTTCTTATTCCTTAGATTCCAACTTCTTACTAAGATCTTCAATGATTTTTTCATGTTCATCAATTCTTAGTTTATAACTTATGATCTCTTGAATGTATTCTTCCTCCTGATTTATAACGTATTTTATTCCTTCATCAAGTCATTAACTATTTTTCTTTATCATTCTGATTTCTTTCTTTGGATATTTTTTTCTCAAGACATACAAGAATTTATGGTTAGAGATGATACTCTATGTAAAATTCTTCACCTAATTCTTCTTCACTATTTTTTGAGTATTAATATTTCTCTACTTTTTCAATTAATGTTATAACATTTTTCTAAACTTTCATATTCTGAATAATTGTCTTTAGTTGAGTTGGATTCATCTTTCTTACTCAACATACTTTTCTTGTTTCCAGTAAACTTCTTATTCTATTTTATTGGATGAATTTTCTTATTTATCATTTTAATTTCTCTTCTTCCATTGAGGTTTTTCCTCAAAATCGTATTAATATTCACCAAATTCCTTCTTGGGGAAATTTATATAAAAGTTTTCGATTCCACCACACTCAAAAAATTTCATAGGATGTTTACCTCCATAATTCCCTATTCCTATTTAATAGTTATTTAATATAAGAGACATTATTTTTTCATTCAAAACATCATATTATTTGTCTTTAAAGTCACATGGATCAACATATTCATCATTTTGTATTTTCATTTTTCTCATGGCTTCAAAAGCCATTCCATGTTTAATCTTATTTTTGAACAATAGATATTTTCTCATTTCATAAGCAATGAGAATGTTATGAAATTAATCAAAAGATAAATCATCCTTATCTATTAGTGAATAAATTTTATGATCAAACGTGTCTAGAACATTTCTCATATGTCTCTTCATAGTAGTATAATATTCTAGGACATCTTTGAATCCTCTGATGTCATAAAAAAATTCATTTACTCTTGTGAAGTATTCATCAATACTTTTTTCAATCTGATAGCTTCATACTTACTAAGCCATATTTGCAGCTTGGATTATTTCAATTTAATATTCCCTTCAGAAATACCCTCCATCTTGTCCCACATACTTTCTTAAGTATTAAATCCCACCACCTTAATATAAAAATTTTCTTATAAGGAAATAAGGATATAATATCTAGACATTACATCAATATATATATTTCTATTATCAAAAAAACTCATGGTAACATCCTTATAAATAGGTCAAAATCAATTGTAGCATTAATAAAAACTTCTAGGCTAAGAGATAGGATTTAAGGAACTATCCTTTTTTTCATCCATAATATTTTTTTCCATCAAAAGTAAGAATTCATCTACTATTGACATAATTGGGATTATCCATGACAAGGATTCGTCAAGGGATCCTTTTCTTTGATAACAATTGAATTTTTAAAGGATTGAATAACAACTAAGAAGAGTGAGGAGGTTGAATTAGTAGTTCAATTTTTATGAGTTTCAAAATATTTACAAACAAAACCCCTAAAACCAATTAATATTTATTTCCTTATCAGCTTTTAGTAAATACTGATGCATGAAAAAGTAGGAAAGAATGGAAATAACACAAGATTTATGAGGTTAGAACTTATAATGAGAACATATATCCTTTCCATATCCACACCTATGGGTCTATGGAAAATAATTATTATGAAGATGTTAATAAATCTTGTGGTAAATCCTATTAGACTTCTTTTATATCCCAGTAGTAAATATTAGACTGACTCCCATTAGTTTACAAATTTGATTACAAAAAAATTGAGCAAAAAAAAGAATAAACACTTTGTTCAATTTTCTCCAAAATTTCTCAATATGTATCCTCAACCCGATTTGGTTGGATCTGATTCTCTAAATCTGATGAGGTCGGGTTGATGGACTCACTCTTATGAACTCATTCATAATATTAATTACTCAAAAACTAATCAAAAAAACTCTGTCTGATCTTCTTCAATATGATTGACTCAATACGATGTTGGTCAATCTAAATCTTAAAAACTTTAACTCTTCTCAAATGTTCAATATTATCTTCCTCAGATAGATAATCAAAAATTTCAGGTGTCTGATCCTATTCTGAGATCGCAGTCTTGAAATAAAGAATTTAGAAAAAATTATAAATTGATAAACATTTTTTCTCTTAATAAAAAATTTATAATGAACAAATAATCTGAGAAACTATTTATAGGAGGCTCAGAAAAGTAATAGAAGGGATCTTGAAAAGTTTCCCCACTTTCTCAAACTTCAAAACTCCTAAAATAACTTTTATTTAAACTTTAACTTTAACTTCTTCAATCCTTTGTTGATTTATCTAAGATTTATGAAAAATTGAATTTCAAATTTGACCACTTCAAATCTTCACATATATTCATCTCTATAATAATCCTTCTTTAACTTCCCATGTTTTCTTGAGTATGATAAATCCTCATCATCTCATTCTGATAAAAAATTCCTTGGATTTAGCTTCCTCTACTCATTATGACCTGCCTTTCTTTCTTAGCTCATCAGAATTTACCTTTATTTTTAAACTCACTATGATCTAAATTTATTTCTCAGCTCATTATGATCATCCTTCCTTTCTAATATTACTATGATATGACTTTTTTTATCAGCTCATTATGATCTGTCTTTCTTTCTCATTTTACTATGATCTTACTTTCTTTCTCAGCTCATTACGATCTTCCTTTATTTATCATATCATTACGATATGCCTTTATTTTATATCTCATTACAATCTAGATTTATTTATAATAGTTATTCTGGTTGACATTCCTTCTTAAATTCAGATTGATGGAATCCTCATAAAGACATAATTCTCATTACGATGGAATTATCTACTCTGCAACTTTGAAATTTTTCAAACTTTATCACCTTTACACATTCTAACTTCTAAATAATTTTTAGTCTATTATTTTTCGATATGATATATTTACATATTTCTATAATTGATACAATAATTATAATTCCTCTATTTCTATAAAATATTTTACCATGATAGTTTTCTTAATTTTTGGGAACTCCATGATCTGTGATGCATCTTCAAATTTATTTTAGAAAGTATGAAAACATTTTAACTCCTGAATGCACAATATTTTGTCAAAACTCTTCAACAAAAATATGGATTATTCACTAAGAAAATTATATATTTCTAAAAAATACTGAGTCTAATGAATCTTTAAATTTATATCAATGTTCCTACGACTAATGGTGCATTCAATCAATAACTTCATCTTTATGTCTACCTTTGCATCAAGTGATTCTCTATCTGATACATTGCATCTGGTGCTTCTTATTTCAATACTCTGAGTCAAAAAAATCATAGAAGAAAAAATTTTCTCCCCTTTTTGGTTAGTTTCAAACTTTCAGCAACTTTTGACTTTATCACAAATCTCATTACAATGGACTGGTTCTGATTCTGAATAACAAAAACATTCTTATAAAAAATGGTTAGTTGTCAACAAATAGAAAAACATTGTTCAAAAAAATTATCACAGAGGTTCTTTAGTTATTAAGAAACATGGGTGAGTCTTTACAAAATAAAAAGACACTCAATAAGGTATATGTTTGATATAAACTTAATAAATTTCAGGCTACTTAAGTTACCCATGTTTACCCTTTCTAACTTTGATTAAATTTTTTACTTTGGTAATTATTTTTTTACTAAAACTATATAATAAAATGTATCATCATATATTTAAATGATGAATATTTATTTTTTAATCCATATAATCAAATTCAATTTCAATATATGAAATAATTTACTTTTAAATTATAAATAAGTTATTGTAAAAAACTATTTTGCAGAAAAATGAATCATTATACATTAAGTGTTTTTGATAGCCTAACTAGGTAAAATATCCATAGGGGGTGAATTAGTGTGTTATAGATTAAAAAAATCCCCATAATATCTTATTTTTTTGGTAAAAAAATAATATTCTCTCCCCTTCCCATAGTAATGTATGAATATAAATGAAATAATGTAAGAGAAACAACAATTTTACTTGGTTCACCCACATTGGGATATGTCCAAGGAGCTTGAAAAGGTAATGTGATTATGTGCCAAATACACTTAAGTGAACTTATGATACAATCTTCTGAGTGAACTCACTATAACTCCAAGTTTACAACAAATCACAATTTTAAATATTATTACTCTCTCAATTGAAGTGTGCTCATTGTTCCTCCTAAAGAATCTTTTTTTGATCACTTGAATAAATATGTTTTACACCTAATTGGGTATATCATTATGTTTGACTTTCATACACTTAATGAAATCCAATTTACCAAAAGATTCACTGGACAATACTTTCTAAACACATTTGTGATATACACTACATTCGCAAGGATCACAAAACCTTTTCAACACTACCCAATTCTTCACAAGAAAATTCTACTCTCACGAACCCCAAAACTTTCACGAATATTCACACATTCACAATTACCAAATATCATTCATTAAGAAACATCATTTCTGTGAATCTCAACACTTTCATGAGTCTCGCTTACCATCTGTGATGCTCAATACTTTTGTGAGGCTTACAAATTTTAGTTGGCTTACATAGCCTTAGTGGACTTCATTTCTTTATGAAATTTTTTTACAAGAACAAACATCATGAATCACATTCACCAATTCAAAGAATATGGATTTTCATTAAGTATTACCTTAATTTTTATGATGGGGTATAGGCCTATATATAGGTGTTTCCTCCCATTCTAAAAGCCTCTAATCTCACCCCTTCCATTTTTCAAATGTCTCCAGTCTTGTTTGCGAGCCTCCCTTTCATTGAGAAGCATTAAGGAAATTTTTTCATTCATGAAGATTATTATTGTCATAGAGGTTTTACATATTTCAATCATGAATTTTTGATTCTCCACACCTTTTTTATTCTCCACACCTTCTTAAAACCCATCCTCTGTGACACCAGATGCCTTCTGAAAGATCCATGCCTTCATAAAACTCCAATCTTCATAAAATCCATGCATTTTATATACTTCTTATAGGTCATCCAATACATTATATTTTCTCTTTGTCAACATAACTTTTCATCAATATCATCAACCTCGACAAATGACCTTGGATACATTCTTTATCAACAAACATAATCAACTAAAAACACTGCAATGTTACTATGAGGTATTTTTCCCCAAAAATCTCCCCCTTTTGGTTTTTTGACAACTCCTCACATTTTGATACCTCAAAAAATATTATTTCATATTATATGAAAATTATCTTATTGAAATTGAGTTATAGATAAATTATTTACTAAAAAACTCTAAGAAAAAATGGGTAATGATCAATATGAGAAATAAGAGAATCATGAAAAGTTCACTAATGAATCACTTCATTCTCAAAACAGTAAACTTATTTTACCATGAACCCAATCGATTTTGATATATAACCTTTAATAAAATATCTTTAGAATAATCAGAATTAAAACTCTTCCTAATTCACTTCTACCTATTTATTAATTAATACATTTTATCTCCCTTTTATTACCAAAAATTCTCCCCTTTTTCAATGAACCTGATAGTTACTCCTTGGTGCTCCACAACAGGGTAAAGAAAACTAATCATCACATTAGGGAAAAAACATTATACCTCAGGGAGGGGTTCTCATGTACAAATTTTTTATGTGTGGGGAGTCATATGGACTCCAAGATAAAGTTGATTTCACTCAAATTCCTCTTAAGGTAAATCCTTCTTCAGAATGTCTACAACCTGTAGTTCTATAGGAACATACTCCAACTTCACAAGCCCATACTACACCTTCTCCTTGATAAATTGATACCTGATTGCAATTTTCCTTATCCTTGAGTGATGGAATGGATATTTTCTAAGATTTATATAAATTTAATTATCAAAATTAATTACGATCAGAGACTTCACTTGAACTCCCATATCATCAAGTTGTTACTTCATCCACAACAGTTGTGTTCATGCTTGAGTAGCCGCGATATATTCTGATTTTACGATGCCCCATGAAATGAAATATTATTTTCTAGTTAGACAAGAAAAAATATCCACAAAGATATAATCCACCCCCTAAAATTGATTTTCTATCATCTACTGATCTATTGGAATCGCATATGTAAAGCCCAATAATTCTTACTGAGACTTTTCATTGTACAAAAACCCAAAATACATCATCCCCTTGATATACCCAAGAATTATTTTTACTAAAATTAATTGGATTTATTTGGTATTTATTTAATATCATTATTCTATTAAATTTTAAAAAATATATCAGTTCATGTCGATGTCAGGTATAATAAACTGCAAATGATATTCCTGTATTATGTGACATTAACCACTTTTCCTTCATCATCTCATGATAGTTTCATCCAATGTCAAAAAATTATTTATCTCATTGGAATTATTAATTTCAAATCTTTTTAAAATATCCTTGGAGTATTTGGATTAAGAAATAAATTTTTCATTCCTTCCTTGTGTCACCTGTAAACCAAGAAAAATGGTCATCTCACTGATTATAGACATTTCAAACTCACTTGAATTTTTGTGAAAAAATCACTATGATTCATTTGATCCATCAAACATAATGTCATTGACATACACTAGAACCATCATACTTTGATTACTATCATTGTTTCCATATAGATTGAAATCAACCCCACCACACTGATAACCAAGTTTCTTCAAAAACTGATCAAGCCTTAAATAACCTGCTTCAGTTCCTGTGTCAACACATAAGGCACTTCTCTCAGACAAAAAACTCTATTCTCATATTCTTGAATGAGAAAACCATAAATATTCTTGATGTACACTTCTTCTTCTAGAACCCCATTCAGAAACATGGACATGAAATGCATTTGGAAAACTTTTAACTTTCTTTGCACTACTATGTTGTTGAATAATCTAATTGTCTCTCACCTTGTAATAGGTGAAAATGTTTTGTCATCATCAATGCCATCTATATAGAAGTACCCATTTTATAGTAGTTTTGATTTGTTAAGAATCACAGTGTCATCCTCATTCATCATGTTTCAAAATACCCATTTGATCCTAATGACATTCTTATCTATTGGTATAGAAACAATCTCCCATTCTTGATTCTTCTCAATCTAGTCATGCACTTCATTCATAGTCTAAACCCAGTTCCCATAACCTACTACTTCTTGAAAACATTTAGGATATAACTGAGATAGGATGACACTAATTGTATAGAATTCATTCTCCATGTATAATCTAGTGCTACCTGATCACCGATGATATTTCCATATCAATTTCATCTCGACTCTTCAGCTTCAATGAAGAAATAGATTCAGAATCCTCCTCTTCATCATCAATATCTTCTTCGAAAAAATCATTTTCCTCTTATACTCCCCAAAATTTTCTTACATCATATTCACTTTCATTGGGGTACTGATCACTGTGGAGTTGAATTTTCTATTCATTGTCTATTATAGTGACATCATTGCTTTCAACTAATTTTAATCAGCCTCTTGTGGAAACATTTATATGGTTTTATTTTTCTTGAATATCCAAGACATATCCCCTCATATCTATGATATTAATGTTTCTTATGTTTCTCATTATTTTTAATAAAACATTTACTTACAAATATTTTAATGTATTTCAATGTGGATTATTACCATAACTCATATAGAGTATTTTCTTCCTTTAGATATAATAGATCCATGTTGTCTATGTAGATCTCTATTAAGGTTGTTTCTATCTATAATTTCACTGGTATGTCCTTTCTAATAATCATTGTTCTATCCATATTGTTTGTGATCCTATTTCTCCTCTCACCTACTCCATTTGTTTGAGGAGTTCTTACTATTGAAACTTGATACCTTATCCCGTGTTTCTTGAGATACTCTTCCACTTTCCTGTTTGTGAATTCCCTTCCATTATCTGTATGAAACTTCATAATATTCTATTCATAAATCATTTTAGATCCCCTCCAATATTTCTTTATAAAATTGAACACGTCGGACTTGTGCGTAATGAAAAATACTCGTTGAATCCTACTGAAATTATTAATGAAAGGAACATAATACCTCTTCCTATTAATGGATGTTAGTGAGATAAGTATAAATTCATCTTCATGAACCAATTCAAGAACTCTGGTTAACTTAGATTCTTTCTCCTTATATGTCTTTTTGATAATATTACCTTTTTTACAAGCATCACAAGTGTGAGTAAGATCACATGATAGCTTGGGGAGATCGCAAGTTGCATCACGTTTGACCAGATCTTCTAGGGATGGTTGGAATTGATGATTAATTTAATTATGCCACAACCTATTTTATTCCTCTTTATATAAAGAATACATAACTTCCTCTCCACTCAAAAGCTAGAGATTAACCTTTGTTCTTTTTACCTATAAAATAACTACACTATATCTTCCATTGATGATATATATATTCTTAGTGAAGGTAATATCATTCACTATTACAAAAGAGGCCTTTAACAATGATGGAATTTATCAGCACTGACAAAAAGCACTGATAAAGGTCACCTTTATTAGAGTTAAATAAAGAACTCATAAAGGGTACCGTTTATCAGGGATAAAAAAGACCTCCCAAAGGGTACCCTTTTCATTTATTTTTTTAGCACTCATAAAGGGTCTCCTTTATCAGTGCTTTTATTTAGCATTGTTAAAAGTTACCTTTTATCAGCGCTTTATTTTTAGTATTGATAAAGGGTACCCTTTACCAATGATTTATTTTTAACGCTGATAAATGTCCAAAATAAAATTAAATAATTAAATAAACAAAAAATATTATTAATTTTATTAATTAAATAATTATTGATAAAAATGATTAAATTAAATATACATATATATAAATTACAAAAATAAACATATAGTATATATTAAATATATAGATATGTAGAATGAATGAAATGAAACAATTAAATAAATAAAAATTAAAAATGAGTAAATAAAGAAAATGTTAAATATTTTATTAATTAAATAAATATTGATGAAACTAAAAAAAATTAATATAATTATATATATATATTATAACTTTTAATAAATAGTATATATTATATACAGATATACAAAATAAAAAAAATTAATAATTTGACAAAAAAATAATGAATAAAATACAAATTTCTTAAAAACTTTATTAATGAAAAAAATATTAATAAAAGTGAATAAGTATAATATATATAAATATATTTTGAATATAAATAGTAAGAAATAATATATATTAAATATAAATATATAGAAAAATAATAAGAAGTAATAATTAAAAACGTATTTATGTGTTATTAATTTTTGTTGTTGTTTGATTTTGAATTTAACATATATCAAATGCCATGTGTCACATTATTTTCACATACATATATATAATTAATGAATTTTTATATACAACTTACACATGCAAATATTTACATAGTTAATGAAATCTTATATAGAAACACATGCACCTAATATTTATGCATCTTATTAAAATTTTAGTATATTTTAGAATTTTACGATAACATGATACATTTAATATAATATTTTTTTAATCGGTCAATATTATTTATTTATTTTTAATATTATTACAATTAGGTATTATTTATTACTTTTTTATTTTTATTTTTTTTTATTTTTTTTATTTTATTTTTAAATTTAATCATATTAAATTATATATTTATATATATATATTTAATATGTTTTGGTATTTTCAATCTGTAAAAATTTTTAATTCAATATATATATTCATATTTTTTAAATAATTTATTTTCAATTAAGAAAATATACCCATTTTTTTAATATGTTTAAAGTGTACCCATTTTTAATTATTCAATTTCTCTCATTCTTAAAATGTAAGTATTTAAGATTATATTTTCATTAATAATGTTAAAAATATATTTTCAAATAATTATTTATAAATAAATGTATTTATAAATATATATTTACTATATTAATAAATTTATATATTTATAATTATTATAAGTAGATAAATATTATTTTCTAAGAAATTCTTTACATAATTATAAATAAAAAATTATATATATTTAAAAAATTATAAAATTATAATAATTTTATATAAATATGGAATATACTATATACATATATAAGTTGAGGCCAAAGGATCATTTTATTCAGGAAAAGGGGCTATATTACAAAGAAAAGCAAGAATAATATAATGCAGGGATGTACTTGGTAAGACTCGAACTCGAGACGTCACTGAGACTCATAGGGGCAGCTACCACTAAGCATCACCCAGTGATATATATATATATATATATATATATATATATATATATAATTATATATATATATATATATATTATTTTTTAGAAAATAATTATTCCAACATTTAAAAACACATAATTATATATTTAAGTAAGTATAAAATGAAATAAATATATTTAAATAAAGAATGTATTTACATTTACATATATTTATTGAATATATATATATATATATAATTATGTAAATATATATAATTATTTAAATATATTTATAATTGTAAAATTATAATGAATATATTTAAATAATGAATATATTTACTATATTTACATTTATCTCTATTTATTATATATATACTTATTTAAATATATAAAATAACATAAATTTATTTATTATTATAAATAAAAATTATAAATGTATTTATAAATATATATTTAATATATTCATAAAATTATATATTTATAATTATGAATAAAAATATATAATTTTTTCAGAAACTTTTAATGTAATTATAAATAATTAATTATATATTTAAGTAATTATAAAATTTAAAATAAAAAATATATAATTATATAAATATATTTAATTTTTTTATAATTATAATTATAAATTTGTTATCAGTGTTGATGTTTTAGCACGGATAATGGTTTCTTTTATGAATGTTTTTTTGCGCTAAAAATATGTCTTTTATCATCCCTTATCAATTTAGTACTGATAAAAGGGATATTTATCAGTGTAATTTTGTATGAGGTGATAAAAGTGTTCCTGGTCTACTTAAAATAACCCTAATTGTGGCTCATTTCAGTCATGATTCTCAAGATCTCATGGAACTCCCTTGGTGTCGGCGCTACTCCTCTATGTTCTCTTGGAAAAATCAAGGCCATAATGTACATTATGTTATTTTCTCCATTTCAACTCTCATTGATTTAATGTTTAGGTTTGGTAGTTTTCTTTTTTTGCATTGTTTATATCCATAAAAAAGCATCCATATCATCTCTCTCTCTCTTACCTATACCTACACAACACCACCCCTACTTTGTAAAATCAAACCAGCTTCATATGAGACCACTATAAATTACATCTTCATTCGATGTTGCAACTAATTGTGTTTATCTTGATGTTTCTATTATTATTTCTTGCTACCTTCACTACAGGAAATATGACCTTTCCCAACTCTTTTATACCAACAGTTTGTAAAAACCTTTGGTATAGATCCCCTTTCCCAACGGTTTGGAAAAACCGTTGGGAAATCCCACTTTGAGGCCACAAAGGTTTTGGAAAACCATTGGGAAAGGGTATGGATTTCCCAACGGTTTGGCCAAATCGTTGGGATAGGTATACCCTTTTCCAACGGTTTGGAAAAACCATTTGGAAAAGTCCACTTTGTGGACACCTTTACCAACGGTTTGGAAAAACCATTGGGAAAAGTACACTTTGTGGACACCTTTACCAACGGTTTTTCCAAACCATTGGGATAGGTATACCCTTTCCCAACGGTTTTCCAAACCCTTTGGGAAAGGACCCCAATAAATCATCTTTCCACCCAGAATTGCACCCATAATAAAGGATCTATACCAACGGTTGTCAAAACCATTGGTATAGACCTATACCAACGGTTTTGACAACTGTTGGTATAGATCCTTTGATTTTTTATCAGATCTTCTTACCGAGAACATTATATAAATCAAAATTTAAAATAATTATGAGAATACATATATATATTTATGTAATTATCTTCACAAAAGTCATGTTAGGTTAGTGGTTAAGTCGTTCAATAATAAACTAGGGGTCCTGGGATCAAATCCCAGCGAAAGTTTTTTTTTTTGAAATACATATACCAACGGTTCCATAACCATTGGTATAGATTTTCATATCAATTATACCAATGGTTTCCAAAACCGTTGGTATAGACCTATCCCAATGACTTACTTGTATATAGTTCTCCAAACCGTTGGTATAGGCTATACCAACGGTTTCGATGCCTATACCAATGGTTCCAAACCATTGGTATAGGTTAGTTTTCCAGTAGTTCTTTTAGATTGTGTGGATCATAATTGTTTGAATATTATTTCCACAATATTTTGTGCACATGAAGTTGGAAAAAAAATCAACACAATCATAATAATTATAAATATATCTTTATCTATTAAGGAAATCATCTTCATAAAATTCCATAGAATGATAGGTGCATATTTTTTCTTAATTAATATTGAATGATCATTGTCACAAATGTAATTTATTTGAATGAATAAATGTAGACTGTTCCTTTGTCATAAAATGTTATAATTTTATGGTGGTTCCAGTATATTTTCTTTCATTTGATTCTTTTGTGTTGTTCTTATACAATTTGAATATATATCTGAATATAATTTTACATGAAAAATATATTATTGAATAATGAGTTTATGATATACCACATGTAAGAATTATTAAAGGTGTTAAGTTAAAATTTTGAGAAATATTATAAAATTTATCGTTGCTTAGCACTATTATATTATATTTATGATTTTTATAATGTTTACCATAAATGACTTGATAAATTCAATTCAGTTAAATAGAAACGTTTTTTCTATGATTACATTGTGGTTGGTGGTACATTTTTATGGAAAGTGAATTATATTTTTGAAATCTAATATGTTGGGATCCAAAATTAAAATTTCATTTATGTTATTTTTGAATATGAGTGGGTTTAAAGCATACATGGGATAAACATATATTTTTTAAAATAATAAGCGATTGGTTTTAATTATGATAGATTTTATAGAATATGGGTTATATAGAATAATCATCAATTATTATGTATTATACATTCTATAATAGAAATATTTAAGTGATTATCAGGTTTTATTATTTGATTTAAGGAATTTGATTTTTTTTACTTTACCAGATTAGTTATGTTTCTTATATATGTATTTGATATTTTATTTTTCAAGTGAAATTATTAATAATATATATGTGTTGATAAAATAAATATATTCTTAAAATAATTATTTTAATCATCGACAAATATGGTTTTAATAATATTTATATTTTAAAATGAACCAATACACATATATAAATATATATTTTCAAGACATTAGAATTTTAGGAAATGGAAAAATTCTATGAATTTTATTTAGTAAGTCTTCATTTTTAAATTTTATAAATTTTTTAACAATTTTTTAACTAATTTTTTTTATTAATTGTTTAATAATTTTATCCCTAGAGTAAATTTTTTCAATAAAATTGTTGTATTAAATGAAATATGTAACTAATTTTTTTGTTAAATTTTGATAAATCTTTCCTTATAATATTTTCATTGAATAACCACTTGATATTATTGGAAATTATTTTTAATATACCTCTCATTGTAAGAATATAATATTTTTCTACATGAAATACATGTGTGGATGTGATAAAAATATTTTTTATCATATATGAGAATATGATGGGTATTATATGAGGGATAGATATACTATGTTATAATGTGATTTACTACATATATATCTTAGTGATTCATTGAGGTATGGGTGAGTGTGATGTGACATTGGGTTTTTTTTTCTTTTCTATTTTTTTCAGAAGTTAGGTTTAATTATTGTATTCTGGTACCCATTGTGTTGTTCGTACCTAAGGGAACAAATTATGTTAAGAGTTCACCATATTCAAAATGAACTTCCTTAGAAAAATGCTTATGTTATAACCATTTAATTATTTGGATGCAATAAGTACTTGTGATGTTTATCCTTGAGGGATAGTCGTGGATTCTTGGGGTATGTGGTCAAATATCATGGTACCTATTATGTGGTTATTTCTAGAGGGAAATAAATAATTTCTTCCCTCCTATGATTCAAATTTTAACCACTTATTATTGAAATTGTTTTAATGTTAGGGAACAACCATGGTATAAAATTATGGTATGATTTGTATAATTAATTGTTCTTAAATGAAGTCGGTATATTTGATTATCATGGTGTCCTAATTAGTACAAAATGTCTTGACTTATGTGTGTATTTATAGTGTTACTATTCTGAACATATACTAAAATATATGTGTTGTTCTATATTTTAGGGGTCATGTTAGTATTTACTTGTTTATGTTTATACTCATACCCTACACATGAACCAAAGTGGATATAGAGATCTTGTATTTGAGATACATGTGAGGGGAAAAGACTAGTAACATAGATTAGAGTCTTTGTAACTCAGTGGGGATGAGTTTATATTCTTATGTTAGTTTCAAGGACCTTTTAGAATTTTGAGAAGATATTTGAAATTTTAAATTAAGATGTGGTTATTTAAAAAAATTTATGGAGACAACTTTCATCCTCACCAGCCTTATCTCCTGGATAGTTTTTAATGAATTTTTTTGCTTGAGACTCATCCCCTATAATGACCAACAGTACATGGTTTGGGATTAATTTTGGTTTGATTGATTCAAGAAATATAGGGGGATGTTCACAAGATATTTTGGATGAGTATTAAGAAACAAAATGAAATAATAACTGTTCTCAAGATTAAGATGATAAGGATGATAGTTGTCTATAGATTTCACCTTTGGATGAATTCAGAGCATAAAACCTACCATAGTGGGGTAATTATTTTCTTAAATTAAATTACCCATTTCCTTCAAAGTGGATTCACTTTAATCATTTGACAAAATAGTATGAAGATAGAGTTATAGAGTTCATGAAGTTGGAAATATATCATTCATAAAACCCTTCTCAAATCCATTTTCTATGTTTCCATTGTTTTTATTCAAGATAAATTAAATGTTTGACAACTCATGTAGATAATGTATTATTCACATGATTATGTTACCAATCTGGAGGAATAATAGACCATTAAGGATGAAACTGCAGAATTATTAGTGGATAAATAACATGTTGATGAAAGAAACATCAATGATGCAACATCATTGTGGTGAATAAAAATACCAATGAAAAAAATTAAGGTATAAAAATTTAGGTTGGTTGGATCAAATTGCCCAACCTATTAACCGCAATAATTCAATTTTTATTAGTTTTATTGAGGTCACAGTGAGGATTAATGTGTTGATTGATATTGAATCATAGTTCCATATCCATCATGTAATAAAGGAAGTACTTTATAAATATATAATGGTAATGTTATGATATACTTTCTCTATTTTACCAAAAAATTATATATTGAAACAATGATTTAATCTTCATTATTTCTTTTAGAGTTCACTTATTTTTTAATATTTAAATAAAAAATCTATCTTAATAGCCACTAGAAAATCACATAGAAGCTTCTAGGCTCTTCTTATATAGTTACATCTTAGGGATGTTGAGGGAAAACTGAATCTCTACCCACTAGTTAGTTATACACACATATAAAGTAAGAAACATGGACTGATTTGATCAATCATTGTAATGAGAAATCATTTCAAGTGTGTTGAAGTCAATAATATATTATATGAAATTATTTATTTTATCCAACTAGATTAAAAATTGTTAATTTAGGAAACAATAACATAGTGAAGGAAATAAATATCATGCAACAAAACCAATATACCCCTATCACAAAGCAAGGATGGGGTGTACTTTATTATAGAATAAATTGGTATGTATTATAAATAAAAAATAAATGTTTAATTATGTGATATAAAACAACACATGTTCTTTTTTTATATTCAGATTATTGAATCAGAAGAAGAATCCACTTTTATCCCATATCTTGTGCTATGTAAGGAGGCCTATGTAAACAAGGAGTGTAAAATAGTTGATGAAAACACAAAAATAGTATGGAAAACATGTATAAGTATGAAATAATTATAATTCATTATTATTTATAATAGTATTTATTAAGAATATATACTTATGTTAATATTTTTTATATAGTTTAGATATAAGAATTAGTGGACACCATACCAGAAGAAAAGATACCTTCAGTATCTTTGAAGAAGCTGGAATAATGTGGTTGCATTAGAGGATTGGGTTTTGGAGTCTCTCCTCAAACATATTTAGAGAGGATAAAACCATGTGATGATATATATAATATGGTGAGACGATTTAATACAAAAATAGGCTCACTATAATATATTATTGTTTGGTCTGGTTTGGTAGACCAATGTATGAGAAAAGATCAAAGCAAGCGGATGGTGGAACAAAGATCTGAACATGAACCAAAAGACCCCACAAGACTTGAGGCTAGTCATTCCCCCCAACCACATACCTAACATAAGGTAATTAATTTTTTCATTACTATTTCTTCTAAATGTGAATAAAACAAGTTCTGATAACATTACATTACTAAAATTCTACATGGGACAGTTGTGTAACGTCCTAGTTTTGGAAGCCACCCAGAGGTTCCCCATACCCAGTTGGTCACATGGCCTCAAGCACATTTTCCCGAATGCCAGAGGCTGCCAATTAGTAGTGAGGGCCTTGGGTGTAATATTGGGGAAACTATGCCCTCATTGGCAAAGTAACACAGCAGAAGTAAGTAAAAAAGAAAATAGCAGAAGCAGTAATAATCCATGAAAAATTAAACAGAAGAAGACTAGAAATAATATAGTGGAGTACACATACATATGAATAATGCATGATACATATGTCTAGGAAAGTAGCCAAAAAAATCACAATACTGTAATACAAAATAGTAATAATCCAAATTACAAAAAATATATATAAACAGTTCCTCAGCATCGCAAGCCTAAGCTTGGTCACATGCTCTCCAGCTCCACAGCAGTCAAGTACATGAAGTAGAAGGTCACTTTCCCTTATCTATACCTGCAGCAATATAATCTGTTTGTGCCCAAAAGCATGGACCAAATAGGGTGTGAGACTAAATCCCAGTAGGTAACCACCATAAGATCTGGTATTATAAGTCAATGAATATATGGTAGGTAAAAAGTAAAAGGAATCAGTAACAAGGAAGTACTCAGTAGTAAACAATCCATAGTTTCAATGCATTCAGTTTCATATATCAAACAATAGCTAATCAAATCAGGTAACCCTATGGGTCTTACTCTCAGCCTAACCCCTCTAGTTCAACCAAAACAACGATATATATTCCCAAGACTCTCTGAGGAATCACTTGTCATTAATTCCCCCTATAGTCATGTGTGATTCAAAGACTCTCTGACGAAGTACTCACCATCAATTCCCCTTATAGTCTTTCAGTGGTAACTACAGGCGCTCTGAGGAAGCACTCAATGTTAATTCCTCATGTGCCTCCTAACATATCTATATACCCTCTGAGGTAGCACTCAACGGTAATCCCCCCTATGGTCTCGTAGTGTGACAATTATAACGGACACTCTGGGAAAGCCCTCAGTGTCAATTTCCCCTATGGTCCCACAACAACAGGTTCCTGCAACCCCGTGTAAAAAAACATATACAAACGATGAACAATATCCAAAGTGAACCCTTGGGACTACTTGGATAACAATCTATAGCATATCAGCATGTCAGATAAGATAAAACTCTCTATCCTACAATACTAGGAATGGAAAACAAACAGTGGCCTAAAAGGAAAAACTAGATCAAACAGTCAAAACACGCAATGAGGTAAAAACCTTCAAGGCGTAGAAATTTACTCCATTCATATGAAATAAACCTCTAGTCAAGCATACAAGAATATAAGGAAATTAACAAGGATAAGACCATAAATACACAAAACCTCGTTCAAGGGTTTTGGGAAATTTTGCACATAAAACTCAAAGACTATCTATAGAAAGGCACAAACCACCTACCTCAGTGTTGGGAGATCGCTTTACATGAACCTTAAGCCTTGAATTGCCCAAGAACACTGTAGATCTATAAAAATTCTCAAAACATTCAACGGAGGATAAATTGAGAAAGAGGAGGAATCAGGAAACGAAGCTCAAGTAGAAGGAAGAGCTTACTATTGTGGTCCCAATACAATCGACGACAGTCGATTCAGAGAACAGATGCTCGCTCGGTGGATTGGAGAAGATTTGTGGCCGTACGGGTTCTCTCAGATGAACCAGACCTAGAATTAGGGCTTTCTAGTGATTAGACGTGACCCCGGTACATTTAATGAAGAAAATAGAAAATAAATGGCGTGTACTTTTTAAGTACATGACATGTGCTTAGCTTTTTTGTACTCCGATTTAGGTGGTATCTAGGTCACCACATGGTTGTGTGCACAGCCACTACACAGCTAGCACACGGCTACCCGCAGTAACTGATTACTCGGCGTGTACTCATAAAGTACATTTCGTGTACTTCAAAAATTTCTAGAAACTCCTCTTTTTCTCAAAAATGACCAGAAAAGGAAAACATACCTGAAAAGAAGATCCAAGTTCTTACAAACTTCCCCCTTAAAGAAATTCATCCCCAAATTTCCCTCGCAAGGAGGCATAGAAGAACTAATTCCAAATAACTCTTGCCACTTTGATCATACATCGGCCTCCCTCTACCAAGTCTCATCCTACACTCACTTGTGTTGTTGTAGCACTCGTACCAGAGGAACAAACTGGCCACGAAGAACCTTCATACTTCGATCAACAATCCATATAGGATGCTCCTCAAACGAGGCATCCACCACTAACTCAACCTCCTCAGGTTGGAAAACATGATATGGTTCTGAGAAGTAATGTCGAAGCTGAGAAATGTGGAAGAAGTCGTGTATAGCCTAGTACCTCTGAGGTAACTGCAACCGATAGGCTACCGGTCTAACTCTCTCCAATACCTCAAACGACCCAACATACCTCGGTGAAAGATTACCCTATCTTCTATTGATTTTGTGTCCCAACCTCGGTGTGACATGTAGGAAAACTTGATCTCTGACCTCGAACTCCAGAGGTTGTCTCTACTAATCATCATAAGACTTATGTCGAGACTGTGTAGTATCCATCCTCTTCCAAATCAACTTTATCTACTCTGCAGTGTACTGGACAAGACGAGGTCCCATCATAGCTGCATACCATACCTCCAGCCAACATAAGGGTGATCGGCATGGCCTACAATACAAAGCCTCAGAAGGTGTCATCTGAATAGTTTCTTGAAAACTATTATTATAAGAAAACTCCGCAAGAGGTATGTGCTTCTCCCAAGAACCTCCAAAATCCAAGAGGCATGCTCGAAGCATGTCCTCAAGAACCTGAATTATATGCTCGGAATGGCCATCTGTCTGGGGGTGGTAGGCTGTACTCAAAAGTACCTATGTACCCAAAGCCTTTGGTAGCCCCTGCTAGACCTGAGAAGTAAAGTGTGTATCCCTATCTGATAAAATGGAGTGTGGAACCCCATATAGACGTAAAATATCTCATATGTACAACTGTCCCAGCTCATCAACATTGAAGGTATCCTTGGTCGGTAAGAAGTGACAAACCTTCTTGATTCTATTAATGACAACCCATACTGCATCATTCCCTCAAGGTGACCTCGGAAAACCTTTCACGAAATCCATCGCGACATCATTCCACTTCCACTTAGGAATGGGTAACTGGTGAAAAAGCCATGCTGGTCGATGATGTTGTGCCTTCACCTGCTGACAAGTGGAACACCTTAGGACAAAACCAGCAACATCTATCTTCATACCTGGACACCAATAATGATGGTGAAGATCATGATATATCTTGGTGACACCAGGATGAACTACCCAAACTGAGGAACAAAATTCCCGCATCAGCTCCTCACGTATATCTGCTGGAACCCAAACGCGCCCCTAGAAACGCAGGATCTCATCCTAGCCTATGGTCCATCCAGTAATAAGGTCATATTATAACATGATTTCCTGTAGGACTAGGACTTCTAAATCTGATAGCTTCCTCATTTTCACTCGATCAAGTAGAGTATAGGTAACATCTAAAGAAGAAAGAAAATTATGCCCCTGTCTATCGTGCACCTCCAAATGAATATCAGAGAACAGATCCATAAGGTTACACTCGCTACTGGCTTCCTAAACTGCCTATATCTGAGTCCTCCTTCTCAACGCATCATCCACTGCGTTGCCTTTCCCTAGCGTGTAGGAAAGATCAAAGTCAAAGGACTGAAGGTACTCAACCTACCTTTACTGTCTCAAATTTAGATAATGCTGAGTGAAGATATACTTGATCCTTTTGTGGTTAGTGTAAACCAAAAAATACTCTCTTAGTATATAATGTCTCCAACAGCGTAAGGAATGAGCAACTGTTTCCAACTCTAGACCATGCATCGGGTAATTCCTCTCATGTGCCCTCAACTGCCGAGACACATACGCAACCAATCCTTCCCCCTGCAAAATCACATCTCCCATAATGATACTTGAAGCATCACAATAAATAGTATAGCTCATTCTTGGTTCTGGAAAAACTATTATCGGTGCTGAAGTCAACCTCCCTTTCAGCTCCTGAAAGGATGACTCACAAAAATCTGACCACAATAACTTTGCACCCTTCTTAGTCAGACCCGTCAGTGGTGCTGCTAAGCGTGAAAATTTTTGTATGAAGCATCTATAGTATCCAGCCATCCCTATAAAACTCTTTACCTCAAAGAAATTCTTCAGCTACTCCTAGGAAACTACTTCTCTCACTTTCTTTGGGTCGACTGATACTCCTGTCTCTGAGATAACATGACCCAAGAAGTGAATCTGGTCCATCCAAAAGTGGCATTTTGAGAGCTCAGCATATAACTAATGCACTCTTAATCTACTCAAAATGATCTCAAGATGGGTATTATGGTCGTGTCGAGTGTGAGAGTACACCAAGATATTGTCCACGAAGACAACCACAAAAGAATCCAAGTATGGATGGAACAATCAGTTCCTCAGTTCCATGGAAACTGCAGGCATGTTCGTGAGACCGAACGGCATAACCACATACTTGTATAGACCATTCCTGCTTCGGAAGTCTATGAGAGGTATATTAGATGGTATAATGTGCAACTAATGATAATTAGAACAAAATTCAACCTTCGAGAACACTTGGGATCCTCAAAGCTGATCAAAGAGATCATCAATCCTCGGTATGGGATATCGGTTCTTGACCATCAACTAGTTCAGCTTCCGATAATACACAAAAATCATGAGGGTATCGTCTGCCTTCTTCGCAAAAAATATAGGAAAACCCCATAAAAATTATTGGGTCAGATGAAACCCTTTTCCTGAAACTCCTCCAACTGCTTCTTGAGCTCCTATAACTCTGGTGTAGCCATCCTATAAGGAGTAATGGACACCGGTGCCACTCCAGGCATAAGATCAATGGAAAAGTCTACCTCAAGCTCCGGAGGTAAACCTAAAAAGTACTCTAGAAAGACATCTCTGAAATGATCCACCACTAGAGGAAATTACAACCATGATTTCCCCTGGTCATCCAGGTATAGACTAGCAATCTGGGTAGTAACTCCTCCTAACTCATGATGATTGGGTCCTTCTCTGCTCACCTAGACATCCCATCCTTCCTTATGAAGAAACAATCCACCTTTTGGTGATGTGAAACTCACCCTATAGCGATAACAGTCAATGACTACCTAGAAGGGAACTAACCAGTCTATTCCAAAAATGAAATCATATCCTTTCATCTCTAGGACATAAAGTTCTCATAATAAGTGACACTCGCCAACCTCAAGAGGGCACTTCTTGCACTGACATACACTAGAAGTTCTAGTCCCCAACAGAGTGTCTAGTGTCAAGATATCAACAGAAGAAAATATATAGAGCCCAAGGATCTCCACAACAACAAAAGATATAATTCTATGAGAGTCCCCTGTATGGAAAATATAAGAAGCTAAAACTGAGGAAACTAAGATCGTACCTCGAACTTTAGAGGGTCTGGGATCCTGCTCCTGCCGGGTCTGCTCCACTGCAAAAGTATGACCTGTACTGCGGCCCTGTGACCCTACCTGATCACTCTGAGCTGATCCACCCTACATTCACTAAAATCCTGGTGACTGGCTACCATAGCCACAACCTCCACCTTTCCCTGAACGGTTGGAAGAACTCTAGTTCACAGACAGATGAGAAATCGGTCGCACTGCTCCTGAATGGGGAGTCAAAGAAGAACCCCTATCCTCAGCTGCTGGTGAGAAGATCTAATAGAAGTGGTGAAGGTGACCCATCATGATGCACGATCAACACTCCACTAGGTCTATCAGGTAATGTGTCCTCATATGCTTGACCTTCCCACACTGGTACCATACCACCTGGCTACCAGAAGGTACATCTCACCTACTTGGATATCCTATATAATCTCCCTACGTCGCTTCCTATTATCAGCTGATGAAGCACTTACTCTGGATGTTAAACCACCCTAGCCCACAGCTCCATAATCCCTCAGATTACGTTTAGTGATCAGTACCTGGTTGACAATAGAATATATCAAAGTTAACCTGAATATGTTCACTTGAGGTCGAATGTCCTGCCTAAGACCATCCTCAAACTTCCTTGCTAGAAACAACCCATCTCCCCCTAGAAAGGGTGTAAAGCACTGCATCTTAGTGAAGCAAGAAGAATAATCCATAACATAAAGAGTACCCTACTCCAGACTCATAAACTCTCAAGCTCAATTATCTCTCAAAGTATTCGGATAGAAGTAGTCATAGTCCATCCTACGCCATAACCTGTTGGCGCCCCGCTTGTGAGATCACATCCCATCATCTCTTGGTAGAATCCTGAACCATGTACATGGTGAGCTTCACCCTCCTCTCTTGAGGTATCTCCAGATTCTCGAATATCGTCAGCATGGCTTCTATCCATGACTCTATAGCCTGGGGTCCTCTATCCCCAGAGAAAGTGGGAGGATGCTTCTACAAAAAGATTCGCGTCAATTCTGCCATCGATGGGGTAGGAGGCAGTACTCCCTACAAAGTTTTAATTATCCTCATAAAGCCCTATCTGAACTATGCATAAAAACATGTGTTAGGTATAACGTTTGGTGCCAAGACTAGCATGACCGGAGGATCTGCTGGAATTCCCTGATCATCCATGTCTGGTGTCTGATCACTGCCTTGCAACTGGCGTACAACTGGAGGACGTCTCACTGGCATGACTCTGTAAGGTTAAACACACACCTTATATCAAGATTTTCAAGGATTCAAAACTAGAAGTGTAAAAAAGGTAATGGGGGAAAGAAATCTTTCAAGTTTAACAAGACACGGATACACGTCGTGTATGACCACTACACGGCATGTACTTAAATCCTCTTCCCCTGCCCAAGTTCTCTTACATGGATAAGCCACACGGTTCTCTTAGAACAAGACTACACGGCATGTTTGTTCTAGACATGGCATGTACTAGACGAGTTTCACCGACCCATGTTGTTAGTGACATGGCCGAATGCATGGCTCACATTACACGACATGCTCCAGATGGACATGGAGTGTACTAATAAGGTTTCTATGAACTGTGTTGTTCGTTACACGACCGAGTGCTTGTGTTAAACTACACGGTGTGTTCTAGACAGACCCGACATGTATGAGAAAAGACTCTACTCACCCGTGTTGTTAGTAACATGGTCGGTTACACGGTTCTACAACACGGCGTGTACATCCTCTACACGACATGTCCTACCAAAGATTCTAAACCCTATTTCACCTCCCACATAGTCTGAGACACGGTTAGGTACTACATGGCGTGTACATATGGTATATGGAACGTACTTAAGAAAAACAATTTCTTCCTGAACATAAGAACACATGGCATGTATTTAACATTACACGGCATGTATTCTGGGTTTTTCCAGACAATAAGCCTCAGAAACTACTCCAGAACCCAAAAAAACACTAAAACAAACCTTTAAGTGCCAAATTTTGATCTGTGATGGCCCATACTCCCTAAGAATCAAATATTGGAATCTTATACATGTTATAAACAAAGATAACAGTGCGATGATGCACCAAATTCTGGTCCATGAGGGCCCATAACACCTCAAGAACCAAAGTTTGGCATTCATTCAAAAAAAACCTTACACAATCAATGCTCTAACAAAAAACCAGGTATTCTATCAAGGAATCTATCACAAAAAAATGAATATCTAGAACAACATCTATCATAACAACATTCAATCACTAATGCACCCTAAATGTCATGGAAAGAATGCATGACATGTGATTTCTAGCAAGTTCCTATATGATGCATGAGATGGAATACCCTCATCTCATCGAGTTGTAACAAAAATAGAACCTCAATAACATCAACAACAATAGCACAATACATGTGAGTCATCCAATGGTAAAAATCAAATCAACTGTAAAATTGAAAAACCAGAAAAACTGTATTAATGAGGTAAATTGGATTTTCCTTGTAAATGGGTTAACTAATCCCGGGCACAACTTATTAACAAGTACCTATTCCACCCTATCCTTGATTGTAGTCTCCAAATAGTAAGTCAAGAAGAAAAGAATCCCTTTGATACCACTTTGTAATGTCCCAGTTCCGGAAGCCGCCCAGAGGTGCCCCGTACCCGGTTGGTCACATGGCCTCAAGCGCATTTCCCCGAACGCCAGAGGCTGCCGACTAGTAGCGAGAGCCTTGGGTATGATAGTGGGGAAACTATGACCTCATTGGCAGAGTAACACAATGGAAGTAAGCAAAAAGACAATAGTTGAAGCAGTAATAATCCATTCAAAATTAAACAACGAAAGACTAGAAATAATAAACTAGATCGCACATACATATGAATGATGCATGATACATATGTCTAGAAAAGAATCCAAACAAATCACAATACTGGAATAAAAAACATTACTAAACCAAAGTATAAAAAATAGATAAACAGCTCCTCAGCATCGTAAGCCTAATCTTGGTCCCATGCTCTCTATCTCCATAGAAATCAAGTACCTGAAGTAGAAGGGAGCTTGCCCTTATCTATACCTACAACAATATAATTTGTTTGAGCCCAAAATCATGGCTCAAACAGGGTGTGAGAATAAATCCTAGTAGAAAACCACCACATGATATGAGCCTAAAATTCAGTGAATATATGGTAGGTAACAAGTAAAAGGAAGTAGTAACAAGGAAGTATTCAGTAGTAAACAATCCACAGTTTCAATGCATTCAGTTTCATATATCAAACAATAGCTAATCAAAGTAGGTAACCCTCTGGGTATTACTCTCAGCCTAACCCCTCTGGTTCAACCAAAACAAAGATATAAATTCCCAAGACTCTCTAAGAAATCACTCACCATCAATTACCCCTATAGTCATGTGTGATTCAAAGACTCTTTGAGGAAGCACTCACCATCAATTCCCCCTATAGTCTTTCAGTGGTAACTATAGGGGATCTGAGGAAGCACTCAACATAAATTCCTCATGTGGCATCATAACTTATCTATAGACCCTCTGAGGGAGCACTCAATTTCAATCTCCCCTATGGTCTCACAGTGTGAAAATTATAACAAACACTCTGGGAAAGCCCTCAGCATCAATTTTCCCTACGGTCCCACTACAACAGGTTCTCGCAACCCTGTGTAAAGAAAACATGCACGAAGGATGAACAGTAGAAAAAGTGAACCCCTAAGACTACTTGGATAAAAATCTACATCATATCATCATGTTAGAAAATATAAAACACTTCATCCTAAAATACTAGGCATGGAAAACAAACAACAGCCTAAAATGAAGAACTAAACCAAAAGGTCAAAACAAGCAATGAGGGAAAAACCTCCAAGGAATAGTAATTTACCCCATTCATATGAAATCAACCTCTACTGAAGCATATAAGCATAGTATCCAATTAACAAGGATAAGACCGTAAATACGCAAAACCCTGTTCAAGGGTTTTGGGAAATTTTGCACATAAAACTCAAAGACTATCTATGGAAAGGCACAAACCACCTACCTTGGTGTTGGGAGATCTCTATACGTGAACCTCAATCCTAGAATCGCCCAAGAACACTGTAGTCTACAAAAACACTCAAAACTTTCAACGTAGGATAACTTGAGAAAGAGGAGGAATCAGGAAATGAAGCTCAAGTAGAAGGAAGAGCTTACTGTTGTGATCCCAACGCAATCGACGACAGTCGATTCGGAGAACATACGCTTGGTCTGGGGATCTAAGAAGATTCAAGGCCTTACGAGTTCTATCAGACTAACCAGATCTATAAGTAGGGCTTTCTGACGATTATACGTGACCCCAGTACATTTAATGAAAAAAAAAATAGACTATGTGTACTTTATAAGTACACGGCGTGTACTTGCCTTTTCCATACTTTGCTTTAGGCGATCTGTAGGTCACCACATGGTCATGTGCACGGCCGCCACACAGCCAGCACACGGCTGCCATGGTAACTGATTACATAGTGTGTACTCATAAAGTACATGTCATGTACTTCAAAAATTTCCAGAAGCTCCTATTTTTATCAAAAATGACCAGAAAAGGAAAACATACCTGAAAAGAAGATCTAGGTTCTTAGAAGTTGTATTTGATTTGAATGGGTACAATGTATAATATCCAGGCATACAAACTACACAAAACATTCCTTCAAAAATATCACATGAGATTGGGGATTGAGTTAGCTCATGATATAACTAATGAGTTTCTTGTTCAACTTGATGATCTAGATATTACAATGGTCAATGAAGCTGTTAGATCATTCAAAACATGGTCATCTAATCTTATAAATATATATCAGGTATGTATTTAAAAATATTATCATTTGAAAAACCTATAAAGTTATATGATAAAAGGTATAAAGTAAGGTGTGATATTTATACGGATAAAGTGGTGGGGAAACAGAATGTCAGATAAAAAATCTACTGAATTGACCAAGAAATCAAAATGAAATTCCAAGAGTACCTTCTCCCCACCATTTCCAGAACAACATTTATTATCATTAAAACTTCATGAAAAGATCACATTTAAGGATTAAAATATTTATTACATTCTATATGATAAATAAATATATGCTAATTTCATGAAATGTTTAATTGTTCTTGAGACTAGAAATGATATTCTCAATAATTAATTGATGGGTGTCTCATTTGTGAATACATACATAAGGTATATTTTTATAATATTTCAATACAAATAGTGAGATAATATGTTTATTAAAGTTATACAATAGATTCTTTTTCATGCCTAAAATGCAAAAGTAAAAAATATACATTCTAATCACATAATATATATTTTTAATATTTTTATTACTTATTTATTTTTGTTTTTTATGTAGCGCTGGATGTTGATCATAGTCAATCTGAATACCCTAAATATTTTTTTTGGGATCCAATGCATGGATATTGAACCTATCGACCTCACATGTTGTGTATTGTGAATTTTTAATACAATAAAATCAACATTTTATAGATAAACTTCTAATTATATGTTTCATTATATGTTTTGAAAAGAATTTTTTTTCATAGGTAGGTCACTAAATATAAACTAAATCATGGCATGAATTCGGTGTCTAGATATATAAAGCATGTGGATTACTAAAAATGAAAAAAAAAATAGGGTATATATAGAATTATTAAACTATCAAAACATTTCAAAACAATTTACTTATTTTTTTCAATGATTCTATACTGTTTGAAGCAAGATAATGGAACTAATTATGGATATTATGTTTTCAAATTGATGAGAGAGATCATAGAAAATGAAAATACTAAAATCACCCAAAAAGAAATTTCTAAAGGTAATTACAATTTCAATAAATATATTTATTAATTATTTGTTTGTATATATTTTCTTAGTACTATAGGGATTTCTGAAAACCAACATACTCAAAAGAAGAAGTAAATTATTTTAAAGATGAGTGGTAAGTTTATATGTGGTCAAAATGTATGCTGACAACACATTTAGTTGATTACCTACTCTGTTTGTGATCTATAAAGAGTTTGACCATAAAAATATAATTTGTGTGGAAAAAATTAGTTTTATAATTCTTACATATTATTTTTGATCTGTTTCTCAAGAGAAATTATAATAGAGGAAATAAATTTATTTAAAATCATTGATC
Organism: Viscum album; assembly: GCA_963277665.1. NCBI lineage: Eukaryota > Viridiplantae > Streptophyta > Magnoliopsida > Santalales > Viscaceae > Viscum > Viscum album. The sequence goes on along the minus strand of OY728156.1, from coordinate 2,133,219,904 downwards.
TACAAACAATAAAATAGTTGGGAAATAGCAGAGGAATAGTTGAAGGTAGAGGTGGATGTATTGGCAGAGGTGTAGGCCGAGGCAGAGTTGAATTTAGAGACCGAGGTGGAGGAGGACGTAGAGGTAGAGGTAGAGGTAAAGACCAAGGTAGAGGAGGAGATGACACACTGGCTTACAGATAATAAAATTATTTGGAAATGGAGTCAAATGAGTATCACACTAAGATTTTATTTGAGATTTATTTTTTGAAAAGTCAACCCAACACCTTTCTTATAAGATAATATCCATTGTGAAATTGATTTAGGTGGATTATTGAAAAAATGTATTTCACTATTTGTTTGAGAGATTTTATAAAGAAATTTAAGTGGATGAATTTTTTTCAGAAAAAAAAAATGAAACTTATTTTTTCAAAATGATTATCATATGATATAATTTCTATTATCACATTCCATGAAATATAAAATATTAAAAAAGTGTTAAATAAACCCCTCACCATAAAAAACTGAACAAAAAAAACAAATAAATGTATTTTTTTTCCCATAATTTCTTTACACTACAATGAATGGGTCATAGTAGTGGTGCTAATTATCACATGAGAGTCATACAACACTAATCCAATCATCAAAGAGGTATATTATCAAAACTAAATGTTTGAATAAATATTTGTGTAATCAACCACTAAATCCATCAAGTGTATGAGAGAAGTATTGGAGGACAACCAGCATTGAGGGATCATGGTCATCGAGGAGGGATGGTTTCTAAGGAAACATGAAATCAAATGAAAAAAAACACCTTATGAAGAAATATCTAAAAATGAAAAACCTACTTCAAAAAAATCATGAAGAACCAAAAATCAAAATAACACCCCTTTTAAAAAAACTAATAGGTTCATCTAATACCTATAAAAAATAAATACAAAATTTCCTCAGCTTAATCAAGAATTTTTAGAAAATATCAAAATAGATTTTTTATATTGTTAGGTGGTAGAATTATTTTCTCTATTTGATCATCAATTAGATACCTGATATAATATCAAAAATACTTGTAAAAAACATGCAACATTCATTATTCATGTGCACATTTATTATGTAAAATTATCCATGTTCATGATACCATTAATAAAAAATAATCACCATTTTCAATAAAAAAAATACATGAGAAGAGGGATATTCACATTTTGATGAACAAATAATTATGATGTTATGTTAAAGTTTATCATCACCCAAAAAACAAATTCATATTGTTTTGAAATTAACATTAATTTTAGTAAAAAGAAAATTGACATACTCAAAACCAATGAAATGAATTCATATTTTATTGGTGCCTTAAAAAAATGATCCATAAGTCCTTTTTGAAGTGAAGGAATCGACAGTACCTCAATGAAGTACATGATGTTCCCTATATGAATCAAAATTTTCATTATTATTTTAAAATTGACATTTTAATACCAAAAAGCTTTACTCACTAAAATCCAAGAAAACACACTCGTATTGTTTTCCTAATTTAGGAAAATGATTCAAAACTCATTTTTTGACATGTAAGAATCATTCTCATGTTAAACCTATGTATGATGCAGATAGTATGAATCAATGTGCATGTTTCCATTTTAAATTGGAATTTTAGTAAAAAAACAAGTGTTATAATAAAACCAAGGAAACACATTTTTATTGTTTTCATACTTCAGTAAAATAATTTATATATAATTTTGGATGTGTAAGAATCATACACACCACAATATGATGTATGATGAGACCGGTATGACTCTAAGTGTATCTTTTTATCCAAAATTTTCATTAATGTTAGTAAAAAAGACAATTGACATACTCAAAATTGAGAAAACACATTAAGGTTGTTTTGGTACTTTAGGAAAATGATTTATAATTAAATTTTTACATATATTATTCAAATACACCTAAATTTGATAGATTATGTTCCCATTATAACTCAAAGTGTAGCTTATTAGTTTAAAATTGATATTTTAGTACAAAAATGTTTCACTCACTAAAAACTAAATAAACATGCTCAAATTGACTTAATAATTTAGTAAAATGATTCATTTTTAATTTTTTATTTCCAGGAATCATTCTCACATTAAATTTACACAGGATATGACCTGTATGACTCAAAGTGTGTGTTTTTAGTTTAAAATAACATTTTAGTAAAAAACACAAGTGACATACTCAAAACCAATGAAATGAATTCAGATTATTTTGACACTTTAGTAAAATGATCCAAAAGTTATTTGGGACATGTATGAATTAGACTTGCCTCAATCTGATGCATGATGTGACTGGTATTCCTCCAAGTGCATCTTTTTGTACAAAATTAACATTAATTTTAGTAAAAAATACAACTAAAATACTCAAAACTAAGAAAAAAAAAATTAATTGTTTTTTTAGTTTAGGAAAATTATCCATATTTGATTTATGATGGGACTTAATTAGAAAAACCTTAATCTAACACATGATGTTCCTGGTTTGACTCAAAGTGTCCATTATCAGTTTAAAATTGATATTTTAATACAAAAAAAAGTGTCACTCACTAGAAAACAATAAAAAATTATTGTATTGTCTTGATAATTTAGATAAATTATTCATAAATCAATTTTTACATGTTGGCATCAATCTCTTATCAAAACCATATGTGATGCGACCTGTAGGACTCAAACTGTGTGTTTCCAATTTAAAATGTTATTTTAGTAAAAAATCATGTGGAATACAAATTACTAGGGAAACACTGTCATATTTGTTTTTTAATTTTGGAATATTATAAATAAGTCATTTTGTATGTGTATTAGTTAGCCTCACCTCAATCAAATGCATGGTGTAACTAGTATTACTCTAAGTGCATTTTTTCATTCAAAATACACACTAATTTTAGTAAAAAGGACATCTAACAAACTCAAAACATATAAAACACATTTATATTTATATTTTTAATTTATTAAAACGATCCATAAGTCATTTTTGATGTGTAGGAATAAACCTCACATCAATATGTCACCTATTGTGCCCGGTATGACTCAAAGTGTCTGTTAATAGTTTAAAATTGACATTTTAATTCAAAATAGTGTCACTCACTAAAAACAAAGAAAACATGCTCATATTTTCTTGATAATTTAGAAAAAATATTCATAATTCCTTTTTACATGTAGGAGTTGGTCTCAAATAAAACCCACACCCGATCTGACCCATAGAGGCATGTTTACAGTTTAAAATGACATTTTAGTAAAACAGACCTGTGGAATACTAAAAACTGAGGAAAAAATTTAGATTATTTTGATACATTAGGAAAAATATCCATATGTAATTTTTGATGTTTGGTAATTAGCCTCACCTCAATTGGATGAATGATGTGACCAGTATGACTCTAAGTGTGTCTTTTTATTCAAATTTTACAATAATTTTAGTAAAAAGGGAAACTAACATACTCAAAACCTAGAAAACACATTCAAATAGTTTTAGTAATTTAGTAAAATTATCCATAAGTTATTTTTTACATTTACTAATCAATCACGCCTCAATATGACACATGATGTGATCGGTATGACTCAAAGTGTTTGTTATCAGTTTAAAATTAACATTTTAAAACAAAAAAGTGCCACTCACTAAAAAAAATCAAATGAACTTGGATTGTCTTGGTAATTTATATAAACTATTCATAATTCATTTGAGTGGTATAGGAATCATTATCATATCAAACCCATATATATTGCAACCAATATGATCCATGGTATGTATTTCTAGTTTAGAATGACGTTTTAGTAAAAAAAGTGACCTACTAAAAACTAAGGAAACACATTCAAATTTTTTTGATACATTAGTAAAACTATCCATAAGTTATTTGAGACATATATTAATCACCTAGACCTCAAATTGATGCACAGTTTGACCGGTATAAGTCTAAGTGAATCTTTTTAATTAAAATTCACATTAATTTTTTAATAAAGAAAACTGACAAACTCAAAACTGAGGAAACACGTTCATATTGATTTTTTACTCTAGGAAAATGATCCATAAGTCATTTTTGACATGTATTAATCTTATTAACCTCAACTAAATACACAATGTGCCCAGTTTTACTCAAATTTTCTGTTATCAGCATAAAATTTACATTTTAATCCAAAAAAGTTCCACTCACTAAAAATTGATCAAAGGCACTCAGATTTAATGGATAATTTAAGAAAAAGGTTCATTACTCATTTTTGATTCATATGAATTAATCTCACATAAACCCCACACCCGATACGACCTGTATGACTCAAATTTCATGTTTCTAGTTTAAAATCATATTTTAGTAAAAAAGAAATTTGTAAAACTCAAAACTGAAGAAATAAATTTGGGTTGTCTTGGAACATTAGGAAAATGAACCATAGGTCATTTGGTATTTGTATAAATCATGAACACCTCAATCTGATGCTCAGTGTGACTGTTATGACACCAAATGCATATTTTTATTCAAAATTTACATTATTTTTAGTAAAAAATATATTTAACAGACTCAAAACCAAGAAAAATAAACCATCTTGTTTTGTTACTTCAATAAAATAATCTATAATCCATTTTTTGTATAGGTATTATCCTCACTTCAATCTATTACATGATGTTCCCAGTATGACTTAAAGTGTTCATTATCAGTTTAAATTTTACATTTTAATACACACAAAAAATCACTCACTAAAAACTAAGAAAACACACCCAGGTTGTATTGGTAATTTGGGAAAATGATTCATAATTCATTTATGACATGTAGGAATTAGTTTCACATCAAACCCATAAACTATGTGACCTGTAAGTTATTATTACAAGTTTAAAATGACATTTTAATAAAAAAAATACAATTTTCATACTCATAATTGAAAAAACATATTTGAATTATTGTTTTAACTGATGAAAATGACCCATATGTCATTTGGGATGTGTATGAATCAGCATTACCTCAATCTGATGCACAGTGTGGCCAGTATAACCCCAAGTGTATCTTTTTTATCAAAATTGACATAAATTTTAGTAACATAGACAACTAACATACTCATAACCAGTAAAATGCATTTAAATTATTTTCAGTACTTTAGGACAATAATCCATAAGTCATTTGTGACATGTATTAATCACCCACATCTCAATATAATACACGATTTTTCCTATATGACTCTACGTATCCATTATCAATTTAAAATTGGAATTTTAATATAGAAAAGTGTCACTTAGTAAAAACTGATCCAACACACTTAGATTGTCTTAATATTTTAGTAAAATATACAAATGACACACTCATGTAATTCCCATACATGATGCAACCTATATGACTCAAAGTGCATGTTTCCAGTTTAAAATTTCATTTTAGTAAAAAAAATTGGGATACTCAAACCCACAGAAACACTTTAGTATTGTTTTGATACTTATAGAAAATGATACTTAAGTAATTTTGGATGTGTAAGAATTATCCTCACCTCAATATGACACATGTTGTTACTAGTACAATTTAAAGTACCTCTTTTTATACCAAATTGAAATTAATTTTTGTAAAAAAGACAACTGAGCTACTTAAAACTAAGAAAATACATTCATATTGTTTTGTTACATTAGGAAAACAATCCATAAGAAATTTTTTACATGTAATAATCATCTACTGCACAATCTAATACATGATGTTCTCAGTATGACTCAAAGTGTTTGTTATTAGTTTAAATTTTATATTTTAATACAAAAACAAATTTCAACTCACTGAAATCTAATAAAACATGATCATATTGTCTTTATAATTTAAAAAAAAGATTCATAATTCAATTTTTATGTTTTGGGTTTATTTTTACATCAAACTAACACATGATGCGATCTGTATGACTCAAAGTTCATGTTTCCAGTTTAAAATAAAATTTTTGAAAAAAAAATGGTGTACTAAAAACTAATGAAACACATTAAAATTGTTTTGATACTTTAGTAAAATTATACATACAATATTTGGGATGTGTAGGAAATATCTACAACCCAATATAATGCATTGTGTGATGGTTATGAATCCAAGTTAATCTTTACAATATATAATTTTCATTTTATTTTAAAATGTGCATCATATTTCCAATACTGAGAAAATGAGCCTATATTATTTTCTCATAATTACATCTACTATTAGTTACTTATTTTCCTTTTCATTTTAATCATATACTTATTTAGTTTAATTTCATAGATAAAATTCTTGAAGATGAACAGTAAATGGCATGTGATGTGAAAAAATCAACTACAATGCAATGTGATACACAGTGTTCTTGGTTTAACTCAGTGTTTAATTTAAAATTAACACATTATATTTAATTTATTTCATTATATTATTAATAATATAAGAATTGTTTTCTTATATAGGTGTGTTATTTTTCTCAATCATGGGTGTCTTTTTCTCTTATATAGGTGTGTTTTTTGCTCTATAATACTATTTTTTTATATTTGTGTTTTAAATTTTATTTCATTTAAATTATGTAATTTTATATGATTTTTCAAATTTATGGTGTTTTTATGGTGCTATTGTGTGTTTTTACAGAACACTGCCCTATCTCTAGTGTTACAGTATGATGTAATATCACACTACAGTATTTCAATTTATCATTTCATTTATTAACGATTATAAAGGGTCCCTTTATCAGTTATAAATAAATGCTCTGATAAATGATGTCATTTATCAACTCTTCTAAAATCCTTTATAAATTCCTATTCCTTTTAACAACACTACGGTAGTCAATGATTTTTTCGCACTAATAAAGGCCATTTTTTGTGCTGTTAAAAGACTATTTTGTAGTAGTAATTCTCTAAGTCTCATATTTGACTGAAACTAATCAATTTGTGAATGAGAACTTCAAAAACCTGTACATTATCATGTCTCATTTATTTTCCCCCAAATTTAAATTTTCTTGAGCCAATAATATTTAGATTTTTATCATTTCCAAATTTAATGACACCATCTTTTCCATATTTTATTCTGTAACCATATAATTTTTTCCCATTATATGGGATGTGTATCCATTTTTAAGGATCCATACATTCAAATGATTTGATGCTTTGATAGAAATATCTACAACCACAGCCTACTCATTTATTACCTTTTTAATCCATGCTAAAGAAATCATACCCATTATGGATTGATAATATTGATCTTATCCAAAGTATGATGGAATAAATTCATCTTGTAGATCTTCTAATTGATTCTACATTTTAATCTCATTTTATGATTCTTCGATTTACTTCTTACAACATCTTTGAGTTTTCTTCGGCACATTCCTCAGTATTGTTGATTAGAAATAACTGGAAATGTATATGAATCATCAAAAATAGAAAAATTCCCATCAATATCATTCCTTGAATATGAAACTCCATGTCATGTCCTTTATTTCCTTTGTCCCCTTCGGTACCTTTTAGCTATGGAACATACATTTTGAGAATTTATCATCTTTCCACAATAATAACGCATGATATAAGGTGTAGTCTTGTATATTATAGTATGAATAGTTCTTCCTTTAGTTCTATGGATCTTATGATTTTAATTTTTCCATAATCAATTTTCATCCTCAGAGTGGGCACTTGAAGTCTAACATTAATCAACATAGCATTCGGTTTTCAATAATGCCCCATACGAGACTTATCACTTAGATTTGACTATTATTGATATTTTTTGGACAATTATTCTCTACATCTGTTTGTTTAAGAACCTGAATGGTCTTCTTTCATAATATTATAATGGGAGTCAATAATTTTTCCTAATCTTTAACATTTCTTCATAGCATAATGAATTCCTCTTTATTTTTTTCAATATGTTTTTTTGATTTTTCACTATGTTATTCAAACCATCAATCAACCATTTATTTTTCACAACATTAAGCTTATACTCAACAATAGTTTCTGAGTTCTTTGGAATTTAGGACTTGATAATTTCAATTTATTTCATTAGATTATACTTATCTTCTTCAAGTTGCTTTATATAGAGTTTGGCATCACAAACCACTTTATAGGAATTCTTCATTTTGGCTCTCCAAACATCTATCTCCTCAAGAGCATCTTTTAATTCAACCTACATGTCAACTCTTCATTTGAAATATTTTTCATCATTTTTACTTTCATCCCTTTTCAAGGAGCCACCTACCATAGCCACCATATCATTTTATCCATGATATTTGTAGTTATTTATCTCTTAAACCTTATCTTCTTATGAACTATCATGTTTTATGAATGAAGATTCATCTTTTTAAAGAAATTTCTATTAAACTTTTTCTTACCTTTCACATAGTTTGAAAACTTCTTCACAAGAACTTTGACTTCATCCACATTATTATCATGAAACATCTTAAGGCACCTTGCTACAAGATTTCCAGCCTTTCTACATCAAAAACAATCAAGTGGGAGTTTCCCTTTTAACTTTCCTTTTCTTAAATATAGATTTGAATAAAGGAATAAAATTACATAATATGTCTCTTCTTATTCATATATATATTCAATGGTGAGGTTCTTTATGTCCTTGAATTCCACTTATTTGGACTTTTCATTTTTTGAAGGCTCGTTATCAACATTTATCATCTGGTATATGACAATATTACTATGTAAACTATCAAATTTATGCTCATTTGGGTCTTTATCTTCTAGTATAGAAATGTTTTGATTGAACGAAGGTGTAATTTGTCTCATGATGTGTATAATGATCTTTACATCCTCAAAATTTTATCATAGACCATGAATTCATTCAATTGTAACATTCTTCTAATCAAAGAACAAATCTATAGACTCATTAGGGTGCATTCTCATATCCACATACTTGTTTCATTGAACCGGAAGCTTTGCTTCTCTATCATTTGATTATCCCTCATAAATATTTAAAAAAAATTCCCAAATATCATGTGATGAATTACAAGAAATCACCCTCATATATATTTTATTAGATAGGGCTCCTCATTAAGCATTGATTCCTTTAGAATCAGCATCCAATTACCTTCAGTTTACTTCTGATAAATCCCTATTGTCAACACTAGCTGAAATACCATGCATCACTACTATAAATACATCCATTCCTAAGAATCAAAAATAGTTTTGCATTCAATTCTTCTACAAAAGAAAATTATTATAAAATATTGTAATCACTTTAATATTGAAAACTTAAAATTAAACACCTTAGAGAGATAAAATAAAAGTACCACTTGTCTCTGATACCAATCATTAGCCCAACTAGGATAAATACTATGATAGGGGTGAATCAGTGTATGATAGATTAAAACAACCACACCTTCATATCTTTCTTCCTTGATAAAAAAATACACTTTTTTTACATTCTCATAGCAATGTATGAAAAAAATGAAATCATGCATGAGGCAAAGAAATTTTACTTGGTTCACCCACACTAGGCTATATCCAAGGATAATAAAAAGGAAATTTTATTATGTGAAAAATACACTAAAGTGAATTTTTGTTACATTTTTGTGAGTAGACTCATTTTCCCTATGAGTTTACAACCAATCACAATTTCAAATATTAATTCTCTATCAACTTGAGTGTGATTAGTGTTCCTCTATAAGAATTTTATTTTGATCACTTAAATCAATATGTTTTACACCTCAATTGGTGTGTTGTTAAATTCAAATTTCATCCACTTGATGAATACCAATTTTCTACAGATTCATTGGGAAATCCTTTCTGAACTATTTCATGATGCACATTACCTTCATGAATCTCACACAACCTTCTTGAAACTATAAAATTATTTAAAATAATATTCTTCTCCTACAAACCCCATATATTTTGCAAATCTCAAACAACCATCATGAAGAAACCTTTTCTCATGAATATCACTTATCCTTCACGAAGCCCAATATTTTCTTGATGCTTATAGTTTTTATTTGGCTTACATATAATTTGATAATATCCTTTCTTTGATAACACTTTTCAATATAAATCTTCGTGAATCACCTTTATAATTTCATAGCCTATGGAATTTTATTTAGGCTTACTCGACTTTTTATGAGGAGGGGGGTAGAGTCATATTTATATGAATTTCCTCCTATTACCAAATATTTCAAGCTTCTAAATTCCATTTCTCAAAGCTCTCCAATATTTTTTAAAACCTCCCTATATTCGTGAAGCACTAGGGAAATTTTCTCATTCATGAAGCATCTCATATTCACTAAGATTTAATGTATTTTGATCGCACATTCACGATGCTCCACACCATTGTCAAACCTAGCCTTAATGGCACCGTATTCCTTCTCAAAGCTTACAATATTCAAGAAAATATAATATTCTTTAAATCCATTCATTTTCTATATTTTTATATGAAATTCATGGAAATCTAACTTTTGTGATGCTTAAGTCATTCTCTGAATATTGGACCTTAAAATTTTGGCAAACATAGGGAAACAGTGCCACCTTGTATACACATATTTTTGTACTACTTATAGTGCACCCATTACTTTTTCTTAGATCATATTCAACATATCATGTCACCAATATCTTTTAACTCTACAATAATCCTTGTAAACCTACTTCTTCAAGAAATAAAATCAACCCAAAAACATTGCAATGCTACCATGAGGGATTTTTTCCCAAAAGTTTTAATTCTAGTTGAGAGTTAATATTTTTTTCATATATTTACATTTAATATTAGAGTCATCATGTAAAATAGATAAATTTAATTTATTTAAATAAAAATTAAAAAACTATTATAAAATCAATTCATTAAAAGTAAAAAATTTATTACTGAACAGGGTGAAACTTTCATAAATACCAAGAAAATTATTTTAATATCATGTAATATACATATTAAACTAGATGAAACAGGGAAACATAATATAGATAAAATTATGATTAGTTGATCCACCTTCAACCACTCATTTGAACATATGTTTTTAACATGTTTTAGGCATTTGACCCCCTGTGAGTTGACTTTTTTCCTTAATTTTCATTCTCTATGATATGTTATTTAATTACACAAAAAATTATTTTCATACAAAAAGATAAAATTAACCTTATAATATAACTCAGATATTATAATTACATAAAAACCCATTTTATAATGTTAAATTTCTATGATTGATAATTATTTATTTTAAAATAAAAATTGTTTGACATATAAGAAACTATTTTGGGAAAAACATAACTGAGGTTCCAAAATATAAAACAAAGGTTTATAATTTTTAATATATATATATATATGTATTAATTTTATTATTAATTATATATTTTTATCGGAAAATGGATTTATAAATTTTATTTTATGAATATATCCTAATGGTGTAATAAAAGGCATGGTATTTTTATAAATTATTTTTGGATTATTAACCTAAAAATTAATCACTTTAAAAAAATTATAAAAATAATTTATGATAATTTGGATATTATAAATCCAAATATAAATCTCATATTGTAAAATTGTAATTGAAAAATTTAGGAATTTTATCTTTTAAATAGAAAACTAAAATATGATGAAAGTATTTTTATAAGAAAATGAATGTTTAAAATATTAATTGTTCTTGTAGATATTTCCCATAAATTATTAATTAAATTAGTTTTAGTCTACTATTAATATCAAAAATATATTTTTTTCATCAATTAAATTTTAAGGTACCTTATCTGAGTAGACCGCCCCTTTTTATGTTTCTGAATATTATGGTGCTAGAAGGAGGTTTGGGTTGAGTCTGGAGGGGTTTAGTAGCTAAAAGGCTGGATATAGAGATAATTCATAGTGTGTAAATTTTTCACATTGTGTATTATCATTTCATGATTTCTTAAGGGTGTTTTATGGGGTGATTAATAGTGTGTATTTATTTGGGGATAAAAAGTTTTTTGCGACATGTTTTCTTTTTAAACATGAATCCCAACATTCACACGATGTGTAAGATTTACATGCATTGTAAAACCCATGTGCATCGTGTTTATAAATGGTGAAGCGCCTTAGGTTTTTCCTCAATCCCTATGGAGCCTCTTAATTCTAGGTGATCTAGAAACCCTCCATTAAGAATTTTGTGATTCCTTTATCGGGTATTGATTCATATCCCTTTATTTTTTATTTGGGGCGATCTAAGGTGTGTTCCTTATTTGTTTTCTAGGGGGTCCTCTCTAATCAGACTTGTTGCTTCCAGTTTCTTCTCTGCATGCTATATAAATTGATATTCACTATTATAATGATTTTTTATTGTTGTTTTATATGAATTTTTGGTAGGATGTCTTTTGGAGATCACAGTTTTCTTATGGGAGAGGTTATCAGAGATCCTCAATATTGGACCATTCTCATGTAAAGAATGTTAACACATTTGAGTTATGGGATTATTTGTTCCTCTGTTTATTTTGGTGAAATAATAAATTAATAATGGTTTATCCCTTTGGAGGGTAGTGAAATTAACAAAATGATAATTTAATTTGAATGAATAATTTGTTAGTGATCGCATGTTTTTTATGATGCCTACCATTATGATTGTTTGCATCTTTCTTTTCTAGATAGTGTGAAATCTAGGATATTCTTTGTTTGCTTGTTATTATTCTTGGAGTTTATTGCTGAAATTGATAAAGAGCGTAAAGTTGGACTAATTGATAATTAATTAGATTAATATAAATTAAATAATGGGAATGTTTTCAATTTGGGATTTGATGTAATTTGATGGTAACAAAATTGATGTGATGTGAATGTATAATTGAAAATGATCTTCCATGTGATTATTGGAATTGGTATATAATGTGAGGATGTTTATAAATTTTTATAAAAATAAAAGGAATGATAAATGATAATGTTACTTCTCACCATTTGATGAAACTTTTTTAAATTATAGAGATAATATTTAATCTTTTGAAAGATTTTTATAGCTTGATGCCTTAGATTTCCTTTACTTAGAACAAGTGAATAATGAATCAATTAATTCAATGTGAAATAAAAATAAATTTTTTAATAATGGTAATTTCTTTGGAATTAGTTTACTATCTTCTTGAGAAGGTCGAGTGCATTGAGTTTGGAGTTGTGAGAGGTCATTTATGTTTGATAGATGGATGCATTGTTTTTAAGGAATAGATTTATTTTTTGTCTATGACTGTTTGTTTACCAGTTATTTTATGATTTTATATAGTGATGGAGAAGCCTGGGAAGGATGATATGATAAGGGATGGGGAGGCTTGGATGTTATGTGAATCTGGGATGGCTGATCCTGGTATGGATGAAGTGATATGTGGGTAGGGAAGCTCGTATGATGTGATAGATGTTGATGCCTTTGATAGTGAGATGCATCAAGTTATACATGTGGGTGTTGGGGATGGAACCAGAGGTTATAGAATGGGTTGAAGCTAAGAGTACATTTTTATGTGATGATGAGATATGGGATGAATTATTATGAATTTGTTTAATTGTTTATGATAAGTTTCTTATTTTATCTACATTTATTTCCCCACTATTTGAGGTCGTTGGAAGTTATTGGTTGGATGTTTCCTCTTGGTGGTATCTTAGGATGTGTTTCCTAGAGTACCTAGTTTATGAAATGATGATAATAATGAATAAATAATTCTTGACCCATGGGGTTTTTGTTGATTGAATTTTAATGTTAATTCTAAAATTGTGTTAATCTTGATAAACCATGAGTCAGTTTGGATTATGCCTAAAGGGAATGGAATTTAATCAAATGATTAATGAAATGTAATTTGGAATAATATTAACTGTTAATTAATTGGGAATAAATAAATAAATTAAATTAAATTATAAAATTGAAATAATTAATTAATTTATCTCTTTTAAATGTTTGTATGGAAATAGGATATCTAGTCTTAGAAGTGGTGTATGGGAGTTCGAGCAACGTTAGATGCAGTTGTGTTTCAGACTAGTTTATGCCCATAGTGTGTTTAAAAGATATATTAAACCCTATGTATTCTGTAATTTTATATGTTGTCCCACTCATTTCACTTAGGGAAACTAACACCCAGTGGACTATGGCAGTGTTCTTTTCCCAACATCTCAGTCGGTGGATGGATGGTAGATTATCCCCTCTTTCCCCTCTCTCTTCTCATGGTAGTTACTTATATTGGCATACATAGTGGTTAGTTTCCCCATATATGCTTTTAAAGGGATGTGGTGGATTTTTTTTATTCACGCACATGTATACCCGGATATAGTATCCAAAGGATTATTGTAGGTATGATGTGTATATGTTGTGATGACTTGAGGTACTTACTCCATGTATGGGATGTAATGGCTTGAGGTATAAAACCTGATGTATGATACACATCATATGGGCAGTGGTGGGTCCTGAAATCTAATTGATTATTATATATGGTGATGTGATATGGGATGATGTGATGATGTGTTGTGTGAGGTTTATAATGTCATGTGTTGCCTAGGTCTCTTCAAGGTAGCTTATTTTATAAATAGATGGATTTGGATGTGTGATGTTGGGGAAGAGTGGAAAACCAGTGGGGAAGGGGGATCAGTGTATTCTTAATGTTTTATTATTATATTATATTCTCTCTTGTATGTGATACTCAGTGAGTGTTGCCGATAATAAATATGGGCTCTTAGTATACCTATTTAGGTGATGTGTTAGTTTCACTATTGTTCACTTTTCTTTAGTATGCTTTCTTTATCTTTTTCATGAGAAGATATAGGGAGGATCCAACTGAGTATAATGTTATGATAAACCTATGTATATATAAACTATTTTACAGGTCACCAACATAGGTTATAGATCGATCTAGATATTATAAACCCATGGTTTTGTAGGAGCTGTTTGGTCTTTGTGGTCACAATCATCTTTATATTTTTGGTAATTTTAGTTTCCATTTCAGTCATTATTTTATAGTATGAAAGTTCATGTTTTCACTTGAGATATATATATGTGTATGATAATGTTTTGTTTGGTTTATCTATCTTATCTCTCTCTTACTCATGTTCTATTAGAGTGAAATTCCTCTCATATGCGTGTTTATTATACTCTCAGTTCTAGTAACCAACCCAGGTCCTACTGAAGGTGAGACTCAAGAAGTCACTATCTTTATCCCCTCATTATGATATATTTATGGGTAGGGAGTCATAACATATTTGTATCAAAGTTTTAGGTTATGTTATAGGATGGAGTTTATATTTATGCATATGTGAGGTTTCATGTGTTTATAGGGTAATGATGTCAGTTAAGTTTAATGAGTGATATAAACATGAAAGACTAGATGATACATGGGTGTTTATGCACCCATATGATCTAATACATAGACCTATAAGCTTACTGAGCCTTCTAAATTAAGTGATAATGTCTGGAGGGTAGATACCTAGGAAAGTATCATGCTTCATTCTTCTTTGGGCTTGTGTTTGAAATGCGTATACATTGGGATAAGTTAAACCCTTAATAAGATAATAAATTAATTCATTAATTAATGTTAAATATTTCATATTTCAGGTTTAGGAGCTCTAATAGTTGTTCTTTATGGAATCATGGTTCTAGGTTAATATCCTCATCAGGTTCACACTAATGATGTTTAGCATGAAAAGACATCAAATCACTATAGAGTAGAGGTCGAAGATGATGAAACTTGGAAGAGGATACTCTGAGAGTTCCAATTCCAGAGTCTCTAGAATTGTTGGGGTTACATTTCAAATGTATTCAGAGAAGACAAGTTAGATTATGTTGATATATATTTCATGTCGATCAGTTCTTGGAAGGAGAACTGGGTTTCATTGGATGTGATGATGTTGTGTGGATCAGTGAGGAAGTGGTGGCTCTTGTTCCACATGGATCGTGGGGGGTCAATAGTTTCTTGAGAGATGTTCTAAGATAAATTATGAGAAAATTTTCTTTCATAATCATTAAAAGTAGAATGTCACTAGTATTTTCTTACCCTTAGGAAGGGGATTTCCAATGTGTGAGAGATCAGGAACCATTTCAAGACCCTTCTGAAATATTACTCGGACCTATTTTTTGATGAAGAGACTAAGGTGGGGAATTTTTAGGAGGACTTACATCTAGATACCTCACTCTAGGTACCCTCATTTATGCTGAATACATTTTTAGAGGTGATGGTGAGAGCATAAGTTATTTATAATATTTTTTCTAAAACTGTATTATTACTAAATTGGATTCATTAGTATTCCTTTTTAGGTAGAGATGTGGTCTGAGGTTTCTATTTTTCATGATAGAAGAGTTTTTAGTCAGCTAGAGGTTGGTCACATCCCTCAAAATCACTTTTTCTTCTGGGACAAAGTACTCAAACCTAATCCAAGTAATTAGATACATGTTTTTATTATGGATTTCGATCTTAGTAGTGGAAATAGTGCATGAACTTCTAATTAGTGATCTTGGGCTAGGTGTTCCATTTTAGGTTCCTCCATTGAGACATTTTTAGGCAATACATTTTTAGTAGGGTGTTCCAGTTTGGTATTATCAGAGGGGAGATGAGGTAGACAGATTATAACCCTTAGATTCTCCTTATCCATAGAGATAAAATCACAACTACTAAGGTTTTATTTATTAGGGTCAGAGAGGCCATGGAGTAGGTGGTGTCCAGCATCATGATTTATCAATTCCATCACTAGGTGAGCCAAAAATTGTTTGAGGTACCATTTTATTGTTTTCTATATGGGATAATTCTTTGTTTTATTTGTGAGTGATACAATCCTTTATATCAGCTACCCTCATCCATGATTTGGTACTTGACAGAGAGATTCTTCCAGTTCCCATAGTGTTGAATACAATAATTGGTGGTTGAGATGAATTATATAAGGTATGCAGATACTCTATACTAGTTCTGGGGAAGAAACTCTCTTGTGTATATTTTCTATGTTTACAGATATAAATGTATGAATTAATTTTTTTAATGGATTGGTTGTATTTAGTATAGGATATCATGGATTTATCTAGAAGGTAGGTTGTGTTATATGATGCTGATGGAGATCCGTCAATGTTTTTTGATGAGAGATATCGTCGGGTGGGTAGGAGGTGTCTTCCATCCTTGTCAGCTTTTTTTTTTGATTTGATACTAAGATCATTATATGATTATTAATTGGTGTTTCTTGGGTTTTTTAAGAGTTACCTAATGTCTTCTAGATTAGTTTTTAGTGTTACCCAATCGATAGGATATTGAGTTTGGGATTATGATACAGCTAGGAGTGTATCTATGTTAATGTCTCCATATAGGATGGTATCTTATGAGACACGAGAGCTATGAGTACATGTTGATGAAGTTTTTTTATGAGTTTGTTTTAGATAAGTGTGTTGTCTTGGGGTGAATCAATTTATTTCATAAAGAATGCCAATGGTAGTGTGCATCTTTGTATCGATTATCACCGCTTGAACCAAGTGATAGTGACGAATTGATATCCACTTCTGTGGATTGATAATTTTTTCAATCAGGTAAAGGGAGAAAGTAGGTTCTCAAAGATCGATTTACAATTAGAATATAATCTAATACAGGTGAAGGATGAGGATATTTAGAAGACTTTTTTTTCTTCATGGTAATTATGAGTTTTTTTTGTAACTCCATTCGGTGCAACGAATGCTCTAGACGTGTTCATGAGGTTGAGGAAAATAGGGTTTATAGAGTTCCTGGATAATTTCATTCTGGTTTTCATTGAAAAATACTTGTGTACTCTGCATATGAGGAGGAGAATACAGATCATCTATGTGCCTTTTTGAGAATTCTTTGTCATGAGTAGCTATTTGGGTAGTTTTCAAAGTGTGAGTTATGAGCTCATGAAGTCTGTTTATTGGTTCTTCTATTATTATAATAGGGAGTAGATATAGAAACATTGAAGATAGATGAAGTTGTGTGTTGTAAAACCCATAAGATAGTGGCAGAGGTTCATAGTTACCTTATTCTTGTAGAACATTACTGGAGGTTCATAGCTGATTTCTCTTGGGTTGCAACTCCATTAACAGTCTTGACCTAGAAGGATCGGGTGTTCTTGTGGATTGACCACTATTAGGTATATTTTGAGTACATGAAGGAGAAGTTACTCAATTTTCATTTACTTTGTTTTCCAATATAAGTAGTCTAGTTTGAGGTTTTTAGTGATGCTTCATGTCTTGGGTTTTGTTGTGTTCTGATGTAGTGGATATCAATTGTCTCTTATGGGTCTTGTATGTAAATCCCCATGAGTGTAACTATGCCACCCATGATCATGAGTTGTAGGATGTTGTGTTTTCCATGAAGTTATAGTGACATTACATTATATTCTATCATTTTTTGAGTTTTAATATGAATAAGAGCTTGAGGTATATCTTTTCCCAGTATGATATAAACTTGTTTCATCATTATTTTATGGAATTATTTCAGGATTAAGACTATGTGAATTCATCTATGCTAGAAAATGGGAATTTTGTAGATGATGCGCTAACCAAGAAGTCACATAGTGATTCTTTGAGTGAATTTAAAGATTCATGGAGAGTTATGGAAGAACTCTTAGTGATGCATCTATATATGGGTTAGTTTATAGGAAAAGGTTGTCTTTTTTAGTGTAGTTTTATTTGGTGAAACAAGTGGAGGAGTCCCGGTTCATGGATTCTAATGTGGAGGTATAGAGAGACAAAGTTGTTTTTTTTTTCAATTCCCTTGATGGTTGGTCAGAGGATGGATATTACCTAGTGTTATTGCAGGGAATATTTTTTGGTCCTTTAGAAAAGGGTGAGATGGTTCTTCATGAGTTCTATAGTTCACCTTTTTCAGTAAAACCCAACGTGAAAAATATGTAATGAAATTTTATAGGTCATTTTTTCCTTAGTTTAAGAATGTTGTTGCATATTTTATTACTCGATGTTTGGTTTTTAAGAAGTTGAAGGCTCAAAATCATGTTCCTGATAGTTTTCTCCAGCCATTAGATATTTATTAGTGGATGTGGGAGGACATTAGCATATACTTTGTTAATGGTTTACCTCAGTCTTAGGGAGGTTGTGATGCTATATGGTTGATAGTGTTCCATTTATGGAATTATCCCACATTATAAAAATCTGAGATCCAAACTCACTGGATTTTTTTTCAATGAAATATTTATAGGTGGTGGTGCTACTCCACGTAGTCTTGAGGATGATCATCTCTGATTAAGATCCTAATTTTATCTCCATGGTGTGGTGTGGCCTCTATAATTCTTTTGGATCTTTGTTATTCCTTAGCATTGTTTTTCATCCATAGAATAATGGTAAGTTAGAGCAGATCATCTAGATTGTTGAATACATGTTGTTCTCTTGTGTCCTAGATTTTGGAGGTTCATGGATGAGGCACATGTCATTGTTCTAGTTTTCTTACAATAATTTTTCCACTCCACCATTTATTTGGATCTATTTTAAGATCTATACAGCTGACAGTTCCATTTTTCGTTCTACTGGATAGGGGTTAGAGAGAGAGTAATTTTCAAGACATTACTTGTATAGAATACGACATAGATTTTATTGGTAATTAATGAGAGGATGTAGGCAGTACTGTATCATCATAAATCCTTTACCAATCATAGGAGAAAAACTATTGAGATCGAAGTTAAAGATAACATGTTCCTTAAGGTGACTCCTTGTCATGTGCAGTGATGTTTTGGTTATGGGGGTAATCTTTGTCCCTGATTTTTTGGGTCTTTTAAAGTGTTGGGTCATGTCAAGGTCTTGGTAAATTAGGTAGAACTTTTCCCACATATTAGCTAGATACATCAATATTCTAACATGTCATGTTCAATTAGTTATCTTCATGATAACTCACATGTAATCAATTGGGGTGAGATTGGTGTTGAGGATGATTTGACCTTTGATGATTATCCTATGGAGATCCAGGACATCCATGAGAATGTGTTACTTGGGAATGTTATTACTGCGGTTTGTTTCTTATGTAATAATGGTGTCATGAAAGAGTTTACCTAGGAATGTGATTCGTGGACACACAATTAGTACACTGAGATGTTTTCTATTTATCTATTCTCTTATTACATTGTTCTCTTTTGGATGTTGAACTTTCTAGTTTATAAGATTATTTCTTTTGGTTTCTTATTTTGGATTTACTCTTGTCTGATAATTTTCTCTCTTTGGAGAGTTGTTAGAATCTTAATGTTTCCATTGTGTTCTTTTTCACTTATTTTCTCTGAGTTAGGTGGTTGATCTCCTTTGATGGAGATATATTTGGGAGTTATCTCACTGTGTGGTTGTTCAGATGGCCCCTTTTTATTCCCTCTATTAGTTTGGTTTTGGAATATCAAGGATGATAATTTTTTGGGAGGTATATAATGTAAGGTACTATATCCAAGTAGAAAAACCCTTTTTTATTTTCTGAAGCATGGGGTTATTGAAGGAGGTTTGGAGTGAGTTTGAGGGGTTTAGATACTAAAAGGATTGATACATAGCGAATTCATAGTGTGTAAATATTTCACAATATGTATTCTATGTTCATGTATTGTTAAGGGTATTTTACATGGTTCTTCATGACGTGTATTTATTTAGGTTTAAAGGGTTTGATGAGATACATTTTTGTAGAAACATAAATTACAACATTTACATAAACTGTACACTTTACAAGGTGTGTAAATCCCCTCTATAGAACATTTGTAAAAGGTGCACCACTTTAGGGTTTTCTCCAAACCATACGTAATATCTTTATTCTAGGAAATCTAACATCCCTTCCTTTATCCTTTTAGAATCACTTCATTGAGTATTGATTCATAACCATTCATCTTCAATCTGTGGTGATCCAATGTGCGTTCCTTGTTCATTTTCTATTGAGTTCTCCATGATCATTCTCATTTCCTCTAATTTCTTCTTATAATTCTTTGGATCTTGGCCTCTACTATTCCAATGAGTTTTTATTTTTTTTAGTGAATTTTTTTCATGGAGTATTTAAGAAAATTCTATTTTACCATGGGAGAGGTGATCAATAATCTATAATGTTGGTTTTCTCTTATGTAAATAATGTTGGCACATTTAAGGTAGGGTATTCAGTTATTCTCTATTTATTTAAGTGCAATCTTAAATTGAGAATGATTTTTCCTTTGTATGGTTGTGAAATTAGTCTAATAATTATTAAATGGGATTAAATAATTTTTTATAGATAACATGGTGTTGATTCTTTATACCATTATGATGGGTTGCCTCTTCATTTTCTAGATAGTGTGATATCTAGGATAATATTTATTAGAATATTATTATACTTGGAGTAGAATTTTGAAACTAATAAATAAGGTTAAGCTGAAATTAATTGATAATTAATTATAATAATAATAATTAATGAAGAGGCATATTTGTAAACCAGTGGTTAATATAATTTTATAGTAATCAAATCGATGCAATGCACATGTCAAATTGAAAATGATCTTCCATGTGATTAATGGAATAGATAAATAATGTGAATAATTTTTATTCTTTTTGATAATTAATAAGAGGCATGTTAAATGATCATGATACTTCTCATAGTTTGATGAAACTATTTTAAATGCTAGAGATATTTTTTAATCTTTTGATAAATTGCATACATTAATTCCTTAGGTTTCCTGTAGATATAATTAGTGAATAATAATTTTTTTAATTCAATATGGAATAAACATTAATTGTTTGATAATGATAATTTCTAGGGATTGGGTTTCCCATCTTCTTAAGAAGGCCATGTGCATTGAGTTTGGATCTGTGAGACCTCGTTTATGTGTGAAGGTTGGATGCCTTGTTTTAGTGCCTAGATTTCACTGTTGGATATGATTGTCTTTCCCTACTTCATTTTTTATATGAGCTAATGATGGTTTATTCTAATATAGTATATTTTATATGGGGTAGGGAGACCCAGATGTTATGAGATCCTAGGATGAATGAGCCTAAGATGGCTAATGAGATATGTGTTCGGGGAGGTCCTGATGATGTGGAAGTAGTTGACGCCTGTGGTAGCTAGATGTATCGAGTAATTCATGTGAGTGATGGGGATGGAAATAGAGGATATGGAATGGGTTGGATATGGGATTACCTATTTATGTGATTCTGAGATCTAGGATACTCACTTATGAAACTATTTAAGGGTTGATGGATGGGTTTCTTATTTTATCTCCATTCCAATCCCCGCTTGTTGAGGTAGTTGGATGTCATTGGTTGCATGTTTCCTCTTTGTGGTAGATTATGATGGTTTTTCTAGAGTTCTTGTTATATTTAATGATGATGATAATTAATAATTAATTCTTAACCCACAGGTTTGGTGTACATGGAATGTTAATGCTAAAAAGATGTTAATCTTGATAAACCATAGATTCGGTTTGGATTATTCTTGGATGGAAAGAAATGTACTCTGATGATTAATATATTGTAATGTGGAATAATTTTACTGGTAAACTAATATCCAATAAATTAATCAATTAAATGGAATGATATAAATAATTAATTAATTATTGTATCTCTTTTAACTGCTTGTGTTCCTATAGAATTTCTAGTATTAGCATTGGCAGTCGAGAGTACAAACGACGTTAGATGCAACTGAGTCTAAGACTAGGTCATGGAAATAATTTGGTTCTGATATATATTATATCTTATATATTTTGTGATTTTATACTCTACCCATCCCATGTCGGTTATAGAAGCTAACAATTAGTGGACTCTGGGTCGGTTTTCCCCAACATCCTGTTGGGAGGATGGATAGGTAACTACACCATCTGGTCCTGCTCTCTTCTCTTAGTAGTTACTTATACTAGTATACATGGTGTTTATATTCCCCATATATGTGTGTAGAATACAATTATGGCTTGTGGATTTTCATAGACATGTATTCCTTGATATAGTATCCAAAGGACTATTGTTGGTATGATGTCTATAGGATATGATGGCTTGAGGTACTTACTCGGCGTATTGGATGTAATGGGTTGAGGAATAATACCTTATGTATGATAAATTTTATGCGGGATATGGTGGTTCCTGAAAAATAAATGGTTAAAATATATATGGTGATGTGATATAGGATGACTTTATTCATTATTGCATGAGGTTCATGATGTGATTCCTTGACCAAATGTGTTCGGGATGGCCTATTTTAGAGAGACACGGATCAAGACTTGTGACGTTGGGGTAGAGAAGAAAACCATATGGGAAGTTGGAGTGGGGTAAAATTGATGTTTTTTATTATATAATATTCCCTCTTTTATGTGATACACTGTGAGAATTAGTAATGATAAGGATTAGAACATAGTATACATGATTAGGTGACAAGTTAGTTTCACTATTTTTAATTGTTCTCTAACATGTTTTAATTATCTTTTGCATGAGATTAAATAGGGAGATCCTAATGAGTATATTGCTATGATTACCTTATGTATCTATAAACTATTTTTCATTTCATCTAGTGCATTTTGGAGATCAGTTTGGATATTACTATCTTGTGGTTTCACAGGAGTTGTTCGGGCTTTTTAGTCTCTTTCATCTTTAACTTTTTGGAACATGTAGTTTCCCTTTCAATTTTTATATTACTCTATGACATTTAATGATTTAACTTGGGATATTTGTGTGTGTGTGTGTCCAATAAGGTGTTTTTTGGTGTATCTATCTTATTTATCTCTTCCTAATTTTCTCTAAGATGGTAATTCCTCCCTTATGCATGTTTATTATACCCTTGGTGCCAGTCACCAACTTGGGTCCTGATGGAAGAAGGAATTGGGTAGTCACTACCTCTATCCACTAATTATAGTATCTTTGTAATGAGGGTGTCATGAAATAAACATAATATAATTAATTTCAATAAATAATACTCTTTAACACATAGAAATCCAATTTTAGAAAAAATACAATTTTAGCATAAAATGAACTTATTTTTTTCAAATTTATACTAATTGAATTTAATCATTGAATAAGTATTAAAATGGATATTTATTTTTATTTCTATACATATTTATTAATATTTTGATCTCTATTTAAACCCTCTAATTCAATAGTTACACTATAATTCTAATTTTTTTAAAAAATATTATAAATTATCACGATTTCTTTTTAGTTCATTGATGTGTGTTATGTAACCATATTAAAAATAGTATTTGTTTAAAGGGAAATTAATAATAAAATATAATGTTGTTACGTCCCTCTTCCTAAATAAATTTCCTCCTTGAAATTTATTTTATCATTCACTTATGAAAATATCTTTAGGCATCTATAATGGAGACAATAATCAAGATATAATTTCCAACTCACTGTCATGGATAAGACTATAGAAATCAAATTTTACATTATAATAGACATATATTGAGATTCTCAACCATTTTTTCCAATTATTATACCTTAGATATATACAATTATTATAAGATTCCGAGTATATACATTTCACAACTTCATTTTAATTATCCTATTTCCAACCAAATGTTAATACCAAAATGGTTATGACAATATCAAATTAAATCATAGTAAATGATCTAATGAATTTCAAAACTCAATAATAGTGTATATTCTCACTTAAAACCTCCACTTAAACCCATGATATATTTGGTTCAACTATAATATAATTGGATCAACCTACAACTCATTCATTTTAACCAAGGTTATCTATGGTCATATTCCCTTTATGTTCTTAAAACAAAAAAAAATTATACATTACATCATAAATTTATATTTTAATCCTACATAATAGTTCATAATTGGAATGGGAATTTACCAAATAATATCCCCTATGAGTTTCAAAATAGGTCTCCAATTATGTCTCTTTATCCTACACTGATTGAAGATTGAGTTAAAACTAGACTATACTTTTTCTAATTTATTACCCCCAGGCACAACTACTCTAGAGCCTACATCGACTTTATTTCATTCAGAAAGGGGTATTACCTCTAGGAAACCACACCAAATATACTTTACCAAAATATTAGGATGTATCCAAATACTTATACCAAGTCTTATGGTTTCCATCATTGTTCTCTATTCCAAATTAAAAAAATAACAAAAATAATAACTAAAAATAACTAAATCCTTCATTGATGTCAATTGAGGATACTCAAACCTACACTTCATGGTTTAGTGTTGATATTTTTTTAAATATTGGATTTAATAATAATAAATATAACCCAAGATAAAATTTTATATATTTTATATTAATAATATGTTTCACAAAAAACTCACACAAACCTAATAATTTTTAAGGAAATTTTATTTGAATGATAGATAGATAATTTATTTTACAGTACTTGTATAAATTTTTCTATAATTTCACCATAATATAATTCCTTATAAACATACCATATATTGAATTCATCTTCATAACCATTGGAATGGAATAAAAATAACTTTGTGGGCTCAAATTCTCTATAAGGGAAACAATTATCGATACACAATCAATGGTTAGATCATAAGAACATGATAAAACATGAACATGGGGTAAATTTCTATAAAAAATAACATGGTACAATAAGAGTAATCAAGGAGTCATAATATATGGACATTTAATCTCAAATGATCAAACATATAAATAGAATTGGAGTGAAAATCATGAGATAATAATCATGATCAATAGATCATAACCTTTAAATCCAATATATAAATATGGCATGAGATGTAATACCTAGTAAAAATCTATGTAATTTTTTTTTCTTTTCAATGGGATTATTTCGGAACCAGGATCAGAGATGACACCTGATTCCAAAGCTCGGAGAGGCCAGAACGTATTTTTAAACTTTATTTAAAGTACGCTCAGTAATTGTGTGAGCAGGTTTTTCTATCTTTTGAACTGGTGCCCGGATCAAAAATCTGAGGGAATCGTTGATTTTAAAATGTCATTATTCACCTAGGAACGACCTAATATTGACTGGTATGGGTCAACCGAAAAAGATAAATTTCATACTTTTTAAAGAAAAATTAAAAATAAACTTAAAAAGTTTTCAAGTTTATTTTTTTCAAATGGTTTTACTATGATGTAGAACACAATAAGTGTTGCGGTGCAGCAATGAGGCAATTCTAACTCATTAATGAATCTCATTAATGAATTATCATGGAGACACGCAATGCGTCTCCCACCTCTGATTAATCAGAGATGCAGGGTTGAAAAACAACCCTGGGAAAACCTCAGGCAATGAGAATCTCTCTCTCTCTCTATCTGAAGATGATGAATGATGAACACTCAGGCAGAATGAGATTGGATCTAGGTATTGACGAGTGGTAATGAATGTGAGTGGATCACGGATCGATGAACGGTAGAAAACGATAGTGGATGCCAGATCGACGAAAACTCATATCACCCTCCTTCATTAATGACAGATCTGAAATCTAAGTAGGGATCTCTTTGTGTTTGAATTCCATGTTCTTCATTCTAAAAAAATGAGTTCGGATCAACCCATGAATAGTTTGATCCGTGGATCGGGTGTTCATGCAGGAGGGTGCTTTTCTTGGGAGTTTGCATGGAGATTTATAATTTATTGTTGAAACTATGATCTTGAGCCTCCCCTGTTTTAAACTTCTAATGTGGAGGGTGCGGGCCAACACGAACAAGGCTTGATCCCCTCCACCTTATGTTTTCTTCATGGTTAAACATCCAATGTGTCAGTAAGGTGAATCTGAGGCCTTCGCATTGAAGGTGACACCCCACAAAGGCCAAAGGCGGAGACGACATAAAGAAAGAACCACAAGTGTGAACCCAGTGGTTCGTATAAGGATCTGTTTGTGTGCTGGCATCGGTGACCATTGGTGGTGCCCTACGGCAGTGGTCGCATGCAAGTGGTGGTGCACCACGATGGTGTGCTGGAGAGGATCTGCGGCTCGATCATCTACGACAGTGCAGCAAGGGCCTTCAGTGACGGTCGGTGGAAGGTAGAAGTGGTGTGCACAATGCGCACCACGGTAGAGCAGTAGGAGGCCATGGCCGATGAGCCATGACGGTGCACTAGACATGCATCGCATGAGGTGTTGCATGGTGGAGGAGCGGCCTGCATCTATGGGCCATGTTGACCAGAGGGGGGTAGCCATATTGACCAGCTGTGTGCACCCCCATCCAGACCGGTCGAGCCTGTTTGGGCTGATCTAGGCTGGCACTTTGGGCCAGGCCATGCCAGTTGGATCAGGATTCCTGAGTGGTCCAGTCAGTCCCTTGAGTCGGTTCGTTTTAGCAGGCTGGGCCGATGAGTTAAATTTGGGTTTTATACGGCCCCAACTAGAAAAAGAGATAGGCCCGCCAGTGCGGGCCAGGCCGGATAAACCCAGCTCACTAGGTGACCCGACAGACTGGACCCGCAGTCTACCTAGGCCGGGTCCAACGAGGCCCAATGGGCTGGATAAATAGGACAAGTTGTGTGGGACCCCGAGTCGGGTTGGTGGGGTTGGTCTGAACTAGTCAGACCAGACCTGGATGCAACTGGTCCCTATTTACAAAAACCTCAAACCGTGCATCTGATTAACGCATTGTCAATGGCATCAAGACCCTTGAAATGAGGCGGTCCTTTTGGCATACTCCATTCGATCTGGCCAAGTCGGACTGGGCCAAGATGTGACTGGCCCCTGTTTACAGAAAGGGCCATATCTTTCAGACCATGCATCTGATCGACGTACCGTCTACAGCATTGAGACCCTTGCGATGAGGCAGTCCTTTTGAGATGATCTACATGTATTTTGGTGGAGGTTTTAATATGTATAGGTTAGATCGTTCTTGAATCCAACCATTCCATTTTTACAAAAATGCCCATCTATTACAGATCAAGCGTTTGTTCGATGTGTCGTCGGTTGCGTTGGGACCCTTATGATGAGATGGTCCTTTGGGTTACTCTATGTGGAATTACTGGTAGTTGAGGTATGACCGATGGCTTGAGGAGAATATCTTCCTAGAATCAAGTATGCAAAGTGTGGGAATCTAGTGGCTGGTTGTGACGTGAAGAATGAAGAGTGACCATTCTTGGATCAGCAACAGAGTGACCCTTCATGGATCAGAAATGGAGAAACCCTTCGTAGATCAACAATGGATCAACCCTTCATGGATAAACATGAGAGAAACCCTATGTGGATCAGCATGAGAGAGACCCTTTATGGATTAGCAGTAATGTGACCCGTCCTGGATTACCCGCATAGTGACCCGTCATGGATCAGCAGCAAAGCGGCCCTTCATGGATCAGCAGTAGAGGGACCCTTTGTGGATCATCCATAGAGTCTCTCAACAAAATAAGATGATCTATCTTTATGACTAATCATCTTTCCTTCTGTAATTAAGTTATACCTGGTGTGAGCTGTGTCTTTTTATTTGTGATTTACTTTGAGATCTTGCATTTTGGTGTTTTCCTTTTTGTATTTCTGTGAGACCCGAGTTGGTCTCGGGGTCCCTACTGAGTATCGTTATACTCACCCCTACATGGGATTCACCCACAGCTGTTGTGTATTGTGGAGATAATGAAAATATTTGACTGGGACTTTGGGGATCTAGGTCTAGACATTTCTTGGATGTGGATCGATAGACGTGGTGTGCTGTAGTGACATATGACAGTGAACTGTAGATACCCTTTAGGTAGGATCATTAGCGGACAACCTTCGGAGCTTGTACTTCTTTTGTTGTACTTTCCTTTCAGTTGGTCTTGTATTCCAACCCATTTTACTTTTTGTAGTAATTTTACTTCTTGTTGGTTCCAGTTTTATCTTACTTCTCGTAGTATGGGTTGTGTTTGTTTGTGTGTATAGGTTGAAAGGAAATGCCTTCCCTTTTTAGTATATTCCTTTTTGGTCCTTGTCACCATACTCTATTAGTTATATCATAATAACTAAGAGTATGTATTTTTTATGGGGTAATAGTTTTGAGTGTTTTGAGTTTGGATTTCAGGCCAGGGAGTCCAGTGTTGGTGCGGCGACCGACGTATCCATACACCAGGACCCTGAATTATATTTTCTAACTTTGTACATGAAAACACTGGTTGTATGTGTTTTGAAAGTTTTTTCTCTTGATCTCTTTTGATTTATCTCACCAGGTATAACTTAACTGACAATGGTCTATCTTAACTTCTCTCAGGATTCAACTACATAGATAGCCAGCCAAGATTCTAGTGAGGAATCACGATGATGGTCCATCAAGCGATGAGATTTCAGTGCATGGACTAGTTCTAGAGATAGAATATCTAGGTGGTGTAACAAAGGAACAACTACCCATAGAGTAGGAGTTGCTACCAACATTTCTAGTAAAGGATTCACGCCGACTGAGTGTGTTTCATGAGTTCCAGACACAGACACCTTTGATGTTTCAAGGCAAGACAGATCCTCAGGCAGCTGAGGATTTTCTAGAGGTGGTGATGCGATTTTTACATCTGGTGAGGACACCTCCAGAACAGATGGTAGTTCTAGCTTCTATCCTTCTACAGGGCATGGCAGAGAGATGGTATGTATTGACATTTCATATTATTACACCATGATACTAGATCAGTAGTGTGAGGCCTCAAAAGTAGTAGACACCAGTAGAGGGTCAGGTTCTACTTCTCGTGCAGTGGGTAGAGACACTTAGCACGAGACTGCCCGACTCGTTGTGCAGATGACCAGAAGATGGTTGAGGGGCCACTAAGGAAGAGTATCAAATAGGGTGGTCCGTAGAGGGGAAGATGTGGTAGGGGAGTAGGCAGATCGACAGGCAGTGGGAGGAGGTACGAGGTACTACCACCACCACCCTCAGACGGTCCACTAAAAGCTCTGGGAGTAGGTGGATAGGGGTGGGAAAGCTTCAGGCTATGGAGGCCTACGATCATAATGCTTCAGAGATGATTAGAGATATGATCTATGTCTACTCCACCTTAGCTTTAGTTCCTATAGACACAGGTTCCAATCACTCCTTCCTTGCCATGGAAATTGTTCAGAGCTTGGAGATTTTGATCGAGTTTTTGGCTTGATCTTTACTATTAGATACTTCTTTGAGAGGGGATTCAGTGATTACAAACTAGTTCCAATAGTGTGATCTTACTTTAGGAGGTGAGATATTTGGATGGCATCTCTTATTAGTGGTGTCGAGGTCTTACGATATCATTCTGGGTATGGACTACCACAATTCATTCTCAGATTGAATATTTTAGGCACACAGTGTGGTGTATCCATAAAGATGGAAACCAGTTTTCCATTTTCAGTGAAAAGGAAAAATATATCAGTGCGGGATTGACTCTCACATAGGAGGGTGCAACCGATAACTCATCAGATAGCTAGAACAACCCTCAGTGCATTTGATGAGACGAGTCCATGGTTTCCTGCCGTGGTGGATGAATACAAGTATATCTTAGTGATGCCATTTGGTGTGAGGAATGCCCCAATAGTGTTCATGGGACTCATTAACAGGATCTTTCATCAGTACTTAGATTTTTTTGTAGTGGTCTTCATTAATGACATCTTGGCATATTCCACGTCTAAGGAGGAGCACACGATACACCTGCGGATGGTTTTAGAAACACTCTGAGTGCACCAACGCTACGAAAAGATCTTGAAGTGTGTTTTATGGATGAAAAAGGTCCTTTTTCCTTGGACACATCATCTTAGAGGCTAGAGTTACAGTAGATCCAGCGAAGATAGAGGCGGTGCTTGCTTGGGAGCCACCCAAGAGTTTTACCGAGGTGCGGGGTTTCCTTGGGCTCACTGGGTACTATTGGAGGTATATACTCAAATCCTATAGAGTAGAATCACCCTTAAAAGTATTGAAAAAGAAGTTAAAGACCTTATTTTGGACAGAACGATGCTAGTAGAGCTTTTAGAAGCTGATACAGATCTTGAAAATTTCTCCTATATTTAGGCTTCCAGAGGAGGGCACCGACTATGTGGTGTTCTGTGATGCATCCGAAACCAGGCCTAGTTGTGTCCTGATGTAGGTACAAGAATTTATTTCTTATGGCTCATTAAAGTTGAGACTACATGAGTAGAGTGATGTAACTCATGACCTTGAGTCGATAGTGGCAGTCTTCGCACTGAAGATGTGGTGACACTACCTGATGGGTGAGCGTTTCATCATATACTCAGACCAAAAGAGTCTAGAGTAAATATTTTCTTAGAAGGATCTAAATATAAGACAACAGTGATGGATGGAGTTCCTCCCGGACTATTAATTTGGGATATTCTATACTCCTAATAAGGGGAACATTTTGGTATATTCTCTTAGTTGAAGATCAAGTTCATAGTTAATGAATGAAGCCTCAGAGCTGTTGGCCTTGCTTTATATATCCTTCATGGATAGGGAGGAGACAACTTTTCTTTAGTCAATGGTAGTTTTCCCTCCACTCTTACAGTGAGTCAAAGAGGCGTAACTTAGATATTCCATTTGAGAGACTACACATGCTCAGATATCCACGGGGCATGCTCCTGATGGATATTTGAAAGGTGGGGAGTACGACATCCTTTACAGAGGGAACACTATAGTACCAATGATGTTGCGAGAGGTGGTGTTGAGAGAGTTCCATACATACCCTTTGATAGTACATCCAGGGGTGGAAAATATGTACTAGGACCTCCAACATTGGTACTGTTGGTTAGGGATAAAGAAGGCAGATGCAGATTTTGTCTCAAGATGCCTCACTTGTCAGCAATTGAAGCTTGAGCACCAGGTTCAAACAGGTTTGACACAGCCCCTCGAGGTAACCAAGTGGAAGTGGGGTGGGGTATCGATGGACTTCATGATGGGATTACCACATATGTCCTCGAGTCATGATACCATCTGGGTGATCATCGACCGACTCACCAAGTTGGCCCACTTCCTACCCTTTCGGGACCAGGGTTCAGTAGAGAGCTTGGGATGCCTCTACATACAGAAAATAGTTGGTCTCCATAGAGTCCCATCTATGATAGTCTCAGGTCATGATGCATGATTTGTGTCTCGATTGTGGAAGGGATTATAGGAGGATTTTTGGACTTAGCTACGTGGAGCATAGCATTTCACCCATAAAAAGATAGTCAGACTGAGCGGGCCATTCAGACATTAGAGGACATGCTTTGTGCTTGTGTCCTGGATTTTGGTCGTAGTTGGGAGGACCACCTACCACTGGTGGAGTTTTCTTACAACACATCTACCACTCCTCCATCAGTATGGCACCGTTCGAGGCACTTTATGGATGATCATTCCGATCACCGTTATACTGGACAGACCTAGGGGAGTTAGTACTCATGGGTCCAGATATGGTACAGGCTACCACTAAGAAGGTTTAGGTCATGCGAGAGCGGGTGAAAACTATAGAGAGTCGATAGAAGTCCTATGAAGATAGTAAATAGAAACATTTGGAGTTCCAGGATGGGGACCACGTATTCTTACAGGTCTCCCCTCGACAAGAAGATATAGATTGATGATGAGGCAACTTTCATGGAGTACCCAGTGGAGATAAAGGATCATCGATAGAGGATCCTTCGTGGATGGTCGATTCCTCTAGTGTATGTTTTTTGGTAGCACAAGAATATCTAGGAGAGAACATGGAAGAGAGAGGCTTAGATGTGTGATCAATACCCCCATTTCATTTTTTTATCCTTTTTTGGATTTTGGGTACATAAATCCCTAAGGTGGGGAGAATGTAATACCCTATAAAATTCCATATATTTTTTTTTTTGCATTTTAATGGGATTATTTAGGAACCAGGATCTGAGATAGAACATGATTTTGAGGCCTGGAGAGGTCGGAACATATTTTTAAACTTTATTTAAATTACATTCAGTAATCGTGCAAGTGAGTTTTTCTATCTTTTGAATTGGTGCCCAGATCAAAAATCAGAGGGAATCATTGATTTCAGAACGCTGAGATTCGCATAGGAATGGCCTAACATCAACCGGTGTGGGTCGACTGAAAAAGATAAATTATGGAATTTTTAACAAAAAAGTTAAATTTAACTTAAAAGGTTTTTAATTTTATTTTTTTCAAATGGTTTTGTTGTGCTGCAGCGACCAATCAGTGATGTGGTGTAGTGACGAGGCAACGCTGACTCATTAATGAATCAGCATGGTGACATGCAATGCATCTCCCACATCTGATTAATCAGAGATCTAGGATTGATAAACAACCCTGGGAAAACCTATAGAAATGAGAATCTCTCTCTCTCTCTCAGATGATGATGAATGATGAACACTTGTGGAGAATGAGATCGGATCCAGGGATTGACGAGCGGCAATGAACTTCAGTGGATCACGGATTGATGAAAGGCGGTGAATGATAGTGGATCACGGATCGACGATGACTTGAATCACCATCCTTCGTTAATGACAGATCTAAAATCCTGTTAGGGATTGCTTTGTGCTTGAATTCCCCATTATTCATTCTAAAACAATGAACGCGGATCAACCCACACACATCTTGATCTGCAGATTGATCGTTCTTGTGGGATAGTGCTTTTCATGGGGTTTTTCATGTGGATTTATGATTGACTGATGAAACAATGATCTCGAGCCTCCCCTATTCTAAACTTATAATGAGGAGGGCAAAGGCTGGCACGAACAAGGGTGAGCCCCTCTGTCATGTGTGTTCTTTATGATCGAACATCCAAAGTGGAAGTATGGTGAATCAGAGGCCTTCACAGTAAAGGCGACACCCCATGGAGGTCGGAGGAACATATGGCACAAAGAACAGAACACTAGTGCGGACCCGGTGGTCCACACCAGGATATGATGGCGTGCTAGAACAGGTGGTGACAGCCGCGGGCAGGTGGCATCATGCCATGACAAAGGTCTAAAGAGGAGTCGCAGCCCGATCGGCCGCAGCGTTGTGGCAAGGGCCACCGATGAGGACAAGAAACAGGTAGAGCGCTGCGCCAAGCGCACGCCATTATGGAGCAGTAGGAGGCTGCAAAGGATGGGCCATGGAGGATGGGCCGCAGCGGTGCACTGGAGATGTAGCGCACGGGGTGCTGCATGTTAGAGGAGCAACCCACATTCATAGGCCACGTTGACTAGAGGGGGTGTCCGAATTGACTGGTCGTGCGCACCACCAGCCAGTCCAGGCCGATCCAGGCTAGCCCTTCTGGCCAGGTCGGGCCAGTTGGATCGGGCCACCTCAGTGTTCCAGTCAGTTCCTTGAGATGGTTTGTTTTAGCGGATCAGGCTGGCAAGTTAAATATGGGCCACAATGTGGCCCAATCTAGGAAAAGAGATCGACCTGCCAATTCGGGTCGGGTCGGATAAACCCAGGTCACTGGGTGACCCGGTGGACTAGACCCACAATCAACCTAGGCCAAGTTTAGCAAGGCCAAGTGGTCCAAACAGATAGGACAGGTCATGCGGGACCCCCAGTCTGGGTTGGTTGGGTTGGTCCGAACCAGTCAGACCAGGCCCCGACACAATCGGCCCCTGTTTACAAAAATGCCTATATCTCTCAAAATAGGCATCTAATTGATGCACCATCAGTGGAGTTGGAACCCTTGCGATGAGGCAGTTTTCTTGGGATAATCTTATTAGTCCGACCAAGTCGTATCGGGTCGAGATGCGACCGGCCACTGCTTATAGAAAGGGCCATATCTTTCAGACCGTGCGTCTGATCGGCACACCGTCAATAGTGTTGGGACCCTTGAGATGAGGCGGTCCTTTTGAGATACTCTATGTGAGTTTTGGAGGAGGTTTTTATATGGCTAGGTTGGATCAGGATCGAATCCAACTGGGCCCTTTTTACAAAAATTCCTATATCTTACAGATCAGGCGTCTGTTCGATACACCATCTATTGCGTTGGGACCCTTACGAGGAGACGGTCCTTTGGGTTACTCTATGTGGGACTTATTAGTAGTTGAGGTGTGAATGATGGATTGAGGAGAAGATCCTATCGTAATCAAGCATGCTAAGTGCGGAAATCTAGTGGTTGGCTGTGACGTGAAGAATGAAAAGCGACCCTTCCTGGATCAACAATAGAGTAACCCTTCATAGATCAGCAACGGAGTGACCCTTCATGGCTCAACAACAGAGTGACCCTTTATGGATCAGCATGAGAGTGACCCTTCATGGATCAGTAGTAGCCCGACCCCTCATGGATTATCCATAGAGAAACTCGTCATGGATCAGCAGCAGAGAGACCCTTCATGGATCAGTAGTAGAGAGACCCTTCATGGATCAGCATCAGAGCCTCTCAATAGAATAAGATGATCTAGATTTATGACTAATCATCTTTACTTTTTTACTTAAGTTGTACCTGGTGTGAGCTGTGTCTTTTTCTTTATTCTTTACTTTGAGATATTACTTTGTGGTATTTTCCTTTTTGGATTTCTGTGAGTCCCGAGTTGGTCTCAGGGTCCCTACTGAGTATTATTATACTCAACCCTACATGGGATTCTCCCGAACCTGTTATGTCTTGTGAATATAACAGACAGCTTTGACTGGGACTTTGGGGAGCCATGGATAGACATTTCTCATAGGTGGATGAATAGATGTGGTGTGCTTTAGTGACATCTGACAGTGAGATGTACCTACCCTTCAGGTTGGATCCTTGGCGGATGACCTCTAGAGCTTGTACTTCTTTTTTTTTGTACTTTCCTTTCAGTTGGGATTGTATTTCGGCCCATTTTACTTTCTATAGTACTTGTGATTGTTTTCGTTTCAGTTTCAAATTACTTTTTGTAATATGGGTTGTGTGTGTGTGTACAGGTTGAAAGTCACTACCTTCCCTTTTTATGATATTCCTTTTCGGTGCTAGTCACCAGCCCATGGCCTATGGAAGGTGTTCTTAGGGTAGTCACTACATGATCCATGGGGGATAGGTTGTTACATGAGAATAATAATAGGAAATCATAAAAAATGAATTAGGAACCACTACATGATTCCCTTTTATAGTGGATTAAGAATTACTATCAGATTAACATAAAAATGTAGTGTTGGAATCACTTCATAATTATCATAACATAGGGGAGTGAGCATCACTACCTGGTTTCCATAACATAATAGGATAAGGCTAATTACCCATATATCCTCTTGGTCTTGGGATAAAAACCCATGTAGCCTCTTGGACTCAGCCTTACCACCTATATAACCTTTTTCTTAGTATTACAACCCATGTACACTATTAGGGTTGTACTAACCACATGTGAACCCTATTACACTTGGTGTTACCACCAATGTACCCTATAGGTCTTAGTCTTACCAGGTGTGTACCCTATAGAGATATTGAGTTATAAAATTTTCCAATGAATTCATGGGTGATATAGGACCCCATGCATGAAAATATATTCAAAATATATCCACATGGAATCATTATTTTTACATATCACACGAAATCCATCAAAATAAAATGGTTTTTATAACATTTGTAAATAGTATCACATAAAATGACTTCAAGAATTATATCGGTTGACAAAAAATTCAATCACCATAAAAGATCATTTCACAAGGAATATTAGAGGGTGATTTATCCAAAAATAATCAAAATAATGTAGATATTTTAGAGGTATGTATTGAAATAGAATCAAAATCCTGAAAAGTGATTTCATAAAAAAATTAACCTTGATGTAAAGAGATGAAGTTATGAGTTCCCTTAAAATTTATTTTCAAGAAAGTAACATGAAATCCTTTTTAAAATTCCACTTTAAATGAAATATGAATAATGTATACTTTAGTAATATGTAAATTTTTTATAGAGGATATATGGAGTGAAATATAAAATATTCAAACATGAAAAGGAAATAAAATCAATATTTTAAATTATGTTTATTGAAACTCAAACTATTTAAAAGAGTAATAATGTTTCTATTTGAAAAGTGGAGATGATAATTATTAATATCACTTAAAATAATACATATTTGGATTTAAAAATAATAAAGGATAATATTTTTAGGAATAATGGATATGTATATTAAATATAAAGAGTTCATTAGATATGATGTGAATTATTCTTAATAATTTTATGATTTTATTAGAAATAAATTCCTCAAGGATGAATCATGGGATTAAATATATCATTATACAAATAGATAAATATAATTAATTATATAATCAAATATTAAGGTCTCAGAATCCATATATAGATGAAATAATTTTAATAGGAATCATTATAACCCAAAGAAATAATATTAGAGTTAACAAAATCCCTTACAAAATTGGTATCTCTAAAATTGAAATCCCATGAAAGATATAAATTGAGATAGATTTTTTAGCCTATTTAATTTCATAAAAGTATCATAAAAAATACATAGGAAGGTATATACACCATAAAAAATAAAAATTGGTTAATATAGAATATTTCAAAAATAATGAGAAATGATATGATAAGAACTCATGTATTTTGTAAAATTTGAGTAAAACCCCTTTGAAAGGGAGAACATTAGGTGGAATTATAAATACCTTGAATTTAATGAATTTATCATAACATGAATATATAAGTAATTATATATAATAAAAAACTAAACAATTGATGAATATGTAATATGTATCAAAGGAATAAAGTTTAGATGAGAAACCCTTACTGTAATTATCGACTACCATAAAACCACTTTATCCTCTTATGTACAAACCTAAATATCATAATAACTTATTTAAGAACATTATTCATGACTAATAAATATTAAATAATCCACTTATAATAATTATCTATACATATATTAGTTAGTTATAGTTTATTTTCATCATCGAATACTAAAAATTTCATTCATTTCATACATGTTTTGTAACGACGACCAGGATTATTCTTAATTGATACAAAGTTAATCATTCTCAAATTATTAATGGTACTAGAATAAAAGGTCCATAATGATTTATAAAGTTTAAATATAATTATAATATAGTTTAATTTATGATAGAATAAGAGGAAATTAGTAATGATCTTCTTTTAGATAATTTACAGATATCAATATGTTACATTATAATAATCGTTGATTTTTTTTTGTCATCCTATCAGACCATCCATATAGGTGGTAGTTTTCTTTTATTCATGAGGGAAGATTACATTTTCCATTGAATATAATGATGTTTTTTAATGGTTGTACCATCAAAATAATAACATTTTTTATACTAATGATTCCAATGTAATTATATATATATATATATGGTTAGAATAATTTTGGGGGAGGAAGATTGAGGAAAAATGGTTAAGGAGTGGGTAATACTCAAATTGAGAAATTAAATTATCTCATGGAGGACCTATTGGAAATGGAGAATTTAGGGATTATTCCTTGAAAAATGGGATTCCAAATGTTTAAGTGGTGTCTAAGGGAAGTATAATGGAAACAGGTTTAAGGTATTTTTGAACTAGAAGTTTGGCTCAAAGCAGATGGAAGTGAGCTTCTTTAATAGGTTAAAAAGAGGGATATTTACTTATAATTAAATAGTAGTTGAGGTGTAAAGATGGAATTAAATGGGATTTATGTGAGTTACATGAGGAATGGTTGGTGAGGCATGTGGATTTAAATTTTTAACCAAAAAATGAATTTAGAGGTTATAAGTGTCATGCAAATATTACAAAATTCCATACACATATGTTACCCATTTTTACCCTTATTAAAATTGATTAGATTTTAACCATGGAAAATTATTTTTTTAATAAAAATATAAGTTTAAAAATCATAAAAAAATTCAATGTAATAATATTAATTTTTAATATATTTTAACATTTTAAATTTGTAAATATGTGATAATTAACTTTTAGATTAAAACATAAGATATAAGAAAAAAACTCTTTTTTTATACAAATGAATTTTTATACATTTACTTATTTTATTCAAATTGAGTGATAATATGTTTAGGAATCATATTGGTGTTATAATTTAATATTGATTAATTTAATTTATTTATATAAAAAAAATAAAAAACTCTTATGAAATCAATTTTATGAAAATAATTACTTTATAAGTTAAAAGAGTGGATATTTTATAAAGATCCATAGATTTTGGTTAATGTCATGTCACTTTCAAATGAAAGAGGATAAAAAGGTAAAAAATTATTGGGAAGGAAGGCTAATTGTTTGAGTAACAATCAAACACACATTTGGAGATGTGTTTTAATTTTTTTTTGTTCTTTTAACCCTTGTATTTGATTTTTTTACCCTAATATACATTTACCACAATAACATATTTTTTTTACATTGTGAACTAATTTTCAGAAATAAAAGTAAAATTAATATTACTAGATAATTTTGATATAATTATTCCAAATAGGAAAAATATTTTATAATAAAATTTCTAAGATAGGAAAACATTAATTTTAAAATAATAAATGTATAGCTTATAAAAACAGTTTTAGAAAAAACATTACTTATCTTGCAATATATCAAATGTATGTTTCAAATTAAAGAATAATAATTTTTAAATGTTTAATTTTACATATTAAATACATCATTTTTTATGTAAAGGTTTCATTAATTTAATCAATGCTTATATCCTAATAAATACTTAAAAGTCACTATATTTGTAAAAATGGTAATTTTCACTATTCACATAAATATCAATCTTTAAAGAAAAATATAAAAATTTCACCATAAAATAATTTTTATGTTATTAATCCAAAATGATGTTAATTTTTTCAGATTAAAATTCTAAAATTTATTAATTTTATCTTTTAAATGGGAGAAATAATATTATAAATATTTATTTATAATAAAATAAAATTTTTATATTTTAACTATTATAATTATAATTTCCATCAATTACTAATTAAATTAGTGTTAATAAATTGATCATATCAAAAATATAATTTTTCACCACTTAAAAATAATTTACTTAATTTATTTAAATAAAAATTTATAGCACCTAAAAATCGAATTTTATAAAGAAAAAAATACATTTTTAATCATGAAATTATTTTATTAATTGCTTTGTTTTACTAGTTGAATTTAATTAGTGAATTAGTATTAAAAGTGATACTATTTTTTATTTCTAACTAAATTTTATAGTTTTGTTACCACTATTTATACCATCTAATTCAATGACTGCTTTACAATGGTTATATTCAATCATATTATTTTAATATATCGTAGTTTTTTTAAATTTTGGTGTTTTTTGTGAAGAAATATTATTAAACATAGTATTTATTTATTGGAAAATTAATACTATAATATCAATATATTTCATTCTCCAAATTAAATAAAAAACTTCCTCAAAATTTTAATTATAATTTAATAATAAAATTAGATCAAGATAACTGATAGACAAAAATACTTAAGATAAAATTTATAACTCACTATCACGGGTACTACTATAGAACTCTTATTTTCCTTTATAGTAGAAATATATTGAGATGATAAATAATTTTTTCCAAATATTCTTCCTTATATATCTATTAGTCTTATATGTTTCTAGAGACATACCTTACACAAATTCATTTTCATGATCCAGTTTCCAACCAAATACTAAAACCATAATGGTTAGGATAATATCTAATAAAATCATAGTAATTTTTTATATGAAAATGAAAAATAAATCTTATGGAGACTTCTCCATTAACACCTTCACTTTAACCCATGATACTATCATTTCAACAATGATACAATTGTATCAATCTATATATCCTTTATTCAAACATAGGGTATCCATGGTTATATTCTTATTAGTATCTCTGACCCAACTAGTTATTCATTACATAATAAACATATATTTATATCCTTCACAATGGTCCATATTGAGCATATGAATTAACCAAATCATATCCCCTGGTGCATCTATACTAGATCCTATATCCACTTGCTTGTATCCAAACAATAATGTTATTTATAGGAAACCAAACACTCTAGTCTTTATGAAAATTTTATGATTTATTTACATACATATAATTATCCTTAAGATTTCCACTAAATATATTTACTCATAATCCATAAAAAATAATATAACTAGTTCCCAAAAATAACTAAATCATTCATTTATTCGAACCTAGGTGCTCTAAACTCATACTTATAGGTCTTGTGCCAAAAAACATTATTTACATGCTAGATTTGATACTGAGTGATACGACCCAAGATATACATGAATAAATTTCAATTTAATATTACATCCCGTAACAATTTCATACAATATTAATAACCATTAGGTTTAGTGTCTTTGGAGACTGTATATATAAATAAATTATTTTATAACACATGAAAATTTTTCAATAGTCACAACAAACTAGACTTCCTTCTATACATCTCATATTTTATACTCATTATCATAGATTGGGGAATTGAAAATAGAATAAAATGGTGAGATCAAATGTTTAGTAAGGGAAAAATTATCAAAACTTCATCAAGGGTTAGATCGTTACCATGTGTGAAAACATGAGAATATGAGAAATATCTAAAAAATAATAACATAGAAAAAAATGTGTTGTCTATGAGTCATAATATAAGGATATATAATCTCAAATGATCAAACTTATATTATTGAAAAGGAGTATGGAAAATGGGGAAATAGTAATGATCAATGTGGAATAACCTATGAATATAACATAAAAATGTAGAGTAATCATAATCATAGTAAATCACAATGAAATAAATAAGTATTAACTACCTAATTCCCATACATAGTAGATAATAAATCACTATTGGATTCCCAATCATAGTGGAGCATGAATCACCAACTAATTCCCAAAACATAGTGAAGTAGGCATAAATGCACAATTTTCAAAATATGTTGGAGTAATAATCACCTCATGATTACCATAACAAAGTGGAGTATATATAAATTTATGATTCCCATAACATAGTGATTCTTTTATAACAACTATTGTGCCCTATTGGGAATAGTTTAACAAATCATGTATTCTTACAACCTATCCTAGAGGGTCTGGTGTTGTGACTACCCCAAGCCCTCCTTCAATAGGCCAGAGGCTGGTGACTATCACTGAGTAGGAATATCCCACAAATATGTGGCATTTCCTAAGTGCATGAATGCACAGACACATCTCTAATCCACAAGTTCTGAAATGTAAAAGCACTAAGTAAACAACTCATAAAAACCACTATATCCCATAACCACAGTACAATAGTGAAAGTACCAGAAAGTAAATAGGGGCAAAACAAGCCCACTAAACAAAAAGAGTCTACAGCCGCATGTCCAACCTATAAAGTAAAAGGTACAGGATTATTGTCAAAAAATCTACTGGAACACACCTCATCCTATCTGGTCTCACAATGAAATACCTGGTCCTGGTCTTCCTATAACATCATCAAAGAGTTTATCTTCTACACAAGACATCACTCATGTGAGAAAATCCTATGTAGGGGTGTGTAAAACAATAGTCATTTGGACACCCTAAAACCACAAAGGAATATCACAAAGGAAATACCACAAAGGAAATTCCAAAACATAAATATGATGAAGGAATGCAAAAAATAAAATACCACTAAGTAATACCCCAAAGGAATACCACCAACAAATACAATAAAATAATTCCATAGAGGAATACCATAAAGGAATGCATAGTGAGCTCCCTGAAGATATATGTCTACAGTAAATATATCAATAACATCCTGATATATTCAATCTAATAATACATAAAATCTAAAAAAGACACATGGTATATATATGAAACATAGTCTCCATAAGACACATTGTCTTCATAAGACACATAGTCTCTATAAGACACACAATCTCTAGGTCATAGCCAGCCATAGAAATGTTTTCTCAAATCACACTCATTATATGATAACTCACTCCTCAAGAAATTAGGTTGTATGATCACTCCCACAAAAACCCACAAATGATATTTTTAAATGATCTTCTCTTTGTAAGGGTCCGAATATCGTAGATGTCTCATAAAATTCATCAATGGTTTGAAATTTATGTTTGTTTTAAATTTCAGAAGTGGGTTCACTAGGATGTGGACCAACTGTGCGGTCAGTCTACCGACCGTGTGGTCCGTCCACCAACTATGGTAGCTGACCACCATGATCGACCATCTCATGGTGGCATGAGCTTCCATGAAGGTCGACCATTCCCCTACTGACATGGTCGCATGGTAGTTGGGTCGACTGTGGCCTAGTCTGGTTGTCCATGGCCGACCCAAGTCCGCCTCGAACTGCAGGGTCTGACCCGACCTACTGGGTCTTACCCGGTCTATTGGTTTAACTCAACCCACTAGGCCTAACCCACTCTAGCTATGCCCACCATCCAAGACTGGCTCACCCACCCAACCTGGCTAGTTTCCAGTTCAGTCCGCTCATGCAATCACCCATGTAAACCACCATTGGACCACCCCCACCCCCACCCCCCGGTTGTGTCCCATGCAGTGTCGGATGTACCGTACCACTTTGCACCACCAGCTACCATCACCCTTTTATCTGTGATCTACATTTCTTCCTCTAGTCCTCTAATATCTGAAACAAAAATACCTTTTTGATCCCTAGGTCCTGAGATACACTGATCTGAACTCTGTTTCGTCTTGCCACTAATTCAGGGATCTAATCACATATCGAGCCTCCTAGAAAGTCGATATATGATCATGAGGATCAAATGATGAAGAATTAAAAGAATGGGGGAGAGAAAGAACAAGAACACCCAAATAATGATCCTTGTCCATTGTTCATGCTGGCCTCAATTCATTCTCGTTAGATGGATAAACGAAGAGGATAAACCAATCTTCTGATAATACCGAAAAAAATATCCCATCCCACAACAATCATCAAACCACGGATAAATTTGTTTGTGGATTGACCTATGTTCATTATGGAAATAAATAATGAGGAAAATAAACCAGAAATAAAATTCCCTACTTGGGATATGGATTGTTCATTGTCAAGGATTAATTGTCATTAGCAATCTGTCAAGATCGATCTCTGATCCCAGTGCTTGTCTTTGCTGCTAATATAATTCTCCAAGGACTCTCTCTAGAGCCTCCAGGTAATTTCCATGGTTATGAGCCTAACCATGGTCTTCATTTAAAATAAATAGCATCACTGCATCTACTTATCGTAAAAATAAAATAAAATCATAGTTTATTTTATTCATTAAAAATCCCAAAAACTATTTTTCACTGTTGACCCACACCATCCGATGTTAGACCTTTCCTAAGGAAACACCATATTACAAACTCAACGGTGGTATAGAATTTCTGATCTGAGTCACCATTTATGAGTTATTATGATTTTAAAATAAAATATTTTTTTATAATTATTTTATTTATAGTTATGTCCTTGGATACTTTTTCTTCAGATGTATTGTGCCAAGACAATTTAGGCCATGCCTAGGGTA
Organism: Viscum album; assembly: GCA_963277665.1. NCBI lineage: Eukaryota > Viridiplantae > Streptophyta > Magnoliopsida > Santalales > Viscaceae > Viscum > Viscum album. Next base: position 2,133,175,977 of record OY728156.1, on the reverse strand, counting down.
AAGCCTCTATTTTGAGATCAAAGATGCCCTCATATTTCTAATCCAAACACCCATTTAAAATAAAATCCACTTTTTTAGGAAAGTCATGTGTGTGTGCTATTAAAAACATAACATTTCTCAATGAATTGTTTTGGGCACTCCAGGCCTCAGAATCGCACGCCATCTTAGTACCTAGTCTCATAATTTTCCCAAATAATTTTTAAAAATAAAATCAGAAAAATAAAACTTAATAAATTTTCCCCACCTTAGGGATTTACATCCCTGAAAATCCAAAATTGGGTATACTCAAACAAATGAGGCTACTAAGCATGAATCTGAGTCTCCCGCTCCCATGTTCTCTCTTAGATATTTCTGTACTACCAAAAGACACACACCAGAGGAATCGACCACCAATAAAGGATCCACTCATGTCGATTTGTGATCTCCATCGGGTAGTCAACAAAATTCACCTTGTCATCGATTTCTAGCTCACCCCAGTCAGTGACATGTGATGGGTCATGCACGTACCTCCTCAGATGTGACATGTGGAAGACGTCGTGTACCCGCTCTAACTATGGAGGTATATACAAGTGGTACTCCACCTCACCAATTCTATGTTGTATCAGTAAAGGTCTGATGAACCTCACAGATAGCTTACTGCCCCAAACAAATCTTCATAATCCGTGTTGAGGTGAGACTCTAAGGAACATGTGGTCTCTTATCTCTAACTCTAATGGCCTCCATCATCTATCAGCAAAAGACTTATGAAGGCTCTATGTAGTCTTCATCTGCTCCTAGATGATTTTCACCTTCTCTATAGTTGCATGAACTAATTTCATGCCCATGAGTGTAAACTATCCTGGGTCCATCCAGTAAAATGGTGACCTGTAGGGTCACCTGTACAAGGCCTCTAATTGTGTCATACTGATGGTGGAATAGTATTTGTTGTTGTACGCAAACTCCACTAGGGTTAGGTGATCCTCCCAAATGCAGCCAAAATCTTACATGAAATATTGTATCATGTCCTCCATAACCTATATGGTCCGCTCTATCTACCCTTCCTTCTATGGGTTAAACACTATTCTCAAGAACAACATAGTCCCAAATTCCTCTTGAAATCCCTTTCACAACTGGGATGTAAAGAGATAATTGCAATTTGAGACTATTTTTTATGGAAATTCGAGGAGTCAAACTATCTCCTACATGTAGAGGCATCCCAATCTCTCTACTAAACTATGCTTCTGAATAGCTAGGAAGTGGTCCAACTTGGTGAGTCAGTCCACAATTTCCCAGATGGTATCGTGTCCCCTAGATGTACATGGTAAAACTATCACAAATTCCATCAATATCCCATCCCACTTTCATTTCATCACCTCGAGGGGTTGGGTCAAACCTTTTGGAACCTGGTACTTGGCCTTCACCTACTAACATGTGAGGCATCGAGAAACAAACTTTGCAACTCCCTTCTTCATCCCTAGCCACTAAAACTAACTTCAGAGGTCCTGGTACATCTTTACCACACCTGGATATACCACCAAAGGGGGATTATGGAACTCCCTCATAACCTCCTCCAACAATTCCATTGGTACTACTATGTACCCTCTGAAATGAAGACGTTCTCCCAACCTTTTGAATATCTATCAGGGTCATTCCATGTGGACATCTGAGCACATAAAGTCTTTCATTTGGTATGCCCAATTTGTGCCTCTATGACTCTCTATAAGAGTGGTGGTGTAACAACCATTGAATGGAGGTATGTTTCTCCATCCACATCTACAATGGATATCTTCAATGAGACCAACTGATCTGATGCCTCATTCGGCAACTACGAACTTGATCTCCTACTGTGATCATCTGCCACCACGTTCCCCTTTCTATGAGTAAATAAATTCCCAAATTCATATTCCTAGAGGTACTCTAGTCATCACCTATATCTCAATTTCAGATCCTTATGAGAGGATATATACTTGAGACTCTTGTGGTTAGAGTAGATGATAAATTGATCTCCCATCAATTAGTGTCACCACATCTTCAAAGTGAAGAATTACACTGCTAACTTTTGATCATGGGTCACATAGTTCTACTCATGTGGTCTCAATTGGCATGAACCATAGGCAATCATCGCTTTCCCTTGAATCAGGAAAAAATCAAGCTCATTTCTTGATGAATCACATAACACCACGTACTTGGTACCCTCCTCTACCAATCTCAAGATGGTTGTGCTCGTCAATCTCTGCCTCAAGTGCTGAAAACTCTCCTGGAACTTCTCTGTCCACATGAAAGGTTGTCCCTTTCATGTAAAATCTATCAAGGATTTTTCCACTCTATAAAATTTGGGTACAAACCTCTGATAGTACACATCCAAAAAAAGGAAACTCCACACATTGGTAACACACTTAAGTGGATCCCATGCCAGCACCACCTCAATCTTCACCAGATCCACTATAACTACAGCCTCTGAAATGTAATTTCCTAGAAAATAAATCTCCCATATACAAAAATGACACTATAAGATATTCCTATAAATTTGGTTCTCTCATAGTGTATCTAGGACTATCCTCAAGTGTCTTGAGTGCTCCCCTTCAGATGCCGAGAACACTAGGATTTCATCAATGAAGATGACCACGAACCTATCTAAGTAATGATGAAAAATCTAATTCATGAGTCCCATGAACACTGGGGGGGAATGCGTCATGAAAACAAAATTAAAAATTACTCATAGTGATCATAACGACATATAAAAGTTGTCTTCGGTATATCCTAATCTCATGCTTGCAACTTGTGATACAATAACCTGTTGTTGATCTTCGAGAACCACCGCACTCCTTTCAACTAATCAAAGAGGTCGTTGATTTTTGGTATTGGATACTTGTTCTTTACAGTCACCTAGTTTAGGCACTAAAAGTCCACACATAACCTCAAGATCTCATCTTCTTTATTGGAAAATAAAACTATGGTTGCCCTGGGTTAAAAAGTTGGTCTCATGAAGCCCTTCCACTATAAGTCCTCCAACTACACCCTCAACTCATGAAGCTCTCCAAGATCCATCTAATATTAAGGTGTAGATATCAGAATCATCTTGGGAAGTAGATAAATAAATAATTACATCTCCCTATAGGGAGGTAAACCTAGAACATCTTCTGAAAATACGTTCTTATACTCCACCACTGTAGGAAACTAGGGACTCATATCACCAACTGCAATGAGGGTATAGCTAGCCAACTGATGAGTAATCGGCTACAACCTCCTATGTGTGAGTCCATCCTATGCTGCATGTGTTTCCTTTTCACCAATAAAGGAAAACTTGGTCTCATCACTACGGACACATTGCACTCTATGCCTAAAATGGTCAATTTGAGCATGAACTATGTATAATCAGTCCATACCAAGAATAATGTTATAAGGACTCGACACCACTAACAAGATATCCCAACTAAAACTCTTGCCTCCAAGAGTAAGGTCACACTGTCTTCACAAGTGTGTGATTATTGAATCTTCTCCCGTAGGAGTCTCTAAGAATAAGTGTTGAGTCAACGGTTCACCCAAAATCTTCATGTCCCAAACAAGGTTCATTGAAAGAAAATAATTACTGACACCTATGTCTATCAAAACTAAAGAAAAGTTAGAAAAGGTATAGATCATACCTCTAATAATCTGTAGATCCTTGGGGTCATATTCCTCCATCACCTGTAGATAGCCTCATCCTTGTCCACCACCTCTCTAAGACTATTGTGGACCACCTAGGGGTGGTGGAGGTAATAGCTCAAACCTCTGACCACCTCATGATTCCATGTCTGCTTCCCTACCACATCTTCCACCCTACAGACCATTCTTCTCCTGCCTCTACCTTGGCCTCAGTGGCCCTCGACTATATCCATATCATTCATACAAAGTGTCAGGAAATCTTGTGCCTGATGTCCCCAACTGCCGCACAAGTAACACAGAATGTTCCTCAGCTGACTCAAGATACTCTAGGTTCCCTTCACCACAGATCCTATGTACTGGGATCATCTCCTGAAGCGGCTGACCTGATTGGGACTCTGTGACTTCTATCAACCTCCTACTTCCAAGGAATCACCTACCTAGTGCCTACTAGTAGCTCCCACTACCAATGCCTACTACGCTAGAAATCTCTCCACTAGTAGGGTTCACTCATATTCCCTATTATATATAGGAATTCTAAGACATATCATGGATTCCCCGATCTCCCAACGTAATCGCTGCTCGAATTTCTGAGCCCTGAATAATTGGTCTCATACCATATCCCTAGAGTAGAGTGAAAGATCATCAAACCTCACTAAATAATCTTCCATGATCACACTTTCATGCTATAGATGCAAAATATCTTGTATGAGAACCAGTCACAACGTGGCCAGATAGAACTCCTCTCTGAAGAGATGCTCGAAGTATTCCCAGGAGAGAGTTGTATCATTGTGTGTATGGGTCACTAAGCTCCACAATATCCCTACAGAGTCCTAAAAAATACTCATGGAAATGACTACCATCTGGTCAGAAGGTGTCCTCACAAGGTAGAAGACACAGATAACTACCTCTAGCTGATCCTCAACTACCTGAGGTATAACTCGCCCCAAAACATGGGAGTTTGTTGCCTCTGAAACTCATGAAACATACTCAGTATGTGTACATCCTCAGCTTGTAGTGATGGTACTAGATACTTCCTAACAAGTGTTGTTATAGCTAGAAAACCACCTGGTGGTGCTATCTTGGGTACATGCCCTTGTATGGATGCCTTGTTGCTAGGCGGACCATCCTTGTGATCACATAATGGAATCCTGGCTGGAATTCTTTGTGGAGTAATCCTATAATAAAACAAGATGTACCACGATTAATAGATTATATCTAGAGAGCAGAATCAAGAAGGAAATTAAAGACACAGCCCATTCCTATATGTTTCATGTAGCATTATTTTCCTCAAAACCAATTTTTTTATGTACTGAGTCGAAAAGAAGGTACCTAGAATCCTTTTTTATGGATATGTTGGACACCACACCAAAACTAGATTCCATGGACTAAAATAATAACTCGAAACACTTAACAATGTTTCCCCAAACCAGCCTCACAGACTCCCGGTCCTAAGCTAAAACCGACCTATCACTCTGATACCACTCTGTCACGATCCAACCTAGAGGGACCTATTTCATGACAACCCTAATACCACCTCCAATAGACCAAGATCTAGTGAATATCACTGAGTAGGCATATCCTACAAATTGGAATCATTTTCCTAAGTACCTGTACACACACACTCATCTATACGCCAAAAATGAAGAAATGTAAAATTACTATATAAACAATGAAATAAAACCACTATGTTGCACAAATAGAGTACAATAGTTAATGTACTAGAAATTACATTGGTCCAAAACAATCCCACTAAAAGAAAAGAGTCTACATCCATAATTTCAACCTATAATTTAAGAGGTACCGGGACTGTCATCGAAAAGCTACTGGAACACACCTCAATCTGTCTGGTCTCACAAGGAATTTCCTGGTCCTAGTCTGCTTGGAACTCCATCATAGATTTTATCATATTCACAATACATGACATGTGTTGACAAATCCTTTGTAAAGGTGAGTAGAACAATACTCAGTAGGACACCCTGAAACCACAAACAAATACCACAACAAAATACCACAAAGGAAATACCATAAAGTAATACCATAAAGGAAATATCATGAAGGAACACTACCAAGTAATACCATAAAGGAATACCACAAATGAATACCACAAAGGAATACCATAAAGGAATGCATAGCCAGCTCCACATAGATATATTTCAACAGCAAAAAATTTCAGAACAACCTGATATATTCAATAAAATAAGACACACAGTCCCAACAAGACACATAGTCTTAAAATGAAACACATTATCAAAAATACACACAGTATCCATATGACACAAAGTCTCCATTTGACACATAGTCTCAATAAGACACATAATCTCTAGGTCACATCCATCCACATAATTTTTTCCTTGAAGTGCGCTCGTTCTGGGAGAAATCACTCCTCATGCCATTATGTTATATGGACGCTCCCAAAAAAACCCACTTAAGATATTTCTTAATGATTGTATCATTGTAAGGGTCCCAAAACTAAAGACGATGCATCAAACGGATATCCAATTTGAAAGTTATAACTGTTTGAAATTTTCAAAAGGGGGTTCACTAGGTTGTGGATTGACCGTGGTGGTCAATCGCCCGATCCAACTTCCCCCGCGGTCGACAGTGGCCCGATCCGGTCACCCGTGTCTTCCCTGATCCATGGGGTCTAACCCAACCTATCAGGTCTGACTCAATCTTTCGGTTTGACCTGGCCCATTGGGCCCAAACCACATCATCGGCCCAGCCCGTTGCTAGGTCAGTCCGCTCACGCGGTCTCCCATAGCTCCGTACATGTCATGTCGTCATGCACCGCCAGCTGCCATCACCTATTATGGTCTCCATCACCCTTTTTTCCTTATTCCTCCATTCTTTATCTAGTGATCCAATCTCTAAAACTAATACACATTTGCGATACTTAGGTCCCAAGATACACTAATCTTGTTGGAACCATGGTTGTTCTATTCAAGAATTGGAGTATGGTTTGTGTTTGTTTTCAATCCCCTTTGGAAGTTCAGAATGTTTCCCAGCAAAGTGATCATACAGTTCAAGCAAGTAACAGTATTGAAGGTGGTGTTGTTTCCCAGTGTTTTCCAAATTTTTGTCCATGAAAATAGGAAAATGAAGATATGGATTGTTGGTAAAAGGAGGTGCGCGCAAAGAGGAAGTGGTGTGTGAAAAAGGTAGGTTGTGCACGAAATATTTGAGTTGTGAGCGAAAAACATCATGGTACATGAAATAGTGGAGCAAGGTTTTTTGTGCAAGAGGTTTTTCGGAATCAGAACGTCAAAAAATGTAAAAGGCATGGGCTGTGCAAAAAACATGGAGATGTGCGTGAAAAACGATTCCTGCGTGAAAATTATTGTTCGCCAAATGAGAGGTTTTTTTGCACCAAGATGGGTTTTGCACACGGGGGTCAGCGATGCCTATAAATAAGAGGTGAACCCCCCCATTCTGTATGATTGAAGACTTAGAGAAGATTCGAGTGTTGATGCCCATAAAAGGTTCACGTAAATAAAGTTGTGCAAAAAATTTGAGTTGTGTGAAAAAGTCCTAGTTGTGTGAAAAAAAATCTGAGTTGTGCGAAAAAGGCCTAGCTGTGTGAAAAATTCCGAGGTGTGTGAAAAATGCCCTTCTATGTGAAAAATTCCGAGGTGCATGAAAAAGTCTGTGCTGCACGAAAAATTCCAAGCTGCATGAAAAATTCTGAGCTGCGCAAAAAAGAGAGGTTGTGCGCAAAAGAAATGAAGTTGTGAGAAATATTTTTCCGCGCGAAAAACATGTATTGCATGAAAAAGTGAGAACTAGCGCGCAAAGGGTAGGTGCTGCATGAAATCATTAGTGAAACCTGTTTGCACATTCTAATTATCTGGTTCAGTGGTACAGTGTATTCAAGAGCATCAATTCAGGACTTCGATGGAAGCATAGTCTCATGTTGAGTTGAGACAAATACTTCAATGTAAATCTGTTGAAGAGACCTTCACATCTATAAACTGAGTGGGTCTTCACCAAAGGCTTTGAGCCAGGGGGAGTCAAAGGGAGTGACCTAAGGGACACAGTAGGCTATCCCTGAGCATTTGTAAAGGCAGTGAGCCTGGGATAGAGTGACTGTTTCCAAACCTTTTTAATCCACAACTTGTGAAGAATAGTGGAATTAGGTATGACCGACACACTGTCGACGTATGCTCCTTGTACGTAGCCCTTTGAAGTAAACCAAGTAAAAGTGTTGTGTCATATCATTTCTTTTAGTTGGTTGACAGATATAACAAGTTCCTACTAACGTGGGAACAAGATAAAAAACTTTAAAAAAGAAAAATTGGACACCCTGATTCAACCCTCCCCTCTAAGGGTGTTCTGGGGTCCTTAAAATCTATCCTTTGTTTCATCTTTCCTCCAATCTAGGGGTTCGATCGAATTCAGAGCCTCCTAGAAATTCGAGTCGCGATCACGAGGATCCAATGGCAAAGAACACTCTGAATGGGGGAGATAAATCACAGGAATTCCCAAATAACAAACTTTGGACTTTGTTCATATTGTCCTCAATTCGTTCTCATTAGAAATATAAATAAATAGGATAAACTAATCTTCTGATAATCCCACAACAATAACCCATCCTACAACAATGATAGAACTTCGTATCAATCTGTTTGTGGAATGACCCACATTTTTCATGAAAATAATGAATAGGAAAAAGAAATCATAAATTAAATGTCCTACCTAGGATATGGTTTGTTCACTATTGAGGATTGATTGTCATTGTTGATCTATCAAGAATGATCTCTAATCTCGGTGTTTGTCATCACTACCGAGAAAATTCTCTAAGGATTCTATCCAGAGCCTCCAAGGAATTTCCAAGGTTATGAGCCTAACCCTGGGTCCCTACCTAGCCCTTCCTTTAAAATAAACAACTTCTCTACATTAATTAACATTAAAATAAATTAAATTCATAGTTTTTTTATTTATTAAAATTTCCAAAAAGTATTTTTCACAGCCGACCCGTGCTGACCGATGTTAGGCCTCATCTAGGGAAAAAAACCACTTTACGAACTCTATGATGGTCTCATATTTCAAATAAAATTCACCATTCAAGAGTTATTAGGATTATAAAATAAAATTATTTTATTTAATTATTTTATTTATGGTTACTTTCTTGGTGTCTTTTTCATCATATGTCATGTTTTGACCAAAGTTAGTTCTCTCCTAGGGTAAATCCAACATTATGAGCTCAATGATGATCTTGTATTTTGGATTCGGGCATCTATTTAAAAGATATTACACTTTTTTAAAAAAATTACATGTGCGTGCTATTAAAAACATAACATTTTTTAATGAATTGGTCTGGGAACACCAGGTCACAGAATCGCACGACATCTCAGCGCCTGGTCTCAGAATTTTCACAAATAATTTATAAAATTAAAATAGGGAAAATACGAGTCATGCCGTGTATTGTATTAGTCTTGGGATTACCACCCATGAACCCTTGGGATTTTTATTACCACCTAAATACCTTATTGGGCTTAGCCTTACCATAAGTGTACCTTATTGGTCAGGGGCCTACCACCCATGTACCCTATTAGGCTGGGTCTTACCAAAAATGTACCCTATTAAACCCTTGAGATATAAACGTTACTAATGAATTATAAATAAATATATGACCCTACCCATCAAAATATATACAAATCAATTCTAAATAAATGTTAGGTTCCGGGGCCCACAGCAAAAGTTGGTGGGCCGGGGATTTTAAAAAATTTCATCGGCAGGACGATGGAACTTTTCGTCACCGACAATCCGAGCCATGGAGAGGTCTGAGGATCTCGTGTAAATTATTAAGAGCACAAAAGTAAAATGAAAACATACCCGTTTCTAATCTGAAGTCACGTTCGACTGCATATAGTTGATGGTGATTGTCACTTGAAGGATCCAAAGCAGGATCCCTCTAGATCGTCCACACGTACTCCAATAATCTGTTGTAATGTCAATCGTCGAATTCCGAGTGTTAGCGCAATGATCCGACGAAGCTTTCGACGTCTTGATGATCACCGCATCGAGATCTCTTCAATGCTTAAGGAATAACTTGATCTGAACTCTTGGATCAATAGCTTCTCTCTCTAGGAATCAGGAGGAGAGAGAGGCTCTCAATTTTCATTCCATGAAGGAATGAATAGTGATTTTTTTTCAACATAAGAGAGAGCATCCACCTATATTTATAGTGACGTTGATAAATACCCGGTAGGGTTCCCCGGCCCCCGTTTATATCAACGTTCACTAAATAAATAATTTTGACAGACTAAACTGCACGAATATTATTTATTATTTTTATCACATACTTGTAATATATATGAAATATATTACGTGATAAAATCCGAGCCATTTAAATTAACTCGTTGTCCCGCTTAATATTAAATGAACCTTGAATATTAAAATAATATTTTTTTGATTAATATTTTTTCATATTTACTGAACTCATAAATACATTAAATAAATTCAATCCCAAATATTCTTAACTTGAATATTAATGAATTTATTTAATTCTTTTGGTGATTGACAACTTGGAAAACACTCGGACCCCGTGGTAGGGCCCACTATGTCCATATACCTATTCAACTGAATAGGGTGTATTCTTGAATACGCTATTGTGTGTGACCCTATAGGCCCTTATCTCGATAGCAGTGAATAAAATCCATAGACCAAGAGTGGAGTATAGCAACTCATCATGGCCCCTAAAGAGATAAGGATAGTCATAGCAACAACTACTATCCTAGGAACACTGACTGTGTACTATAATCTCTTTGTCATTAAATATCTCATAAAGCAGGACGCACTCTTGTATCATTATCCTTATCTTAATTTATTATTTTTTGATCTATCTAGATGGATTTTCCTTTTGACTAATTTGGCCAAAGACTTATGAAGGCAGCACCATCCTGATTAACCAAGCCTGAGATATACAACTTCCAAAACTTGGAAGCGACAAATACTTTCTTGACCATTCATCCAATGTAATACCACCAACGATGCACCCAACACAAACTACCTCACCATAACATCACTGCCATGTTTTTCGTCTTGCATCAAAGTACGTAATCAAATGATATACATTGGTAATAGTCTCAAGTTAGGAGACCAATACACATGTTTGTAGATAGGAACAACCAATGACACCCAAAACATGTGGTGTTCCTATTGATGGTTCTATCCTCGTGATATCACTACTATAGATCATCAAGTGCAAACTTCATGAGAAGAACTCTCAATGATTATGATCCCCCAACACCTGATAGTCAGACATCTACTGTTCCAAGTCAGTAAGATGTATCTAGACTATAGAACATATATTTAAGATCAATTTCATTGTATCTCGAGGTTCTCATTATAGCCTGGGGTCTGCTATAACCTCTCGACATGACAATTAACCTTTGGACATTGCCATTATTATAGTGGATTCAGAAAAGTCTGCACTATAATGGTAAGATAACATCATGCATAGCTAATTGTACACATGATACAATAATTAAAAGTATTGTACAGTTGGGTCTAGAGAACCCACTATTTCAACACTCCCACTTTCACTAGATCCAACTTTTTAACTAAATTTGTTAGCTACTCACATGATAAATACCATGCTTCTACTGAGTAATGGCTTTAACTACTGGGCCTGCCATGTTTTCTCTATGTGACATATATGCTATATGCGACCTCATCTGCTTGAGTAAAACTTCTCAAGATAAGGTATCCCCGAGTATATCACTTTTTCCATTGTCATAACTTGACAACTTGGCTAGTAAGAATATCATAATTCTCATTATGATAATACTTTTCTCACTAGGTGCGAATCCAAGAACTAGAACAAATCGTTGCGATATATAACTGCTTCCAAGATGCCTTAAAAGATGCAACGTACTAAGTATTTGTAGGTATGGCTACCACAAGCTTTTATGAGCTTGAATCGCTCATCTCCTTTTCCTAACTACGATACTAGATCAAATTAATCTGAGGATTACTAGTTTGTGTCCCATAAAAACTAGTATACCTTCCTCTCTATATTCTGGTACATATCATTCGTACTTGCTGAAGTACAAGATGATAGTTCTGACTTTATCAATACAGTGCTCCTAGAAATAATTGATATCTGCCTACATTAAAGTATATTCTATCAGTATCCATTATTTTACATATTATGGAATATGTGATTGATCCATCGTGAAAGCCTATGGTATCAATTTCACAACATTAATCTCTACCCATGCACCGAACATGTTAACCTGGAGAGATTAATCCATGTGACATTGGCAACAATTCTGAACTTGAATTGTTCCAACTTGTATTTTTTCAATACAATGTCACTATATCTACGATTGACTAGGAATAAGAAACCTATAGATCTAACTTAATAGATCTTATTCCCTAGAACTTAAGTTGCTACATTAATTCAATCATTAGAGAATTTCTTTTATTATAATCTTATTTAACTGTAAGATCAATATATGTTTTCCATATGTTGTCGAACATATTTCACTTGGAAAACATTGGTGCTCCCACTAAACTTTTGTAGAAACAAGACAAAGATTCATTTATAATGAATGATCTAAGATCTTGTTGCTTACTTTAATCCAGAACTGGATTTCAGTAACTTGCAACCTTCATCGTAATCATATGATGTCATCATATCTTTCTGGTTACGTCGTATAGACACCTTCCATGAAATATGATCTTGAAATACAATGACCAATATAATGATCTTAGAAGAAAAGTAAAATTCTAATAGATTTAGGAGTACCGACTTGGTATAACCAATCGAGCCTTATTGGTACCATACTTGTACCATCCATGTATCATTTCATTTGAATACCCACCATAGTATTCAATTTTTAAGCCCCTTTTCAATTTGATACATGGAATCCATTATTAAATTTTAGTTGATCTTGTCAATCTTAGCTTTTTGCCTTATACTGCTTACTTGTAGGATTTATTATTCTCAATGAATAATATATCACCGACCGCGATGAATATAAAACCATCATCATGGTTTAATTATTCCTATGCAGTATGTGTCACTAGAACATGCCTATTCCACATGTACTTGTGGAACTTTTTCCCTATGCCAACCATTTGTGCATCACAAGCATTGACTAAGTCCAAGTCAATTCAGCTCCCATTATCTCTAATAGAGATGTGCACACTTGTATAGAAATTTATTCTAATAATTGACTACATCTTTTCTATCTTATGGATTTAGGTAATATCTTAAGCAACTGTTAGGATAATTACCTTAGATGCACAACGTTTTTAACTTGATTCATGTTTGTTTAAATCCTAACAAACACTTTGCATCTAAACATGTCCTATGACATAATAGATTTTCCATCATACTATGACTCATATGATATCCATTTGTCATTTTAGTTGGCATATTGGTTAAGGTTTTATGTTGTTATTTGCAAAGCACATCTTGAAATATAATGGAAGTTTCTACAGGTTATAACATTGATACAACTTACATCATAACTTTGAGGTATAAAATGTGCATTTAGGAATTTCTCCATGCTACATTTTTTTGGTCAATGTTAATATGTAAGACTTGTCATCGATCCTCCTTATGAACATCAATACGGTGATATAGATAAGGTTACATGCATTTAGGAATTACTCCACGCTACATTATCATGATTGATGATAGTTTGGTCAAGATATTCTTCGGCATGCCGATCCAAAGCAACTCATATCTTCTTACCAAACTTATACTTCACTGGTAAATTCCTTAATGAATTAAAGGAAACTTATGAAGTATCTTTACCTCTTGATTTATTTGGAATAGTTCACACTATCTTGTTGAACTAACCTCATAAATCTTTGTGGCATACCTTTATTTTTAAAGGTTTCTTTGTCCAAACTAAGGATGTCAATAATACCAAAGGTGTTTAGCTATGCTGAGCCTAAATACCATACTGGGTATATAGTTGACGTCCACTTCTAGTTTTACTTGACAAAGAATCATATTTCCACAACTGGGTAGGTCTTACATTTTATATTCATCATGTATTTCCATTGATTCAAGTAGTAGTGAACTATTTGTTGAGTATGTTACCACAAACAACATTAATTCAAAAACATGGAATAATGTCTCATAATGTTCAAATGGGCCCATGAGATAAATGGTTTTGGTTATACTCAACAAATTTTTCAATTTGAGTCAATTACTTGGAAATTTGAAGTTATGTGTTTCTCATCACTGACTTAGGAATAACCCTTTCTTAGCTTCTTGGAGAATACACTTTACTTATTATAATGTTTCTATACTTTCTTGGTTACTTTATTTAAATACACATATGTTATTAGCATATTATATTCAATACCCAAGAAGTATGTTAGAAACATTAATATATTTGATGAATATAAACTGAACGAGATGTGGGTACTTGATTCTTGTATTTTAGTTTTTAAACTTCCATGAATTCATTTCATTATGTGATGCAAATAACCTCCTGTTAAATAACCGACCACTTTTCATTAAAGGACATGACGAAGGTTCCTTTGGCGTAACTTTCCATAAGCCTTTTTGCCTTTTCATTCAATGTATTCTCCATAATAATAAAAGATGGTGTTATCTCCAATACTCTTATTACTTGGCGAATGTTACCTTAAAGGTAATGAATCACTTACTCTATACCATTCATTTCTACCTTTAAACAAAACTAGAGTAATTGGGTGTAAAAGGTGTAAGAATGAGATGACATAAAAGATTGTGAACTATCTTTCACTTTACACAATCTTAGTGCAATCAACACATTCAAATCTTGCTTCACTTTCTCCTTGGGGACTTCTTGGAGATGAGACTACATGTAACATCATTCATATCTTAATGTAGCAACCACAACTAACAACAGAAGTTGATGATAGCATTATGACAGAACCATAATATGCTTGATTCATGAGTCTTCTGCAAATAGTTTTACACCCTCACTTGCTGAGGTGGCTTAACAGGTTGGGACACAAGCACCTTTGAATTTCCTTTATAGTAGTAATGTGTGCGAGCGGCTATCTTTGGAAATTTGTGCTTAGTTTAGACATTAACTTTTTCTAATATTTATCATAGTTTTATTGTGGTATTTCTTGCCATTATCTACAAATATACTTTAGTAGATTGTACTTTTATGTGATTACCTAATGTGACGTTACTGATTATTTAATCATTGAATGTCACCCACTAATTTTTCGAATTCTAGGAACCCTATGTACTAGAATCGGAATACTCTTGAGTATTCTAGTGGAAAGGATCCTTGAACCTCCCTCATAGTCTAAAAGTTATGGCTACGCCACTACTCGGAGGGTCCAAGTTAGTCTTTTGGCTGGCCAACCACATTAACTCGTGGTTCCTTGATCTATTGAGTGAAGTCCCAGCTTCACAAATCATTTACTGATTTACTCAAAACTTGCCTGTAAAATTACAACAAGCTAGATAAAGCTATTTCTTTGCTGAAATTTTAGTTAAGTCGACCCACCACCCTAATAAGAACTCTCTAATAGTAAGAGACACCCTTAGCTAAGGCATGACCAGCACCTCGAACACCCGATTTTGTTCAAACTTGAATGATGGAAGGCTATTTGGGACTTAATATTTTCTTTGAGGGTTTTTTTGGTTTTTCTCTCGAAGAATGTAATCCATTTCTATTAAACTTTTTCATCTATGTTGTCGTGCTCACAACTGAACCTTAATAGAAAAACATACGTCACTTCTTTATGCATTGTATTATCTATTGTTTTATGTATTTTCCTGCTATTCTAAAATGCATAAAATAATAAATAAATACATAAAGATAAATTACTACCTGACTAGTCTTGAGCATATAAACGACCTAAGGGCATCATACTTGAGTCAGAGCTTGACTCTTGATGTAGCTTTCCCTCGTCTTGTATGTCTGCTTTATAATCTGGAGTATTTCCCTCTCTTGGCAGGGTCCACATCATGTCTTGGAGTACCACCTCATCTTGGTGGGGTCCACATGTCATCTTGCATCATCTTGATCAACGTGCACTGCCTTGTCTTGGTGGGGTCCACGTTGCTCGTCGTCTTCATCTGAAATACAAATATACCCACGCATAGGTGAGGGGAACTCAGGTATAAATGTACACTAGATAAATTGGTCACGCAGTACCTTATACATTTTAACTGAAAAATAAAGACGATGTGCATACCTTCTAGTTAATTAATTACAATCATCACATGCAGTTAAAATAATTAATTAAATAAAAAACAACATACACGGGTCGGTGCTCAAGACCAGAATGCGGGTAAATAATGCACGATAAAAATTAAAATGCATTAATTAAGTACGAGGGTTATCTAATTAAATTAAATGAATTAATAAATTCAAATAATTTTAATTATTTATCGGTCCACTAATTAATTTAATTTTAATTCCAAAATTAAATTAATTTAACTTAATTTAATTTAATAATTAAATTGAATTAATTTTATTTGGGTATTAAAATTATTATTGGTTAAACCATAAATTAATATTTTAATTAATTAATTAAATTATATTAATTAATTATATTAATTATGGAAAAACCAATCATCATAACACCGAGCAGGCCCAAAGAGGGTCATGCTAAACCCACGCAAACCCATTTTGGGTCATGTAATGCCTACGCTTGGCATTTCAGGGCATGATGCAAGTGTGATCAAATTCATTTTAAATTTGACCAAATTGTCCAAGCCTTTTACGGGCTAAATCAGGTCGGGCTGTTTACGGGTACCTAGCAGCAGAGGGGTGTGGGGTTGCACTGGGACTGCCAAGGGCGACTTTGGGGAGACCCGCGCCTACAGCAGGTGCGCGACAGTAGGGAGACGCCAGAACCGGGTAGCTAGCGCGATGTGGCTTGTCCGGAGAGGGGTTTTTCCAACAGTGTTGTGGCAGGTCCGGAGGAGGCCAGGACCAGCACGGTGCAAACCAAGGGCCTTCAGTGCGGGTCAGTAGGGACAGAAAGAGAGTCCAAAGGCCAAGGGCATCACGGTTGGCCCTGCATGCATGGCGCTGGGAGGGTTGTCCTATTGCGGTGCCACGCGGTGGCTTCCAGGAAGATGGCCGGAGGACGGTGTGGGTGGTGTTGACCCGTTGCGGATGAGGCTGGGAGACATCCAGGGTGCCCTGCTCTTGGTCGGTTGTTGCATGGAAGGTTCGTCGGCACTGGGGTTACTATAGGTGGTGGCCTCCAGGGTGCAGTAGTTCACTAGAGAGGGGAGGAGGAGGGGTTCCTTGGGCTAGGACCTAGAGCAGAGGGGTGCGGCGGGTGCATATCGCAACGGTCGGGAAGGGTGCGGCTCCAGCGCTGGGACCTGGGCTCACCCGCAGGAAGAGGTGCCGAAGCCAGGGCGTGGGCTGGGTAGAGGCCGAGGCATGGCGTTGTGTGTCAAGCATCATGTTCACTGGGAGAGGGGCTGGTGGTGGTCGGGACAGGGTGCACCGGCCTCTGGTGCGCCGCGCGGGGAAGACACAGGGGGGTCGCGGATCCCTTGGTTTTCCTTTTTTTTAATTTTTCTTTTGTTAATCCACCGCCAAGACCCCTTTAATTATTATTATTTTTTAAATTGCTTTTTCTTTTCCAGCCCACCTCCCCCTTTTTTTATTAATAAAATAAAGACTTCATTTGAAGTCTTATTCCATCCATTTTAAAATGAGTCAAGTATTCAAAAAGAAAATTTCCACACAACATTTTAATTTTCTAAAGTCTATTCAAATAGCCTTTAAAATTAATAATAATAAAATTATTATCATAAAATAATATGTTATTACTATTACAATATTATAATAATAAAATAATTATTATTATTATAATAATAAAATTATTATGAAAATCATAAAATAAAATTATAATTTGCACATATTTGTTTTAGGATGAACTAAATAAATTTCAAAAGAAACTTGATTGGTTCTTCGGGATAGAAAAAATTAAATACCCGAGATAAAACCGCGAATTAGATCCAATTCGAAAAATTAAATTGGTCGTATCTTGGCTGTTCGAGATCAGATCGAAGTGTGGTTTTAACCACTGGGACCGTTTTTTGAACCCTTTACTTAATTTTATGCAAATTAATTTTCTAGGCTCAAAAAATTTACGTGATCCCTGTGATACCACTGTTAGGTTATGAGGCCCGCAGCAGAAGCCAGTTGGCTGGGGATTTTAAAATTTTTCATTGGCAAGAGGACAGAACTTGTCGTCGCCGACGATCTGAGCCCTAAAGAGGTCTGAGGATCTCACGTAAATTATTAAGAGCATAAAACTAAAATGAAAACATACCCATTTCTAATCAGAATCCATGGTCGACTGAAACTAGTCGATGGTGATCATCACTTGAAGGATCCAAAGAAGTATCCATCTATATTGTCCACACGCACTCCAAAAATCCGCTGGAACATTTATTGTCGAATTCTGGGTGCTATTGCGGCGATATGACGAAGCTTTCGATGTCTCGACGATCACCGCATTGAGATCTCTTCAATGCTTAAGGAAGAACTTGATCTGAACTCTTGGATCAACAACTTCTCTCTCTAGGAAGCGGGAGGAGAGAGAGGCTCTCAAATTTCATTCCATGAATGAATGAATAGTGATTTTTTTCAACATAAGAGAGATCCTCCACCTATATTTATATTGACGTTGATAAATACCCAGTAGGGTTCCTTGGCCCCCGTTTATATCAACGTTCACTAAATAAATAATTTTGACGGACTAAACTGCGCCAATATTATTTAATATTTTTATCACATACTTGTAATATATATGAAATATATTACGTGATAAAATTAGAGCCATTTAACTCAACTCGTTGTCCCGCTTAATATTAAATGAACCTTAAATATTAAAATAATATTCGTTCGATTAATATTTTCTCGTATTTACTAAACTCGTAAATACATTAAATACATTCAATCCCAAATATTCTTAACTTGAATATTAATGAATTTATTTAATTCTTTTGGTGATCGACAACTTGGACAACGCTTGGACCCCGTGGTGGGGCCCACTATATCCATATACCTATTCAACTGAATAGGGCATATTCTTGAATACGCTATTGTGTGTGACCCTCGAGGCCCTTATCTCGATAGAAGTGAATAAAATCCATAGACCAAGAGTGGATTCTAGCAACTCATCATGGCCCCTAAAGAGATAAGGATAGTCATAGAAACAATTACCATCCTACAAACACTGACTGTGTACTATAATCTCTTTGTCATTAAATATCTCATAAAGTATGACGCACTCTTGTGTCATCATCCTTATCTTGCTTTATTATTTGTTCATCTATCTGAATGGATTTTCCTTTATACTGATTTGGCGAAAGACTTATGAAGGCAGCACCATCCTGATCAACCAGGCCTGAGATATACAACTTCCTAAACTTGGAAGCGACAAATCCTTTCTTAACCATTCAACCAATTTCATACCACCAACGATACACCCAACACAAACTACCTTTCCACAACATCATTTACATGGTTTTTATCTTGCATCAAAGTACGTAATCAAATGATATACATTGGTAATGGTCTCAAGTCTAGAGACCAATACACATGTCCATAGATAGGAACACCACATGTTTTTCTATAATATCTCAACACAACAATTAACCTTTGGACATTACCATTATTATAGTGGGTGTAGAAAAGTCTGCACTATAATAGTAAATAACACCATGCATAGCTAACTGTACACATGATACGGTAATCAGAATTACTACATAGTTGGTTCTAGGGAACCCACTATTTCAACAATAAAATCATTTATTTTAAAAATCATAAGGAACCTATGGAAATAAAATGGTTTATATTACATTTCCCAATAATATCACAAAAAATGACTTCAAGATTTTGAACATTTGAAAATAAAAATTCAATCCCCAAAAAGTATTATTTCACAATTTAATTTAGAGGGTGATAATTCAAAAATTACTCTAAAGAAAATATATAATTTTTATATAAGAAGGAACATGGAACTAAAATCATGAAAAGATATTTCATAAAACATTTTTTACCTTGTTATCAAAAAGATGAAGTTACAAGTCAACTTTACAAATTACTTTCTAAAAATTAATATGAAAACGTTTTTAAAATAAAACATTACAATTAATACCAAATTGGAGCATTGAATGAATCCAAATGGATTCCTATCATAAATGTGGTGCGTAAGATAAAATATTTAAACTTGAAAATAAAATCACGTTAGTATTTTAAAATTACTTTATTGAAACAACGATCATTTAAATGATTAATAAAGTTTAATTTTGAAAAAAGGTAAATATAATTAGGATAAAAACTAGAAATAATACATATTTGGAATTGAAAATAATTAAGGGGAATATTTAGGGGGTGAAAGGGCATGGTCATGAAATACAAATATCTTATTAGAGAGGATGAGAATTAATTTTAACAACATTATACTTTTATGAGAATAAAATTCATCAAGGATGAAATTTAGAATTAAAAATATAATTTTTACTGTTGAAAAATATAAGGTATCTTAAAATCAATTATTATGATGGAGTAACCTAAAAATTGAAGAATTTGGTTAAAAATAAGCATTATAATCCAAATAAAAGATATTTTATTTAATAGAATGCCTTTAAATTTTTGTATCTCAATAATTTTAATCCTCTAAAATATATAACATGATATGGATTAGTGAATATAGTTAATTTTATGAAATCGTCTATTAAGTAAAAAGTCTTATTTTTAAATTTTTTTCTTTTGTTTTGTAAATCAAAAATATTTTTATACTCAATTATTAAGTAAATGATTTACTTTGAATATGGTTTTCAATTTATTATACTGAATCTATTTATCGTACTGACTATGTCTATCATACTGACTCTATCTATCGTACTGAATCAATTTATCATACTGACTATGATCATTGTACTCACAATATGCATCGTACTCACATTGAATCATATTAGTATTTTGTATTATATTCATACTGACAATCTTACTCATACCTATAATCATTCAAGAGATATTAATCATACTCATGATATGATTTTATCACATGCAAGTTTTCATTTATTTATAAAAACACATGTTTTATATTAATCATATTCATAATATCATTTTCATATATCTATTGTTTTAACCAAAACAATGTCATGGAGTTAGTTGCAAACTAATCAAAATGACATCATGTTTTCTATTTCAATATGACCATTACAATGTCAGGTGTCCAGGTCCCTCCAAGTATTCCAGAGAAAATATGACCGTTGGAGACAATATGACCATTGGAACTTGAGGCCTATAAATAGGAAGTCATTTGAACCAAAAAAATAACTTTTTATCCTTCCAAGTCCTAGAGAGGGACTTTATGACTTATCTCCTGCTTCGTGTGAAAGCCTTGAAATTACAAAACGTAAACCGCTCATTCTTAGTTTTTGTATTTCAATAATTTCTTTGTTTTTCTTTATGCGTTCGATCAGGTGAAAAAAATTGAGAGCTACTGGGGATAGGCAGATGGTTTGACCAATCATTGTATCAAAGGCTTTCAAGTGTTTGAAAGACAAATGTTTCGATTACCAATAAAATCGAGGGCTTTCAGGGATAGTAATACAGACTTTCTGATCATCATATCGAGGGATTATTGGTGTTGGTAAGACAGACCTATTATCCTAGGTGAAAGGATACCCTATTATTTGGGATAAAATAATTGTAATTCCTTTTACTTTTCCACTACTTATTGTAATATAAAAATAATCCTTTTATTTCTTCTTTCTATTTTTATTATTTTATATTGTAATTGTTTCAGTTAAAATTTATACTTTTCAGTATTGATTCTAAACTCTATATGGTAGAATCATTTATACTTGATATACTCTAATATTTTTATTCAACCTAAATACAATTGTTTTATAACCTGTGGTATCATAACAATTTCGTCGGACCAAGATTCAGTATGATCATTTGTTTTCTTTCATAATAGGTATTGTGAATTGTTTTAGTCTAATTCCTATTAAACTAAGAACCTTACTTAAATGTTTTAATAAAAAAAATTTAAATATAAAATTCACCCCCCCCCCCATCTTGTATTTGTGCCATATCATATTCATTTTGATCCAACAATTGGTATTAGAGTAGGTATTCCACTTCTTTGAATACTTGTATTTTAATTTTCTTTTACAAGTTACTTTGTACTTTCTATATTTCTAAATACTCTAACTTTTATTTGTGGAAAGAGGATTTTGTTACTTAATAATGGATGGCATGATAAATGTCGGTTCAATTGAAAATATTAATCCTACAAGACCACCTATATTTTATGGAAATGATTTTCAATATTGGAGATATCAAATGAATACTTTAGTCATAAATACCGGTGTAGATATCTTCATTATTCTCACTGGTGACTATAAGATTCCCAAGAAATAAGTCATAACTTTTACAGCTCAATAAAAACTTTAATATCAATTAAACTATAAGGTACACAATACTCTATTGTGTTCTATGACTATGAATATTTACAGTCAAATATCTTCATGTGAAGCCATGAATATAATAAACAATAAATTAGAGATTACACACTTTGGTACTTCCAAAGTTGTTGAAACAAGAAGAGCTATGCTGAGAGCTGACTATCAAGCATTTGAATTTCTATATGGTAAACCTATATTTAGGGTTCAAAAAATATTTATGACGATTTTTAATAGTATTCAAGATATGGGAGAGAAAAATTTATAAGATAAAGTTTTAGTTGAGAAGATCATAGAAATTATTCCAAATGAATGGGAATCCAAGAGGACCACAGTTGATGAGTATAGAAAGATTACTAATCTTACTCTTGATGATCTCTTTAGAACATTATTACATTATGAAGGAAGACTTAAAAGAGATACAGATAAATTGAAAAGTAATAATGGTGGATTATCATTCATTGCTACATCTAATCCTTCCTATTATCAATCACCTATGAAAACCAAGTCAAGGAAGATAAATTTTGAAGTCTTATCAGATTCTAGTAATATTGTGCATTCGGAGAATGATCTTGAAAATATTGCTAGAATAATGAACAAAATTTTTGGAAAGAATGATATCTAATATAGATACAAAAACACTTACAAAGGTAACAAGGATAAACAAGATTATAAAGTCATGTGATATTAATGTAATAGAGCAAGATACATTCGACATGATTGTCCTATGCTAAAAAGAAATAACAAAAAGGAAAGACATTCAGAGAAGAATAAAAATAAATACTAGAAATCCAAGGGAAAGAATGTATTGAAAGTAAATGACCCCTAGAGTTTTAGTGGAGGTGATTCTTATAAATATTCTTCTGATAGTGATATCTCAAATCACAAGAATATTGGTCTCCTTTCCAAAACTTCTTTTTATTGCATAATGGCCAAGGTACATAGTTCTTAATCACTTACTAATATGTCTTTGAGTAACAATTATACTGAAAAAGATTATTCTTCAGATGCATAAACATTCTCATTAGAAAATTATAATTATTTACCTTCTTATAAAGAAGTATCCATATTTTCTAAACGTTTAAAAAAAGTAAATTGTAAAGTTTTTAGGAAAATTGAAAAATAAAATACTAGGATTGATATTTTAATAAGAGAAGTATCAAATCTCTTGGAATATCTTGATTCTAAAAATCTTGAGATTGAAAATTTTTCTAAAAACCTTAAGAAAGTGAATTCTAAAAACAAACAACTTCCATAAGATTTTGATAATATAATTTCTGAGAAAAATATTTTAGAAGAAAAACTCAATTCTAAAACTAATACAAATGAAAATAAGAATTTAGTTATCAAGATAAAATCTTATATTTTTTATTTGAAGAAACTCTTATCTAATTTTACATCTGGAAAAGAAAATTTTGATAAAATGTATTCTCAAATACAGCCTCATAGTAATAGTCAAGAAATATGTTACACCCATTCAAAACCCATTTTTAAAAATAACTATTTTGTTCCTAAAAATGCCCCATTCTTCACTAAGTGTCAAAGTAGTGGCCATTGGAATAAAAAAATTTCTTTAAATAAAACAAAATCTTTGGGTTTCCACAAAGTGAACTTTTCAAAACAAATGTAGATTCCCAAAAAATTTCTTTCTAACATTTCCAGATCCAAGCAAGTTTGGATTCCAAAAGTTTAATTGTTTTTGTTTCAGGAAAAAAACAAGAAACAACAACAATACATGGTACATAGATAGTGAATGTTCTAGGCACATGACTGGTAACAAAAACTTCTTTGAAAAAGTTATCAAGATGAAAGGTGTAAAAGTTACCATCAGAGACAATGCTCAAGGAAAGATTATTTGTATAGGTAATGTTGTTTTCCTCAGTAAAATTTTGATTTCTAATGTTTTATTTGATGATGGTCTTAATAATAGCCTTATTATCATAATTAAATTGTGTGATGAAGGTTACCTTGTGAATTATAGGAATAATAAATGTATAGTTCACAATTCCAAGGATTAATTCATTCTATCTTCCCAAAGGCATGAGAATGTTTACACATTAAACTTTGAAGACCTTAAGAGCCAAGACTTACCTTATCTAAGTTCAATGGAAGACCAATCTTGGTTATGACATAGAAAATTAGGACACTGTAATTTTAGAAACTTATGTAAAATCTCTAATAAAGGACTTATTAAAGATCTACCTGAGCTTAGGTTTGATTCTTATAAAGTTTTTGATCCTTATCAATATGGAAAACAACATAAGTCAATATTTAAATCAATTAGTGAGGTCACAACTACCGATGCATTGCAGTTAGTGCATATGGATCTTTTTGGTCCCACATAAACTAGAATTATTATAGGCTAGTATTATGTGTGTTTTTTTAGTTGATGACTACACTAGATTTACATGGGTATATTTTTTCACTAAAAAATCAGATGCTTTTTGTTTCTTTAAACCTTTTTTTCTAAAGTTAAAAATGATAAAAACCTACCATTGATAACTATCTGAAGTGATCATGGTAGAGAATTTATAAATTTTGATTTTGAAACTTTTTGTAGTAAGAAATGTATTACTCACAACTTTTTTTCACCAAGAACACCTCATAAAAATGGTGTTGTTGAAAGAATAAATAGAATTCTTCAAGAGATAACAAGAACCATGTTGAGTGAATACTTAATAATAAAACATTTTTGGGAAGAAGATGTTAGTACTACTTGTTATACTATAAATCATATTTTAATTCATCCTTTTCTTAATAAAACATCTTATGATTTGTGGACAGAATGAAAACCAAAAGTTTCATACTTCAAAGTTTTTGTTGCAAAGTATTTATTTTAAATACAAAAGATAAATTACATAAGTTTGCACCTAAATATAATGAAGGAATATTTTTAGGTTATTCCACTACCTCTAAGGATTATAGATTTTTTAATAAAAACACTTGTGTTTTTTAAGAAACAATACATGTTAAGTTTGATGAAATAGATCCTTTTATTTTCAAGAATCCTAAAAATATTGATTCTGAAGTGTTTTCCAAAACTGATTATAAACCTTTGATAGAAGATTATTCAAACATTGTAAATACTCAAGAAATTTTTTCCAAGAAATTTACACCTGAAGAATTTATACCTTATGTTGATGAGAAGTTTTTACAAAATCCAAATCAATTATAACTTAGGAATCATCCCAGTGATAACATCATCGGTGATGTAAATCAACCAGTAGGGACTAAGAATTTCTTAATAAATGAAGTAGAACATCTTGATTTTTTATCTCAATTTGAACCCAAAACTCCAAGTCAGGCTTTAAGTGATGAGGATTGGAGAAAGACAATGTAAGATGAACTAAATGAATTCAAAATCAATAAAGTCTTGACCTTGGTTGAAAAAACCTAAGGATACATCAGTTATTGAATTAAAATGGATTTTTAGAAACAAATCTGATGAAAATGTTATCATTGTAATAAATAAAGATAAACTTGTTGCTAAAGTCTATAATAAAAAAAAGGCATAAACTATAAATAAACCTATTCTCCAGTAGCAAGACTCGAATCTATTAGGATTCTATTAGCCTTTGCAGCATTATTTAATTTTAAACTCTTTAAAATGGATGTCAAATGTACTTTCCTTAATGGATATGTGTAGGAGGAAGTCTATGTATAAAAACCCTCTAGTTTTGAAGATAGAAAACATCTTGAATATGTTTACAAACTTACCAAGGCCCTTTATAGACTGAAACAAGCCCCTAGATCTTGGTATGATAGGTTAATAGGATTTTTGTTACAAAACAATTACATTAAAGGAATAGCTGACCCAACTCTTTTTATAAATAAAGAAAACAAAAATCTTATTATTGTTCAAATTTATGTTGATGAAATCATTTTCAGATCAACTCAATAGTCTTTAATAGATTCATTTTCGAATATAATGAAGTTTGAGTTTGAAATGAGTATGATGGGTAAATTAACATTCTTTCTTGTTTTTAAAATTTCTAAAAAACTAGAAGGTACTTATATATATCAACATAAGTATATCAAATACTTACTCAAAAATTATGGATATGAAAATACTAAAAGTATTAGTACTCCCATTATAACCTCAAACACCCTTTATCTTGATGAAGTTGGGAAACTAGTTGATCAAAAAACTTTTAGAGGTATGATTTGAATTTTACTATAATTAACAGATAGTCATCTAGACTTAATGTTTCATGTATGATTATGTGCTAGATATCAAGAAAATCCAAAACAATCCCATTTAAAAGATATAAAAAGAATTTTCTGCTATTTAAAAGGAACTTTGGATTTATGCCTTTTCTATTCTTATAAAAATGATTTTGAACTGAATTTTTTTTTCAGATACTAAATTTGGTGGTTGTAGAATAGATAAAAAAGAGTACTTATAGAACTTGTAATTTCCTAGTAGATTCTTTGTCATGAAAAACACAACACTTAGACTCACTCTCCACTACTAAAGCTGAATATGTGGCAGCTGGAAGTTGTTGTGCTCACGTGTTGTGGATGTAGTACACACTCACAGACTATGGTATGAGTCTTACTAAAACTCAAATTTTGTGTGGTAACACAAGTTTCATTGATTTAAGAAAAAACCCTACTCATCAATCCCATGAAAAACACATAGATATTAGGCATCACTTTCTTAGGGATCACACATAAAAAAGAAATATCATTTTATAATTCATCAGAATGTAAGAACAACTTGCTAATATTTTTACAAAACCATTATCTTCCGATAGATTTGAATATATTAAAAAAAATCTAAGAATTATTAAAATAAAATAATCATTCACATCTACTTCTTATTTTTTCAATATCCTACATTAAAACACTCCTCTTCAAAGGGGGTAACATTAGTTTTTATATTATATTTTATCTGCCTTTTTATTTCTCATCCTTTTTGTTTCATATTTTAATTTAAATATTTTATTAATTTTTTTATGAATATAATATTAATTCATAAATTTATTTTTTTAATTTATTTATTTTATTATTTTTTCTATTTCATATTTGTTTTATGCCAATTGGCTTAATACTCTACCAATCGGCTTGACACTCTTCCAATCAGCCTGACACTCTTCCAATCGTCTTGACACTTTTCCAATCAGATTGACACTCCATCTATCGGTTTGAAACCATGTTCATCAGTTCAACAAACTAGACTAATGAATTTGTTTCTAATCGGTCTGAAAAAACTCAGTTCATTGGCTTGACAACCTGTGGTATCGACTTTGTTTTCCATTTTCTTTGCAACCTATGGTATTGAATTTGTTTTCCATCAACTTGACAACCTAAGGTATTGACTTTTTTCCATCAGCTTGAAAACCTATGGTATTGAATTTTTTTTCATCAGCTTGACAACCAATGGTATTGACTTTGTTTTCAATTAGATTGATAACTGGGCGTATAATTTTTCTTTATTATAAGCTTGATATTTTATTATATTCATTGTCCTTATCTCAACTATTTATTTTATGTTTTGTATTTTTTTTACTTTTATAATAGTATAAAACCAACAACTTACTTGAAATCTTTGATAGGTACAATATCTTTTAATTTTTTAATACTTTTCTTTTATGCTTTTGTTTTTGTTTTTGCTTTTCATTTTTTTAAGAAAACCTCAAAAAATCTTTTATTCTCTACCGTTGGATACATTATCTTCTAATCTCAACCATAAAAGATCAACAGTCACCCAAATTCACCAATAAATAGGGGACCCCACTCCACAAACCCACACCAGTTCTTCAGGATTTCTCAGTGAAGCTATGCTCCTCTTCTTAAGCCACAATCCGATTGTCTCTTTTGTTAATCAGATTTATGTCTCAGTCTTCTGCCAATACTCCTGCTGATATGTCTTCAAATACTTTCTCAAAAATGGATTTCTTCAAAGAAATGTTAGTTTCACGAGATTTATTTGATAATTATGACTCTTCAATTAAAAGTATTATATTGTTCCAAGGCTGGGAACACATATGTGTTGAGAAACCATCTCAGGATTTGATTCTTATTGAAGAGGTCGGACAATTCTATAATACAGTGACATTTGATAAGGATGTGACGATAATTTTTTCTATATATGATAGAAAATTAACCATGTATGTGAATCAATCTTCTATTTTTCTAAATGCCTCTACTAAAGGTGACTCATTATATTTATCTCATATGCTACCTGAGGAAGTTGGTACATTTAATAATGAAAGAGGTGAAAAGTCATTTTTTCTTATCAATGAAGAGAAAAGGAAGTTAGCTCGTATCTCTGCAGACAATCGCTTTATCACCCTATGGATGAAAGAGTTTCTTATTCTGAGGAAATGAGATAGATAAACTCTTAAGATTTCTGATATCTTTATGTTAGATTATCTTGTGAATACGATAAAGGTAAATCTCATGGGTTACATTTTCGAAACAATTAAGAATTTTAAGTCAAGAGAGATTAAGTCTCATCTAATCATGTATCCAACCATCCTTAAAAAGTTTATTCTTGAATTTTTGAAATTTTTAAATATTCCAGTGAAAGGATAATTGAAATTGTTGAACGGATCATGGATTAGCAAGGATACAATTAGAAAATTGAATGTCTATTTTGATGGTGAATCAAAATTGTTTGTCAAGGATATGCAAGAGTCAGCACCAAATCAATCAGAACCACATCTAGGATAAATAGCTCCAGAATTTATATATTCTCAAAAGTAAGATCCTAAAATAAATGTAAATCCTAATAAGAAAACCAAATACAGTAAAGAAGTTATAGCCAAGTGGATAAAGGAGAAATAACAAAGAAAAGAAGGTGATCCTTAGTTCGGTCATGATTCAACCGAAGCTCTAGATGAAAAAATAATGGTAGAAGATACTCTAGAAGCTAAGAATAAGAAGAAGAAGAAACTTTTGAAAATAAAAGCTCAATATTTTGATGTTATCAAGATACTAAAAGGTTTTTAGTTAGAAAGTGCTCAACTAATAAAATAAATATAACAAGAACCGGTCGTACAGACTCTTCCAGATAAAGGGAAAGAAATAGTGTAAGAAATAATTCAATCGGCTTCACAACATGAAGGTGAAGAAGAAGAGGAAGATGAATTCCTTATGAAGTATCTTCAGAGTTCTAAGAGAAGTAGAGAAGAATCTTATCTTCAAAAATAGAGTGAAGGAGTTTAACAACATAATGTTCATGTCGATCCAACACCAGTACAATCTCTAGAAACTTAATCAGAAAGAGTTACTTCTGCTATTAAAAAATGTCTCAAATTTACCATGATGAGAGATCCATTATCATCAGTGATAAACTTGAAGAAGAAAAGTTTCAAAAAGAAAAGGAGAAAGGAAAAGGAAAACAGTCTGGTGAAGAATCAAGTTGATCTCCTGAACTTTAATTGTATGATGATGATACTGATTCATAACACATAATTTCTCTAAAGAAAAGTGATTACATTGTCCATGTTTTAATATGGATTGAGAATAATCTTATTTACCTTCCCATAATAGAAGAAAAGATTTATTTCATCACAGAGAATAAAAGAAAGAAATTCAGTTCAGTAAGAGAGCTCAGAAAGAAAGTGATATTAGTGGAGGCTGATCTAAATGTCTTGAGTGACAGCTCTATTTCTCATAATAAGGCTAGTAATAGGATGAATAAATGGTCATAAAAATATAAATTTTATTGAATTAACATGAGGAGTCCATTGTATACTTAAGTAGGCTTTCCAATGATCTTTGTATTGCCTTTAATAAGCTTGATAAGGAAACAATTGAGAGGTTGAAACAGATTCCAAAAACCCATGGTGATGATGTTGTTTTAGTAAAAGAATTACAAAAATGGTTAATGTTTTCTAGTCATAGTTTTCAAAGGTTTCATTTTTGAAAGATTAAATAGTCTTGTTAAAGAAACAAAACACCTTTTTGGCTGAAGAAAATAAGAATATGCAGAAAAAAATTGATACTCTTGAAGAAGTGATTAGAATCCAAGAAGACAGCATCAAAAACCAGGATTAGTTATTTGCAGACAAACAAGAGAATCTCAAATCTCCGGGTGTTTCTATCTTATAAGACAAAAAAGAGATAAAGAATATGAAGTTTGTTCTCCATGAGTTGATTAATAAAGAAAAAGAAACAGAGAATAAATGAATGTTTTTGTTGTACTTTTTCTTTCTTGTTTTTTTTTGGAAATCTGTAAACTTTTCGCAATTAAATGGGTTTTATGTTTTCATTTCCACTTTTTTTATTTTGATTATCTATAACCTTTTCAGAAAATTAAATATTACTCTATTCTTTTTGTAAATCGCAAAGGGGGAGAATTTTTTATAAAAGGGAACAAAGTTTTGCAAAAGGTGAGAATTTACAAAAGGGATCACTCTTAATGTTTTACGCAAATGTAATACATTAAATAAATTAATAATCTAAAAAAAGGAAAATATATATAAATAAAATCATTAGGAAATTTCATAACTAAGGGGTAGTTAGTTTTATTAATTTATTTATTCAAAATATTTTTCATAACTCGGGGGGAGATAAGTATTTATTTCTAGTTTTACTTTGTGTTTTATGCTTTCCAAAAGGGGGAGATTGTTAATTCAAAAGTATTCTTTTTAATTTTATGTTTTTTTTTGGAAATCACAAATCTTTTTATTCTAAATTCTTAATTAAAGGATTTAATTTGAATATAGGTTTCAATTTATCATACTGACTCTATCTATCAAACTGACTCTGTCTATCATACTAACTATGTCTATCACACAGACTCTATTTATTGTAATGACTATGACCATCATACTCAAAATATGAATTTTACTCATTTTCATCATATCAATATTTTGTATTATATTCGTACTGACAATCTTACTCATACCTATCATTATTCAATCGATATTAATTGTACTCATGATATAATTTTATCACATGTTTGTTTTCATTTATTTATCAAAACACATGTTTTATATTAATCGCATTCATGTTATCATTTTCATATATCTATTTTTTAACCAAAACAATGTCATGGAGTTAGTTACAAACTAATAAAAATGATGTCATGTTTTCTGTTACAATATGACTGTTACAATTCCAGGTGTTCGACTCCCTCTGAGTTTTCTGTAGAAAATATGACCGTTGGAGACAATATGACTATTGGAACCTGAGGCATATAAATAAGAAGTCATTTGAACTAGAAAGAATAATTTTTTCTCCATCCAAATCCTAGAGATATTTTGTGTGACTTCTCTCCTACTTTGTGAAAAAACCTTGAAATTACAAAATGTGAATGGATCATTATTAATTTTTGTATTTCAATAAGTGCTTTGTTTTGCTTTGTGTATCCAATCAGGTGATAACGATCAAGGTCAATCAGGGATAGGCATATGGTGCGATCAATAATTATATAGAGGGATTTCAAGTGTTTAAAAGATAGAGGTTATGATTACCTATAAAATCATGGGCTTGTGAGGATAGTAAGACAGATGTGTCGATCATCATATTGAGGGCTTATCGGTGTTGGTAAGACAGACCTATTATCCTAGGTGAAAGGATACCCTACTCTTTTGGATAAAATAATTGTAATTACTTTTACTTTTCCACTTCTTATTGTAATATAAATAAAATACTTTTATTTATTCTCTATATTTGTATTGTTTTATACTGTAATTTTTTTAGTTATAATTTATACTTTTCAGTATTGATTCTATACGTTATATGGTTGAATCATTTATACTTGATATACTCTAATATTTGTATTCAACTCAAATACAATTGTTTTATTACTTGTGGTATCATAACAATTTCATTGGACCAAGAGACAGTTTGATCATTTTTTTCTTTTATAATAGGTATTGTGAATTATTTTTTCTAAGTCTTATTAAGCTAAAAACCTTCCTTAAATGTTTTAATAGAAATTTTTTAAACATACAATTCACCCCCTCTTGTATTTTTTCCATATCATATCCATTTCAATCCAACATCATAAAATTAAACATCCATATGTATTTATATAATCCATATATTATAAAACTAGTGGTGAATATGGGATACATCTCTATAAAAAAAAGTGAGATAAGAAACCCTTACGACTTTGCTTGCATTTGAGTCAAAAACCCCTTAAAAGGGAGGAAATGATGTGGATTTTTAAATCCATTTAATTTCATGAAATTATCATAAATATATTATATAGTTAAGATTATTAAACATAGGAAAAAAAAGGAAACAAGTGGTGAATATGTCACATGTATCAAAATAATAATGTTGAAATGAGAACCCCTTACATAAACTCTCAACTTCTACAAAAAGGAATTAAACTTGAATATAATAAAAAAAACCACCATAATAAATTAATTTAGGACCTAATATATTTCAAAAACCATTAATAAATTCCATTTAAAATAATTATATACACATATATCAGTTAGTTATAGTGTATTTTCATTTTTAGATGTTATTAATTTTTTCAATTTCTTATGAATTTCATAACAGTGAGGTTGCTTATTGTTTATTGATACAATGTAAACAATTAGAATATTATTAATATTAATATAATATAATTTACATATTTATTTATACAGTTTTTTTATAATTATATGATAGTTTTAGTTATGATTCACGAAGACGAAGTTAGTAAAGAGCTTGTTTTAGGTAATTTATCAATATGAATAGATTACCTTATAATGGTCGTCAATTTTTTTCATAATTTAAGAATATGAAATATTCTATAATATAATTACTAAAATCATATTTAACAAGAAAATTAATTCTATGACCATCCATTAAGGTGTTGATGAAAAATGAAATACATCATCTAAGAAGGTTGTAGTCTGCATGAATGCATGAGTAACATTTTCATTTTCCATCTAATATGATGGAGATGGATAATGGTTGTAATATAAATATAATAACATTTACAGAATAAATTAAACTAATTTAATTATATTAATATTTTTATAATATTTTTGGTGGATTAATTTTAATAAAAAAAATTATGGAGTGGGTAATACTCACATTGAGAAATTAATCCTTCTCTTAGAACACCTCTTAAAAATTGAGGCTTTAAGGATGATAGTTTAAATTAAGAGGTGAGAAATAATAATATGGTTCATGGATAATGAAAATTTAACTATTTTAAATGTAATTTAACAGTACAAGTTTGTCTTTTAGTGGGATGAAGTGAACTCTTTTTATAAATGAAAACCAAGGTCATTTATTGGAAATGAATGGTATGAGAGGGGTAAAGATAGAATCACATGGTATTTATAAATGTTAGGTGAGGAATGGTTGGTGACATATGTGGGTATGAATTTTCAACCTATAAAAGGTCTTAAATAATGTCTATATTTAATGTAAACATTAAATAATTCGAGCCACTTAAGTTACCCAAGTTTACCCTTATTAACCCTGATTAAATTTTTACCAAGTTAAAAAAATTAAATAAAAAAAATAACATAAAACCTTTTCCAAATTTTAATGGTGTGAATATGAAGTTGGAATCCAATTAATTTAATTTAATTTCTATTATGGGATAATTAACTTTTAAATTAAATCATAGATATATCAAAACCCATTTTTATAGAAAAATGAATTTTTATACCTTAAATATTTGTATTCTAATTGAGTGTTAATATTTATGTTTATATTCTTAAGAATCATATTACACTCACCATTTATAATTTTATCTATTTAATTTATATATATAAATCACCCAACTCGTATAAAATCAATTCTTTGAAAATAACTATTTTATAAGTGAAAGGGGTGGCACTTTTGTAATTACCCATAACATTATAGTAATGTCACCTCACATTCAATGGAATGTGAATCAAAAAGAGGAAAATAATTGATAGGGAGGGATACTTGGCCAATCCACCCTCAAAATCTCATTTAGCGACATGTTTTTAACATGTTTATCATCTTTTACACCATTGATTTGAATTTTTACCTTAATATAATTTTCCACGGTAAATTATTTTTTTACTAAGATAACTTATTGTCATGACTACATTTAAAATAACCTTATAGATATTATGGATATGATAATTCAAAATATTAAATCCTATTTATAATTTTAAATTTATAATAGTGATAAAAATTATTTTTACAATAATAAATGTATAGGTAATAAAAAACAATTTTAGAAAAAATTGAACTTAGGTTCAAAAATATCAAACAAAGTTTTCAAATTTTAAAATAATGTTTTTTAAATTTATAATTTTTCATATTAAATAAATATTTTTTTAGAAAAATAATTTCAGAAATTTTAATTTATAAATATATCCTAATCATTTCTTAAAAATCTCTATATTTGTAAAAAAGGTATTTATAAAAACAGTATTTTTCATTATTCACCTAAAAATAAAACTTTTTAGAAAAATGTTAAAAAAATAAAACAAAGATAATTTTTATATTTTTAATCCAAAAATTAAGTTCATTTTTTGAAATTAAAAATCCAAAATTTATAAATTTTAACTATTAAATGGAAGAAAAAAATATGATAAAAACTATTTCCATAAGAAAATGACTTTTTTTAAATAGTAATTTTTTTATATTTCTTATCAACTAATAATAAAATTAGTGTAAATATATCACTCATATAAACAATTTTTTCATAACTTAACCATAGTATACTTAGTTTCATGAAATAAAAATGTATTACACATAAAAAATCCAATTTTAGGTAAAAATATATTTTAAGCATAAAATGATCTTATTAGTTGTTTAGATTTAATAATTTTATTTATTAGTGA
The DNA here is from genome assembly GCA_963277665.1 of Viscum album. Classification (NCBI taxonomy): domain Eukaryota; kingdom Viridiplantae; phylum Streptophyta; class Magnoliopsida; order Santalales; family Viscaceae; genus Viscum; species Viscum album. The sequence continues at coordinate 2,133,141,195 of OY728156.1, read as the reverse complement.
ATTATTATTAAAAGTGACCATTATTTTTTCTTATAAATAAATTTAATAATGAATTTACCTTTATTTATACCCAAAAATTAAATAGACACTTTAAAATTATTATATTTAGTAATTTTATTATAAATCATCACAATTTTATTTTAGTTCTATGTTGCATATGAAGAATGATTTTAAAACATAGTTTTATTTAAAGGGAAATTAATATTAAAATATCAATGTGTGACATTATCCCCAATAAAATAAATTGTATTATTTCAGTTTTAATGATCATTTACTAATGAAAAAAGATAAGGGTATCTATAAGAAATATAAGATTCAAGATATAATTTCAAAAATAATATCATGGTTATGACTAAAAAACTCATATTTTCCTTCATAATATGAATATATTAATATTCATAGCCATTTTTTATAAATAATCCTCCTTATCTATCTATAATTCTTATGAGTTTCTAGATACACACCTTTCATATCATCATTTTCATGATCATGTTTTCAACTAAATACAAAAATCAAAAAGGTTATTATAATATCTAATTATATAAGAGTAAATGGCATAAAAAAACTGGAATTTAACGACATTCATTTAAAATCATGGATTATTTAGTGAATTTTTTAGTTAAGTTTAAATCAAGGATATTTTCAAATTTATCCATGTTTATTAAAAGACATTTCTAATTTAGTCACATTTAGAAACATTTTTAAATTTTAAAATAGCCAATATTTCTTGAAAATGTGACTAATTTAGTGAAGTTTTCCAAAAAATGAGGATAATTCAGAAAAAAAAATTTAAGAAAATATTGCTATATTTAAAATTAGATATTTTTTTAAGAACACGTGGCTATCTAGATAAATATATAAAAGTATAATTATATTAATTTACATATATATACCTTAATAATTATATTTATTTATATGTATATATATAAGTTTATATATATGTCAATACACTAGCATATATTTAAATATAATATATATAAATATAAACACATAGATATGCATATTTATAGCCCTTAGGTGCAACTAAATGGTAGCTACCCTTGTTGGCCTCGATAAAGATTCGAGTTCCAACCTCACTGAGTTCTTCCCTGCATTTGTGTGTTGCATGCTTTTATTAGTAATGTTTCCCTTTCCCCCATCAATGTAAATATATATTTAGATATATATATATATATACACAAATATACAAAACATATAATATATATATAAACATATATATAAATATATATATATACATATATACACATATAACACATATAGATTTTAAATTTAGCAACGTTTTTAATAAAACATGGTAATTTTAGTGACATGTTTACCTCTATTTTAAAACATGGAAAATTATATACATATAATTATAATTCTATTAATTTACATATATATAATTAAAATAATAATAAAAATAAAAAATAAAAAAGCATAATTATAATTATATATATAAATTTATATTGACAAAAAAATACATTAACTTATATTTAAATATCATATTATATATAAGTTATATAAATATATAAACATACATACATATATATAATTATATATATATATATACACATGGAAACATATATATAAACACAAACACACACACACATATATATATATATTAACACAAACACATATATAAACACCCAAATAGATATATATATATATATATAAAGACACACCCAGATATATATATATACATAAACTTATTTATTATTTATATATAAAATATAAAAACACACAAATATAATATATGTATTATATTCTGATATAATATATATATATACATATATATATTAATTTTTTTAATGTTGTATTATATTAATATTGAAATATATTTTTTTATAATAAAAATTTATTTAGATTAGTTATACAAGGTGCAGAGTGGGAGTTGGATGGTGCATGGTTCAAATCCAAAGTGGGGGGGTTTAGTTACATCAGTGAGAGTTAGGGTAACGTTAGGTGTTGGGTGGAGTGATGAGGGGGGAGGGGTGAGGAATAGTTCAATTAGGGGGTGCAGCTCCTATTAAAAAATATTATTTTTTAAGAAATTCATTTTAATATTATGAATTTTAAAAAAAATATACCACGTTTACATAAAACGTAGCTATTTTATGACTAAGTTATTGAAGTTTTAAAAAAACAATAAATAGTGTGTCACTAATTAATGATGTTTATAAGAGTTTCTAATTTTTTTACTTTTATAAACGTCTCTAATTAGAAACACACTATTTGTTGATATTTTTTATAAATATTGGTAAATTCATTAGGGAAATTTTGAAATGTTTCTAATGCAAAAAAAAACATAGAAAATTGTCTTTTTTGTAGTGTGGTCATATGAATATGATAAATCAGTTATATAGTGTCTTCTATTTTAAAACATCATCTTAAAACAAAAAATAATTTCAATTTAATAATGGTATAATTGGATCATCCAATAACAACTTCCTTTTAGCTTATGTTTTCCATGTTCTTATTCATAATAGGTTCTCTAACCTAACTAGTAATAAATTACATAATCAACATCCATTTAGATCCAACATAATGGTTATTAATGATCTTTTGAATTAACCAATGAATTTCCCCTCATGGATTTCAAATGAGGTGTACAATTGGGCCTCTTTTTAATACACCAAGGGATGATTGATTTAATACTAAACCAGTATTTCATAGTGTCACTTCCCATAATGGCATCTGGGCTAGATCCTATATAAAACTTTTTATATCTATATAAGGAAGTAATTTATAGGAAACAACACATTTTGTACTTACTAAAATTTTATAATGTTATAATATACATAGACTTATCCTTAGGTTCTCTACTAATTTTATCATTCCATAATCTCCGAAAAAACAAATTAATCCATAAAAATAACTAAACCCTACTTTGATACCAACTAAGGTTCCCCATGCCAATACTTAAGGGTTTAGTAGTAGAAAAAAAATATTTAAAAATTGGATTCAATATATACTGAGATGGCCTAAGATAACCTTTCATATATTTCACATCAATGTTTCATCTCAAAATATTCTCACACAATCATGAGAAGCTTTAGGTTTAGTTTCTTTTTATACTAGACTCATAAAAAAAATTCCACACTTATGAACATTTCACCATAATTTCACCAAAGTGTATATCCTTATATACATCTCATATGTTATACTCATCTTCATAACTTTGGGAATGGAAAAAAAATAAGAAATGGGTGAGATAAAATTCTTATTATGGTAAAAAAGTATCAACACATCATCATAGGTTATATCATAAGATTGTGAGAAAATATGAGAATGGAAGAAATATATGAAAAATGAACAAGGAACAATAAGGGTTTTTCATGAATCATAATAGAGGTACATGTAATATCTAATGATAAAACAAATAAAATGGCATAGAAATGTGGACTCATGATATAATAATCATGATCCATGGAGCATAACATAGGCATATAACATTAAAATGTGGCAAAATCATAAGAATATAAAATCACAAAAAAATGGACAAGACATCACTTACTAATTTTATATACAGTGGAGCAGGAATAATTACCAGATTCCCATAACATAGTGGAGCAAGCATCCATAAGTTATTACTATAACATAGCGGGGTCAACATCACTACATGATTCCCTTAATTTAGTGGAGGAGATATCAATTCCTAATTCCTATAACATAGTTGGATTGGGCTAACAACTCGAGTACCCTATTGTGCTTGAGATAATAACCTATATACCCTCTTAATCTTTGTATTACAACCCATGTTTCCTTGCTCATGGTATTACAATATTTTACATTATTGGTTTTGGTATTAACACTCGTGTAACCTATTAGTATTGGTATTACAACTCATATAACCTATTGGACTTGGTTTTACCACTAGTGTTCCATATTGACCTCTTTAGATATAAACATTAAAAATTTATTAGAGGGAGATATTGAAACCCACCTATAACATCCATATGAATGAGTTCCTCATGAAATCATTCATTTGACATATCATAATGAACTCATGGAAATAAAATTTGTTTAGTAACATTTCATAGTAGTATATCATAAAATGGATGAAAGAATTAAATTAGATGACACCAAAAATTCAGTCACTAAAAAGTAGTATTTCCCATGGGAATTTAGAAGATGATTCATGTACCATTACCTAAATTAAGAAATAAATTTTGAAGTTAAAAAGTAAAATTGAAGCAAAATCATGAAAATAGATTACATAAAACATTTTTAATATTTTTTAAAATGGAAGAAGTTATTAGTAAACTTCAAAATGTAATTTCAAGAAATTAACATGAAAACAATTTTAGAATATCTCATTAAAATAAATTATAATAATAGAGACTATAAAAATACATAAAGGCTTTCAAGAAGAAATATTGAGTGGAAGAAAAAATATTTTATCATGAAAATAAACCCACAAAATATTTTGAAATACATTCATTGAAACACACATTGCTTGAAAAAGTAATACGGTTTCCTTTTCATAAGAGGTAAATAGGATTATAAATATCACTGGAAATAATAAATATCTCGACTAAAAAATAATAAAGGAGTACATTTCATGGAAGGAAGTATAATGATAAGAAAGATAAAAATCTTGTTATGGAGGATATGAATTATTATTAACAACGTTATACTATTATGTGAAATAAATTCCTCAAGGAAGAGACTTGGAAAATAAAAATTTAATTTTACCAAAATAGAAAGAAAAAATATAATATAATGAAATATTACTATGGTTAAAAAGAAACATTTAAAAATTAAGTTCATGAAAAATAATCATAACCTAAATAAAAGAGATTTGAATTATCAAAATCCCTTACAATATTGGAATATCTATAATGAAAATATCATAAAATATATAATTTGAGATGGACTTATAAATATGCTGAATTTCATGAAAGTTTCATAAAAATCCATATAGAAGGTTATACACCACAAAATGTAAAATAAGTGGTGAATATAGAATATCTCATAAAGAAAGAAAAGAGAAAGAGAAACACATACTACTTTGGTAACCTTTGAGTTAAAGCCCCCTTGAAATGGGGACCTTGAGATGGGTTATGAAATACCTTGAATTTCATGAATTTAATATAAAATTAATATATATGGTATTATACAAACCACAAAAAATGTCACAAGTGGTGAATATGAAATATGTCCCAAAGGAAGAAATTTTAGGCAAGAAACCATTTCCATAACTCTCAACTACCATGAAATTTCATTAACCTAGTTTTTAATAAACATAACCATATTAATAAATTATTTTATAACTATATTCGTATCTAATATATTTTATTTCTGTAAATTTGTGACCTAGATCACTCCATATAGTAACCATATTATACCTCCTGTGACCAATTACATGCCTCCCTAAATGGAAGAGGCTATCGACTGACTGTAAGGGTCTAAGGAGGCACTAAGGGGAGGGTATACCCTCAATATCATAGTATAAAACTATAGAGAAAATTAAAAAGTATCACACAAATATAAATAAATAGTATAATGGAATAAATAATGATAATGAAACCTACAAAAAATGGAATAAAACATATTACTCAAACGGTTATGTTTAGAATATAAAATATAGATAAATTACCCACAGAGTTGATCTATATAAAAAACGATAAAAGACTACATGCGCTGTCATAACTCCCCTCTATATCACATAAAAATATCCAGATACCATCCAGGTTGTCTTACTCAACCATGTTAATCCTAATATTGAGCCAGTTCCCTACATGTGCTTGCAACATTCATGTGAACACTACTTGAGTAGCAATGTAAAATAGTGTTTTGAGAAGGGTGTGACTATTTATCTCAATAAGAAACAACCAATGTGGTCCAATATATAACTGGAAATGTTTTTATATGTGTATGTGACATGATCAATTATAAAAAATAAATAAATATTAAGAAATTACAAATAAATAAACCAGCAACCATACGAGCTTTATACCAATACCAGAATACCTCTAATCACATCCTGATGACCACTCATCCACAATATCACTAATTCCCTATGGGAATGCTCATATATACCAGGATTACCTAAGAAACATCATTTTTCTTCAGTTTCGTGACACCGATCGACTATAATTGCTTTGACCAGTGTCTGAGTCTCTTTGATCATGGTAATCACCTTAGGGGAACCTATTTCCTCACACTGGGTATCCCAATCCCAAATCTCCACTAATTAGAATTAAATCATAGGGCATCAATAGGAATTAGTTAACCTCAAGACCTTGAGATGAACCCCATGATAGTACGTAGGCATTCTCAATGTCAATCCAGTGTCAAATTGCTATGAGGTTGTAACCCTATGTAACTTATACATCCATGCATGAATAATTACTAGGAAACCCAAGAAATCAAATAGGGATACCCTCCTAGATCCCACATTCACTATTCTTGTCATCCAATATCACATGTATCCTTGGACAAACTATCACAGGTTCATCTACGCAACCTTAGGGGGTATGTTAGGCATCAATCGGTATGATCAAACAATCACCCTCAGTATGTACAACATATTTTCTTAGGGATATATGCCCTCATGACACTATTCAAATCATGAAAATCCCAAGAATGTTTAATGGTCCAATGTTATTTATGTTGGAATATCATGATTCTCGAGAATTTATAATGGTCTCACAATATCAAAGAAATCCAACATATCTCAGGAATTCTTGTCTGGATGAAGTCATGTGGCTCTAGTGATGGATCTTCGGTACCACCTCTAGGAATCCACTCCTACATCAACTGTATCACTGGATACTAGTCAGGAGAGGAATCTAACCCCAATATACCTTGAGATAATATCTAAAATATATTGGGCATCCCAAGGTCTCATTCATCTCACCAGGTGATTCTAATAAATCATGGGAAATCATGTCAATGTCCGGACCTGATGGATGACTCCAAGTCATCTTGGTAAATCACATATCACCATGAATAAATATAAATAAAATAATATAAAAAGTTTTGACTGAAATCCTGTTAATTTCATCCTCATCTCATCCCTGTTGGGATTTTACGTCGGTTTGGGTTCTATGGTGACGCTCAAAACCATCACTACCCAATAGAAACACCCACTCAAGGTCAGTTTATAAAGAGGCATCTTAAGGGCCCCCTAGGTCACATCATCACTAAGGAACCCTCATGAGGGTCCTCAGTCTGAACTAAGGTCTTAGTTCAATACTTTAATCTCTTAGTACTCCACATATAATGATATCATTATCAAAATAACCCATCCTAACAAGATACATAAGGTACACAATACTATCAAAAGTCAAAGAGACAGTCGATGGATCATCACAATTGTTATGGTTTCACTAGGTTAGTCTACTCTCGCATCCCAATTCTAGTCTACCTAAAGTTCTTTTATCTAGTAATGGTCACATATTATGGGAAAATATCACTCTACTCTCTATCATAAAAAATCCAAATGAATTAAAGGTATTGTAAGGCTTTCACCACATTCCATAGGGCTAACCTTTCCTGAATCACCTCCCATGGGTCACTACAACTAAAAAATTATAGAACATTTAATTAACACCCCTATAAATGTCTGTTCATCTGAGGTACACTATACAAGTACAATACTCAGCATTCAATGGCTAAGGCATTAAGCAAATTCACTAGAATCCAAGTGGTTTGGTAACATCATCTTATTTGTACTAAACATTCATTTTAATTTAACATGTTCACTTTAATCTTAAGTAGTTAAAATAATGAATCAAGAATAAAATTTACTTAGTGGTGGGATGCACATAAATAATCATATAAAATAAATAATTTATTATATAGGTTATGTTCTAATATGACCTACCTCATTTGATAATTTTATAATTTATTTCCAAGAGCTGACAACGCTACAATAGACCATAGAGGAGAATCCATCCCCTGAACCATCTCAATTTGCCAAATGAGATCCTAACTCATGTAAAAAAGTTTATATAAATTAATTATAGCAAATATAATTAATTAAACAATTTAAATAAAACATGTAATATTCAATGAAAACTCATAGGAATGGATCACCATGTGAGAACTGTGATAAAACACCCACAGAAGTTCCCCTCTAGAATCCCACCATCAAACTGATCCAAATACCTATCATATAACTCCAATATCATATATAAATACATTTTAAGTTAGGAAAATAATCGAAGAAAAATCAAAAAAATGACATGCCTTGTTTAATCATTGTGCAACTGGGTGTAGATTGTCTCCCAGGACGCCCTCATCACAATCCTAAAGGAATCCCCATATCATTCAATCAATTCATCCATTATTTTATGGAATCCGAATAAATACCCTAACTTAGGGAAATGAAAATTGGAGTATAAATGATGAGGAGAAGATAAAGGACTAACAGAGTCAATGGATTACCTACAATCACTGAAAAAACACCATAAAAAGATTGAAAATAAATTCATAGAATGAAGGAAAATGGGAAAACACAAGTTGGTTGAATTGGACCAAAAAATATTAAAAAGGGTAATAACCCTTGTAAAAATTAATGGGTTAAGAATTCTAATTCTTCCACATAAAATCCCCACCTTCAAGTCAGTTTTTTTCTACAACATAGGCAGTAACACCCACCTCAGCCTCTCTTGAGCTCTCCCAAGCACTATAATTCCACATAATATTCATTCCCCATCCATAAACACCAATTTAAATTTATCAAACTCTATATATTTTATTATGATTCTTTGTTCTCAAAAAATCCCACAAACTAATTCAAAAATTCCAAATTTTATTAAATTTCAAAAGTCTAAACAAATATGATTCATTATAAACTCCCCTCCATAACAATAATTGTCCCCAAGAAGTCTCACCGATCACCCATCTAATAATCTCAACCTACCTCAGTCACCATCCCCCTCTCCAATGGCCTCATTATATCCTCAGATACTCAAAGAACATCCAATAAACAACCTTCAATTTGAAAGACAAAAGCTTCCAAATTTTGATCCAATGATCATAACAAACACTTGACATCATGAAAAAATTAGTTTAAGTCTATACATCTTGATATAAAACCTCATATTAATCGATAAAATTACATTTCCCATGGTTCACCCCTTCATAAGCTTTATCTCATAACTACTATTTCAAATTCTTTGGAGCCTCGGCCATCAAAATTGTGTTTTAAAACTCCACACCCACTTTTTAACATTATGCCTATATAAGTAACCAAATAAAAAAACCTGAATATACATGAAAACATTGGTCAAACACCAGTAATATTCCTCACTATAGTATTTCATGTTAGAGAATACATGCCTCCATTGTCCACACACAACACAAGCATGTTGTCTTTTCCTAAAAACACCAAGACAATTCTGAAAACACATCCATCATATCCAAAAGTATTAAACCGATGTAGTTTTAGGTCATCTATTTTAAAATAATAGTAAATGTCACGACCCGTCCTTGGGGCCCGTGCTGTGACTATCCCAAGCCCGCCTTCCATAGGCCAGGGGGTGGAGACTAGCACCAAAGGTGTAAATCCTGATAACTGGGAAGGCATTTTTTTTATAAAAGTAAACAAAACACTACAGAGTACAAGTGGAAGTAAAACACTAAGTACAAAGAGAAGTGATGAAAGGTAAATGGGCCAGAATACAAAACCAAAAGAAAGTACAACTACAAATGAACAAAGTACAATAGAAAAAGACAACAGCTGGAGGGATAGAAGCGGCTCCTGGGTCGTCCTCCCTGGATCCTACCTGAAGGGTAGGTACAGATGGCACAGCTCCTGGATCATCCACCGCGGATCCTACCTGAAGGGTAGGTACAGATAGCCTCCACAACTCTCTTGCCCGTCAACCTCCTTCAAGTGTCGTCTCACCATGAATTCCACCTCCGGATACTGACTCGTCATGTAGTCCACCTCTGGGTACCGTCCAATCCACGAAAACTCAGCCTCCGTCAGCATTGCCCGTCATCTGCAACCAACACAACGAGGTGCGGGCATAGCCCGTGCAGGGGTGAGTATAATGATACTCAGTAGGGACCCCGAGACCCTCAAAGTCTCACTAAAAACCAACAAGTATAACCATAAATAAGATCTCAACAGATAACCTCTACTTAGGTATATGCCCATACATATACATAAGTTATCAAGTAACCCATCTCAATCATGAGGAAAACACCAAGATCATGAAATCAACGGATAACCACTACCCATGTATATGCCCATATATATACCTAAGTTATCAAGTGACTCATCTCAATCATGAGGTAAACACAAAGGTCAAAAGTCTCAGCTCAAACCAGGATTTTCATTATCGAAACCATAACTGCTGAAGAGCCCCGTCTCTAGAGTGTACAGTGGTCCTATCATGACTCTGATGTATTTCTCACTAACCTAAGACTGCTGAGGTACTCCTCCTATCGAGTACCGCGGGCCTGCCACCTCACATAGTAGTGCTTCCCGCCGGGGTCTGCCACCCAAACACAGTAGTGCTCCCCCCTCATAGCCTACAGAGGTACTCCTTCTGTCGAGTACCGCGGGTCTTCCACCCAAACACAGTAGTGCTCTCCGCTGTGGGTCTGCCACACAAACACAGTAGTGCTCCCCACTGGGCTTAACAAGTCTCTCAGACTCGAATCGGACAAGCAGTCTTCAGGTCCCAGCCAGCTACATGGTCTCCGTACTTCGTACGCTCGTCTCTGGGAGGGTCCGCTCCACGAGCTATTGGTCGATACGCCAAGTATATAAAAGTCCCATGAAAAGTATCTCAAAGGACTGCCTCGTCATAGGGGTCTCAACACAATAGACGGCGCGTCAATCGGACGCCCGGTCTATGAGTTACTAGCCTTTTCATCCCAGGGGCCCGGTTGGTTTCGTGAGCGAACCAATCCCGGCCGTATCTCAACTGTACCCCGAAATCTCATATGGTATACTCATAGGGAACGTTTCTCAATGAGATCATCAACGCCGCTGATGGTTCGTCAAACGGACGTCCTGTCTGAAAGATATCAGCTTTTCCGTTCCAGGGGCTCGGTTGGATTTTGGGTGCAATCCAACACGGTCACTATCCAACTGTATCCAAATCTCGAGCTAAGTATGCCAAAAGTTTCATCTCATCAAGAGGAATTCAATGAAACAGACGGCGCATCAATCGGACGCCCGGTCTGTGAGTTATTGGCTTTTTCGTTCTAGGGTCCCGGTTGGTTTCGTGAGCGAACCAACCCGACCGCACTCCGACAGCATCCAAACCTCGAGCAGAGTAAGCCAAAAGATCCGTCTCACTTAGAGGAATCCATCAAAGTCGACGGCACGTCAATCGGACGTCCGGTGCTAAAGATATAAGTGTTTCTGCTACGAGGGCCCGGTTGGTTTCATGTACGAACCAACCCGGCCAAACCCAAATTTCTCCGAAACCGTGAGTGTAATATACCGAAACGACCTTCTCTTTCCAAGGATCGCTACGCAACTAACAGTGCGTCGATCGGAGGTCTGTAGCCCAAGATATGGGCATTTGACCGAAAGTGGTCCGAAAACGGGGGGTCTGGGCCCGGGCCGACCCGGCCCGACCCCCCCTTGGTCGGCCCGAACCAGTTCGACCCGACCCGAGTCCGACCCGGCTGGACCCAGTCTGGCCAGCCGCAGCTCGGCGTGGCGAGCTGAAGTCGCGGAGCGGGGGGCGGTGTGTGGCCTCCCTCGCCGCTAATTGGGGCCGGCGGCGAACCGCCACCGCCCATCTTCCGGCATCGCGCTCGGGCGCCGCCGCCTCCTGGCGGCCGGACAGCTCCGAACACCGCCTCCGGTCGCCGGCGGCACCGCGCCGACGACCCGCGCCTCCGGGTGTTTCCGCGGGCCACCGGAGTTGCTCTGGTGGTCCGTTTTCAAAACCGTCTGAGCCGGTGTTCATCTCGGGTCTCGAACTTTACTGCACAATCTTCAAAATTACATTGCGGCCCTGTTTTGTCGTCACCCATCAATCCGCACGTCTATTAACAAAACGCACCGTCTTCGTGGCTCTCCGGCGCGGCGTGTTGACGCCACGCCCCTTCGTCGTGGCCCGACTCCGTCCGCGGATGTCTTCGGGTTTCTCCGACGCGGCGCGACGGCGTCGCGTCCTTGTTCTTCTTTTCACGGCACGGCGCGACGGCGCCGCGCATTTCCTTGTCGCATGATTTCGCGTGGTGCGACGGCACCACCCCTTCTCGTACCAAACCACAAAGGAACCAACAAGAAAAAAAAGGAGGAGGGTTGGCCGTGTTTGTGCGGTCCGGCCCCATCGCGTTATTCGATAACTATTGGTTTTAAACCACGAAGATCGTCAAGTTGGTATTCACGAACAAAATAAATAAATAAAATTAAAACCCCTACCTTGGTTTCAAGAGCGGAGCTTGTTCGGAGGTTCGTCGAAGAGAAAACGCCGCGGTATAACCGTCGCGGAAAGAGGCGACTTGGAAGGAGGAAGTCGCGTCGTGGGGACGGCGTCACGGAAAGAGATATGTTGCGGAAGAACCGTTGCGGAAAGAGACGTCGCGTCGCGGATCGGTGTCGCGGAGTTGGTCTTCGAGGACTCGGCGTTCTTCGACGGAGTTCGATGTGTTCTTCGCGTTCCTCGTGTTCTTCATCGAAGAGGATGAAGAACTCTAGCTTTCCTTAGCTTTTCTTCTCCAAAGGCTCTCAAGCAACTAAGAAACTAACCCATAAATAAATTATGCCTCACTTAATTTATTGACACCACAAAACCTTTGAAATTCAAGATTTTGAATTAACTCACCTCATTAAATTTCACAAGTTGTCAAATTAAATGAAGGGGAGTTAATGGGGAGTTGAAGAGTTGAATAATATGAAGGGGTGGGGTTCGTGTAGGCCCCACCTCCTTCATAACCTACAAAGGGAAGTTGGGTAGTTACCCAACTTCCTCCCAAAGGATAAAAACACTTAGAGTAAAATAAAAATTGTTGTTAAATTTTTATTTTTAACTTCCACAATTTTTATCAACTTCTCTCGTGTAAACACAACTCCGGAACAGGAGTTCCTAAGCAATTACCGGTGCTACGATTCCATCGGTGCCCTCGGAATTTGATTCCGAGCACCGGTTCAAAAGTTAGAAATTCCCGCTCGTTCGTTCACTGAACGTACCCGAGCTAAACTTCGGAAATTGATTCCGAGTACACCGGACCTCGGATTCAGGCACTGTTAGAAACTGTATTCTTGTAAAATTCCAAAGAAAATTAAGAAAAAAATTTCCTTGAAATTTCCGGGTCTTTACATTACTCCCACCTCAGGGATTTACGTCCCCGTAATGCTTCAACGCAAACTAGGGTCACAAAAGCGGTACAGAGCACGGATCTGAGCCTTCCGATCCCATGTGCTTACCTGGAGGTTTCCATGCTGCCTACGAAAACGCAAAAGAGGAATCAACCGTCCTCTTAGAATCCGCTCCTGTCGGTCCTCGATCCCCACTGGAACCTCCGTGCATGACGCCCTATTATCGACGTCCAACTCCCTGAGGTCGATGATGTGTGAAGGATCAAGCATGTATCTCCTCAGTTGAGATACTTGGAAAAACATCGTGCACCTGGTGCAACTGAGGTGGATGGGTCAAGCGGTAAACCTCCTCGCCTACCCTGCTGAGGACCTGAAAAGGTCTACTGAACCTCGGAGATAACATGTCGCCTAGGCCACATCTCCATAAACCTCATCGAGGTGAGACCCGTAGGGAAACGTGGTCACCATCCTCGAACTCCAGTGGTCTCTGCCTCCTGGATGACCTGGACCTTCTCTATCGTGGCTTGGACCATCTCCGGTCCCACAAGAGCTGCAAAGATTTCTTCTTTGCTGATAAGAGAAATATGATCTCATCCCCTGGATGAACCACTTTCTTAGCCTAATACAGTCAATCCTGACATGGATGATACTAATCCATACCAAGGATGATGTCGTAAGGCCTCAACGCTACTACCAAGAGATCCAACCGTTACTCTCGCCTCCAAGGGTTGAGTCACATTGTCGGCTTCAGTGTGTGGTAACTGGGTCTCTTCCAGTTGGTATCTCACACGTGAGGGTCAAGTCAATAGTTTAATCTGGAACCTCTTAGTAACAACACAAGAGAGGACAGGATTGATAACATCACAAAGGTAAGTGTCTTTATTTTATTGCATCTCATGGTACAAAGACACAAATATAACAACAACATCATGGAACTAGATATACAACACTAGTTCCGCTCCTGTCCACTCGCTTATGGAGCTCCGTAGTCAAAAGCTTATGCTGCCTAAAGCTGAGCTCTCCCAAGTCCTCTTATCCCCTGCGGTCGGGGTGGACCTCCTGGTGGTGGTGGTGGCAACATCCCAAAGCATCGTCCACCTCCAGCTGCATGGCCAGCTCCTCTTCCATGACCGCCTGCTCCTTGCGGTCCACCCTGATCGAACCTCTGCCTCTGCTTCGGAGGTTCTTCATTCAACTACTGGTCATCTGCATGGCGGGTCAGACAGTCACGTGCCATGTGACCAACTCCGCCGCAGGAGTAACACTGCATTGCAGGTCTAGATCTATCACTTCCCTTGGTTCCTCGCACTACCGACCCTAAGTCACGCGGTCGACCACCTATAGGTCTGGTCCTCTTGGACCTCTGCGTCATCTGTCTACTGCCTGCTGTAGAAGATTCTGGCACATGCCAGCTAGTGGTGGGTCCTGCTACTGGAGACTGCTCAGCAAGGAAACTCTCCACCAAAAGGGATCGCTCCAACACCCCTGTCTATGTCGGAATGCTGAGTGGAACCGCAGAAGCTCTAATCTCTCGCCTGAGCCCCTGCTCGAAGGTTCGGGCCCTAAAGAACGGGTCTCGTACCATATCTGTGGAGTAGCGCGAGAGGTCTGTGAACCTCGCTGAAAACTACACCACTATCATACTGCCCTGACGCAGCTGAAGTAGCTCCTGTATACGCACCGCTCGAAGGGTGGCTGGTACAAACTCTACCCAGAACAGGCTCTCGAAGTCTGCCCAAAGAAGAGTCGCCTCGTCATTCATCTGGAGCATCAGGCTCCACCATCTGACTGCTACTTCCTGAAGAAGGCAGGCAGCAAGGATCACCATGAAATCTTCTGGCATCCCCACTAGCCTGAAAACTCTCACCACAGCCTCCAGTCAATCCTCAGCTGCCTGCGGGTATGTCCCTCCCTGGAACCTGGGTGGTCTCTGGTACTGGAACTCGTGCAGTGCACTCAAGCGATGTGCACCCTCTGCTGCTGGGGCTGGTGGCATCGGTGGCCCAACGGGTAGTAGTACCACTGGTTCCTCCGCTGGTGCCTCAACTGTGATAGGGCCCTGTACTGAGGCCACATCGCTCGACGAGCTGTCAGTACGTACCACTCTCGGGGCTCTAGTTGGTCGTCCATGGGGAGGCATCCTGAAAGAAACAACGTGACACAGTCAAATGATTTATACCTGGTGAGCTGACCTGGTTTGAGATGATATTTAAATAAAACTTATAGAAACACACATGCAATCAGTGTTTTCATGCACAAAGTCAGAAATCAGTTGTCAGGGTCCTGGTGTATGGATACGTCGGTCGCCCGCACCAACATTGGACTCCCTAAACTGAAAACCACACTCGGTACTCTTAACACTATTGCTTCACAGAAAGAAAATATCAGAGTTATAAGTTCTGCGGTAGAACCGACTCCTCTGATACCAATTTGTCACAACCCGTCCTCGGGGCCCGTTCCATGACTACCCCAAGCCCGCCTTCCAAAGGCCAGGGGGTGGCGACTAGCACCAAAGGCGTAAATCCCGATAACTGGGAAGGCATTGCATTTATAAAAGTAAACAAAACACCACAGAGTACAAGCGGAAGTAAAACACTAAGTACAAAGAGAAGTACTGAAAGGTAAATGGGCCAGAATAAAAACCCAAAAGAAAGTACAACTACAACTAAACAAAGTACAATAGAAAAAGACAACAGCTGGAGGGACGGAAGCGGCTCCTGGGTCGTCCTCCTCGGATCCTACCTGAAGGGTAGGTACAGATGGCACAACTCCTGGATCATCCACTGCGGATCCTACCTGAAGGGTAGGTACAGATAGCCTCCACAACGCTCTCGCCCGTCAACCTCCTCCGAGTGTCGTCTCGCCGTGAAGTCCACCTCCGGATACTAACTTGTCGTGTAGTCCACCTCCGGGTACCATCCAGTCCTCGAACACTCGGCCTCCGTCAGCACTGCCCGTCATCTGCAACCAACACAACGAGGTGCGGGCATATCCCATGCAGGGGTGAGTATAATGATACTCAGTAGGGACCCCGAGACCCTCAAGGTCTCACTGAAAACCAACAAGGATAACCACAAAGAAGATCTCAACAGATAACCTCTACTTAGGTATATGCCCATGCATATACATAAGTTATCAAGTAACCCATCTCAATCATGAGGAAAACACCAAGATCATGAAATCAACGGATAACCACTACCCAGGTATGTGCCCATACATATACCTAAGTTATCAAGTGACCCATCTCAATCATGAGGTAAACACAAAGGTCAAAAGTCTCAGCTCAAACCAGAATTTTCATTATCGAAACCGTAACTGCTGAAGAGCCCCGTCTCTAGAGTGTATAGTGGTCCTGTCACGACTCCGAGGTACTGCTCACTAACCTAAGACTGCTGAGGTACTCCTCCTATCGAGTACCGCGGGCCTTCCACCTCACATAGTAGTGCTTCCCACCGGGGTCTACCACCCAAACACAGTAGTGCTCCCCCCTCATAGCCTACAGAGGTACTCCTCCTGTCGAGTATCGCGGGTCTGCTACCCAAACACAGTAGTGCTCCCCGCTGTGGGTCTGCCACCCAAACACAGTAGTGCTCCCCACTGGGCTATACAAGTATCTCCGACTTGAATCGGACAAGCAGTCTTTAGGTCCCAGCCAGCTACACGGTCTCCGTACTTCACGCTCGTCTCTAGGAGGTTCTGATCCACGAGCTACTGGTCGATACTCCAAGTATCTTAAAGTCCCACGAAGAAGTATCTCAAAGGAATACCTCGTCATAGGGGTCTCAACGCAACAGACGGCGCGTCAATCGGAGGCTCGGTCTGTGAGTTACTAGCCTTTTCATCCCAGGGGCCCGGTTGGTTTCGTGAGCGAACCAATCCCGACCGTATCTCAACTGTACCCCGAACTCTCATAGGGTATACTCATAGGGACCGTTTCTCAATGATATCATCAACGCCGCTGACGGTTCGTCAAACGAATGTCCTGTCTGAAAGATATCATCTTTTCCGTTCCAGGGGCTCGGTTGGATTTCAGGTGCAATCCAACCCGGCCACTATCCAACTGTATCCAAATCTCGAGCGAAGTATTCCAAAAGTTCCGTCTCATCAAGAGGAATTAAACGAAACAGACGGCGCGTCAATCGGGCGCTCGGTCTGTGAGTTATTGGCTTTTTCGTTCTAGGGGCCCAGTTGGTTTCGTGAGCGAACCAACCCGACCGCACTCCGACGGCATCCAAACTTCGATCGGAGTAATCCAAAAGATCTGTCTCACTTAGAGGAATCCATCAAAGTCGACGGCACATCAATCAGACGTCTGGTGCTAAAGATATAAGTGTTTCTGCTCCGAGGGCCCGGTTGGTTTCGTGTACGAACCAACCCGGCCAAACCCAAAGTTCTCCGAAACCTTGAGTGTAATATACTGAAACGACCATCTTGTTCCAAGGATCGCTACGCAACTAACGGTGCGTCGATCGGAGGTCCGTAGCCCAAGATATGGGCATTTGACCGAAAGTGGTCTGAAAACGGGGGGTCTGGGCCCGGGCCGACTCGGCCCGACCCCCCCTGGGTCGGCCCAAACCGGGTCGTCCCGACCCAGGTCCGACCCGGCTGGACCCGGTCCGGCCCGGACTGGCCGGCTCGGTCTGGCCCGAACGGCCAGCCGCGGCTCGGCGTGGTCGAGCCGAAGTCGCGGAGCGGGGGGCGGTGTGCGGCCGCCCTCGCCGCTAATTGGGGTCGGCGGTGAACCGCCGCCGCCCATCTTCCGGCGGCGCACTCGGGTGCCACTGCCTCAGGTCACCGGCGGCGCCGCGCCGGCGACCCGCGCCTCCGGGTGTTTCCGCGGGCCACCGGAGTTGCTCCGGTGGTCCGTTTTCAAAACTGTCTGAGCCGGTGTTCATCTCGGGTCTCGAACTTTACTGCGCAAGATTCAAAATTACATTGCGGCGCCGTTTTGTCGTCGCCCGTCAATCCGCACGTCTATTAACAAAACGCGCCGTCTTTGTGGCTCTTCGGCGTGGCGCGTTGACGCCGCGCCCCTTCGCCGTGGCCCGACTCCGTCCGCAGATGTCTTCGGGTTTCTCCGACGCGGCGCGACGGCGTCGCGTCCTTGTTCTTCTTTTCACGGCGCGGCGCGACGGCGCCGCGCATTTCCTTGTCGCATGATTCCGCGTGGTGCGACGGCACCACGCCTTCTCGTACCAAACCACAAAGGAACCAACATGAAAAAAAAGAGGAGGGTCGGCCGTTTTTTGTGCGGTCCGGCCCCCTCGTGTTATTCGATAACTATTGGTTTTAAACCAAGAAGATCGTCAAGTTGGTATTCACG
The DNA here is from genome assembly GCA_963277665.1 of Viscum album. NCBI lineage: Eukaryota > Viridiplantae > Streptophyta > Magnoliopsida > Santalales > Viscaceae > Viscum > Viscum album. The sequence goes on along the minus strand of OY728156.1, from coordinate 2,133,122,647 downwards.
AACAAAATAAATAAATAAAATTAAAACCCCTACCTTGGTTTCAAGAGCGGAGCTTGTTCGGAGGTTCGTCGAAGAGAAAACGTCGCGATATAACCGTCATGGAAAGAGGCGACTTGGAAGGAGGAAGTCGTGTCGCGGGGACGGTGTCACAGAAAGAGAGACGTTGCAGAAGAACCGTTGCGGAAAGAGATGTCACGTCGCGGATCGGTGTCGCGGAGTCAGTCTTCGAGGACTCGGCGTTCTTTGACGGAGTTCGATGTGTTCTTCGCGTTCCTCGTGTTATTCGTCGAAGAGAATGAATAACTCTAGCTTTCCTTAGCTTTTCTTCTCCAAAGTCTCTCAAGCAACTAAGAAACTAACCCATAAATAAATTAAGCCTCACTTAATTTATTAACACCACAAAACCTTTGAAATTCAAGATTTTAAATTAACTCACCTCATTAAATTACACAAGTTGTCAAATTAAATGAAGGGGAGTTAATGGGGAGTTGAAGAGTTGAAGAATATGAAGGGGTGGGGTTCGTGTGGGCCCCACCTTCTTCATAACCTACAAAGGAAAGTTGGGTAGTTACCCAACTTTATCCCAAAGGATAAAAACACTTAGAGTAAAATAAAAATTGTTGTTAAATTTTTATTTTTAACTTCCACAATTTTTATCAACTTCTCTCGTGTAAACGCAACTCTGGAATAGGAGTTCCTAAGCAATTACCGGCGCTACGGTTCCATCGGTGCCCTCGGAATTTGATTCCGAGCACCGGTTCAAAAGTTAGAAATTCCCGCTCGTTCGTTCACTGAACGTACCCGAGCTAAACTTCGGAAATTGATTCCGGGTACACCGGACCTCGGATTCAGGCGCCGTCAGAAACTGCGTTCTTGTAAAAAATTATCATCTCTATCTATCGATGTGTTTCCAATTCCTATGTCATGATGCCCTTATACCCAGAGGCATCTCATGGTCATCCCACCTTTCCCACTGAATTCCATGACTTACTTCTAATGAAATTTCATGATTGAGTCATAAACCATCAAAAACCATCATCTTTCCTTGTATCATGCACCAACATACCTCTAATCGAAACTCACCCAATTTACTTTACACCATCCCAAGTCTAATGCCAATGATCAGTCTCATTCCACCATCACCTTCAATTTCTCATAAGGCACTTCCTATGTAATCTTTACATCGATTGAATTCATTTTATTCAAATAACCAATATTCATCATGTCTGCTCCATAGGTGACTCCACATTCCCATTACCCCTCTAGAACAAGGTCCATACACCAAAAACCAACATACTTCTACCCACTATAGGAGTTCCCTTATCGTTGCTTCACCTAATAAAAACCTAAACAACATAGACCGCCTCATTTCTATCATAGATTATGACAAATGGAGTTAGCCAAAACCACTCAATCACACGCATAATCATAACATCAATTGTGTTTTCTCCAAAATCATAAAAAATGTCACACCCTTAAACAAAAAATGGTCCACTCCCTACCATATGTATCTTCTTAAAACACCCATAAAGTGAAACTTCAACAATTTCCAATAACACACATGTGCCACTCCTTCTGATCCACACTCATTCCTTCCCAAATAAAACTCTGGGATCATCCATTTCACTACAACCATTTCATTTATAAATGACCCTCACCATAGAGGTACTCATCCCTTCCCTAAAAACCTTGGGTAACTATTCCCATAACATCTCATCAAATCACCAGTCCTTGTTTTACACATGACTGGTCACTAATTTAAAATACAATAGCATCATGAATATCTAGTGTGTGTTACCTTGATATCATTTTAATGTAATAATTGTGTTCCCCCGTACCACCTAGTAGCACTACTTGGATCATGATAATATGGGTATTATCTCTTTATAACTAGATTCACATGCCTAAAAAACTAATGATTATCCAAAACATGTCAATATATTCTATCTAGAAGTACCCCTATACCCTTTTCCATCAACCTAAAACCCCTCACATGTGATTCATCTTCAAATCTACAAGCATCCAACCATGATCTTTCATGTATTAAAATATATCCATTTCATTAGTTTTATGCACATGGATACTTCTACCCTAGTAACCATTAATGACACCATGAGACTCTATGTGAATCTCATATAATGAACCAACTGTCAAGGAAATTTTATCAAGAACTCCCATTACATAACCATTCACATACCATAAACTCAATTACACCTACCATGCATCAATATAAAAACCAAACACATACCTATATTTCCTAACTCAAAGGAACCCACAAACCTAGGCCAACCCCTCTCACTAGTTTCCATTGATCAATATAAAAAAATCTAACTCATTAAAAACTGAGTCATTTCTCAAGGTCTCCAAGTATTCCCACCTATCCTAGAAACCATGGTCTCACCGGAGGCCAATTCATATAAATTTATCATCTTCTCATGTACATCCCATATGAAAGCTCACATGTCAATTCATTCACAACTATATAAAAATGTAATGACATGACATTCTAACCCAACAACCTACCAAGTCGCTTATTCTCACAATGAATCGATACACAAGACTGACCCTTGAGAATCAAAAACTCATGTTGATCCTCAATGGAATTTTCTAAGATGGTCCATGTCAAGTAACCATAGGCATGATATTTTTATATATAGAGTTTCATTGCACGCTATATGTGAAAGCACCATATAAGTATCCAACAAGCCACCATCACACGGTATGGTTAAGTAGAGTTCTATTCCAAGATATATGGGAAACACCGTATAGGTTGTTACTAGAACATTAAATAACCAAACCTACACAATATTATCCCCTAGGGGGTTCATATCTAATAAATTATATTCCTTAATCCCTCAAGGTATCAACTCATCACTTTCTAAAAGGATCATACCACCCTTCTCACCATCATTCAACTCACTATAGGATCCACAAGAATTTCCATCATAGTAAAATATATATATATACAATTCAAACCAAATTAGTATAATTTCACCAAGTAAATATATATGAAAACCCTTTATCTATAGTTGCTGATACTTTAAACAACTGAGCCTTAGGTATCAATGGAAATAATTACACTAGTTGGCCTATATATCATATGAATCTTAGGTGCCTAATATGATGCATGAGATGCATCTTTCCAATACTAGACAAGATATGAAATCCATAAATGTTCTCATCTAATTGAACAAGATCCAAAAATCCAATAACACATAGACCATAAATCTCAAATTTCATGTGTTTAACACTAGTATAAAATAAAAATAACCATAATAGTGGAAGCTAAGAACATAAGTCCCATGCCCATGGTAACATGAACATTAACTTGAAAAGTTTTTCAAACACACCAATCTGGGTTCCACCATAGGCTCCAATACATCCCTACATCTAGTTTTTACATCTCCCCAAATAGTAAAAAAATAAAATAGATCTGATACCATTTTCTAATTCCCTGGCTCAGCTCACTATACACAATAACAATACCAAATCACTATGTGACCTCTGGAATGAATCCCCAAATTCCACAGGCTTCTAACTAGTAGGTGGTTGAAGGAGGTACCATAGGGAGGCTATAAACCCTATATTAGAGTAAAAAATGATATCATAAAAAACCAAGTATCACACATAATAATAATAAATATTATAAAAAAATTAAATAATGATAAAATAATTCATAACAAAATGAAATGAATCATTTGACTCGAATATATATTATCAGAATATAAAATAAAGATTAATCTCCCAATAGTCATATTGATATACAGAAACTAAAAAAAAGTATCAAATACATTGGTATCTACCACAACTCTGATCTATATCACATCGCAATCTCCTAATATCATCTGATTTCTCTAACTCGACTATGTTAAACTTGATCCTAGACCTTGATCATCCCTATATATGAAATAGTCATGTGAGTACTACTTGAGTACCCATGTGAAATGGAGGCCCAAGTAGGGTTTGAGTAAATAAATCATTAGGTAACCAATAATGAAGTCTTATACATAATCAAAAATTCTATGATATTTTCATGTGAAATATCAATAATAAAAATTTAATAAATAGCATGATATTATAAATAAAAAAACCACCAATGATACCTACTTCATCCCAATGATATAATGTCTCTAATAATGTCTTTATTACTATGCCTCTATAGTATCACAAACATCCAATGGTAATACTCGTATATTTCAACCCAATCCTAATAACTATCATTTATTTTTTGGTTCAAGATCCAGGTTGACTATACCGGTTTTGAGTAGTTATAAAGTTTCTCTTAGCATGATAATCACCTTAGGGGAACCTATGTCATCTCTATTGGGATCCTATAACCACACCCCCATAGAAGAGTATGGAATTATATGGTGTAACTATGAAACCCTAATCCTCAATCCTTTAGGTTAAACCCCACGGTAGTACCTTGGCATTCTCAATGTTAGGAAGATGTTTGATTCTTAAGAGGGTAAGTCCCAAAGAAATCCTATATATATAGGCATGAATGGTTACTAGGAAACCCATATAATAAATGGAGAACACCATCCTGAATCCCCTAGACAATTTTCAAGGAAACAAATTTCATAAAACACCATAGATGAACCATTAATGGTTCATCCACCCAATCCTTGGAGGTATCCTAGGCATCAATCGAGGGGATCCAATATTCACCCTTGGGATGTCTAACATCCATGCTTGGGGATATAAACCCACCTGAAAACACAAGCCAACATTAATATCCTGGACATCCCATTCATTCCAAAAGGTCTAATGCTAATTCCATTTAAATCCCAGGCTTCTCAGTCATTCACAATGGTATCACAATATAAAAATAATCTCATACATCTCAGGTGTTTCATTATGTGTGAAATCATAGAGCTCTGATATTGGATCCTAGATACAACCTTAAGGAATCAACTCCTACATCAACCATTTCATTGGATGATAGTAGAGATAGTAATCCACCACCAATATACTATGATACCAGATCCCAAAAGTTTTGATAATCCCATTGTCTCATCCATTTCATCAGGTAATTCTTAGGTATCCTATGAAATCAAATCAATTCCATGAACAATTGCTGATTCATAGGCATCATTGGAAGTCATATATCATCATAAATATATATATATATATATAATAAAAAAAGGCTTGTATGAACACTCAAACATTTCATTATCATCTGAACCACATTTGGATTCCACATTAGTTCAAGTTCTATGGTGACACAAAAAAACCATCACTACCCAATACACACGTTCTTACTTAAGGTTGGTGTAAGATCTTGACTTTTTGATGAGGTGTATTTATTTTTTAAATTTTGGTTAAAATACCATTCAAATAGTTAATGATATGATTATCAGGATTAGGGATGGTCCCAAAAGTGTCTCTAGGGATTGGGATAAATAAAAGTGAAAAAACAAGCCTTATAGTTTGTGGCGCACAATTAGTTCTAACCCTACCCCATGACCACCCGACCTGAAGGATGAGTGACCATGGTTTAAAACCCATACATGGTACCCTATGATCCAGTGTGGCTAGAGGTACCTCTTGTAAAATGGGGAAAAAAGTTCCCCTTAAGGTTTGAAAAACCATACCGATAGACAAAGAAACTATGTAGCTTAGTTTGATCTTGGACAGAGGAGACCACACAATTGGTGCACATTTTGACAAACCGTATGGACAAAACCTACACCTAATTAATGGTGAAACATTATATTTTCCCCTTGAGATTATTAAATTATTTCACTTGATTATCCTCCTCATTTCATCTCTAATATCCTATGGTGATAACCAAGATATCCCCTCTCTTACATGGATCATTCTCCTTCGATTGTTATGTGTTTAGAGTTCCTTTTGGTGCGAATTGAAACTGTGGGTAAGTCTCTGACTCTATTTCCTTCTACATTCTAGAAGTGGATTTTCATGGTTGTTCATATTCTACAGAAGCTTATGAACCCTATTTCATGGTAGTTCTTCTCCTTGTTGTTTAAGGTCTTTTTTTTAATCAATGGCCATTATTGAACGATTTATTTTCTACAATCATGAGGTGGGTGGTATTAATGGTTTTATCCATAGTCATGATGTTGTTCAGGTTTATGTAGTGTTACAATACACTAACTTTTTTTCATGTCTTTGTTTAAAGAAAGTAATATGAGCCTTAAGTTGATGTGTGAGACCCTTCACAGACCCTGCTAGGTACATTGATGATGTGATACCAAAGCTAGGGCTACCCATAGGGTTTTTTTATCCCTTTAAAGTGTCATAATGAGACAATAAATTATGAGTGATAATTTTTTAGAGAAAATGGTTTGTAATTATCTTTTTGTATGTTAGAATGGAAAATAGGCTACTTGGTATAAATTGGGGATATGTCTTTATGACATGTTAAGATGATGTATTCAAATTATTTCTATGAAAATATGTTTTGTAATTATTGAGAGGCTTTTAAATGGTTTAAAAGTTGTTATTTGTGTTTTTATTTGGATTTATTTTTTAATGAGTGAAAATGATTTTTTAAAGTTGATAATGTTTTGAAACATGGTGTTGACCACAAGGTGATCTTAAAGGGGTTATAAAATGGGTTTTAAATGATGGTTTCAAATAATGATGTTGTTTACCTTTTTGTTAAAATGATTTAATAGATCTTTTAAACTCTTTTAATGGATATTTATGGATTGGGCCTCTTTTTAGTTTCTAAAAGAGGATTACCCATGTTTTAAAGGGTGGCATCAAGATGTTTTGAAAGAGTATTTAGTTTTTATTTTTTAATCCATGAGAAAGGTTTTGGGTTTTATTTGATCCATGTTTTGATTTTAGCGGTCCATTGGGACCTTAGTAGATAATTTGATAATTATTTTATATGATAAATGGTTAAATGGTCATGTTTATTTTATTAAATGGGTTTGAATAACATTTATTATTTATTATAAAAAAGGCTATGTGTGTTGGACCTTTTAAATTAGTTGTTAATAGTCATGACTCTATTGGTGAACCTTGATAGATATTAATAATGTATTAATTTGGATGATGGGAGCTCCTCATCATTGGGGTTTTCCAGACTGATTCTCTAGTCCCACCAATGTACTATGTCATTCGAAAGTTGGACTGAGGTTACTTATCCATGTATTTGACCAGACTGATTCTTTAGGATCATTGATGTATTGTATGGTTTCAGTACCAAGAAATATGATCCAAGGCACATTGAGATGAATTAAAATGAAAAAATAATGCACCTATGACTTAAATAGTTTAATCCTACTATTGGAATGTGTTTTAGAAATCCGAAAGGTGCCGAAAAATGTTTTATGGGTAACAATGTCACTTGAAACCCAAGATCAAAGTGGCTAATTTGAATACTGTTAAATAATGGGACACACTTTGTTTAATGACTTATTTATTATTCCTTGTAAACCTTTATTCACTGATTTTTAGAATAGTTACTTCTTGAAAAACTGTTGATAGAGGCCTACTGGGTTGTACTCACACCCTAACTAGGCCTCTATAGAACATGAAAACCTGAGAAGATGTTACTTCATTCATGTATTAGTTTGGGAAAGGTATTTTACTCTATGGTCCATGCTTGGGTAAATAGGTTGGAGAATGGGACTTTATGATTGGGGTTGGACTTAGATCCAAGTTAAAGGTTTTCATAGTTTTAGTATTTGGGGGTTTTTATTATACATATTTCTAACATTTAGAATTTATATTTCATTGTTATATCATGTTGGAATTGGGATGTGGTTTCCATTGGTCATATGATGCTTCATTTATAGCTAGTCTTTATTGGTGAATCTTTTCATATTACTTCCACTATTATTTTACTCTGATAAGTGGGTATAGTCTCCCAATTGTACCATCATAGACTCGTGCGTCTAGTTTGTAGCCTCTGGTATATGGGGAGGTGTGTCTAAGGTCATGTGGTGCATCGAATTAGAGAACTAGTTATAGTAGGTCCCAGGTCGGGATATTGCATAGTGGTATCAATGAGAGTGTCTTTTTATACCTATTTGGGTATGCTATGCATGATACTTTGATATTGTAAGATCATAGCAATGAGCTCATTTTGGGGTTCCTACAACCATACGCACTGGGGGAAACCAAGTTACTAGGGGTGGGAAATTGATGTTCTTTCTTTTCCTTTTTTTTTTGTTGATTGATTTTACACATCTAGTGGTTCACATGGGTGTGATGATACTAATTTATGAGATTTTAATCTCTTGGACCAATATGACAAGAGAGGGTGTGTATTCATGCATCATGTTAGGCACATAGGGTTTTTATGTCATCTATATATATCATGTGATTGATAGTTTCATGGTATTAACTTTTATTGTTAATATATTTTCTATATATGGATAATGTCAACAGGTCATTCATATATTCCTATGTTTATAAAATATTTATAGGGGTAGTTATTTAAAGAGCCTGCAACCATTTATGTGGGCTATATATGGGTATTAAACAACTACTCATGTGAATTCTATGTAATAGGTAGGAATAAATAACTTGTAATATGATGATTTTGGTTATATAAATATTATCTAAATAAAGTATATGTTGTGTTGCCATTATAACTTGGGAATGAAATTCTGTGTATCCAAAACTAGGGATCATGAAATAGAATAAATCAATGAATTTTAAAATATGGTTAGTGAAAGGTTTTAAAATTTTAATCCTTGGGTTTTAAATGGAAATGTTAATTAAATATAAATGTCTAATAGTGGAACCATTTGGGAAACTGGTGAAGATTATTCCATCCATTGTATTTGACTATGTGTGTGGGTGGTTTAAGAGATGAGAGTGCCCTTGTTTTGAGGCCACAATTCATGGGTTTTGAGGCCTTGATGTGTTGGATGTGTTAGATGGTGGGATGTTATTGTTGTTTATTCATTTGGGTTATGACCTTAAGGTTTTGATTTGTTATCTATTAATGAGTATGTGGCGACCCTTATGTGTCAGGAACATCTAGGTTTTATTTGGACCCTATAGTGGGTGTTTTTATAGTAGTTCTAATGAAATAAGCATGTTTCCATAGGTGTGGGACCTGAAGTAAGTTGTTAGTTTTGGTGCACTGTGGGTTATTTGTTTTGGAACGGGGTAAGTTGTGCCACCCATGAGAGGTGGCTTGTCAAAGTTTCGATGTATTTGGATTAGTGGGAAAGCCAGTGGTTTTTGGAATGTGAATAGAGTTGTGTCCATGGGATAATGGCTTAGGGGAATTTATGGAAACCATGATGGTGGTTATCCCAACATTAAGGTTGTTTTGGGATGTGAAGCATAATTAGATGCTTCTAAGATGGAATCAGTGCACAAGATTTTTTATAAAGGTTTTTGTGATGAAAAGTTATAAATTGGTATCTTTTATAATAAATTCATCTTGAGTGCTTATGTTTTTGGATTTATGGAAAGTTTCAATGGGGCATGAGTTTTCATATTCCTGGTGTTTTTGTGTTGACATTGTTCAATATAGAAATTCATATTGAATTTGGATGGATGAGGAAATTGTGGTCAGATAATGGATAGATTCCTATTACTGAGAAATGATGCTCGGGTTGTGGGGTAGTGAAGTGGTTGGAAATAAATTATGGTAAAGTCTAGATTGTTGTATGTAAATAATTAGGATGCCTCAAGATCATTGATACTGATGGGCCCACATGCATAGTTCGTTGAATGATTGGGTGTTTGAGCCTAGTTATAGTTGCATGTGTATTAATGGGATTTGAGTTGGATTCAGTGATTTGTTGTAGAAACTTATGTGACCTCGGGGTTTCTAGTAAGGTCTATATGGTAGAAATGTGGTGGGGGTGCACATGATATTTTGGATATAGGAATAGATGTCTTGGGTGTAAAAAACCATCATTTTTTGATAAATACATGGTTATTCACATAATCTATGCACATGACCATTAGTTTTTTTTGTATGGTATAACATTATGTTTTTGTTGAGAGACATTTGGGTTGTGGTGGAATAAATTGAGTAGTGTGGTGGTAGTAGTTCCACAAAGAAAGTTAGTGAATGTATTCATGGAAGACATGCATGAGTTGTTTGTGAGTTTTGGTTAATGATATCCTCTTGGATCATGGTGATCTAGTGTTCATGATAACCTTTCATGTAGGGATACCCGAGGAATTTTTGGAGATTTGATAAGTCCCTACAGCTATAGGTGGAATTGGAAGTGGATGAGGTTGTAGTAGTATTATTCAACAAAATCCTAGTGTACTCACAGTTTAGAGACGATCATTACCAATATATTGACATCATCCTAAGTACACTGATATAGAATCATTTATATGCTAATTTATCTATGTGTAAGTTCTAGTTTGATGAAGGGCCTCTTTAGGGATTGTGCTCATGGAATATTGTAAATAAATCCATGTGGGGAAGTGAACCCTTGATTTTATATTAGTAAAGTTTTTTATATAGATTGGATATCAACAATTGAAAAGGGTTCCATTCTCAAAAGTTTGGAATGGTCGATTTCTTACTTTTCTTTGTGTCACTCGGGTGAGGGTGAGATAGCCACATCCACTTATGATTTTGGTTATTCATGGATATTTGGCTTTGGCGATTGGATATTATTGGGTTAGGCAGTGTCAATGATTGTCCTATGGTGGGGATTGTTATGTTGGCCACAAGAGTACGACCCTTATGCTAGAAGGTTCATGAAAATGTGGAAATGATCATGGATTGATTGAGGTGGCACTGGGATGCTAGTTACAAATTGATGAGGTGTTTACTTGAAATCTATAAGTAATGGTAACATGAAAACATATGGATTCAATGATTGAGTGGAGCACTCACTTTGGGTCTAAGGTGGTTCTGAAATGTAATTTTAGATGCTTTTTCCAGTCATGCATTGGAGCATGATGATGATTTTGGGATAATGGGTGTTTTTCCTATGGAATATCATTGGGAGTTGGGTATGGACTCCATTGAGTGTGTTGATTAGTGGTGGAATTCCACTTTGTATAGCGAAATTGTGACCAGGAAAGAGAGAAATAAACCATAAGTGGGAGCAGGGAAATTTCATGTTGAGTTGGTAGGGGATAATCCTACTTGGGATAATGTATGGAATGAATTTGGTGAGTTTCAAGCCAAATCCAACGTGTCATCTTGGAAAATATATGTATACTCTAGAAAATGAAACTATAATTTTGAGGGAAGGATAGATTTTTCTTAGTTCAGGCATAGACATTGGGTATGTGTCCTTTCTAGTTGGTTTCTCAATGATTATGATAGGTTCTGATGATGATTGGTGTTCTCCTGGGTTTTTGGGAATTGTAAGTTGGGAACCACTTAAGGTGCATTGAGGGGGAACGAGTTTTGGGTTATTTTGTTTTTCCAATGGAATATGTCCCAAGTGTTAGGAATTAGTGGTGGTAAGATGAAACTTATGGTGGGGAGCACCATAACCTCAGTGAGTAATTGGGATAAGATGAAATCAATTTTTTTGTTAGATAGACTTAGGGAATCACTATTTTGGCATTTTGGTTTTGACTGCATGTATTGGATCAGGTTTTGTCCAGTTGAGTACCTTGAGGTAGAGATGGTTCTTTGTTTATTTTTCATAATTTTAGAAGTTAAATGAGGTAATTGGTTGTATTTTGTGATAGACATAGGTTGAGTTTTATGGGTAGAGGAACATCGATACTTCTTGAGGATGATAAGTATTATGGTAGGGGGTTTAAGATCCCAACCCTTTGATGAGGTACATTTATATTTAAATATGGTTAAAATCCCTCAAATATTCATAATGAGATTCTTCCCAAGAGTATGGAGGGTCCTGAGAGTGTCCCTGGTTTTTAGAAATGAAAAAGAGGAGAAAAGGGCCTTATAGAGTGTGGCGCACAGTTAGAACACAACTATTTATAACCATGCACCCTGATTGTGTGGCATGTATGAGGTGGGGCATGGTTTAGAAACCATGCAAGGTGGAACAGGATCCCATGTGAATATATTTCCCTCTTTGATAGAAGGTAATGCATAATATCCACATAGTTTGAAAAACCATGTTGGTGTCCAAATAAACAATGAGGATCATCTTCTTCTTGGATATAGGAGACTGCACGGTTGGTGCATGTTTTAGAAAACCAACCATCCAAATAATGTACCTCATTAAAGGTGGGAAAACTGTATTTTTTCTCTCTCGAATCCTAAATGATTTCACCAAATTTTATTCCTCATTTTTCTCCAGTAACATAAGGTCTGAATCAAGAGCACCCATCTCTTCCATGGATCCTTCTCCTTTGAGTATTTGGTGTTTGGTGTTCCTTTTAGTGAAAATTAAATCTTAGTATAAGTATCTAACATTTCTTCCTTCTATTTTCTGGGAAATGATTTTCATGGTTGTTCCTCTTCTTCTGGAGCTTATGAATCATATTTCTAGTGAGTTTCTCACTTGGGTGTTTGAGTCCATTTTCGTTCGAATGATGGTTTGGAGTTTGATGAGTGGTTTTCTACGAGCATAAGGTAGGTTGTATTAAAGAGTTTCCCATAATAGTGTTGTTTTTCATGTGTATGTAGTGTTACAATATACTTTCTCAATTTTATTTCATGCATTTGTCTAAAGAAAGTAATTTGATCCTTAAATTGATGCATGAGACCCTTCACAGACCCCATTAGGTTCATTGTTGAAGTGAGACCAAGCCTAAGGCTACCCTTGGTGTATGGATATCCCTTTAAAATTTCATAATGAGATATGAAATTGTTAGTGTTATAATTTGGGAGATAAAATGGGTTGTTATTCTCTTTTGGTATGTTATCATGGTAAAAGGTCAACTTCGTATAAATTGGGTGTAAGCATTTATAAAATTTTAAGAGGGTGAATTCAAATGTTTTCTATTGTAATATTTTTTAAATGCATAATAGGATTTAGAAATGGTTTAAAATCTATTATTTGGTTTTTGATTTGGTTGTGGTTTTCAACAGATGAAAATGATGTTTCAAAGTGGATGGTGTTTTGAAATGAGGTGTTGGACTCAATGTGATCTTAAAGTGGTTGTTAAATGGGTTTAAAATATTGTTTGAAATATAGACGTGGTTTCCCTTTTTGTAAAAATGATTTAATGGCTATTTTAAATGGTTTGTAATGGAAATGCAGGCCTTGAAACCTTGATTGGTTTTTCAAAGAGGCAAACCCATGTGTTATATGGTGGTTTAAAGATGTTTTAAAATACTATTTTTTGTGGGGTTGTATTCTTTTAGAAAGGGTTAGGTTTTATTTGATCCATATTTTTGTTTTATGTGTCTGTTGGGATGTTGATAAATGATAAATAGTTAAAGGTTCATGTTGATGTTATTAAATGGGTTTGAAAAACAGTTAATGTCAATTTTGATAAAAAGGACAATTGTGTTAGTCCCAATAAATTGGTTGTTAATAAACATGCCTCTTTTTGTGACCCTTGAATGATATGAATAATTGTTTGGTTTTGATAACAGATTGATTCTCTTCATCATTGGGATAATCTAGACTAATTCTATCTTCCCACTGATGTATTATGTGGTTCAAATGTTTGAATGAGGTTCCTTATCCATGGTATTGGCTTGACTGATTATCTAGGACCACCAATATATTGTATGGTTTGGATATTTTGATTAATTCACTAAGGTACATTGAGTTTAATTAAAATGAATAAATAATTCCCTTGTTACATAAAGAGTTTTACCCCCTTTTGGTATGTGTTTTAGACATCTAGAATGGGTTGAATCATGTTTCATGGGTTCTGGTGTCACTTGGAACCCATGATAAAAAATGGTTCATTTGAATACTGTTAAATAATGGGGTTCGTTTTGTTTAATTCCATGTTTATTATTCCTTGTACACCCATATAAACTTTTTTTGGACTGTTTATTGCTCGAGACATCGTTTGTGGTAGGCTACTGAGATGTACTCACACCTTTCTTGGGCCTCCATGGAAATTGGGTACCTGATCATATGATACTTGTTTTAGGTAAGGGTTCAGGACAAGGACCAGAATTTCTATTCCATTCTTAAGTTGATTGGTTGGAGCATGGGATGTTAGTACTAGGTTTGGACCCGGGACTATGTTATAAGATTTCATTGTTTTAGTATTTGGTGGTTTTTATTATATGTCTTCCTAATATTTATAGAGTACATTTCATTGTTATATCATGTTGAACTTGGGTTATGGTTTCCACTAGACATATATTGTTTCATTTATTACTTTCCCTTATTATAGTATCTATTGGTATTGTTGTCACTGTTATTTTAATCTGAATCTGAATGGTTATATATTTATTATGCAAGAAAAAAATACACAAGTACTGGCTAAGGACAAGGACATGAGAACAAGGGCCTATGGAGGCCTAAAGTAATGAAGCCCTAGCTGATCCCCTCTTACCAAGTTAGCCCCCTCAGCACCCAGTTGAAGAACAGTTGAAACACATAAGACACTACAACCCTGGTCTGCCACCGCCATGGATGCCAAATAATCCGCCACTTTATTGCCCTCAGGCCACATGTGTAGAACCTGAACATTGTTGTTGCTGAGGATGGTTTTGCATCTCTGGATGATATAAGCAATCAACCATGGAGTGGAATACGTGCCAATCAAGAAATCATGAATGATTTTGGAGTCCGTTTCCACTTGTCGAAGTGGGATACCCTTCTGCCTGCATAACTCCAGACCTGTGAACAGTGCCTTGGCCTCCGCCTGGATGGAGCTCCCCACCCCATAGTATGCATTGAAGGCTGTTAATACACTGCCCTTGTGGTCCCGGACCACCCCTCCCCCACGTATGATACCTGCACCATACGACCCATCACAATTTAACTTCCAACCCGTGACAGGCGGCTTCCACGACACCCAGTTGCCCCTCGGTCCAGTGGAGTATTGCTGCAACGAGGGAGCATGCCTCTGAAGATCCCTCAGCGAAGGAGCATTGCCCCAGTACTTCCCTCCCCAAACCAGATCAACCAGTAGAGATCTCGAGCGGGCAATCACTGCTCTTCCATAGGAATCAACTTCATTGAACCTGGCTTTATTTCGGGATTTCCAGATACACCAACAACTAGCACTGAAGATCAGCGATCGCGCCCTACGTTCTGGCCCCGGACCATCCACACCACGATACCATCTGTCCAGAAACGAATACCCAGAAAAGATAGGATCAAGAATACTGGTGAAACCACCAAAAAACCTCCAGACTGCCATAGCACATTCTCCTTCAAAAAAGAGGTGATCATAAGACTCCTCCTTATGCGCCTTGCAGCAGTGGCACCTAGATGCCATGCTGACCCCCATTCTCCTCACATTATCATCTATAGGAACTGCATGATTTCTAATCCTACAGGTAAGTAAATTGCATTTAGTCGGGCTCCTCTCACACCAGACCACACTATTCCACTCGTCACGCTGCTCGTGGGGGAGAGAAATCCGCCGGAAATCCTTCGATGAGAAAGTCCCTGCAGCAGATGCAGTGAACACACAAAAATCAGGCTCAGAGGTTAGAGAAATAAGATCCAGCACCCCTTGTTGCTCCGCATTCAGAACTGTGCTGGTAAAACTGGGGTGCGAGCAGGCCTCCCAAAAAGAGATCATAGGAGCAGGACACCCTGGAAAGCCTATGATGTCGCCCGCCCAGTTGTGGTGCCAAAAAGAGAGGTCTCCCCTCTCCACAATCCACTGGGAATGCTGCCGAATAGAAGGAATAATATTTTGAATCGTATCCCAGAATGGAGAAGCTTGACCATCATCCCACTCCAACCCTCTACTCTGAGAGGACATAATTTTTCCCCAAAGCGTACGCTCTTCCACCACCTCCCATGCAAGCTTTGCATGCAAACAATGGACAGAATCAACCATGCTTTGAACATTGATCCCGCCTTCATGAATTGGCCTCGCCAGCCTCCTCCATGAGGCCCAATGATGCTTACCCTCTCCCTGAGCATCCCAAATAAAATTGGCCAGAATCTTGTCAATGGAAGAGATAACTCCCTTAGGCACTTTGGCAGCCGAAAGGACATGAACAGGAATAGCTGAAAGCACACTGTTGACCAGAGTTATCCGCCCTCCAAAGGAAAGGTATCGGTTCTTCCAGTTAAGCACTCGACCGGTGATCCTACCCACAATCCCATCATAGTCATGAACCCTGATCCGACCTGGAGAGATAGGAGAACCAAAATAGGAAAAAGGAAACTGACCCCTCTATATACCCAACTTACTGCACAGGGTCGTGGTCTGATGGTCGTTGCATCTGCCTGAAAGATAAAGACAGCTCTTGTCCTTGTTAATGGTCTGTCCGCTCCAGAAACAATATTCATCAAGAAGTTTGGACAGCCTACCCACCGACCTTTTGTTGGCATTCATAAAGATGAGAGAGTCATCTGCATATATAAGGTGGGATACCGGGGGCCGACTCCTTCATCTGTGAAACGGCTGGAGGTACCCCAAGGACATCTTTCTATTGATAAGCCGGCTAAGAGTGTCTTGCAACATGATAAAAATAGTCGGGGAGATGGGGTCTCCCTACCGGAGACCCCAGGTAGGCTTGAAAAAACCATGAGTCTTCCCCAGAAAGGACACAGCAATCCAAGAAGAACTGAAGCATCTGAAAATGATATCCACCGCCCAGGTAGAAAGGCCCATGCCTGCCAACACCCTGTTAATAAAGCCCCATTCAATCCTATCATATGCCTTATTCATATCCAGTTTAAGGGCCATATTAGAGCCATAGGTTTTGATGTTGATGTCACGAATCATTTCTTGAGCCAAAGCCACCGCCCCCTGAATCAACCATCCCTTGACAAAACCATGTTGCTCTAAGGATATCCACCGGGAAATATGAATGGATATCCTAGAGTTCACTATGCTAGACAAAATCTTGTAAGAAAAGTTACACATACTAACCGGCCTGTAGTCATGAATGGACGACGAGTCTTTGATCTTGGGTAAGAGAACCAAGGTAGTGGCGCCAGCCACCTAAGGGATAGATCCACCACGAAAGAAGTCATGTATGGTCGTGATGATATCAGCTTTGATCACATCCCAAGACCCCCTATAGAATGAGCCTGAGAAACCATCAGGCCCCGGAGCACTCTCCGGGTTGAGACTCATAACCGCACCAAAAACCTCCTTCTCATCCGGGATCGCTTCCAGCGCCGCATTGTCTTTCCCAGACATCAGGTTAGGGATCCCTTCCAGAAGCTCAGATCCACCGCTTGGATACCCATTGGGCATCTCCTGATTTGTACCTGCAAGAAGGTTATTGAAAAAGGATAAGGCCATACCGCCAACCACATCTCTGTCACCTGAGAATGAGCCATCATCAAGCCTAATATTGGGATTCACCGGCCTCCTTCTCTCCTTGATGCAGGCGTGAAAGTAAGCTGAGTTTGTGTCCCCTTCCTGAAGCCACTTCACCCTTGCACACTCCCGGGCCATGCGTTCCTGCCTCAGCACCAACTCCTCCAGAACCGACTTCTTTCTTGATAGCTCTTCAAAGACTGTGTCATCCCATGCTCATCTGATAAGTGGGTATAGTCTCCCCATTATACCTCTATAATCCACACTACTAGTTGACAGCCTATGGAATATTAGGAGGCATGCCTGAGGTTGTGTGGTACACTGGATCAGGGCACCAGTAATAGTGGCACTCAGGATGGGATGTTAGAATTAGTATTTTAATAGGAACCCCTAAGGGTCTACTAAGTTAATAAATCACAGAGGAACCCTCATCAGGGACCTCAATCTAATCTAAGGTCTTATATTAACACCAAAAATCTCTAAGGATATCACATCCCATGGAATCGATATCACAATATCCATGACACACCAGCTACATGGTTCTCCATATTGAAAATATTCAAAGATATAGCCCACAAACCATCTAACTTGCGAAGGATTCACTAGGTCAGTCCACTATCTCAGAATTATCCTGGTCAGCCTGAGGTCTTAATATATATTATGGGTAACATTTCATGGGAAAATATGACTCACCCCAATGTCATCAAAGAGCCTAATGTCTCTAAGGTCACATAAGGGTTTCAATGCATCCTCCTAGGTCCAACCATTCCTAAATCACTCTAAAAGGGACATTGAACCTTATATATTCTATAAAATTTAATTAACATAGCTTAAAGGGTCCCATCATCCAAGAAACATCATAATATTCCATGCCTCAGTCATCGGTGGCTGAGGTATCAAGACAGTTCACTACAACCCATGTGGTTTGGGCAACTCATCTTCATCGTAATAGAATTTCATTTCAGTTAGATATTTTTATTTTAAACTGAAGCAATGAAAATAATTATTATTCAATAAGGGGAATTCCCACATAGTAACCACATGAATCCACCCACATATAACATTATGCATTTATTCAAAAGAGAATGTACTAGGAACACATACCCCATTTAGATCATTTTCAATTTAGTTTTAAGGGAAAAAAATTATACTAAGGCACTCTGATGTCTATATGTTCCTTGACCCATATCACATCCCCAACTAATCTCTGAAATAATTCAAAGAATATCAATAAAATCATTTTTTATAAAATATAATTAATTAAATAATATAACAAAATATGTGCATGTTCAATGAAAAATCACCAGAAGGCCTCACCATACTGGAACCACGACCAAACACCCATAAAAGTTCCCTTATGGATCCCCTACATTGAAAGATCCAAATCCCTAACATATCACACCTATAACATTGATAAATTAATTGAAATTTACAAAAACCTTATGAAAATTCATAACGATGATATACCTTTCCGAATTTCCATGAAATTAGGTGTAGATGGAATCTCAGGATTCCATCATCATAAGAAGAAAGGAATCTTCGTTTCATTTGGCATATTCCACCATGCTTCGATGGAATTGGAATTGAGACCCTAATCATGGGAAACCAAAATTAGATAAAAATGGAGGAGTATGAGAGAATGGACCAATAGAGTCAAGGGAATATAACTTTTCACTGAAAAAGGACTATAAAAGGGACCTTAAATCAAGTGGAGAAGGAATGAAAAGGGGGAATACCCCATAGTTCATGCTACCAAAGTAGAAGGAGAAAGGTGCATACCCCATCTAAAAACCTATGGTGGAAAATTGTAATTTATACCACTAAAACCCCCCTCTAGATAGCTGGTGGTTTGATACAATTTAGGATTTAGAAAAACTCCATCCCCCTATGGGCTCTCCAGAGCCCCCAGAACACCTCCTGAGTTTTATCCCCCATCCAAATTTGATGCTCTCAAAATCTTTAGATTCGATTATGAGTCCTAGTTCCCAAAATAACCCATCCATTAATTCAAAAAGTGAAATTTGAAATGAATTTTAAAATACCATAAGGGCGCGAGTCATTATAATATACTCCATTTAAAATAATTATATACACATTCATTATTTAATTATAATTTATTTTCGTCACTAGTTGATAATAATTTCATCTATTTTGTACAAGTTTCATCATGATGAGGTTGCTTCTTATTTAATGATATAAATTTCATCATTCCAAGATTATTACATGTACTAAAATTTATGTTCCCTATTGATTTATAAAGTTTAAATTTCATTCCATGATACTTTTAGTTGAAATATGTGAACATGAAATCAGTGATGAGATAGTTTCAGATAATTTACCAATATCAACATATTACTTTATAATGATATTTGATTTAAGTGTATTCCTTTCATAATAGGAAATATGTTTTAATTTAATTATTATCATAATATTTAACTATAAAATTATTTTTATAACTATCCATGAAGGTAGTGATGAAAAATGAAATGTGTCATCCATGGAGATGGTAGTCCTCACGTATGCACAAGCGAAGCTTTCATTTTCTAATGGATGGGATGGGAATGGATAATGGTTGTACCAAAAATATAATAAAATTTTATTATACTAATGATAATTATTTGAATATATTAATATGGATATAATATTTTTAGTGGAGGAAGATTGAGGGAAAAAAATTTATGGAATGGGTAGTAATCACATTAATAAATTAAAATTTCTCTTAGAGAACCTCTTGAAAATGGAATATTTAGGGCTTCTTCTTAGAATAAGGGAAATAGAAATTTGGATTAGAGATCTAGGGGAAGTAAAATGAGAATTGTTTCATTGGGATTTTAAACTAGAAATTTAGAATTAAGTATCTGAAATTGATCTTCTTTTATAGGTGAATTGAATGAACTTTTCATTGGAATTGAATGGTAGGTGAGCGATACAGATGAAACCACATTGGAGTTAGGTAAGTTATATGAGAAATGTGTTTCAAGACATGTGGGTATGAAATTAAAAAAAATGGTCTTCTAGATCATCTAAGTGTTGTGTAAATTTATAAAAATTCAAGCCACTTAAGATATTTGTTTTTACTCTTATTAACCCTGATCAAATTTTTACCATGTTAATTATTTTTTTAAAAATATATATAATATGAACTACATTACAAAATTTTGATGCGATGAATCCAAATTTAGACTCAATTTAATATTATTTAATTTTTAAATATAGGATATTAAAATATTAAATTAAAACATAAGATATAAGAAAACCCATTTTTGTAGAAAAATTGCTTATTACCAGAAGTGTTTTATCCCAATTGGGCGTTAATGTATTTGTTTATATTTTTAAGAATCATATTATAGTTGTAACGACCCAAAATTTCATTAATGGAAAATCCCTCTTGATCCAGTTAAATGTTTCTTTATGAAAAATGTTTTTATAAGATATCAACTTTTTTTTAGTTTTACTTTAAGATTTGTGACCGTTACTTTTATATCCGTTGAACAGTGATCATCTGGGTAGTTTAAATATAAGGCTTTAACGAACCAATTTTCTACTCAGACAAAGGAAGCGATGGCCTCATCCAGTAGAATTGCCCCTTACGAAGCCCATTTGTCGGAGCTCGGAAAAGAGGTGGCGTCTTTGGGCTTTGCCCTTGACCAAGCCCAAGCTGAGCTTCATCAAGTCAAGCTCGAACGTGATCGTCTACGGGAAAAATGGAAGTTGATAGAGATTACCACTCGAGCGATGTTATCCGAGCAACCCCAAGAGTCTGTCACCATCGCACACCTTACCCTTAGGTCTTATGCGGCTATTTTAAGGGGTTATGTAACAAATAAGTAGCACCATGTTCATGTACATTATTTTTGTATATAATAGTGAATATAATTTCTAGTCATTTTTGATGCATTGTAATTAGTTTTTAAAGTACAAATGGTGTTTTTAGTTATTATTTAATTAAGAATTATATTTTATTAAATTAAAGGATTTTTGAATTAAATAATATTTTAATAAAATATTATTATTAATATTAAATTAATTTTTATTAAATATAAATGATCTTATAATTTTATGAATGCAATTAAAATTTTTATTAAGGTTTGAAAGCCATTTCTGTCAAAACCCGTGAATTTTTTTATAAATGTCGGTTTTTATTTTAAAAGTGAAAATTCACATATTTAGAAAATTATTTAGATAAAATAAATATTATTTTTGGAATCAGGACGTCGAAATTATCCAACGGTGAATTTTTCATAATTTTCTGAGACAGTCAAATTTTTGGGTAAAAATTAAATACCATTTAAATATATAATGTGTTTTATGACATCATAATGACCCAATAGTGATGTAATAAAATACCATAATCCTTATGTTCGGCCAATATATGTTTTATCATTAAAATAATGAGATTTTGGGTTTGTTTGACTCACTTTTCAAAGCATTAATGGAGCCCTCAAGACTTATTCAACACTTTGCCTTTTTAAATTTATTTCCATGGGAGTGTGACTCACCTCCACATAAGCAACCCTAATTTTTTAATAAGTTCGGACCTTGGACTTGTAAAATATTATTTTCCTCTTTCCTTTTCCAGAAACCATGGGCAAATACCATGGGATGGTTTGTGGTTTGGATTATTTTAATATAAGGGGTCCCAAACCTAAATAATAAAGAATTCTCTCACCTTTCCTATATAAACCCACCCAAGCTCTCACTTCCTCCTCACTCAAAGCCCTTGAAGTTCGTCCAACCTCTGCTCTACTCTCTCTAGAATCCTCTCAAGGTGCCCCAAGCTCCCAAGAAGCCTCTCACAAGCCTCTCTCTAGCCTTTGGAAGCACACTTCCAAGTAAGGGGTTTTCTTCCTTTCTCATTTTTTTGTCAATTTTCTTTAAGTTGTATTTCCCTTTTTATTTCAATTATGAATGTTGGGGTATGGTTTCGCACCTCCCCCATACTGCCCTCTTATTGTTTGAATGATGGGAGAACCCTTTCTCTCTCATTAAATGTCTCCCATGTACACCCGTTACTATGCCGAAATTCCGAAAGGAACTTCTCTCTCTTCTTTTACATTCAAGCAATACTTTTGTATCATGAATCTAAATTCCATTTCTATTGTTGGGACATGTATATATATGATCTCCTTACTGTCCATTACATGTAAATAGGATGAGGAACCCCTTTCTCTCTCATCAATTTTTTTTATGAATTCTTATGTCACGCCGTTACGCTGCCGAAATCGCACCGATTTTCTAAGCCAATGTCTTTGTGTAGTGAATACCATGCCCATTTCTCCATCAAGGGTATTCACCTTTATGCACATTTACATATTGATTATAAAGTTTCATGTATGAATTCCACTTTCCTTTATCGTGGAAGAAATGATTATGTTTTATGAATCCATGTTTTATGATCCATGTGGCACACTTATGCATGAAATGAAATGTTTAAGAAGGGTGCACCCTTTATAGCGCTCCAATGCATTGGGTAAAGTATAGTATCATGATACGTCATGTGCAATGAGTGTTGACTCATGCTAATTCAAGTGCAACGAGGGTTTACTCGTGCTTCAAGTGCAATGAGGGTTTACTCATGCTCCATGTGCAATGAGCCTTGACTCATGCTAATTCAATGTTAAGTGTTGTTGCCACATTTCCATGTTATGATCATCATGCTTTATCATGCCTTTATGTTCATGTTTCTATTATGCTCTATTGATATGCCTATTGCCTAACATGTATTTCACTCCTCATGTTATTCATTGTTTACTCCCTTACTGGGCTTTATAGCTCACCCTTTTCTTATGCATGTCCTCAGGTTATCCCATGCAATGCTAAGTACGAAGGAATGTAGTGGTCATGTAAAGGAAGTTTTCAATAAAGATGTTGTATTTCAAGTTTAAAGTTTTTATGTAATGATCCTAAGCCCCAAAGACACTAAACCTCTCGATCTTATTTGTTGGATCAAGTGAAGTTTTATGTAATAAAGCATGTTTAAGTTGTAATAAAAAGCAGGGTTGTCATAGTTGGTATCAAAGGATAGGTTTAGTTATTTTTGGGATTAGGAAACCCTAGTAAAGCCTTAGATACAAAACTAAGCATAATAAAAACATCCCTAAGTTTTGGTAAATACTAAGTAAGTGGTTTATCAAACAAATACATCCTTGTCTGGATACGAGCAGGTAGAGGCGGCTCTGGCACAGATGTATCCTAGGGGTAAAACCCGAAAACACCGCTTTGAGCTAGACTCGAACGGGAACTGGTGCACGACAACGGGCCTTGCTGCACTCTTGGTTACGACACTCCTGGGGGATATGTTTTGATAAATTCACAATCTTAGTATGAACCCTTATTAAGGGAAAAATGCCCCTAAGAATATATGTTAGAAGGAAGATCATGAAAAGCCTGGATTGAATCCTATAGACTCATGAGTTAAAGAGATTAAATTTTATTTATAAGTCATCAACTTTTGTCTTTGGATTACCCTTTATGTGTTACCCCTAACTTTCCTTTTATTCCAGCCAATGGCCGGTAATAGGAGAACTCGGGCTAACAACCGTTGTGAAGATCAGTGTGATGATTGTACTTATGAGATGCCCAATCCAATGGGAGCGGGAATCGCGAACTTTGTCACGCTTCTCTCTCAGCTAACTCAAGTTTTGAATAGAAACACTGGTCAAGAGGAACGTTCAACCCCCCCTAAGAAAGAACAAGTCGCTATTGAAAGCTTCATGAGACAAAGGCCTCCTACTTTTAGTGGATCATCCGATCCCACGATTGCTGAACAATGGATCAACTCCATTGAAAAGATATTCTTCATCCTCCAATGCTCTAAAAAAGAGAAGGTTCTCCTAGCGGCTTATCGTATGGAGGGTGAAGCTGATCAATGGTGGACATTGATCAAAAATACGAAGCCTTAGGAGGAGATCGGGGCTTTGGAATGGAAGGTATTCCGGAAGATGTTTTTCGATAAATATTTTCCACGCACCCTCCGTCTTAAGATGGAAAGGGACTTCCTTTCCCTCAAACAGAAAGATGAAGAATCTGTGGGAGCGTACGAGGAAAACTTCACAAGGCTTGCATGATACGCTTCCGGCTTTGTCGTTACCCCCGAATGCAAGGTTGACTGCTTCTTTAGTGGGCTGAAGCCTAGCTTGCGGAAAGCATTAGCGATCCGTGACTTTGACAGCTATGAGGAAATTGTCCGATGTGCCCTTAAGGTTGAAATGGAGATCGGAGAATCACAGGGGTATCATGGGGACAAGAAGCGGAAGGTGGACTTCAATGCTGGTGGTCTGATGGATAAATCCAACGGCGCTAAGAAATTCCAGCACCCCACTTGCCGAAAGTGTGGAAAGAAGCACCCTGGAAATTGCCTTAGGGGGACAAGAAAATGCTTCAAGTGTGGAAGAGAAGGGCACCTAGCTATTAACTGTCAGCAAGAAGGACCCGCGGCTGCGACAGAGGAGAGGAACGCTCCGTTCGAACCTCAACGCGTTGTTCAATGCTTCAAATGCAAAGAACCGGGTCATTTTGCGAATCAGTGCCCTAATCCAAGGGTTATCGGAGGCAATCAACAACCTCCAAGACAGCAAGGAAGAGCTTTTGCCATCACTTCTGCCGAAGTGAACCCCGACAACGAAGTGGTGACAGGTACGCTAGTTATTCATTCAAGAATAGTGAACGTACTTTTTGATTCAGGTTCTACGCATTCTTTTATATCTCAAAAGTTTAGTAGAATAATCTCTGCACCACCACAAATCATGGAAGTAAATATGTCGGTGAGTACGGAAAATGGGGCAATCATTGCATCCCATGAGTATAAGTCCTCCCCTGTTATAATCTGTGGATTGAATTTCCCGGCGAACCTCGTCATACTCCCTTTGGTGGAATTTGATGCAATTCTTGGCATGGATTGACTTTCCTTATATAGAGCCAACATAAATTGTCGGGAGAGGGAAATCACACTCCATATGGAGAATCGACCCCCGATTCTTTACAAGTGTCAGGAGGAAGATGAATCTCCTTTAGCTCCATCATCTCAAGCATGGATATTACTGCCTTATGAGCACGCATATCTGGCTCAGATGATTAAGTCCAAGGAAGAAACCACCCTTGAAGAAATGCCTATTGTGAGGGAATTCGCTGAAGTATTTCCCGAGGAACTTCCTGGTCTTCCTCCAAGAAGAGATGTTGAGTTCTCAATTGAACTTATACCTGGGGCGCTACCAATATCCAAGACTCCATATAGAATGGCTGTGGTTGAGCTTGAAGAACTGAAGAAACAACTACAGGAGAATCTGGATAAAGGGTTTATACGCCCAAGTGCATCACCATGGGGTGCACCAGTCCTCTTCGTCAAGAAGAAGGATGGGTCAATGCGGCTTTGCATCGATTATCGTGAACTTAACAAAATCACGATAAAGAACAAGTATCCTCTCCCAAGAATCGATGACTTGTTTGATCAGCTGCGTGGAGCACAATACTTCTCCAAGGTCGACTTGCGGTCGGGATATTATCAAGTAAGGGTGAAGAAGGAAGATATCCCCAAGACTGCTTTTCGTACAAGGTACGGGCACTATGAATTCATAGTAATGCCTTTCGGACTCACCAATGCTCCAGCAATATTCATGGACTTGATGAATAGAGTCTTTAGAGATTACCTAGACAAATTTGTGGTAGTCTTTATAGATGATATTCTAATATACTCCAAAACCAAGGAGGACCATGAGGAGCATTTAAAAACTGTACTAGAGACTTTGCGCAAGGAGAAGCTCTATGCAAAGTACAGCAAGTGTGAGTTTTGGTTGAAGGAAGTCTCATTCTTGGGTCATATCATCACAAGCAATGGGATATCTGTGGACCCCTCCAAAACAGATGCAATTGAGGGATGGCCGAGGCCAACATCGGTAACTGATATCCGTAGCTTCTTGGGGTTAGCTGGATATTATCGACGATTTGTGAGAAATTTCTCACAATTGTCCAACCCTCTTACCAAGCTAACTCGAAAGGGAGTAAAGTTTTCTTGGAGTGATGAATGCGAAGAAAGCTTCAAGGAGTTGAAAAGGAGGCTTATCACTGCACCCGTGCTCACTTTACCCACAAGTGGGGATCTTTTTGTGGTATTCAGTGATGCTTCGAAGAAGGGCTTAGGATGTGTGCTGATGCAGAATGATAAAGTGATATCCTATGCCTCAAGGCAGTTGAAAATCCATGAGCGAAACTATCCAACGCATGATCTGGAGTTGGCGGCGGTGATCTTTGCCTTGAAAATCTGGCGGCATTATCTCTATGGAGAGAAATGTGAGATATATACTGACCACAAGAGTCTTAAATATATATTCACACAGAAAGAGCTTAATATGCGCCAGAGAAGATGGATAGAGCTCATCAAGGATTATGACTGTTCAATACATTACCACCCTGGGAAGGCGAACAAGGTGGCGGATGCCCTAAGTAGAAAGGATCCAGCAATTCTATCAATGATGAGAATTGAGAAGGATCCAATCTTCTTAGACTTGATGAAGATGGACGTGGGAATCATAAAGAAGGGAACATCATCAATCCTTTCACAAATGATTGCTCAACCATCTCTTTTGGAAAGGTTAAAGGATGCTCAAAAGGATGATGCAGGAATCCAAGAAAAAGTGGAAGCTATTAAAAAGGGAAAATCCTCAAAGTTTAATGTTAATGAAGAAGGAATTGTGCGGTTTGGGAAAAGACTATGTGTTCCATCAAGTTCGGAGCTGAAGAAGGAACTTTTGGATGATGCACATAGTTCAAATTTCTCTATTCACCCAGGGAGCACAAAGATGTATCGAGATCTCCAAGAAAACTTTTGGTGGGATAATATGAAGAAGGAGATCGCTGAATATACATCAAAGTGTCTGGTGTGTCAGCAAGTGAAGACAGAGAGGCGGAAGTCTAAGAGGATGATGCAACCATTGCCCATACCAGAATGGAAATGGGAGAACATCACCATGGACTTCGTCACTGGACTTTCAAGGACATCCAAAGGCAACAATGCAATCTGGGTTGTTGTGGATCGTCTTACAAAGACTGCACACTTCATTGCTATTCGAGAGGATTTCTCTTTGGATCAACCGGCACGGATATATATCAGGGAAGTGGTACGGTTGCATGGAGTACCACTATCTATTGTGTCTGACCGAGATCCAAGATTTACCTCTAAGTTTTGGAAGAGTCTTCAACATGCTCTGAATACTGAACTGAACTTCAGTACGGCCTATCATCCACAAACTGATGGCCAATCCGAGCGGACTATCCAAACACTTGAGGATATGTTGAGAGCGTGCTCAATGGACTTTAAAGGAGGATGGGATCAACATCTTCCTCTAGTTGAGTTCTCTTATAATAATAGTTTCCACTCGAGCATCCAAATGGCACCATATGAAGCCCTGTATGGGAAAAGGTGTAGAACACCGGCATGTTGGGATGAGGTCGGTGAACGTAAGCTGCTTGGACCCGAAATGGTCGAAGAAATGGTGGAGAAGGTGAAAACCATTCAGCAGCATATCAAGGCAGCCCAGAGTCGGCAGAAGAGTTATGCAGATAATCGTCGACGAGACCTTGAGTTTAAAGTCAGAGACATGGTGTTTTTACGCATATCTCCGTGGAAGAAGGTCATGAGGTTTGGAAAGAAAGGGAAGTTAAGTCCAAGGTACATCGGCCCCTTCGAGATTCTTGATCGTGTTGGGGTTGTGGCCTATCGACTAGCACTTCCACCTACTATGGCCAAGGTGCATGATGTCTTCCATGTATCCCTCTTAAGGAAGTACATACCAGACCCTTCACATGTACTCTCTTCCGAGGTGGTACAATTAGAAGACGATCTTTCTTATGAGGAGCAACCAGTGAAGATCTTAGATCGTAGAGAAAAAGTTCTACGAAATAAGACAATGCCCCTCGTCAAGCTGTTGTGGAGAAACCACAAGTTTGAAGAAGCAACTTGGGAGTCGGAGGATATGATGAAGCTAAGTTACCCACATTTGTTTTAGTGTGGGAAAAGGAAAATTTCGAGGGCGAAATTTCTTAAGGGGGGAATGTTGTAACGACCCAAAATTTCATTAATGGAAAATCCCTCTTGATCCAGTTAAATGTTTCTTTATGCAAAATGTTTTTATAAGATATCAACTTTTTTTTAGTTTTACTTTAAGATTTGTGACCGTTACTTTTATAGTCGTTGAACAGTGATCATCTGGGTAGTTTAAATATAAGGCTTTAACGAACCAATTTTCTACTCAGACAAAGGAAGCGATGGCCTCATCCAGTAGAATTGCCCCTTACGAAGCCCATTTATCGGAGCTCGGAAAAGAGGTGGCGTCTTTGGGCTTTGCCCTTGACCAAGCCCAAGCTGAGCTTCATCAAGTCAAGCTCGAACGTGATCGTCTACGGGAAAAATGGAAGTTGATAGAGATTACCACTCGAGCGATGTTATCCGAGCAACCCCAAGAGTCTGTCACCATTGCACACCTTACCCTTAGGTCTTATGCGGCTATTTTAAGGGGTTATGTAACAAATAAGTAGCACCATGTTCATGTACATTATTTTTGTATATAATAGTGAATATAATTTCTAGTCATTTTTGATGCATTGTAATTAGTTTTTAAAGTACAAATGGTGTTTTTAGTTATTATTTAATTAAGAATTATATTTTATTAAATTAAAGGATTTTTTAATTAAATAATATTTTAATAAAATATTATTATTAATATTAAATTAATTTTTATTAAATATAAATGATCTTATAATTTTATGAATGCAATTAAAATTTTTATTAAGGTTTGAAAGCCATTTCTGTCAAAACCCGTGAATTTTTTTGTAAATGTCGGTTTTTATTTTAAAAGTGAAAATTCACATATTTAGAAAATTATTTAGATAAAATAAATATTATTTTTGGAATCAGGACGTCGAAATTATCCAACGGTGAATTTTTCATAATTTTCTGAGACAGTCAAATTTTTGGGTAAAAATTAAATACCATTTAAATATATAATGTGTTTTATGACATCATAATGACCCAATGGTGATGTAATAAAATACCATAATCCTTATGTTCGGCCAATATATGTTTTATCATTAAAATAATGAGGTTTTGGGTTTGTTTGACTCACTTTTCAAAGCATTAATGGAGCCCTCAAGACTTATTCAACACTTTGCCTTTTTAAATTAATTTCCATGGGAGTGTGACTCACCTCCACATAAGCAACCCTAATTTTTTAATAAGTTCGGACCTTGGACTTGTAAAATATTATTTTCCTCTTTCCTTTTCCAGAAACCATGGGCAAATACCATGGGATGGTTTGTGGTTTGGATTATTTTAATATAAGGGGTCCCAAACCTAAATAATAAAGAATTCTCTCACCTTTCCTATATAAACCCACCCAAGCTCCCACTTCCTCATCACTCAAAGCCCTTGAAGTTCGTCCAACCTTTGCCCTACTCTCTCTAGAATCCTCTCAAGGTGCCCCAAGCTCCCAAGAAGCCTCTCACAAGCCTCTCTCTAGCCTTTGGAAGCACACTTCCAAGTAAGGGGTTTTCTTCCTTTCTCATTTTTTTGTCAATTTTCTTTAAGTTGTATTTCCCTTTTTATTTCAATTATGAATGTTGGGGTATGGTTTCGCACCTCCCCCATACTGCCCTCTTATTGTTTGAATGATGGGAGAACCTTTTCTCTCTCATTAAATGCCTCCCATGTACACTCGTTACTATGCCGAAATTCCGAAAGGAACTTCTCTCTCTTCTTTTACATTCAAGCAATACTTTTGTATCATGAATCTAAATTCCATTTCTATTGTTGGGACATGTATATATATGATCTTCTTACTGTCCATTACATGTAAATAGGATGAGGAACCTCTTTCTCTCTCATCAATTTTTTTTATGAATTCTTATGTCACGCCGTTACGCTGTCGAAATCACACCGATTTTCTAAGCCAATGTCTTTGTGTAGTGAATACCATGCTCATTTCTCCATCAAGGGTATTCACCTTTATGCACATTTACATATTGATTATAAAGTTTCATGTATGAATTCCACTTTCCTTTATTGTGGAAGAAATGATTATGTTTTATGAATCCATGTTTTATGATCCATGTGGCACACTTATGCATGAAATGAAATGTTTAAGAAGGGTGCGCCCTTTATAGCGCTCCAATGCATTGGGTAAAGTATAGTATCATGATACGTCATGTGCAATGAGTGTTGACTCATGCTAATTCAAGTGCAACGAGGGTTTACTCGTGCTTCAAGTGCAATGAGGGTTTACTCATGCTCCATGTGCAATGAGCCTTGGCTCATGCTAATTCAATGTTAAGTGTTGTTGCCACATTTCCATGTTATGATCATCATGCTTTATCATGCCTTTATGTTCATGTTTCTATTATGCTCTATTGATATGCCTATTGCCTAACATGTATTTCACTCCTCATGTTATTCATTGTTTACTCCCTTACTGAGCTTTATAGCTCACCCTTTTCTTCTGGATGTCCTCAGGTTATCCCATGCAATGCTAAGTACGAAGGAATGTAGTGGTCATGTAAAGGAAGTTTTCAATAAAGATGTTGTATTTCAAGTTTAAAGTTTTTATGTAATGATCCTAAGCCCCAAAGACACTAAACCTCTCGATCTTCTTTGTTGGATCAAGTGAAGTTTTATGTAATAAAGCATGTTTAAGTTGTAATAAAAAGCAGGGTTGTCATAATAGTCACCATTTTAAATATGTAAATTAATATAATGTCAAATTCTAAGGAAAGTGACTCAAAAGTGGAAAATAATTGAGTGTGAAGGATCCTCAGTTGATCCACCCTAAAACTCTCATTTGGATACATGTTTTAGGCCTTTTCCACTTTGATTTATCTTTTTAACCATATGAACATTTACCACATTAACTCGTTTTCATGCCTAAAAATAAAATTAACATTATTAAATAACATGGATATGATAATTCCAAATATGAAAACCATTTTATTATATTAATTTCATAAGTGTGATAAAAATTAATTTTAAAATAATAAATGTATAATATATATAATATAATTTTAGAAAAAGAATAACTTATGTTCTAAAATATCAAAAATCAATTTCTAATTTGATAATAATATTATTAAATGTATAATTTTACATATTAAATGCATATTTTTTCAAAAAAAGGGTTTAATAAATTTTAGGTTAGTCTTATATCCTAATGATGTCATAAAAGTCATGATATTTGAAAAAATAATATTTTGAACTTTTTACCTAAAAATCACTCTTTTCAAAAAAAAAATCTAAGATAGTTTCAATATTCCAAATTCAAAAATGATGTTTAAAGTATAATGGTTTCGCTTTAGTTTAGAGTTTCATGGGAAGTAAGCTTATTAAGCATACTATTTATTTAAATGGAAATTAATACTAAAATCTCAAGGTATTAAATTCCCACAAAATAAATTTCAACCTCACAATTTTAATTATCTTTCCCTAATAAAAATACCAAATAATAACTATAAAATATAAAATACTTGAGATATAATTTCCAACTAATTATCATTGCTATGACTATAGAACTGATTTTCATTTAAAATAATGACATATTGATATTGTCAACATTCTAAATATAACTCTTTACCTATCTCTATGTCTTATAAGTTTCTAGAGACATGCATTTCATAACTTCATTTTCATGATCTCATTTCCAACCAAATACTAAATCCAACATGGGTATGATAATATCCAATAAAATCTGAGTAAATGGTCATATGAATATGAAAACTCAATCATGATATGTCTTCTTATATGAAACTTACACTTCAACCCATGAAACATTCGATTTAACTATGATATAATTGGATCAACCTATAACTCATTCACTTTAAACTTCTCTGTCCATGGCCATATTCCTATTAGGTTCTCTAACCTAAATAGTCATACATCAAATCATCAACATCCATTTAAATCCTTCATTATATTTTATAATGAATATATTAATTAACCAAATTATATCACCCAGTAGTCTTATATAAGTCATGCAGTAAGGCCACTTTGATGTGAAGTGAGTGAAGATTGACTTAATACCCAACCAGTCTTTTTTTAAGGTAATAGCCCCTAGGTGAATCTACACTATAGCATACATTTAAATGTTTATATCAAAGAGAATATTTTATATCCAGGAAACCACACTATAATTTACAGAAATTTTAGGATGCATTCATGTACTTAGAATTATCTTTGGGGGCTTCATTAGTGATTTGTAGTCCTAACCACCAAAAAATAACTAAACTATTCCCAAAAAATAACTAGTCTGGGATTTGATTCAAAATGAGGTGCGCCGGACCTGTATTTCCTGGTATAGTGATAAAAGCACATTTTATACATACTGGATTCAATACCAAGTGAGAGAAATCGAGTCTCTCCCGCGTGAGAGTGTCCCTCCTAGGTTTCTAGGGTTTGAGTTCCTCCTCCCCGATCTGCTCGCGGCAGCGGGGGTTTTCCTGAACTTCATTTTCGCAGGCGGGCTCCGTCTTCCTCGGAGAGTCCCGGTTGCGGACCCGCGTCTTCCCCCGGTTGCTCCGTGGCGAGGAAGGCCCGCTTACCATCATCCGCTCCCCGTGCTCGATTCCGAACGCCGCCTCCTGTTTATCAGAGGGTTGGGTGTTTTTGCTGAGAGATCGAGGTTTCTCTCCCGGTTTATGAAATCTCTCTGCACCTGTTCTGGTTCGATGTCACAAAGACCTTCCCACTGAATTCTTCCTTCACCGATTCCAGATCTGGGTTTTGGGGGTTGATCCAGATCCCACTTCCTCTTTCAGTTCGCGGATCTGCGCGGTAGTTTTGATCACCTGTTTCTCAAAGACACTAGCCGCTTTTTCATCCCTGCTTCACGCAAGAACGGAGGTCGATTTTCTGAACAGGGGGTGGTGCGAAGGATTCCTGGTTCGCGGAGATCTCGGAACGATCTCCTCTTCCTCGGCGACCGCGGTGACTGAATCGAGAAGACCCAGCCGCGAAGGGAGGCTGCGAAGTTACCGCCGGTGGTGCCATGTCGCGGGGGCCGAGGTGCTTCGTAGAGAGTGGTGCGCAGGTTACCTGTTGCGTGGAGAGTGAAGTGAAGGTTTTTCTGCTTCGCGAAGACCTTGGGAACGCCGGTGATTCCCGCGGCGTGCGTCGTGGTTGACTTGTGAAGAGAGCCCGCGAGGTTCCGCCGCGGTGAGCCTTTTAGTGAAGGCTGAAGGGTTTTGCGGAGTGCTCGTGCTGTGAGCGAGGGGGTTCGCGGATGCACTGACCGCGAAGCGTTTTTTTTTTGTTTGGAGGCTTTTCAGTGAAGGCTTCGCCCGCAAAGCCTCTTCGCGGAAGGAGGCCGCGAACTGGGCTGTCTGGTTCGGGAGCCTGCTGTTGGAACAGGCCTGATTGAAAGTTTTTTGGGCTGGGCCGAGCCCGGGTTTTTTTTTGGCCCAGGCGTGTGTGGTGATTTTTGTCGTTTCCCCAGTAGAGAGGGGGGCAATGCCGTGTTGCCCGGACAGTTGAGACAACTGACTACCGATTGCAAATCACCGGGTTTTGTCTGAAGCGCCTCCCCATCCCACGTGCACTGATCAATGGAGACGGATTTAGTGAACCTATGGAAGAGGATGTCCCTGACGGACAAAGAGAAAGCGGCTATCGAGGCTCCAAGAAACGAAGATACACTCTTGGAGAAACACATGTCTCTGCTGGTTGTTGGAAAGTTCGTGGAAAATGTCTCAGTCAACCAGGGGCACTCAAAAACACCCTCCAGAGAATCTTTGGAAATTGGAAGCCGGAGTGGCCATTCGAGAAGCGGGGAACAACCGTTTTGTCTTCAAGTTCTTCAATGAGAGAGATAGAGATAAAATCCTTAGAGGAAGGTTATGGTCCTTCGATAACCAACTCCTCCTCATGGAAGAATTCAAAGGGGGGATGAGATCCAGCACATTAAGCTCACTCGTTCCCCCTTCTGGATACATGTCAAAGGAATCCCTCTTCATGCGCGAACGGAACGTGTTATGAGAGATATTGGGGACTGCATTGGTCAATTCATTGAATGGGACTGCTCGGACCCTATCCAATGGGGACCCGAGGTGCGGATCAGAGCCGGTATTGAAGTGTCAGAGCCGTTGATGAGGGGCATGTTTCTGAAACTCGACGATGCAAACAACTGGATTTCTTTCGAATTCGAGAAACTCCCAATCTTTTGCTTCTGATGTGGACGTCTCGGCCATCTAGAAAGAACGTGTGTATCAAAACAAGAGAATGGATCAGGTAATATCATTCTACAATATGGCCCATGGCTCCGAGCCAAAACGACTAGATTTGCCTTCATCTCTGAGTCGGAAAAACAAAAGGACTGCGAACGTCTCACGGTGGCCCAACAAGACAGGCGGAAACTGAACATAGAAAAATCATCATGCTTGGACCACCAAAATTCCCTAAGGAGAGCTCAACCAATCAGGGGAAAAACTGCTTTCAGCCTTCCCCCCTGCAGGACACCGTATCATCTTTTTCAGAGCCGGTGAATTCACCAAAAGATCTTCCAGAGCAAAGCCCGAGACCAGAGCAGAGGCATACTGCACCACCAGATCCCGACCCAGATCTAGAAATGACCAGGGTAGAAATCCTAACACAGGATAAAGATGGAGAGACAGGAACCTCAACACCAGGCCCAATCACCCGACGAACTTGGAAAAGGGTGCAACGAGACGAAAGTGACAGTAAACTGGAAGACACTAAACCCGGGGGACTGAAAAGACGAATTGAAACAAGCCTGGTTGCGGGGAACTCCCCTAAAAGATGGAAATTAACGGGTGGAAAAACAAGTTCGAAGGACTCAAAGGCGGAGGCGGGTAAGACCCAGCCCCGCCTAGATCAATGATTGTCTTATGCTGGAACTATCGTGGGCTTGGCAACCCACGAACAGTCCGAATGCTCCAGCGCAATTGCGCCCAAAGTCGCCCCGATATGGTTTTCCTGTCCGAAACCATACTAGAAAACAAGGACACCACAAGCATTGCTCTGAAATGCGGCTTCCAAGGATGCCTCCCGGTCTCCCGACAAGGCCACTCTGGGGGAATCTGTCTCCTTTGGAAGGATTCTGTCGACGTCAAGATCTTGTCCTTCTCCTCGCACCTTGTGGCTGCGGCCATTCATGCGAACCACACCCCGCCATGGACTTTCGTGGGATTCTATGGTTGGTCGGCCCAAAGCGAGAAGTAGAAATCGTGGGAGCTCCTATGCAAGTTGTGTCACGATCTTCCGAGCCCTATTCTCTTTGGAGGGGACTTCAATGAGATTTTGTTTCATAAGGAAAAAAGAGGCGGAACAATCCGTACATCTTCATCGATGTCAAATTTTAAGGATGCGGTCTCTAGGGCGGACCTGACCGATCTGGGTTACGCGGGCAATCCTTTCACATGGTTCCAGGGCAAGATCGATGGCACCCACATCGCCGAACGACTTGACAGATTTCTGGGATCAACAAATTGGAAAAATCTCTTCAGTATGTTCCACATCAGCCACCTGACGCTCAACTGCTCAGACCACTGCCCAATTGTCATTGACTGCAGTCAAGGCAAACGGAATAGGCACTCCAGCAGACCATTCAGATTTGAAAGCTTCTGGGCAAAAGAACAAGAATGCGAAGATGTTATCCGATCAAGCTGGAAGAGTAATCATGCAGACGTGGGACTCAATCTCAAACAAGTCGCATCAGATCTAAGGTCTTGGAGCGACATGAAATTTCGTCATCACGACAGACACTGTGATTCCCTTGAAAGGAAACTGCATTACCTACTCAAACAACCCTCATCTTACTGCAATCTCTCCTCTATCAGTGCCACTCAAAAAGATCTGGATGCGGCCCTGCGCGTCAAGGAAAGCTTATGGGCTATGCGGGCACGGGACACCCACATTACCGAAGGGGATGCCAATACACATTATTTTCACCAGAAAGCTTCAGCTAGGCGCCGAAGGAATTCTATCACTTGCATCTCTCAACCAGACGGTAGTAAAGTCTCTGACACCGATGGAATCCACGATGCTTTGACCTGCTATTTCAAGAACCTCTTCTATGCAGGAACTCCTTTCATTTCTGCTGAAGTGGAGGATTGCATTAAACTCATGATCACCGATGAGATCAATCAGCAACTCGCCAAAGATGTGACGGATGAGGAGGTTCGTATGGCTCTGAAACATATCCACCTCACTAAGGCCCCGGGCCCAGACGGTTTCCATGCACTCTTCTTCAAACAATACTGGCACATTATTGGTCCTGACATCTGCAATTTGATGAGGAATATTTGGACTGGGAAAACATGCATTTCCGCATCAATGAAACTATCCTCGTCCTCATTCCTAAAATAAAGAAACCTCTGGCGATCCCTGATTTCAGACCCATCAGCCTCTGCAATGTCTCTTACAAAATTTTCTCAAAGATCTTGGTTAATCGGTTGCGCCCTTGGTTACCTGACATCATCTCAGAAAACCAGAGTGCTTTCGTGGCTAAGAGACTGATCACTGATAATGCAATTGTGGCTCATGAAGTGTTCCACTCCATGAAAACTCGCTCCACCGCGAAAAGAGGAACCATGGCTTGGAAACTTGATATGACCAAGGCCTACGATAAAGTGGAATGACACTTCCTCAGAGTCGTTATGCTGAAAATGGGCTTCTGTTCTAAATGGATTGATATGGTCATGCACTGTGTCTCGACCGTCTCATTCCGAATCACAGTCAATGGGGAGCTCACCCGAGGATTCGCCCCATCTCGAGGCCTTCGACAGGGAGATCATCTCTCCCCCTTTCTCTTTATCTTGGTGGCTGATGTTTTCTCTAACCTTATTTTCAGGGTTGCATCCTCAAACTCCTTACATGGGGCAAAGGTATGTCGTGTTAGTCCACCGGTTTCATATCTTTTCTTTGCCGACGACTGCCTTCTTTTCTCCAGAGCAACCACTAATGAATGTCGGGTAATCATCCAAGCGATCCAACAGTACGAGAGGGCGTCCGGTCAGTCAATCAATCACGGAAAATCGAAAATCTCTTTCAGCGCAGGGGTCCCTCCTTCCAAGAAAGAAGAACTCTGTGATTATGCAGGCATCCAATTGGTCGAGAAACACCAGAAATACCTCGGGCTCCCCACAGTTATCGGCCGCTCCAAAAAAAAAATCTTTGAATCCTTGATGGACAGGATTGAGAAGAAAATCCAAGGCTGGACCCCCAAAAAAATTTCCAAAGCTGGTAAGGAGATCCTCATTAAATTCGTCATCCAGTCTATCCCCGGCTATTTTATGTCCCTGTTTAAGCTTCCGTCGACCGTTGTCAACCTGATCCACTCACGCACAGCCAACTTCTGGTGGGGGAAGAATGATGGAAGGAACCGAACCCACTGGATTGCCTGGGAGAAACTGTGCAAACCCAAGTCTGAGGGAGGTATGTGATTCCAGAATCTCTTTCACTTCAATGATGCTCTGCTGGCTAAGCAAGGTTGGCGCTCGATTAACCATCCTTCATCTCTCTGTGCGCGCGTTCTTCGTGCTAAATATTTTCCTCACAAGGACTTCCATGTCTCCTCTCTTGGCCCCCGTCCAAGCTTCCTCTGGAGAAGCATTTGGGGGGCCCGTTGCCTCCTGGAAAAAGGACTGGGCTGGAGGATCAGGAATGGCCAAACTGTCAACAATTGGACTGACCCCCGGCTGATTGATGAGGAAGGTGTTCGGGCCTCATCCCCTGCCCAACCAGGGTTCGAAGATGCAACTGTCAGGTGCCTCTTTTCCGATCAGGGTCCTGGATGGTGTCTGGAGAAGATTCACGCATGGTTCAATGATAGAGACAAAAGAATTATCCTGAGTACCCCCAGGGTCCCAGACGCAGGACTCGGCCATCTCTTCTGGATCAACGACCTGTCGGGAGCCTACACAGTGAAGTCCGGATACCGGCTCGCCATTGGAAACCATTCAGTCGATTGGGATGGAGGACCCTGGAAGTCTATTTGGAAACTCAACGTTCCCCCAAAAATCCGCCACTTCCGGTGGCAGGTGTGCACGGGCACCCTTCCTACCATGAGCCTTCTCGGCTTCCGACACATGACCAGTGACGATTCTTGCCCTTTCTGCCCGAACGTCCCAGAATCTCCCCTGCACGCCATCATCCAGTGCCCAAGGGCTAAGGAAATTTGGCACAAATGGGGCTCTGCTGCAGCCACTTCACCGGCCATGGCCGCAGACCTACCATGCTTCCTGATGCAATGGTGCTCATCCCTCTCATCGACTAAAGCAGGCTCACTTTGCACCCTGGCCTGGATCATCTGGGTCCGTCGAAACGAGACAGTTTTCAACCATGTGCACAGAACCCCCGATTTCTGGATTGCACAGGCCTTTTCGTGGATTGAGGGTTGGAAGCACCACAACGGGCAAAATAAGCCCTTTGGAACACCTACTTGCTCTTCCCACTGGTGTCCGCCATGTAAGGGGATTCTTAAAATTAATGTGGATGTGTCTATCCCCAATGATGGGCATGTCGCCCTCGACATCCTGGCTCGGAATCATCAGGGGAAAATCATTGCGGCCAAACATGAATCACACTTCGCTCTCTGGGAACCTGCGGTGGCTGAGGCTACTGCCATCCTTGCAGGTATGATGCTCACCAAGGACTGCGAATGGGATAAAATCAACCTCGAATCAGACTGTCTCACCATTATCAATGCGATCAATTCCAACGACGGCGGTCTCCAATCTTTTGGATCCCTCATCAGGAGAATCCTTTCACTCCATCAAGGCTTCTCAATATGTACCTTCTCCTTTACTAAAAGGGAATGTAACAATGTTGCCCATCAGCTGGCGGCCTCAGGCCCCTTTGATGTTAACCAGCTCTGGCTGGATCATTTTCCTTCATGGCTTTGCGATTGTACGTTCGCTGATCTCCGACGTTAATGAATGTCTTTTCAAAAAAAAGTGAGAGAAATCAAGATAACATTTCATATTTTTTTAAATTAATATTAGATATCATAAGAATCGCGCACCATCCCGATAACCTTTAGGTACAGTTTTTTTGAAGAAAATATAAATAAACAACCTATTTTAGAACACTTGTGAACATTTCTCCGTAATATCAACATACTTGTCCTATTAGACATGTCATGTGTTATATTTATCATCTTAACCTAGGGAAATGGAAATCAAAAGAGGGTTGAACTCAGATTCTTAGTAAGGGAACAAATTATCAACACATCATCCAAGGTTAAATCATAAGTAAATGAGAAAAAATGAGCATAAGAGAAATATCAAAAAAAGAACATACAATAATAATAGTTATTCATTAGTTATAAAATAATGACATGTAATATCAAATTATCAAAAGCATAATGTGGAATAAGAGTGTAGAATCAGGGATCCCTTGTGCATAAACCCATTTGAATCCACAAGGGTGTTCTTTCGTTTCGTTTAAGAGGATTGATGGTACTCTTCCACGTGTTCCTTTTCCATGGGCTCTAAGGACCAAGATTCTGAGGCAGAATCATTATCTAGTCCTTTATCATCTGACTTGCTTTGTAAAGGAAGGTTCTCTTCATGTCCTTCCTCCTAACCAATCCCTTATTCGAATGAGGGTGAATCATCTCCCAACACAAAAAAAAAAAGGTTTTAAGAACCAAAACCTAAACTGAAGATTTACCAATGATAGTGATAGAGGGAGGCTTCCTGGCCTCACCGTGAGCCAGTTCTATCAATTCGGGGACTCGATTTGGGCATGGCCAGACCTATCTCAACCCATCCCCTTGATCCACTAAAACCACTTCCTTGATTATTTTTTACTGTTGATACCAGATGAACCATCCACGCCTAATTCCTAGATCAAAACCTCTTGAGGTGAATTTCAAACAGATCATACAACATCAGCATACGAGGGGGTCCTTGAACTGCTTCTCAGAACCTCACACACCCCCTCATCCTCTCCTGATCCACCTTGAACCTTCCTTGATGAAGAACGAACACCCAAATCATGCCTTAGACGATCAAAAACATACACGAACTTAGGCTCTGAATTCCTAGGACCCGCCTCCTTCTAAGGGACAGTACATATCCCCAACTCTCTAGTACCAAGTTGATAAAACTCATGGTCTTTTTACGTTATATCAGCATTCAAGAAATTGATTCCATCCATCCCTGCGTCCTGCATCGGCTGACTATCTCCCAAAGATGGAGGAACCGCCCAATAATTTCTATAAGATCCTCACCGGAATCTACTAAAATCATGACTTATACGCCTACAAGACAAACAGAATGGAACCTATGATTCATAGCATACAATTTGATACAAACGCAGTTCTTCTTCAATATCGATACAGATGAAATCCAACTACTTATTGAATATGTTGACATCAACACAAATCCTCAAAGAAACTGGTTGACAAACGGCGTGTGTATGGAGATCCGAGAGGAGAAAACGACCAACCGTATTGCTGATCAAACGAAGAATCACCGGGTTTTGACAATGGATGGGAAGACCATGAAGAGTTATCCAAATCACCATAACGGGTGAATCACGCTTCAGATGAAAATCAAAAGACCACCGAATGATGGAGAAATTAAAACCTCGAGGAGAACACGGGGCATTTTCCCAAGTTGAGATAAGGTCTTCCTCATTTGTGAACAAGATCAATATATGCCTCGAATCCAAAAGCCCAATAATCGCCCCTTCAAGAAACATCCACGAAGTGGAGATAAATTTTTTGAACGCGTACACAGAGGGGAGAAGCTACCTGAAGCGAGCAACCAATGAGTGATCCAACAACACAGGATCTTGAGTGAACTCCAGGGAAGATAGCGGAGCCGAAATAACTCTATTCCTGAGTGACTGGACTTCAGGGATCACGTCGATTGGGGGAAAATTGGGAGGGTTACAGGGTTACTGAAAAGTGAAAAGTGAAAAGTGAAAATAGAGGGTCATAGGAAGACGATGAGGGTGGAGGAAGATCCTCCTCCCCCACCCCCTGGCCGAGAGGGACTAAGGAGGGGAGGCGACCGCTCGACCATAACCTAATCTATTGATGGCGAAAGAGAGCGGCGAGAACGGGATGCACTCCAACCACTAAAAATCATTTTTAAGAAAGAAACTTGATTTTTAAAAAAATAATACCTGAAATTAAATCCTAATAATTAGTAATTAGCAAATAAATAAAGTTATTCTATTGGAAATTTGGAGTGGAAGATAAAATATTTGAACATGGAAAGAAACCAAAATAGTATTTTCAAATATTTTTTTGGAACACAGAGGTTATAAAGTTTCATAATGAAAAGAGGTGAAGAGAATAATGACAATATCTATAAATAAAACATATTTTTATTTCGAAATAATAAATTATAATATTTTAATGAATAGTGGACATGTATAAGAAAGAGAAAGATCTTATTAGCGAGGATGAGAAATATTATTAACAATGTTATACATTTATGAGAAAGAAATTCATAAAGGAATAATCTTGTAATTAAAAATTTTATTGTCAACAAATAAAAATATAAATTATCATATTATCATATATTGGGGTGGATGAAACTATATATTGAAGAAATATATTCAAGAAGAAGCATTATGACCTAATAAAGGGATATTTGAGTTAGCAAAATCCATTACAACATTAGTATATATGGAATCCAAATTCCATGAATGTTATAATTTGAGTTAGATTTTTAAATCCATTTAATTTCATTAAAGTATTATAAAAACATCTATAAGTAAGTAAATACAAAACACATTGTAAAAAAGGGGTGTATGTGGCATATGTCACAAGGAAATATAAGTGAGAATAGAAACCCTTACGGAAATGGTGACCATTGATTCAAAATCATGTTAGAAGTTATAACATGATACATATTTTTAAATACCTTTAATTTCATTAAATCATCTTAAATGATATATATATATATATATATATATATATATATATATATTTAATTATATACACCGCAAAATAAGAAACAAATGGAGAATATGGAATACGTCTCAATGGAAGAATGTTTCGACGAGAAAACCTTATGACAAATATCAATTTCTAAGAAAGCGCTTTAACCTCCAATATAATAAAAATAAACAACTTAATAAATTAATTTATATCCTTATTCATGTATTATACATTTTATATACTACATTGATAATCATTATCTACACAAATAATAATTAGTTATAGTTTATTTTCGTCATCAAATGTTAATAATTCCATTCATTTTGTATAAGTTCCATAACGGGGATGTCATTTCTTGTTTATTGATACAAATTTCATCATTCCATTATTATTTAAGGTACTATAATTCTATTTCTGTTATAATTTATAAATTTAGATTATCATTCCATGATAATTTTTATTATGATATGTGAAGATGAAATCGATGATGAGCTTGTTTCAGGTACTTTTCCAATATTGATGGATTACTTTATAAAGATAATTGATTTCTATGTCATCCTTTTAGAATATGAAATAAGTAATAATATACTTAATAGAATAAAATTTATCATTAATATTATTTCTATAACCATCCATTAAGGCGATGATAGTAAACAAAGCATGACATTTATGGAGTAGGTCAGCTAGACATACACCTAAGCGTTTTTTTCATTTTCCAATTGATGAGGTAGAGATGTATAATGGTTGCCATTGATATAATAAAAAATATATTTAATAATGAAATCGATTTAATTATATTAATATTTTTATAATAATTTTTGGGGAGTAGTATTGAGAAAAATAGGTTAAAGG
Organism: Viscum album; assembly: GCA_963277665.1. NCBI lineage: Eukaryota > Viridiplantae > Streptophyta > Magnoliopsida > Santalales > Viscaceae > Viscum > Viscum album. The sequence goes on along the minus strand of OY728156.1, from coordinate 2,133,079,640 downwards.
GCGGGTTGTACATACATTGAGAGATTAAATCTTCTCTTGGAGGACCTATTACAAATGGAGGATTTAAGGTTTTTTATAGGAAAAATGGAATGAAAAATGTATAGGGATATAGGGGATGTAAAATTATGATAGGTTCAAGGTAACTTTGAACTATAAGTTTTCCTTGAAGTGGGTGGAAGTGATCTCTTTTTATAGGTTAAATTGAGGGATATTTCATTGGAATTGAATGGAAGGTGAGGGGTAAAGATGAAATCAATTAGGAGTTAGGTGAGTTAGGTGAGGAATGGTTACACTACTACAAAAACAGGCAATAGAAGCGCTACGCTTTTATCAGTGCTAAAAAAAGGGCTGATAAAGGGTAGTGCTGATAAAGGGAGCCTTTATCAGCGCTAAAAAAACGCTGATAAAGGGGCACTTTTATCAGCACTAAAAAAACGCAGATAAAGGCCCCCTTTATAAGCCCTTTTTTAGCGCTGATAAAGGCCCCCTTTATCAGCACTTTTTTTAGTAGCGCTGATAAATGGGAGATTTATCAGCTCTTTTTCCTACTGGTGATAAATTTTATGTTTCAAAAAAAATCATAAATAATAAATTATTGTTATATAAGTATATTTATATTGATATAAATATAATATATATTTTTTAAATATGTTTTAGATACGTATAAATAGACTATTAAATTTAATATATAAGAAATTTAGTGAAAATGGCTTTAAAATATTTTAAAAAATATTATTAATTAATAATTTTCTAATTATTATCGATTAAAAATTATTTAATAACAATTTGAAGACACAAAAAAACAAAACAATTAATAAAAGATCTAAAATAAGTTGAAAATGTAACTCAAACTTCAAACGACCATAACTTTTGATCCGAGTGTCCGTTTGAGCTCTACAACATATCAAATCGAATCCTGCGATGAGCTCTACGTGTTGGTGTCCGAAGAAAAGTTTCTGTCACATTTTTTGAGGCCAAAAAAGGCCTAAAATGCCTCCACAACTGAGTTTTTAGTCGGGATACACTGATTTGTTAACATTCAAACATGTATAACTTATGATCCAGATGTCTGTTAGCCCTTTACCACATATCATATCGAATATTCTTTCATTTTCTTCGATTTTACTAGTTGTGGAGTTGAAACAGGCTTCTGGATTATAAGTTATGATCGTTTTAACATTCTATGGCTTTTCAAATACACACATATATGTATTTATTCGTAAATATATATGTGTCTCTGTGTGTGTGTGTTGTATATATGTATTTATTTATTTATTTATTTAATTGTAAACACACATAAAAAACATATTTCATAAATGTATTTAAAACTAATCTTATAAGTATATATTAATATACAAATAAATATAAGGATAAAAAATTATAACTAAAAATATATATATAAATAAATAAATATAAATATATATTAATATACGAATGAATATATATATACTAATATATGAATAAATATATTTATATTAATATGAATCTATATCAATATACGAATAAATATAACTATATATATATATATATATATAAATAGATATATCGTTAAATAGAGAAAAAAATGATATAGCTTAGTGGTAAAGGTGCAGCCGTGAAGGGGGGGGGGTTGCGGGTTCGAGTTCGGGTGGAAGCAAAGGGGTGCGCGCGTGTGAGGATGCGCGGGAAGGGCAGCGCGCAGGAGACCTCCTAATGTTGATAAAGGTGGGGTCAAGCGCTGTTTAAAGCTCTCTCCGCATTATTTAATTCTTTTTTATTTTTTTTGACTTTTATCAGCACTTTTTAAAAGCTCTGATAAAGGTCCCTTTTATCAGCACTAAAAAAAAGCGCTAATAAAGGGGTCTTTTATCAACGCTTTTTTTTAGCGCCGATAAAAGGGGCATTTATCAGCGCTTTTCGGAGCGCTGATAAAAGGGACCCCCCCTATATTAGCGCTGAGCTTTATAATGCTTTTTTAGCGCTGTTAAAGCCCGTTTTGAGCGCTGATATAAGCCGTTTTTGTAGTAGTGTTATTAAGGTATTTGTGTATGAATTTGAAAACTAATAATGGTATTATAAAATTTCTAAGTGTTACGTAAACTAAACATAATTTTAGCCACTTTTGTGACCCAATTTTACACTTTTGAACCATGATTAAATTATTACCATGGTAATTATTTTTTTACTAAAAGTATAACATGTGTAACACCCAACATATTAATTTTGTTTCTATTTTAAAAAAAAATATGTTTTATTATTTTTTTCTTGTGTTTTTTTGAGCTTTCATGAGTTTTGGGCTGTAAATTCAAATTTTTGGAAGGGGTTTTGGGTTGTGCAAAGTTGGAACACAATTAGCGATAACCGTGAAACACCGACGTGAAGGGGTATAGAATCTTGAAAGGTGGTTTTACATAGTATATGAATGATTTTTCAAACTATGTATTTAATCTATGAATATTGTGTTCCTTAATTTTTTTTCTAGGCAATGATTCAGACAATTTCCATGCATTTTTGGGAAACCGTGCACTGGAAACATACACCTTGACAAAGCTTTAAAATTTGTAACATTATTATATTACCCCTAGAATTATATTCCAAATTATTCCCTTATTCCTCAATAATTAATCATAGACAAACACCCTATAAACCATTTTATATTTCTTCCTCCTCTATTATTGAATACAGTCAATCTCCACCTCTTCTTCTTGTGAATTCTCAAGGTAGAGCCCTCAGATTCTCTTCCTCCACTCTTATTTTTCCTTCTTCCCCTATATTTTTATAGTTTAATTTCTTCTAAAAAACTTATAAGTTGTCTACTATGAAAAAATAGGGTTCAATATGATTATAAATTTGTGGGTTTTCTATTAGGGTTTTCCTAAATCTTTTTTATGCTTGTTTGAGTAGCCATCATCGAAGGAGATGGAATTTGAATCATTCATCATTGGACTAAGTTATGTTCTTTTGTTATATTCCTTTATTTTACAAGTATTTTTTTTATTTTTTATTAAAAATGAATTATTTATAATATTAGTAAAATATGTGATATTTATACTGATTTTTATAAATATTTGTAATGGTTTCACACATGTCATAAAATATGTTTTTGTTTTTTTATAATTTCCAAGGTGGTTTCTCATTCCATGTGTTTGAAAAAATATTGAATGGATTTCATTAAAATAAATAAGTGTTAAAAATTCATTTAACCTCATTTGATTCCAAATTGGATAAAAGGGTATTTTTTATGAGTAGTTTCTATAGAAATGGGGGTTTAAAATTAAGAAAGGTTTTTCAATTAATTTTGAAAGAATAGTTTTAAAAGAATGGTTTAAAATGTAATTTCAAAAAGTTTAGGAAGTGGATTGGAAAACTGAGTGAGGATTTTCATAGGGTCCATTTAGAACCTTCAAATGTATTTTGAAAGATATGGTAGTGTGGAACCCTCTTTGAGCCCTTGTATTTGTTTGAATTGATGGTTTGTGATTGGTGATAAATTGCATGGGAAGATCATTTTAAAGTTATGGATGTGAGGTTTAGTTTTAGTCTCTTTTGTATTTGTTTCTAAGACTAATATATTATTTTTATACATAAGAACCTAAGTAGATAAGTGGGAGTTGTAAACTTATACTACATCAATTAGTTTCATGATTATAGTGTCCCCACTATTACAGGTTATGACTAGATAGGGTGTCCCCCCATCACCAGGCCAGGTATAGGCTCAGCTGGATTTATTTAGGACATTACATAGGTTGAGGGTTTCTCTCTATTTAATAATTTCTAGTATGATCTCACATTATGACCTAGGGTAGATCCCATGAAATTTATTTCTTTATTGGTAGTTTTATGTAAGGGATTCCCTAAGCTTATTTGGACATTTCTTACTTTCATTTATTTATGTGTAATCTTAGTTTCCTCTTTTATTTATTATACGCATATCCTTCAATGAAATAGTTCCAACCCGATTGATCCTATTTTCTTGTTGCATTAGTGTGATTTCTAAATAATTTTGAAAAAATTTTCTTTTAAAGTTGTATATTTTAAAAAAATATAATGTTTTAAATGGATATGTGATTTAAAATAATTTTTTTTCAAAGTAATTGTTTTCATTTAAGAAAAATAAGGATAAACATTAATGAATCATCTTGATGTGTTATTAGATTTTATTTTTTTACATCTAAAAAACTATTTTTTTTTAAAAATTCAAACTAAATTAAATATATTTTCAATCAAAATTAATTTAGTGAACTTTTTGGTGTTTACCTAAGGAGCTCAGTTTTTATCACGCCCTGAATATACAATTGGTTGTATGTAGTCATTATGGTTTCTTTTTAGATTCTTGTATGTAATCCTCCTTTGGGTTTGGTCTTTTTGGATTGCTCGGTGTGGATCATTTCTAGATGAGGAGTGTGGCTTTGGGTCATTAGGGAATGGTCTATCTATTTGGGGATTTTATTTTGGTTTTGGATTTATATTAGTTCTTAGAATGAGTGTATCACCTTTTGGACTTGATTTTTTATTTTTATTATGATGTATTTATGATCTTGTTTATCCTTATTATTTAGTCCATGTGATGTTTTATTTTCCATTACTAAACTTTATGTTTTATATTTTTTTGGTATCATGGTAAAAAATATTCGCATCATATTCTATATCGGTACCCCAATGCTTTTCACCAGCTTGGGGAAATTGAGAAAATGCCTTGAGCTAGTAGTGGTTCGGGTCGGGTGCTGGTTCATGTCATACTTTTGGTCAGTTAGTTACAATATAACCCCTCATAAAAAAATTTAATGTGTTGAATTTAATTTTTTACTTCATTTTCACATGAACCCCTCCCCCCAACGACTACCCCTCCTCGACCAATAATGAGGCAAGGGAGATGGAGACCATTTTAATCTCGTCTCTAGTTGGCCATAGAATGGTTATGAGCATTGATGGTATAATAAATATACAATTGGGACCCATTACCCTCTGAGATGACGTGTGGAAGTGAGATATAAGATAAATACACCATTGAAATCCTTCCCAAATGGATAAAGTAAGCCCCATGTACATACATATTGTAGAGACCCAAAGCTTGACGTACATGGACATTACATTACTTTTGCGGAATACTTAGTACATAACAAAAACATACACACAAGGACCGTAATAGTTTAGTGTCTTTGGAAACTCGGAATATAATCTTCTAATCGTGGTGAAAGATCTTCAACATCTCCCATAAAAATCTTCCTTTTTTTTACCTAAAACCTTTCTTTATATCCTGGGGAAAATAAAACATAAAACGAGTGAGATCAAATGCTCAGTAAGGGTAAGCATGGATAAAATAAAACATACCATATAAATTTAAACTTAAAAACATGAACATAATGTTTAAACATCAAAAGCTTGAGAAATGACACAAAACATGGAAGTACGTAAGGCATAGATCATAAAGAAACATTAAGAATGATAAAATAGCATGGGAATAAAACATGTAATTGTGGCAACCATTAAGCACATGATATGATTTCCATAGTAGCCAAGGCATTGCTACCAAGACCATCTGAGTGGACAAAGTCCCTTTCTGAATCGAGTTCTCTCCTCGTTCCAGTCCTATATTACTAAACCGGTTTAACTTACCATTCCATTCATGTCTATCTCATGTGATATAAATCTTTACCCAATGCATTGGAGGGATATATAGGTCCCACCCATCTCATAATGAAATCATTATTACTTGTGCCACAAAATAAACATACATCACTAGTACAAGAATGACCTTTAGCGGCCGCCAAAAGCCGTCGCTAAAGGCCTATAGCGGCCACCAAACGGCGGCCGCTTTTTTCTTGTAGCTGTTACTATCAATGACCGCCATATGGCGGACGCTGTAGGCAAGCCGGGATGGGCTTTAGCGGCTGCCAATTGGCGGCTGCTATAGGTCTCCTTGAAAAACCTATAGCGGCCGCCATATGACAGCCGCTATTAAAATTTAATTTTTTTTTAAAAAAATTCAATTATACATTAATATACAAAATAAATCCCGACTGTCATCTTCCAAGCTCCGCATCCATCATCACATATAACTGCATAACAAAATTTAATAACAAACTTAGTACCGAATAAAACCTAGAAAACAAATATTTAACTTCAAACTTACTGTAACAGATCTAAAGTATTTGATTTTCAAAATAATATTCATAAATTTGATTACCATTTTATAAATTTAAAATCATTAATTCTATTGTTCTAATTGGATTGTTTTCCTGTGATTTCAGTTCAATCTGATGTCGTCCGCTATGAGTTTGACCGTTAGACGCCCGTTTTGGCTGTTTATGACACCAGAACGGCGTTCTCGGTCACCGTGGAAACACATCACGTCCAATTGATGTGTCGTCTTCTCGACCACATCAAAATTCACTCACCCTTTGATGTCGTCCGATTTCAAGCCATTCGGACATCGTTCGGCCAGTTTGGACCCCCCACGCACGTTTATCAAGTGCGCGCAACGCTTAAAGAACGCATAATGAGCCCTACCGCGCAGACCGCACGTCTGATTGATGTGACGTCTGCGTGTACACACCGCGAATAATAATTGGATTGTTGTCCTGTGATTTCAGGTCAATCCGATGTCGTCCGCTAAGATTTTGACCGTTAGATGCCCGTTTTGGCCGTTTATGACTCCAGAACGGCGTTCCCAGTCACCGCGGGCACACGGCACGTCCGATTGACGTGCCGTCTACTCGACCACATCACAATTCACTCACCCTTTTATTTCGTCCGATTTCAGGACATTCAGACATCGTTTGGCCAGTTTGGACCCCCCCACGCGCGTTTATCAAGTGCGCGCAACGCTTAAAGAACACATAATGAGACCTACCGCACAGACCGCATATCTGATTGATGTGTTGTCTGCGTGTGCACGTCACTAATAATAATTGTATTGTTGTCCTGTGATTTCAGGTCAATCCGATGTCATTCGCTAAGAGTTTGACCGTTAGACGCCAGTTTTGGCCGTTTATGACACCAGAACGGCGTTCCCGGTCACCGCGGGCACACGGCACGTCCGATTGATGTGCCGTTTGCTCGAACACATCAAAATTCACTCACCCTTTGATGTCGTCCGATTTCAGGCCATTCAGACATCGTTCAGCTAGTTTGGACCCCCCCACGCGCGTTTATTAAGCGCACGCAACCCTTAAAGAATGCATAATGAGCCCTACGGCGCAGACCGCACGTCCGATTGACGTGTCGTCTGCACGTGCACGTCGCAAATAATAATTGGATTGTTTTCCTCTGATTTCAGGTCAATCCGATGTCGTCCTCTATGAGTTTGACCGTTAGACGCCCGTTTTGGCCGTTTGTGACACTAGAACGGCGTTCCTGGTCACCGCGGGCACACGGCACATCCGATTGATGTGTCGTCTGCTCGACCACATCACAATTCACTCACCCTTTGATGTCGTCCGATTTCAGGCCATTCGAACATCGTTTGGCGAGTTTGGACCCCCCCACGTGCGTTTATCAAGAGCGCGCAACTCTTAAAGAACGCATAATGAGCCCTACCGCGCAGACCGAACGTCCGATTGACGTGTCGTCTATGCGTGCACGTCGTGAATAATAATTGGATTGTTGTCCTGTGATTTCAGGTCAATCCAATGTCGTCCGCTATGAGTTTGACCGTTAGACACCCGTTTTGGCCGTTTATGACACCAGAACGGCATTCCCGGTCACCGCGGGCACACGACACGTCCGATTGACGTGCCGTCTGCTCGACCACATCAAAATTCACTCACCCTTTTATGTAGTCCAATTTCAGGCCATTCGAACATCGGTCGGCCAGTTTGGACCCCCCACGCGCGTTTATCAAGCGCGCACAACGCTTAAAGAACGCATAATGAGCCCTACCGCGCAGACCGCACGTTCGATTGACGTTCTGTCTACGCGTGCACGTCGCGAATAATAATTGGATTGTTGTCCTGTGATTTCAGGTCAATCCGATATCGTCTGCTATGAGTTTGACCGTTAGACGCCCGTTTTGGCCGTTTGTGACACCAGAACGGCGTTCCCGGTCACCGCGGGCACACGGCACGTCTGATTGACGTGCCGTATGCTCGACCACATCACAATTCACTCACCCTTTGATGTCGTCCGATTTCAGGCCATTCGGACATCGTTCGGCCAGTTTGGACCCCCTCACGCGCGTTTATCAAGCGCGCGCAACTCTTAAAGAACACATAATGAGCCCTACCACGCAGACCGCACGTCCGATTGATGTGCCGTCTATGCGTGCACGTCGCGAATAATAATTGGATTGTTTTCCTATGATTTCAGGTCAATCCTATGTCGTACGCTATGAGTTTGACCGTTAGACGCCCGTTTTGGCCGTTTATGACACCAGAACGACATTCCTGGTCACCGCGGGCACACGGCACGTCCGATTGATGTTCCGTCTTCTCGACCACATCACAATTCACTCAACCTTTGATGTCGTCCGATTTCAGGCCATTCGGACATCGTTCGGCCAGTTTGGACCCCCCCCCACGCGCGTTTATCAAGCGCGTGCAACGCTTAAAGAACGCATAATGAGCCCTACCGCGCAGACCGCATATCTGATTGACGTTCCATCTACGCGTGAACATCGCGAATAATAATTGGATTGTTTTCCTGTGATTTCAGGTTAATCCGATGTCACCCGCTAAGAGTTTGATAGTTAGACGCCCGTTTTGGCCGTTTATGACACCAGAACGGCGTTCCCGGTCACCGTGGGCACACGACACGTCTGATTGATGTGCCGTTTATTTGACCACATCAAAATTCACTCACCATTTTATGTAGTCCGATTTCAGGTCATTCAGACATCGTTCGGCCAGTTTGGACCCCCCCCCCCCCACGCGCGTTTATCAAGCGCGCGCAGCGCTTAAATAACGCATAATGAGCCCTACCGCGCAGACCGCACGTCCGATTGATGTTCCGTCTACGTGTGCATGTCGCAAATAATAATTGTATTGTTGTCCTGTGATTTCAGGTCAATCCGATGTTGTTCGCTAAGAGTTTGACCGTTAGACGCCAGTTTTGGCCGTTTATGACACCAGAACGGCGTTCCCGGTCACCGCGGGCACACGGCATGTCCAATTGATGTTCCGTCTGCTCGACCACATCAAAATACACTCACCCTTTGATGTCGTCCTATTTCAGGACATTCAGACATCGTTCGGCCAGTTTGGACCCCCCCACGCGCGTTTATCAAGCGCGCACAACCCTTAAAGAACACATAATGAGCCCTACGGCGCAGACCGCAAGTACGATTGACGTGCCGTCTGCGCGTGCACATCGCGAATAATAATTGGATTGTTTTCCTGTGATTTCAGGTCAATCAGATGTCGTACGCTAAGAGTTTGACCATTAGACGCCCGTTTTGGCCGTTTGTGACACCAGAACGGCGTTCCCCGTCATCGCGGGCACACGGCACGTCCGATTGACGTGCCGTCCACTCGATCACATCAAAATTCACTCACCCTTTGATGTCGTCCAATTTCAGGCCATTCGGACATCGTTCGGCCCGTTTGGACCCCCCACGCGCGTTTATCAAGCGCAGACAACCCTTAAAGAACGCATAATGAGCCCTACGGCGCAGACCGTACATCCGATTGACGTGCCATCTATGCGTACACGTCGAAAATAATAATTGGATTGTTGTCCTGTGATTTCAGGTCAATCCGCTATCGTGCGATATGAGTTTGACCATTAGACGCCCGTTTTGGCCGTTTATGACACCAGAACGGCGTTCCCGGTCACCGCGGGCACACGACATGTCCGATTGACGTTACGTCTACTCGACCACATCACAATTCACTCACCCTTTTATGTCGTCCGATTTCAGGCCATTCGGACATCGTTCGGCCAGTTTGGACCCCCCCACGTGCGTTTATCAAGAGCGCGCAACCCTTAAAGAACGCATAATGAGCCTTACCGTGCAGACCGCACATCCGATTGACGTGCCGTCTTCACGTTCACACCGCGAATAATAATTGGATTGTTGTCCTATGATTTCAGGTCAATCTGATGTCGTCCGCTAAGAGTTTTACCGTTAGACGCCCGTTTTGGCCGTTTATGACACCAGAACGGCGTTCCCGGTCACCGCGGGCACACGGCACATCCAATTGACATTCCGTCTACTCGACCACATCACAATTCACTCACCCTTTTATGTCGTCCGATTTCAGGCCATTCGGACATCGTTCGGTCAGTTTGGACCCCCCCATGCGCGTTTATCAAGCGCGCACAACGCTTAAAGAACGCATAATGAGCCCTATCGCGCAAACCGCATGTCCGATTGATGTTCCGGATGCACGTTCATTACGAGAATAATAATTGTATTGTTTTCCTGTGATTTCAGGTCAATCCAATGTTGTCCTCTAAGAGTTTGACCGTTAGATGCCCGTTTTGGCCGTTTATGACACCAGAACGGCGTTTCCGGTCACCGCAGGCACACGGCACGTCTGATTGACATTCCGTCTGCTCGACCACATCAAAATTCACTCACCCTTTGATGTTGTCTGATTTCAGGCCATTCGGACATCGTTCGGCCAGTTTGGACCCCCCCACGCGCGTTTACCAAGCGCGAGCAACCCTTAAAGAACGCATAATGAGCACTACAGCACAGACCGCACGTCCGATTGATGTGTCGTCTATGCGTGCATGCCGATAATAATAATTGAATTGTTGTCATGTGATTTGAGGTCAATCTGATGTCGTCCGTTAAGAGTTTGACCGTTAGACGCCCGTTTTGGCCGTTTGTGACACCAGAACGGCATTCCCGGTCATCGCGGGCACACGGCACGTACGATTGACATGCCGTCTACTCGACCACATCACAATTCACTCACCCTTTGATGTCGTCCTATTTCAGGCCATTCGGACATCGTTCGGCCAGTTTGGACCCCCCCACGCGCGTTTATCAAGCGCGAGCAACCCTTAAAGAACGCATAATGAGCCCTACGGCGCAGACTGCATGTCCGATTGATGTGCTGTCTGCGTGTGCACATATCAAATAATAATTGGATTGTTGTCCTGTGATTTCAGGTCAATCCGATGTCGTTCGCTATGAGTTTGACCGTTAGACGCCCGTTTTGGCCGTTTGTGACACCAGAACGGCGTTCCCGGTCACTGCGAGCACACGACACATCCGATTGACATGCTGTTTGCTTGACCACATCACAATTCACTCACCCTTTGATGTCGTCCGATTTCAGGCCATTCAGACATCGTTCGTCCAGTTTGGACCCCCACGCGCGTTTATCAAGCGCGCGCAACCCTTAAAGAACGTATAATGAGCCCTACCGCACAGACCGCACGTCTGATTGACGTGTCGTCTGCGCGTGCATGTCGCGAATAATAATTTGATTGTTTTCCTATGATTTCAGGTCAATCCGATGTCGTCTGCTAAGAGTTTGACCATTAGACGCCCGTTTTGGCCGTTTATGACACCAGAACGGCGTTCCCGGTCACCACGGGCACACGGCACGTCCGATTGACGTGCTGTCTCCTCGACCACATAAAAATTCACTTACCCTTTGATGTCGTCCGATTTCAAGCCATTTGGACATCGTTCGGCTAGTTTGGACCCCCCCCACGCGCGTTTATCAAGCGCGCGCAACGCTTAAAGAACGCATAATGAGCCCTACCGCGCAGACCGCATGTACGATTGACATGCCGTCTGTGCGTTCACGCCGCGAATAATAATTGGATTGTTGTCCTGTGATTTCAGGTCAATCCGATGTCGTCCGCTAAGAGTTTGACCGTTAGACGCCCGTTTTGGCCGTTTATGACACCAGAACGACGTTCCCGGTCACTGCGGGCACACGACACGTCTGATTGACGTGTCGTCTACTCAACCACATCATAATTCACTCACCCTTTGATTTTGTCCAATTTCAGGCAATTAGGACATCGTTCGGCCAGTTTGGACCCCCCCACGCGCGTTTATCAAGCGCGGGCAACCCTTAAAGAACGCATAATGAGCCCTACGGCACAGACCGCACGTCCGATTGACATGCCTTCTGTGTGTGCACATAGCGAATAATAATTGGATTGTTTTCCTATGATTTCAGGTCAATACGATGTCGTCCACTATGAGTTTGACCGTTAGACGCCCGTTTTGGCTGTTTATGACACCAGAACAGCGTTCCCGATCACCGCGGGCACACGACACATCCGATTGACGTGTCGTCTACTCGATCACATCACAATTCACTCACCCTTTGATGTCGTCCGATTTCAGGCCATTCGGACATCATTCGGCCAGTTTGGACCCCTTCACGAGCGTTTATCAAGCACGCGCAACTCTTAAAGAACGCATAATGAGCCCTACCGCACAGAACGCACGTCCGACTGACGTACCGTCTACGCGTGCACGTCGCGAATAATAATTGGATTTTTTTCCTGTGATTTCAGGTCAATCCGATGTCGTCCGTTATGATTTTGACCGTTAGACGCCCGTTTTGGCCGTTTGTGACACCAGAACGGCGTTCCCGGTCACTGCAGGCACACGGCACGTCCGATTGACGTGTTGTCTGCTCGACCACATCACAATTCACTCACCCTTTGATGTTGTCCGATTTCAGGCCATTCGGACATCGTTCGGACAGTTTGGACCCCCCCACGCGCGTTTATCAAGCGCGCACAACTCTCCATCCACTGACACACCTTCCTCTGAAATTATTTGACCCAATAACTATACCTATATAATCAATACAAAACTGACATATATATAGCTTGACGTATAGTCAATAAGTGTAATCTGTATGATGTCAAGATGTTGGGTATGATCATAATCACTCTTGGAGTGCACGAAGATGTCATCCACAAATATTAAAACAAACTAATCTAGGTAAAGAGGAAAATTATATTCATCAAGGATATAAAAAATTCTAAAGAATTCATCAAGACAAATGAAATTACCTCATGCATGGGGTTCATTCTCATCTGGATCACCAATATCACTGTGATGTCCACCAGATGTATTCGGAGCCTACAATATATATCAATATTATGTATCTTAAACATATCAATAAAATTCAATCTGAGTATGGTTTGTTTTATTGTTTACCTGTGGCTCCACTTGTTACGTCATAATTTCATCGATACGTGATGACATCTGTGACAACATCTCCTCATACTCTGCACGTAACTGCTGAAATTGTGAATCAAAATTGCGCTGCATATCCTGCATGAAAGCATCTATCTCAGCCTGTGTGTGCATCCCTGACTCTCTGCATGCACTCATCACATCTGCTCTAACAACTGCACGTCGTGGGACACCGCCACCATAAGTCAAAGAATAACCATGACCGTCACGCCCCATGACACGGTGAAATATTTCATCTCTACGCACAATACTACGACGTTGCTCCTCTGGCAACTCTGCTAACTGAGCGTCAAACTGATCCTGTAGCATATAATGAATCAATGAACAAATATGCATAATTTATATAAAATAAAAAATACATTTATTAATTAGTAAATAATTTTCTTACTATAACATCGGCAACATCGGGATCACCCGCCCTACGAGTCCTCATCCATATGGACATCTGATCGATTGGCTCGCCGCGTTGGTGTAACTATAATAAAGGGGTTCACCATGTTATACTACAATATTTTTAAAATATGAATGAAATAGTGAATTCTGAACTTACATCATGTCTGAGCTATGACACATGTCGAGTGCCAAGTCTGGAAGGCGTGGCCTGCATCGCCCGATTATGTGAATAACGAGCAGACTCGGTCTACATTCAACGTATTTACTTAATAGACATTTGAAAAATTAGTCATTTATAGATTAAAAGTAATAAATCTTACCATCGCTGCCTCACTCGACCAAAACGAAACCAAATCCTGCCACTGCGCAGGAAGAATGCCCTGAGGGACTCGCTGTAGAATGTCTGGCACACCCGCAAATGGTGTCCAGTGATCTCTCTTCACCCTTGAATTGTAATCCTTCCATAATTTTCTGCATTTCGACATACAAACAACCCGAAACTCATCTGGACATGATGTCAAATTATCTTGTTAAAAATATTGTCAGTAGATGGGACAATAATAATAACAATATCATGAAAAATTAAACATTGAATTTACTTGAACCTCCCTCCATAATCTGTCCATCGTATCCTAAGGGAAAGAACTCCAGTCACGAGTCGTCAGAGGGAATCTGTGTGAGTCTCGTATCATATGCCCAAACTGACGACTCAATGCAGTAGCACCATCTCCAACTGGATGAAATGTTTCATCAAATAACACATCCAATCGGGCTCCAGAGTTCCAGGATCGAACCCCTCTACCAGGACCCCTGTGTCTGCTGGAAGAAGCAGTAGATCCTGATAAACATAAATTCATAATTCAATTAAAATATAAATTAATGATTAAAAACAGTTAGGGAAATATAAACAGAAAATTGCAATCAATTAATTTAGAAAAATGAAAACATACATACCAACAACATCAGGTGAACCACTGTGACCACCCTGTGACATACCTGCATTAAAAGAAATTATAGTTAAATCAAGCAATTTTTATACATATATAACTGATAAATGCACTGTCAAGTGAACCATGACATCAAAAAAAGACAGTGGAAAGAGTTTTTCTAGGTGACATAGTGCAAGTACAATCTTATCCTGTAGCTTTTTCAAATCACTCATGCGATGATTCCTAGAACAGAGCTGTCTGAAAAAATTAGAAACTCCAATCAACGGCTCAACAACCTGGGAAGGTAAGCAATCACGAATTGCTATAGGAATTAACTGTTGAAGCAGAATATGATTATCGTGAATTTTCAAACCCTGTAATGTCATGCTCGTCATATTCACGTGCTTCGAAATATTAGAGAAATAACCATCTGGCACCTTAACAGTCTTCAAAATTGATAGAAATGTTTGTTTCTCTTTTTTACTCATTGTGTACTGTGCAGCAGGCATGTATGCCCGATTACCTTCACCCAGCTGTAAATGTAAAGGTTTTCTCAATCCCATTTCTTGCAAATCACGTCGAGCATTAGCACTGTCCTTTGATTTCCCCTTGACGCCTAAAATGGTGCACAAAATATTATCACATACATTTTTTTTCAATGTGCATCACATCTAAACTATTCCTTAAAATATTATATTTCCAATAAGGCAATTCAAAAAAAAAATACTTCGTTTCTTCCAATTATGACTTCGCTGTCTATTTGCAGCAGGAATAGAAGGCAATGCAGGAACCAATAAATCTTGAAAATCATACATTGTACGGATGTTTTCTTCATCAAGTTGTGTACAAATTTCAACCCCAGATAGTATTTGTGGTGATGGGTCAAACTCTTTATTCCCATAAAACGATACACGGTCTTTTCTGAACCTGTGCAATGGAGGAAGAAAGCGTCTATGACCAAGATATGCCCACTTTCTACAGTGCTTAAGCCATATAGATTTCTTACTCTTATTACAACAAGGGAAAGAAAATTCTCCTTTTGTACTCCAACCTGATAAGTTAGCATATGCTGGGAAATCATTAATTGTCCATAACAAAGTGGCCCGAAGTCTAAACATTTCATTTACTGCTGAGTCACAATTCATTACACCATCGGCACAAAATTCTTGTAGCTCATCAATCAAAGGTTGCATATAAACATTGATTTTATCACCAGGTCCTCTCGGTCCATCAATTAGAAATGACAGTAACAAAAAAGGTTGCTTCATACATACCCATGGGGGAATGTTGTATGGAACCAACACCACTGGCCATGTACTATGTGTCGCACCAACCATGGACCTAAATGGGTTAAAACCATCTGCTGCCAAACCCAGTCGAATATTACGATCATCTCGGGAAAAGTCTGGGTGTCTCTGATCAAACTCTTTCCATGCCAAAGAATCTGTCGGGTGAGTTAATTTATCAACCTCTTTCTTTCTCTCTGAATGCCAAGTCATCAATTTAGCAATTTTAGTGGACAAGAAGAATCTCTTCAGTCTTAGTTTCAGTGGGAAATAATGCATCTGTTTAGCGGCAACTTGTTTCCCTTGATTCAAGACTCTCCCAGAAAGAATCTGACTACCTTGATTAATCTCATTGGTCTTCCACCTGGATGTATAGCAAACAGTACAATTATTTAATTGCGCATTCTCTTTTCTGAACAACATAAAATTATTGAAACATGCATCAATTGTATCATATGTAAAACCAAGATCATCTATTAACTTTCGATCTTGATAGAATGACTCCAGAATCTTCGCTCCAGTAGGGAGTACCTTCTTCAATAATACCAACAACATGTCGAATGAGGTGTCTGACCACTGGTTCAAGTCCTTCAGGTGTAACAATTCAACGATGAACGATAGTTTACTAAATTTAGTGCATCCATGATATAATTCAGTACGCGCATCGTCAATAATTTCAAAGAATTTCAATGCTTCTCCATCTTCAGAAGAATGAGGATTACTCAATCCAATGTCGTCATTTACGACATTACTGTCTGCAGATTGAAACTGATGCATCATATCATTCATCATTATGTTCATCGGATCAACTGTTCCCAAATCAACATTTATATGAATATTTTCTGAGCGATGACATGAAACAGAATCTTCTCCATGACGCGTCCATGTCTTATAGTTTTTCAAAAACCCATTCAAAAAAAATTTTGCTCTAACACTATCTCATTTGAAGAGATATCTATTTTCACATTTTCTGCATGGACAACTAATCATATTGCTTGGAAATTTGTTGGTGAAATCCATAAATCGCTTAATCCCCTCATAATATTCAGCTGAAAATATATCTTTCATAGCAATCCAACTCCTATCCATATCTATATTTAATAGAAATCAAAAGTGAAATATCTTATTTAAATTCTAAAAAAAACACATATCATTAAAATTTAAAAACCAAATTTGGATAAAAAACATTACCTGCGGAGGACTCGACCACGCGTAACGGGGTCTGACTCGATTGAGGATCCATGAAGGCACAGTGAATTGATGACAGAGGTTCGACGGCCAGACTCGAAAGGAGTGGAACCATTGGACCGCGTGGAGGGTTCTACACGGTGGGGAACAATGGATCAGAAGGTTCCAACAGAGGCAGGAGGACTTGCCGGAGGGATGCAATGAGGCCGTGAGGGGACGGCGGCGGCGGGGCTGTCCAAAGGTGCGGCGCGGGCAGGGGTGGGGGTTGCCGGGTCGCGGGGGTGTGAGGGTCACGTGGGCGCAGCGCAGAGGAAAGGCGGTGGGGGTCGCCAGGGTGAGCGCGGGCAGGGGGTGTCGGGGTCACGGGGGCGCACCGTGGAGGCAAGGCAGTGGGGGTTGCCGGTGGCGCAGCACGGAGGCAAGGGGGTGGGGATCGCCGGGGGTCGGGGTCGCCGGGGGTTGAGTCGCCGGGGGTCGGGTCGCCGGGGGTTGCCGAGGTCGCCTGGAGGTCGGGGGTCGGGGTCGACGGGGGTCGGGGTCGCCGGCGGGGTCGGGGTCGTCGGGGGTCGGGGAGGGTGGCCAGGGGTCGGGGTTGGGGAGGGTCGCCGGGGGTCGAGGTCGGGGTCGTGGGGTCGGGGAAGGGGGGGTCGCGGGGTCGGGGAGCGGAGGGAGGGGAGGGAGGGGAAATTAGGGGTTTTTTTAGGAAAAATTGCAGTGGCCGCCATTTGGCGGCCACTATTGATAGTATTAGCGGCCGCCAAATGGCGGCCCCTATAGATGCCCCGCCTCCAAAACTAGATTTTCTAGTAGTGCTTCATTCATAGTAACCTAATAAATAAAATGGGTTTCATAAACATCATCCCATAATCACATAATCCATATAAAAGAAATGGATATCATTTCATAATAAGAAAAGTGAAACCATGTAAATCATAGAGACTTTATACTTGAAACATACACATATGAAATAATGTCATCTTAGATAGAAAAAGGTTTTGATAAAACACTTGAAATGAATTCTTGAGGAAAATATCCTTTCTTCTTCAAAATCAATTTCTTTTCACAAAACGTCATGATATTTTAAAAGAAAGGGATTTTGTTGAAAATAGTCATGAAATATTTTTAGGAAGCATCATGAAAATAAGTCTTTATAAAACTGTAAAAATTTGTTCGTGCCGTATAAGTTAAAAAAACATTCTTCTTGTACTTTTGTCGGAAAAGTTAAAAAAAGTACCTCGTAGGGTAAACAAAAGAATGATTCCTTCCATACCATGGGGTAAAAGTCAAAATGGGTATAAAAGGACTTTAAACATACATGAATACACTTTTATAAAACATGGACATAGATGATATCAATAACCCCAGTAAATACTTACGAATAAGTAATCTCGGATAAAAATGAGATTTGCACAATTATCCCTTACCTTAGGTCCGATTTGCTTCGTAAGTGTCCGAACATCCTGTATAATGATTTAAATAATGTCATTGACTTATTCCATAATCATACTAATTTTTATGATATCATATATGGTTCACTTATGACTTTATATTACCCGTTCTTTTGTAAATTCCATGTTAAAGAGCGTTTTGGGTAAAATCGTTTCATTTGTCGTCCGTGTTTTGACTTGTAATTATTCATATGATTACTTAGATCATGATTAATTAATTCCAGAATATAAAACATGATTTATATATAATATATATTCAGAATATACATATATATAATAGATCAGTAAATGGAAAGAAATACACTGTTCATGGAGACGGTAGGTCGTACGTACGCATGAACGCTGTTTTCGTTTCCTTATTGAGTTGAATGGAATTAAGTAGACGACATACATATATATACACATAAATACAGTATCATTATCATGTCATATATTTCAGGATTACTTATTATATATACTTTATAATCATTCATGAATGGTTAATGTGGAGAATGAATCTCATCGCGTCGTGGAGACGGTAGTCCGTACGTACGCACGAGCGATGATATCGTTCTCATGATCGTGGAATTGTATTGGAGTGTATGTATACTATTTCAGAATCAATATCACTTTACAATAATTATATATAGTTATTATTTACACAATTATACCCATCTAAGTAAGGTGGTGGTGGAAAATAGATTACACCACAGCGTGGAGACGGTATTCCGTACGTACGCATGTGCGGAGATTTCATTTTCCATAGGATGAATAGATGGTTAAATAGGGTTGTTTCATACTTATAATAACATATCAGTATATGAGTGATACTGATGTTATTACTTCATAATTAAACAGCCTAAGAAGAAGAAGTGGAAGGAGAAATAAAGTTGAAAGAATCGGTAACGGACATTACCTCTTCTTTGAAGCACCTAATTGAGTCCTCCTCTTAGGGAACTAAAATTTGTCTTTGAAGAATACCAGGACCTCTAGGATGTTTCTAGGGAAGTGGAGAAGAGAATTTGGCAGGGGTTGGCCGAGCTTGAAGGCTCAAAGTGGTGTGAGGAAGAGAGGGAGGAGGTTTCCTTTTATAAGGGAGGAGAGGGGCACCTTTGGAAAAACTAAAAATATTATTTTATTATAAAGTCATATTCGGTTTTAAATAGCTCTAAATTGATTTATTTCGATGATAAGGTTGGGATGGGTCTAAATCCTCTCATCCAATAGAATTTAGACAAGTTTAGGTTCCTATTTTAACCTTATCATTTAGATTTAACATTAAGTTAGATAATTTTACTTTTACCATGTCTTTTTGTGTTCTTACACTATAAGGTTAATAAACTTACAATAAGAAGCCAAAAGAACCCCAAGTTGTTTATTATTAATATATATAACATTATCTAAGTCATTTGGCCAAACCTTAGATTTTTAGGAATAAAATAACAATTAATAATATAATATTTTTTTTAAAAACTATTTTATGTCAATTTTGACACTATTTAGTAATTGATTTTTGTAAAAATTATAACAGAATGATTAGTTCGAAAAAAGTTAATTAAATCAATACTAACATGTCATATTAACCTATAAAATTAGTGTAATTCATAAAAAGTCTCAAATTACATTTATTTTGGTATTTATAACATCAATTATGTCAATATTTCATTAATAAGATAATTACTGCATCATCTTTGTGTCATAAATAAATTAAATTATTTAATATCTAAAAATTACAAATAAAATACGATTATGCAGGAAATCGTTTTAAATTTTTAATGAATATTTATAGTCGAATTTATCTTATGTATAACCCTATATTAAAAATGATATACTTATTAAACTTTGATTTTAACTATTTTAACCCTTCTTTAAATAAATTAATAATAAATGTTGTAATCTAATCCAAGTGGACCTAAATGGTCATATTTTATTCCTAAGGTTGTTTTTGGTCTAATTACACTTATCCAATAGAATTAGTACATGTGTTAGGGTAATAATAATATCATTTTTACCCTTAATTACCCTATTTACTTTTAACCGTGGTAAAAAAAAGTAAAAAGTTACTATTCACCAAAAATTATTTTCATCTCATTGAACCACATTTTACTTACTGACATCAACCGCGTCTCTCGGATTTTTGAAATTCCACTCACAGAAGCGGTAAAAGTAAGTTTTATGAAAAATTCATTTTTTTAACTACTACTTAGTAGTTTCACTATTCATCAAAAAATGAAAGTTTCCAGAAAAATACAAAAAATTAGGCCTAAGCTATATTTGATATTATGAACTGAAAAAATGATGTATATTTTACCAAATTGAAAACATATCAGTTGCATTACTTAATTTAAAAATTAATTCGCATCGTCAAAACAAATAGCGTGTTCTTAATAGATAATAACTATCAAAAGATTGACACTTGTTTATGTCTTGTTTAAATGTGAAATTACATCCAATGACCAACATTTTATTAAATTGTAAAAATATATTCTAAATATACTTTAAAACCACTCAAATTAATAATTTATCACTATTAATTATTTCAATTAAAAAGGTTGTTTTTTAATTAAAATTTAATAATTTTCACTATTCATTAGAAAATGAAAGTTATCCGAAAAGTACCAAAATTTCACCCTAAGATAATTTCGATATTCCGAATCCAAAAATGAAGTCTATTTTGAAAAATAAAATTTACAAAATTTCAAAAAGTGGTTATTACTATTCATAACGGCTAGTTTTAATAATATTTTAATAGCATATTGTTGTTTAGTGAAACTCGTTATTGCGTACTACACACGCTATCGAGGAAGGTCGCGATTGCGTGTAATGCAAGGCAAGTCAAGGATGCGTGTTGTGCAAGCTCCTTTTGGTGTAGCGTACAACACAAGACATTAATGAAATTAAAAAGAATATTTTTCATAAAATCTCGGGGTGTTACATTCTACCCCCCTTAAAATGAATTTCGCCCTCAAAATTCGTCCGGGTTATAAATGGTTTACTCCTCAAAAGTTTCTTTAATAGAAACCCACATCGTAAAAAGGAATACCAAAACCAATCTTTAAAAACAAAAGTATGAAACGTAATGGTTACCCAAATAAACTAATCATTGGGTTTCCACATAGGTGAAAATATGGATATGGAAGAGAAATCTAACCATCATGTTCTGATGGAGAGTGGTAGAGAACATGGATATGGAAAATCCAGCAATCACAAAGCCATAAATTTGTGACGATCTAAGGTACCATCTGATTCATCAGATATAAGAGCACTAGGACAACATTTTTGGTTTTCAAGATCATTTCCCTAAAGTTGATGAAATTGGAATTAGAAGAAATACTTTCGTGATTTTGGTATAGTCTCACCGTTGGTCATTCTTTGGAAAATTTCCACTTCATCTCTTAAAGAAATGAAGTTGAATTTGTCATTCATGATGTGTTAGTAGATCATGTGATGGAATGATGGGTCATTCCATCTGTCTCAAACAAAAGGTTAGAAAAGTTATCAAAACTTACATAAGTCCATCTATAGTGAGATTAATCATATATAGTTCCTAAAATGGACTTATACTTCATATATAATACTGATTAATATAATAAAACTAGTTTCTACTAAACAGGGACTTCCTGTAGGCCAGTGGTAGGTGATAAAGGCCAGTCGCACTTCGGTTGTGGGTTCGATTCCCACAGCCTTGTCCGACGCGATGGGATGTCTCCCGTCCTGCAGGTTGTCCTTTTTCTAAAACTACATTACTATAACATCACATAAATAATATCAAAAAAAAATTTCTATCCTTAAACAATACTAACTTATGGTTAACATAATCCATTCCAATCTTTAGGCTTATCTAAAATACTTCGGTCCAAGCTCATAGTATAAAGAAAACGATTACTTGAAATGTCGTCAACCAAGCATGTGAATACCATCATTTATCGCCCATATATCTTGTTGGTCACATTCTAATCATGTGAATACCTTAATCATGTATTCTCTTGAAAATGAATACCCATTAAACCTTAGTGAAAACATGAATACTGTCAAAAGTTAACTCTTTCCACATACCAAAATCCAAAAATTCTATATACTCAAACCATGATATAACCTTCTCCTTATATCAGTCATGAGCTCATGAATACTATCAAACATTTAATTTTCTCCTTATCCCTTCATTATGTGTATATCATCTACATTCCAAAAATATATGAATAACCTTTCAGGGATACTGGTACCATTAATCATACACTTTCAAAACTCAAGGAAAGACAACAGTGTAACAATCCTTAGATGTCTTTTTATTCCATAGTACCATGAGATTACTTATACAACATTACACATGATAAACATGTAATCATTCCACTACATTCTTAAACCATTGACCGAGCTTCAACAATTCTTTCATCTCACATATCATTTGTAGTCTCTTCATCATCATCAACATAAATACTACCCATACGACTATACTAATTCTCTTCATGAGACTTTCCCTTAGGGAATTGGTTTGCATAATGCCTGTACATTCCACATTTAAAACATTTAACCATTGTTGATGTCATAGCAATACCATTATCCTAATACCTAGTGTTAACTGAACCTTTTCCTTTGCACTTACTGGATTTGTGTCCTTCTTTTCCACACCCAAAGAATCTTCCAGTTCCTTTGAAACATTCTCCTTGATGCCTCTTCCCACATGATTTACATAGGGGAAATTGAACTTTCTTTCCTCTATGATCATCATGAAACTCCTTCTTTCTCTTATTATCCGAGTCAGGAAACTTACCAAATTTTACTTTATTGATCATATTATGAGATTTCTGATTCGGCATAATAATGATGTTTGGACTTCCAAATCCCATTTCATTTGGTTGCTCATGAAGAATATCATTCCACTGTCCATCATATCCTCCATTATCGTGAATCATCTTTTCTACAGCCATTTTCTAAAACCCAAAAAGAATAGTGTGAGAGGTAAAAATCATAATAAAGGGGGAGTAACTTCAATATCTAACATCTTTGGTTTAATCTAATATCGTTACCATAGTTCTAGGACTATATCCTATACGTATACTTATCCTTAGGGACATCCCTAGACAAACCTTAGAAATATCTATAGGGATCTCACTAATGTTTTCACATCCTAGTTTCCAAAGGTTGAATAAACTTTTCCTCTGATACCAACTGTAGAGACCCAAATATTGACGTACATGGACATTACATTACTTTTTCAGAATACTTAGAAAATAACAAAAACATACACACAAGGACCGTAATAGTTTAGTGTCTTTGGAAACTCGGAATATAATCTTCTAATCGTGGTGAAAGATCTTCAACATCTCCCATAAAGATCTTCCTTCTTTTTACCTAAAACCTTTCTTTATATCCTGGGGAAAAGAAAACATAAGAAGGGTGAGCTCAAATGCTCAGTAAGGTTAATCATGGATAAAATAAAACATACCATAAACATTTAAACTTAAAAACATGAACATAATGTTTAAACATCAAAAGCTTGAGAAATGACACAAAACATGGAAGTACGTAAGGTATAGATCATAAAGAAACATTAAGAATGATAAAATAGCATGGGAATAAAACATGTAATTGTGGAAACCATTAAGCACATGATATGATTTCCATAGTGGCCAAGGCATTGCTGCCAAGACCATCTGAGTGGACAAAGTCGCTTTCTGAATCGAGTTCTCTCCTCGTTCCAGTCCTGTATTACTGAACTGGTTTAACTTTCCGTTCCAGCCATGTCTATCTCATGAGATATAAATCTTTACCCAATGCATTGGAGGGAGATATAGGTCCCACCCATCTCATAATGAAATCATTCTTACTTGTGCCACAAAATAAACATACATCATTCATAGTAACCCAATAAATAAAATGGGTTTCATAAACATCATCCCATAATCACATAATCCATATAAAAGAAATGGATATCATTTCATAATAAGAAAATTGAAACCATGTAAATCATAGATACTTTATACTTGAAACATACACATATGAAATAATGTCATCTTAGATGGAAAAAGGTTTTGATAAAACACTTGAAATGAATTCTTGAGGAAAATATCCTTTCTTATTCAAAATCAATTTCTTTTCACAAAATGTCATTCTATTTTAAAATAAATAGATTTTGTTGAAAATAGTCATGAAATATTTTTAGGAAGCATCATGAAAATAAGTCTTTATAAAACTGTAAAAATCTGTTCATGCCGTATAAGTTAAAAAAACATTCTTCTTGTACTTTTGTCAGAAAAGTTAAAAAAAGTACCTCGTAGGGTAAACAAAAGAATGATTCCTTCCATACCATGGGGTAAAAGTCAAAATGGGTATAAAAGAACTTTAAACATACATTAATACACTTTTATAAAACATGGACATGGATGATAGCAATAACCCCAGTAAATACTTACGAATAAGTAATCTCAGATAAAAATGAGATTTGCACAACTATCCCTTACCTTAGGTCCGATTTGCTTCGTAAGTGTCCGAACGTCCTGTATAATGATTTAAATAATGTCATTGACTTATTTCGGAATCATACTCATTGTTATGATATCATATATGGTTCAATTATGACTTTATATTACCCGTTCTTTTGTAAATTCCATGTTAAAGAGCGTTTTGGGTAAAATCGTTTCATTTGTCGTCCGTGTTTTGACTTGTAATTATTCATATGATTAATTAGATCATGATTACTTAATTACAGAATATAAAACATGATTTATATATAATATATATTCAGAATATACATATACATAATAGATCAGTAAATGGAAAGAAATACACCGTTCATGGAGACGGTTGGCCGTACGTACGCATGAACGCTGTTTTCGTTTCCTTATTGAGTTGAATGGAATTAAGTAGACGACATACATATATATAAACATAAATAAAGTATCATTATTATGTCATATATTTCATGATTACTTATTATATATACTTTATAATCATTCATGAATGGTTAACGCGTCGTGGAGACGGTAGTCCGTACGTACGCACGAGCGATGATATCGTTCTCATGATCGTGGAATTGAATTGGAGTGTATGTATACTATTTCAGAATGAATATAACTTTAAAATAATCATATATGGTTATTATTTACACCATTATACCCATCCAAGTAAGGTGGTGGTGGAAAATAGATTACACCACAGCGTGGAGACGGTATTCCGTACGTACGCACGCGCGGTGATTTCGTTTTCCGTAGGATGGATAAATGGTGAAATAGGGTTTTTTCATACTTATAATAACATATCAGTATATGAGTGATACTGATGTTATTACTTCATAATGAAAAAACCTAATAAGAAGAAGTGGAAGGAGAAATAAAGTTGAAAGAATCGGTAACGGACATTACCTCTTCTTTGAAGCGCCTCTTTGAGTCCTCCTCTTAGGGCACTAAAATTGGTCTTTAAAGAAGACCAAGACCTATAGGATGTTTCTAGGGAAGTGGAGAAGAGAATTTTTCAGGGTTTGGCCGAGCTTTAAGGCTCAAAGTGGTGTGAGGAAGAGAGGGAGGAGGTGCCCTTTTATAAGGGAGGAGAGGGGCACCTTTGGAAAAACTAAAAATATTATTTTATTATAAAGTCATATTCGGTTTTAAATAGCTCCAAATTGATTTATTTCGATTCTAAGGTGGGGATGGGTCTAAATCCTCTCATTCAATAGAATTTATACAAGTTTATCTTCCTATTTTAACCTTATCATTTAGATTTAACACTAAGTTAGATAATTTTACTTTTACCGTGTCTTTTTGTGTTCTTACACTATAAGGTTAAAAAACTTACTATAAGAAGCCAAAAGAACCCCAATTTGTTTATTATTAATATATATAACCTTATATAAGTCATTTGGACGAAACTTAGATTTTTAGGAATAAAATAACAATTAATAATATAATATTTGTTTTAAAAACTATTTTATGTCAATTTTGACACTATTTAGTAATTGATTTTTTTAAAAATCATAACAGAACTATTAGTTTGAAAAAAGTTAATTAAATCAATACTAACATGTCATATTAACCTATAAAATTATTTTAATTTATAAAAAGTCTCAAATTACATTTATTTTGGTATTTATAACATCAATTATGTTAATATTTCATTAATAAGATAATTACTGCATCATCTTTGTGTCATAAATAAATTAAATTATTTAAAGTCTAAAAATTATAAATAAAATACCATTATGTAGTAAATAGTTTTATATTTTTAATGAATATTTATAGTCGAATTTATCTTATGTATAACCCTATATTAAAAATGATATACTTATTAAACTTTGATTTTACCTATTTTAACCCTTCTTTAAATAAATTAATAATAAATGTCCTAATCTAATCCAAGTGGGCCTAAATGGTCATATTTTATTTCTAAGGTTGTTTTTGGTCGAATTAAACTTATCCAATAGAATTCGTACATGTGTTAGGGTAATAATAATATCATTTTTACCCTTAATTACCCTATTTACTTTTAACCATGGTAAAAAAAAGTAAACAGTTACTATTCACCAAAAATTATTTTCATATCATTGAACCACATTTTACTTACTGACATCAAACGTGTCTCTCGGATTTTTGAAATTCCACTCACAGAAGCGGTAAAATTAAGTTTTATGAAAAATTCATTTTTTTTAACTACTACTTAGTGGTTTCACTATTCATCAAAAAAATGAAAGTTTCCAAAAAAATACCAAAAATTAGGCCTAAGCTATATTTGATATTATGAATTGAAAAAATAATGTCTATTTTACCAAATTCAAAACATATCAGTTGCATTACTTAATTTAAAAATTAATTCTCGTCGTCAAAACAAATAGTGTGTTCTTAAGAGATAATAACTATCAAAAGATTGACACTTGTTTATGTCTAGTTTAAATGTGAAATTACATCCAATGACCAACATTGTATTAAATTGTAAAAATATATTCTAAATATAATTTAAAACCACTCAAATTAATAATTTATCACTATTAATTATTTCAAATAAAAAGGTTGTTTTTAATTAAAATTTAGTAATTTTCACTATTCATCAGAAAATGAAAGTTATCCGAAAAGTACCAAAATTTCACCCTAAGCTAATTTCGATATTCCGAATCCAAAAATGAAGTCCATTTTGAAAAATAAAATTTAAAAAATTTCAAAAAGTGGTTATTACTATTCATAACGACTAGTTTTAATAAAATTTTAATAGCATATTATTGTTTAGTGAAACTCGTTATTGCGTACTACACACGCTATCGAGGAAGGTCGCGATTGCGTGTAATTCAAGGCAAGTCAAGGATGCGTGTTGTGCAAGATCCTTTTGGTGTAGCGTACAACACAAGACATTAATGAAATTAAAAAGAATATTTTTCATAAAATCTCAGGGTGTTACATTCTACCCCCCTTAAAATGAATTTCGCCCTCGAAATTCGTCGGGGTTATAAATGGTTTACTCCTCAAAAGTTTCTTTAATAGAAACCCACATCGTAAAAAGGAATACCAAAACCAATATTTAAAAACAAAAGTATGAAACGTAATGGTTACCCAAATAAACTAATCACTGGGTTTCCACATAGGTGAAAATATGGATATGGAAGAGAAATCTAACCATCATGTTCTGATGGAGAGTGGTAGAGAACATGGCTATGGAAAAGCCAGCAATTACAAATCCATAAATTTGTGACGATCTAAGGTACCATCTGATTCATCAGATATAAGATCACTAGGACGACATTTTTGGTTTTCAAGATCATTTCCCTAAAGTTGATGAAATTGGAATTAGAAGAAATACTTTCGTGATTTTGGTATAGTCTCACCATTGGTCGTTCTTTGGACAATTTCCACTTCATCTCTTAAAGAAATGAAGTTGAATTTGTCATTCATGATGTGTTAGCAGATCATGTGATAGAATGATGGGTCATTCCATCTGTCTCAAACAAAAGGTTAGAAAAGTTATCAAAACTTACATAAGTCCATCTATAGTGAGATTAATCATATATAGTTTCTAAAATGGACTTATACTTCATATATCATACTGCTTAATATAATAAGACTAGTTTCTACTAAATATGGACTTCTTGTAGGCCAGTGGTAGGTGATAAAGGCCAGTCGCACTTCGGTTGTGGGTTCGATTCCCACAGCCTTGTCCGACACGATGGGCTGTCGCCCATCCTGCAGGTTGTCCTTTTTCTAAAACTACATTACTATAACATCACATAAATAATATCAAAAAAAAATTTCTATCCTTAAATAATACTAACTTATGGTTAACATAATCCATTCCAATCTTTAGGCTTATCTAAAATACTTCGGTCCAAGCTCATAGTATAAAGAAAACGATTACTTGAAATGCCGTCAACCAAGTATGTGAATACCATCATTTATCCCCCATATATCTTGTTGGTCACATTCCAATAATGTGAATACCTTAATCATGTATTCTCTTGAAAAATGAATACCCATTAAACCTTAGTGAAGACATGAATGATGTCAAAAGTTAACTCTATCCACATACCAAAATCCAAAAATTCTATATAATCAAACCATGATATAACCTTCTCCTTATATCAGTCATGAGCTCATGAATACTATCAAACATTTAATTTTCTCCTTATCCCTTCATTATGCGCATATCATCTACATTCCAAAAATATCTGAATAACCTTTCATGGATACTGGTACCATTAATCATACACTTTCAAAACTCAAGGAAAGACAACAGTGTAACAATCCTTAGATGTCTCTTTATTCCATAGTACCATGAGATTACTTATACAACATTACACATGATAAAAATGTAATCATTCCACTACATTCTTAAACCATTGACCGAGCTTCAACAATTCTTTCATATCACATATCATTTGTAGTCTCTTCATCATCAACAACATAAATACTACCCATACGACTATACTGAGTCTCTTCATGAGACTTTCCCTTAGGGCATTGGTTTGCATAATGCCCGTACATTCCACATTTAAAACATTTAACCATTGTTGATGTCGTAGCAATACCATTATCCTCATCCCTGGTGTTAACTGAACCTTTTCCTTTGCACTTAATGGCTTTGTGTCCTTCTTTTCCATACCCAAAGCATCTTCTAGTTCCTTTGAAACATTCTCCTTGATGCCTCCTCCCACATTATTTACATAGGGGAAATTGAACTTTCTTTCCTCTATGATCATCATGAAACTCCATCTTTCTATTATTAACCGAGTCAGGAAACTTACCAAATTTTACTTTATTGATCATATTATGAGATTGCTGATTCGGCATAATAATGATGTTTGGACTTCCAAATACCATTTCATTTGGTTTCTCATGAAGAATATCATTCCATTGTCCATCATATCCTCCATTATCGTGAATCATCTTGTTTCCAGCCATTTTCTAAAACCCAAAAAGAATAGTGTGAGAGGAAAAAATCATAATAAAGGGGGAGTAACTTCAATATCTAACATCTCTGGTTTAATCTAATTTGTTACCACAGTTCTAGGACTATATCCTATACGTATACTTTTCCTTAGGGACATCCCTAGACATACCTTAGAAATATCTCTAGGGATATCACTAACGTTTTCGCATCCTAGTTTCCAAAGGTTGACTAAACTTTTCCTCTGATACCAACTGTAGAGACCCAAAGCTTGACGTACATGGACATTAAATTACTTTTTCAGAATACTTAGCACATAACAAAAACATACACACAAGGACCGTAATAGTTTAGTGTATTTGGAAACTCAGAATATAATCTTCTAATCACGGTGAAAGATCTTCAACATCTCCCATAAAGATCTTCCTTTTTTTACCTAAAACCTTTCTTTATATCCTGGGGAAAAGAAAACATAAAAAGGGTGAGCTCAAATGATCAGTAAGGGTAATCATGGATAAAATAAAACATACCATATACATTTAAACTTAAAAACATGAACATAATGTTTAAACATCAAAATCTTGAGAAATGACACAAAACATGGAATTACGTAAGGCATAGATCATAACGAAACATTAAGAATGATAAAATAGCATGGGAATAAAACATGTAATTGTGGAAACCATTAATCACATGATATGATTTCCATAGTATCCAAGGCATTGCTTCCAAGACCATCTGAGTGGACAAAGTCCCTTTCTGAATCGAGTTCTCTCCTCATTCCAGTCCTGTATTACTGAACCGATTTAACTTGCCGTTCCATCCATGTCTATATCATGAGATATAAATCTTTACCCAATACATTGGAGGGAGATATAGGTCCCACCCATCTCATAATGAAATCATTCTTACTTGTTCCACAAAATAAACATACATCATTCATAGTAACCCAATAAATAAAATGGGTTTCATAAACATCATCCCATAATCACATAATCCATATAAAATAAATGGATATCATTTCATAATAAGAAAAGTGAAACCATGTTAATCATATAGACTTTATAGTTGAAACATACACATATGAAATAATGTCATCTTAGATGGAAAAAGGTTTTGATAAAACACTTGAAATGAATTCTTAAGGAAAATATACTTTCTTCTTCAAAATCAAATTCTTTTCACAAAACGTCTTACTATTTTTAAAAGAAAGAGATTTTGTTGAAAATAGTCATGAAATCTTTTTAGGAAGCATCATGAAAATAATTCTTTATAAAACTGTAAAAATCTGTTCGTGCCGTATAAGTTAAAAAAACATTCTTCTTGTACTTTTGTCAGAAAAGTTAAAAAAAGTACCTCGTAGGGTAAACAAAAGAATGATTCCTTCCATACCATGGGGTAAAAGTCAAAATGGGTATAAAAGGTCTTTAAACATACATGAATACACTTTTATAAAACATGGACATGGATGATATCAATAACCCCAGTAAATACTTACGAATAAGTAATCTCGGATAAAAATGAGATTTGCACAATTATCCCTTACCTTAGGTCCGCTTTGCTTCGTAAGTGTCTGAACCTCCTGTATAATGATTTAAATAATTTCATTGAATTATTCCAGAATCATACTCATTGTTATGATATCATATATGGTTTACTTATGACTTTATATTACCCGTTCTTTTGTAAATTCCATGTTAAAGAGCATTTTGGGTAAAATCGTTTCATTTGTCGTCCGTGTTTTGACTTGTAATTATTAATATGATTACTTAGATCATGATTACTTAATTCCATAATATAAAACATGATTTAAATATAATATATATTCAGAATATACATATATATAATAGATCAGTAAATGAAAAGAAATACACTGTTCATGGAGATGGTAGGCCGTACGTACGCATGAACGCTGTTTTCGTTTCCTTATTGAGTTGAATGGAATTAAGTAGAAGACATACATATATATACAAATAAATCCAGTATCATTATTATGTCATATATTTCATGATTAATTATTATATATACTTTATAATCATTCATGAATGGTTAATGTGGAGAATGAATCTCATCGCGTCGTGGAGACGGTAGTCCGTGTGTACGCACGAGCGATGATATCGTTCTCATGATCGTGGAATTGTATTGGAGTGTATGTATACTATTTCAGAATAAATATCAATTTAAAATAATCATATATAGTTATTATGTACACCATTATACCCATCCAAGTAAGGTGGTGGTGGAAAATAGATTACACCACAGCGTAGAGACGGTATTCCGTACGTACGCACGCGCGGTGATTTCGTTTTCCGTAGGATGGATAGATGGTGAAATAGGATTGTTTAATAATTATAATAACATATAATTATATGAGTGATACTGATGTTATTACTTCATAATGAAACAAACTAAGAAGAAGAAGTGGAAGGAGAAATAAAGTTGAAAGAATCGGTAACGGACATTACCTCTTCTTTGAAGCGCCTCTTTGAGTCCTCCTCTTAGGGCACTAAAATTGGTCTTTGAAGAAGAACAGGACCTCTAGGATGTTTCTAAGGAAGTGGAGAAGAGAATTTGTTAGGGGTTGACCGAGTTTGAAGGCTCAAAGTGGTGTGAGGAGGAGAGGGAGGAGGTGCCCTTTTATAAGGGAGGAGAGGGGCACCTTTGGAAAAACTAAAAATATTATTTTATTATAAAGTAATATTTGGTTTTAAATAGCTCCAAATTGATTTATTTAGATGCTAAGGTGGAGATGGATTGAGATCCTCTCATCCAATATAATTTAGACAAGTTTAGGTTCCTATTTTAACCTTATCATTTAGATTTAACATTAAGTTAGATAATTTTACTTTTACCGCGTCTTTTTGTGTTCTTACACTATAAGGTTAATAAACTTACTATAAGAAGCCAAAAGAAACCGAAGTTTTTTATTATTAATATATATAACCTTATCTAAGTCATTTGGCCGAACCTTAGATTTTTATGAATAAAATAACAATTAATAATATAATATTTGTTTTAAAAACTATTTTATGTCAATTTTGACACTATTTAGTAATTGATTTTTGTAAAAATAATAACAGAATTATTAATTCGAAAAAAGTTAATTAAATCAATAATAACATGTCGTATTAACCTAGAAAATTAGTGGAATTCATAAAAAGTCTCAAATTACATTTATTTTGGTATTTATAACATCAATTATGTCAATATTTCATTAATAAGATAATTACTGCATCATATTTGTGTCATAAATAAATTAAATTATTTAATGTCTAAAAATTACAAATAAAATACCATTATGTAGGAAATCGTTTTATATTTTTAATGAATATTTATAGTCGAATTTATATTATGTATAACCCTATATTAAAAATGATATACTTATTAAACTTTGATTTTAACTATTTTAACCCTTCTTTAAATAAATTAATAATAAATGTCCTAATCTAATCCAAGTGGGCCTAAATGGTCATATTTTATTCCTAAGGTTGTTTTTGATCGAATTACACTTATCCAAAAGAATTAGGACATGTGTTAGGGTAATAATAATATCATTTTTACCCTTAATTACCCTATTTACTTTTAACCGTGGTAAAAAAAAGTAAAAAGTTACTATTCACCAAAAATTATTTTCATCTCATTGAACCACATTTTACTTACTGATATCAATCGCATCTCTCGGATTTTTGAAATTCCACTCACATAAGCGGTAAAAGTAAGTTTTATGAAAAATTCATTTTTTTAACTACTACTTAGTGGTTTCACTATTCATCAAAAAAATGAAAGTTTCCAGAAAAATACGAAAAATTAGGCCTAAGCTATATTTGATATTATGAACTGAAAAAATGATGTCTATTTTACCAAATTCAAAACATATCAGTTGCATTACTTAATTTAAAAATTAATTCTCGTCGTCAAAACAAATAGTGTGTTCTTAAGAGATAATAACTATCAAAAGATTGACACTTGTTTATGTCTGGTTTAAATGTGAAATTACATCCAATGACCAACATTGTATTAAATTGTAAAAATATATTCTAAATATACTTTAAAACCACTCAAATTAATAATTTATCACTATTAATTATTTCGATTAAAAATGTTGTTTTTAATTAAAATTTAGTAATTTTCACTATTCGTCAGAAAATGAAAGTTATCCGAAAAGTACCAAAATTTCACCCTAAGCTAATTTCGATATTCCGAATCCAAAAATGAATTCCATTTTGAAAAATAAAATTTACAAAATTTCAAAAAGTGGTTATTACTATTCATAACGGCTAGTTTTAATAATATTTTAATAGCATATTATTGTTTAGTGAAACTCGTTATTGCGTACTACACACACTATCGAGGAAGGTTGCGATTGTGTGTAATGAAAGGCAAGTAAAGGATGCGTGTTGTGCAAGCTTCTTTTGGTGTAGCGTACAACACAAGACATTAATGAAATTAAAAATAATATTTTTCATAAAATCTCAGGGTGTTACACATATAATTACATACAAACTAAAAAACTAGAAAGGAAAACTAAAATTACCAAAAATGTAAAATTGGCAGTGACCATAAAGCCCAAATAGCTCCTAAAAAACCCTGATCTAGTAATATCATGAATAATGTCTAACATGATTCAACTGACAAGAAAGATAGTTTATATATATATATATATATATGGTGAGCATAATAAGAATAATGATTCTGATCTTCACTAGAACCTCTCATGCAAATGATAAAGAAAGCATACAAATAATACAGAATAATAAGTAAAACTAGATCTTTAGCTATACAAGAATACTATATTCTTTACGTCACCATGGATACCCCTCACCAAGTGTCTCAAGCAAGAGATCATATATTATATTAATAAAATAACAAGGTTACCCCTCTACCACTTACCCAATGTTTGTTCCTCTTCCCCAACATTGTACATCTAAAACTATCTATCTCCAAAAGAAGGAATCCTAAGAACACTTATGATCAAGTATCATAACATGAATCCTGTGTATCACATCATCTCATCAACCCATCCACATATCCATATTGTAACTGAGTAGTTTTTTGGAGAAACCATGTCTCATATGTCATGTATCATACATTAGGTACTATACCTCAAGACATCACGACTCATACACTAAGTAATGTACCTCCAGACACCACAACCCATACATGTCATTCCAGCAATAAAATATAGGATATTGTATCTGGAGATAATTTTTTGTGAAATAACCAAAATCTATTACATCCCTATTTACACATATATGGGAAACTAACTACCATGCATACCAGCACATAATACTACAAAGAGAAGAGATTCAAAGTATAGGGGGTGGCTAGCCATCTGTCCCTCACCAATCTTGATGTTAGGGAACACACCCTCAAAGAGTCTACTGGGTTTTAGTTTCCCTACTAATATGGATGGTGTAGTGTATGAAAAAAAATATAGGTTATAATATAGTTCACAATTACACTATATACAAAATCTAGTGTTAGGATCAACTATATCTATCATCACTAGGACACCATGCTGCCACTACAAATGACTAGATATCCTATATGCACATGAGAATGTAAGGAAATGCATTTAAATTACTTCATTCCTTTTTATTATTTAGTTTCATTAATTAATATTATTCCAAATTACATTCCATTAACCATCAGTTAACATTGAGTTAATCCAAATCTTGTTATCTTCATGCAAAGTATATTCCCGCTAGGCATAATCTAACCAACTCCATAGTTTATTAAGATTTAACATGTGTTCATCATTAAAGCCAGAATCAACCCCATGTGTTAAAAATTTTATTATTATTTACCATTCCTTATTTATAGGTACTGTAGGAAACACTACCACAAAACAGTTTTTCCCAGCGCCAACCTTTATCAGTGCTAACGAAAAAGCGCTGATAATGGGGGGTACCTTTATCAGCGCTAAAAAAAGCACTGATAAAAGCACCCCTTTATCAGTGCTTTTTTTAGCAATGATAAAGGTATCCCCCTTTATCAGTGTTTTTTTAGCGCTAATAAAGGGA
Source organism: Viscum album (assembly GCA_963277665.1). Taxonomy (NCBI): domain Eukaryota; kingdom Viridiplantae; phylum Streptophyta; class Magnoliopsida; order Santalales; family Viscaceae; genus Viscum; species Viscum album. The sequence goes on along the minus strand of OY728156.1, from coordinate 2,133,043,931 downwards.
CCCCCTTTATCAGCGTTTTTTTAGCGCTGATAAAGGGACCCTCTTTATCAGCGCTTTTTTTAAAAGCGTTGATAAATGGTCGACTTCAAAAAAAATAGTAATTAAAAATAATATATAAATATATAAATATATAAATATGTTTATATTTATATAAATATAATATATAATTTTTAAATATATTTTAGATAAGTATAAATATACATTTACACTTAATATACTTAATATATAAGATATTTAGTGAAAATGACTTATAAAAAAATTAAAAAAATATTTTTAATTAACAATTTGCTAATTATTATGGAGTAATAGTCATTTAATAACAATTTGAAGACTAAAAAAATAAAAAAAATTAAAAAAAGATCCAAAATATGTTGAAAATGCAACTCGAACTTCAAACGGCCACAACTTTTGATCCAGATGTCCGTTTGAGCTCTACCACATATCAAATCAAAGTCTGCGACGAGATCTGCATTTCTGTGACCAAAGGGACCTTGGTCAAGGTTTTTTTGAGGCCAAAAAAGGTCCAGAAGGCCTCCAAAACCGAGTTTTTAGTCGGGGTACCCTGATTTTTTAACATTTTGTGGATTTTCAGCATCATTTAAGGAGGTATTATTGGATTTTTTGGCGGGGACTGAATTTATTCCAAGGCATTACATTCATATTGATATTATGTTTTTAAAATTTCATCATTTTTTATAATACACTGCTATTTATAATCAAATATATAACAATATATACATATTTTTTATATATTCACACATAAAAATTTAATTATATAAATATAAATAATAAAATATATTTACATATAAAATATATTAGATTTATCTAAATAATAACTAATATCCATTTTATTTAAAATACAAATATATGAATATTTATATACCTATATATTAATCTAACTATATATATATATATATTAATCTAACTATATATATATATATTAATATAACTACATATATATATTAATATTACTATAAATATATATATATTAATATCACTATAAATATATATATTAATATCACTATAAATATATATATTAATATAACTATATATATATATATATATTAATATAACTATATATATATATTAATATAAATATATATTACTATCCGAATAAATATAACAAAAAATATATATATAAATAGAGATATATATTAATATAACTATATGTATATATTAATATAACTATATATATATTAATATAACTATATATATATATATTAATATAACTATATATATATTACTATATGAATAAATCTAACTATATATATATAAATAGAGATATATATTAATATATCTATATATATATTAATATAACTATATATATATTAATATAACTATATATATATTAATATAACTATATATATATATATCTATTAATATAAATATATATTACTATACGAATAAATATAACTAAATATATATATATATATATATATATATATATATATATAGATATCATGAAATGGAAAACAAATCGAAATAGAGGAGTGGTAAGGGCTTAGGCGCGCAGGGGGGAGGTCTCGAGTTCAAATTCTGGTGAAGGCAGGGGCACGCGCGCATGGGGGAATATGGGAGAAAGCGCTAATAAAGGGTGGATGGGGTGCAGGGGGCACTGAATGGGGGTGGAAAAGTGCTGTAAAAGGGGGGGCTCAAGCGCAATAAAAGCCCCCCGATTGGAAGTATTTTTTAATTTTTTTTATTTTTTTTTAATTTTTTTAATTTTTTTAATTTTTATCAGTGCTTTTAAAAAAGCGCTGATAAAAGGGGTCCTTTATCAGCATTAAAATGAAAGCGCTGATAAAGGACCCTTTTATCAGCACTTTTTGGAGCGCTGATAAAAGGGACCCCCCCTTTATCTTCACCGACATTAACAATGCTTTTCTAGCGCTGTTAAAGGCCATTTTTAGCGCTGATAAAAGCTGTATTTGTAGTGGTGAAAACATCCTAATCTAACATCAAATAGATACATAACCAAGAACATTTGTTATCCCCTAGATATAGGAAAAGGAATACAGATAAAATAGAAACCAATTCATCCAACCATTAAATAGATCATTAAGAAACAAGCATCCCTAATTCTAGCACAATAATGGGTAAGCCAAGATTCAACCAATTTCATTATTCAACCAATTCCTCCATGCACATTACTATAGATCCCTCCACAATAAGTGTCAAATTATTCCACAAACTTGGGCCTCCCTACCCATATCATTTCATTCATCCTAGGATTTGATAATATCACATATCAAGGCTCACATGAAGAGTAACATAGATGGAAACAAACAATATTCATGGTCAATAAAGAAACTATTCATTAAAACAAGGATGTATCCTTTTCAATAAATGGGAACACTTGGCCCCAAACACAAGGAATCCAGTTTTCATAAGTAAACATACACTCTATGCCCCAAACACAATGTATTCATCCTTCATAAGAAAATGGTCACCCTCATTCCCATACAATTATATTTATCAAATAAAAGGATTTATTCCTTCTTGAATTAACCAATTCAATTATTATAGTTTACAACTATGGGAAACCCCACACATTAGCTATCACAAGATATCAAATTATTAAAAATTCTCCCTAACATCATTTACAGTTTCATAAACCGAGAGAAGAGAAATTCTCATTTAATAACCCTTTTATTATTATATTCATAAATTATTATAGATTTATATTCTTTATCCATTTCCATTAGCACATGGAAGGAAAAATTCAATTATAAAAAGTATTAAGAATAAATTTTAATATAATAAAATTATAATAATAGATTTATTAAAAATGAATATTTAAATTATTTATCCTACCAACCAAATTAACAACATTACATTATTTACTAATTTCAAAAAACAAAATATACTAACCCAAATCATAAAAACATGCTATAAAATCATAACAAACATACAAAATATCATAGAATTGATATCACACTATGTAATAAATAAAGAGGAAACATGTTACCATTGTGGAGGAATACAAAATATCTATAACCATAAACTAATTCTTATAATTATCTAGTTTATCATTTATTAGGGTAAATTTAACCATCACCCAAATAACCTAAAGCATGTTATATATATGAAAGAAAATAAAATAAGAAAGAAAAAAAGAATCTTCTACATAAAAGACATCAATGTTCATTAAATGGAAATAGAACATCAACGTGGATCTCTTATCACAACTCCCATAAAGAATTTATGATCTCCCAAGGTCACTGTTCCACAAATGCACTAAAAAACAACAATGAAAATCCATTATAATGATAGAGATGAAACAAAATAACATGGAAAGAATAAATGATATGAAACAAGATAAAACTAAGAATAAAATTCTAGAAAAGAAGGATTGATCTAACTTGGATCGCTACAGATCAAACAAGGGAAGCTGAAGATTAATCCATACTGAAAAGGGGCTTTAAACCCTTTGAAAATTACTTTATGGTGCCCGAGGTTAGAGACAGAAACATGGGAGAAAATTTATTTTGAATGGGTGTTTGGGTATTTATAGAACCCTAGCATAAAACCACACCATGGAATAGCCCCCCTACACCACTTCTTAAAATGGGTAGACACATGACATACTATGATACAACACTAGGGACTATGAAATAGCCTGCTCAACCAAAGAAGTGTTTGAGATCCATGGTTCCTTACTCACCTTATATATTTTTTCGTACATAGGAAATACGGTTTAGTCAAAGCCACCACACCAAAGAACCCCATAAACCTAGAAATAAGACTATGCCACTATAGAGATCCACGCTGTAAGGTTTATAAAATTGGAAGAATAAACCAAATTCAACCTTGGGACCCCTATACCATAGTTGAGATATCCACCCCATAGAAGAAATAAGGCATATGTTATAACCTTTCTCTACGATATAGATTCCTAGCTGAGCTACGCCACATCCTACCTCCATAGAATATCCATGCCAAAAATTATAAATGGAACAGAAATAATCCCTCAAGCCTTCCTACTTTTTAGACAACCACACTACGCTAACACAACCATGCTTATGGTGCAACCTAAGTCTGCTTGGCATGGAAGCTCTGTTAAGATGGGATACTAGCATAACTCCACATTTATTTTCTTAAACACCTTATAACCTTATCTATACAACCACATCCCCAAAAAAATTACAAAGGAATGTCTACTAGGATCTATTAAATTTTATCAAATACCTCTCAAACTATTATCATCCTTAGAAATTTAAAATCAAACCTAGAGAGAAAGAAATAAAACAGGTTGTTCGATCAACCACCCCACGTGATAACTCTAAAGGGTCTCACCAACACATGAGATAAACCACCTCACTTAGAATAACCAGGTTCCAAAACATAAAATACTCTCTAGGGGAGATACCTCTCAAATCAGAGAAAGGCCAAAACAAGATTCAAAGAAGAGGAAACCATTTCAAAAACCTAAAAATTACATGATCCAAAAAATGATAAATGATATAATAGGAGATTTATACCAAAAAATGATCAAGGTGTTGAATATGTATGTATGAATAATGTTACTAGGTACTCTCCCCCACACCACCATATCACCACAAGCGATAATCCAAAGGAATAACATGCGCGTACAACACCACCTCCTAATGGTCCTGGATCTCTACAGGCTTCTCCTCTAAGGTCACATCATAAAAAACCTACATATCCCCCTAATATATGATTGAGAGTTTTTACAAAGTAAATGATAGAGCTACAGCATGTGAAAAACATCATGTATCCAGACCATCTATGGGTCCAATGTGAGCCAAAAACTCAAAATTCCTAAAAACTAGGGAGAAAGGTTACCCCCATGACCAAACCTTCACTTCTCACGATGTAGAGTAAGCTTAAAGAACACACGATATCCAATTTCAAACTCTATAAGTCTCGTTATATGATCAACATTGAACTATTGACGATCCTGTGGTGCTTTCACCCTTTCATGAATCACTAGAACCATCTCATCCATACTTTGTAATAGTTCTGTCTTGATAATTTCTGACTTTTAGAAAACAATCCAACATAATGGATAAAGGAATGATCATCCATAGAAATAATAAAATGGAACCATACAAATGGTGAAGTGAAAACAACTTTTATAAGAAAAATCAACCAAAGGTTGGTTCCTTAACCACAAACCCCCAACATTAAGGACATCAGAATGTAGTATGTCTTCAAGAGTCTAGATAGTCCTCTTTGTCTGACAGTTTATCTACAAATGAAATTTATTTCTATGAAATTGATGATATCCAAAATAATGATGAAGACCAATCAACACCCTAGATGTATAATGATGATCAAAATCATAGATAATCATCCTCAGTGATTCATAGGGTCTCTCTGCCTCATCTAGATACTTCCTGGATAAGCCTCCATTGATCTCGACTCCTTGACCACTATAAGTCAGTTGAATTCATAAACCGATACACTATCACCTATATAGAATAAAATATTGTGTGAGATCAAGCCAGTAATAAAGTCATCAAGATGTCCTCCCACTTCCATAGAAGGACATTTAATAGTAGGATAAAACAATCACTACCACAAAATAGGATATTATCAACGCTAAAAAAGGGATTTATCAGCGCTGATAATAGAACCGTTATTAGGGGGGCTTTATCAGCGCTATTTGAAGTGCTGATAAAGTCCCCATTTATCAGTGCTGATAAAGTCACCATTTATCAATGTTGATAAAGTCCCCATTTATCAGTGTTGATAAAGGTTTCCCTGCCTGCAAAGGTGTAATTTTGGCCCGAAAGCCCGGAAGCCTGACAGGCCCAGCCCGAAAGCCCTGGCCCGAAAGCCCTAGCCTGACAAAGCCTGCGTTGGGACAGGCTCGGGACGGGCTCAGGTCGGGCCTCAGCCTATTCAAGAAGGCTCGCGGGCCAGGTTGGCCCGAAAAAGCTCATCCTACTGGCCTGTGCGAAGCCTCTCAACTGTAAAAAAAATTAATGAGAAACTGCATGTGGGGAGATTCGATCCCCCTACCTCAAGCTTCCAAGGCTGCACCTGAACCAACTGGTCCATGCACCATGCCTATTATGTTATCACCAGACTGTATATATATATATATATATCAACGATATATGTGTGTGTATATATATATATCATTATATATTAACAAAAAATAATATATATTATATATATAATTATGTATATATATACATATAATTATTATTATATATAATTATAATGTGTGTGTGTGTATATATATATAATATACAACGATATATAAATATATATAATAATGTATATATATAAACAAAGCCATTAATAATATATATCAATTAAGCGTGGCTTTTAAAAATCCATTAATAATATATATATGTATATATATAAATGATTTAATAATATATATATATATATAAAAATATATTGATATATATATATATATATCAATGATTTAATATTATATATATATAATAACTTGTTGTATATTAATAAAATATAACACACTCACCCAATGATGTTCGTGCACGTCCTTCAACCTCCTTAATTTTTTTAAGTATGTTGCAACTTGTATATATTATATATATTACACATATATAACTATATTTAGAAAAAAAACTAACCCACCCACAACGGCACCCCCCCAACCCCAAATTATTATTTTTACAATTTTCTCATATTATATATTTATATATACCAATTATTTAACATTATATATATATATATATAATAACTTAATATATATTAACAAAAAAATAACACACTCACCCAATGATATTCGCGCACATCCCCTGACCTCGTTAATTGTTTTTTTAAATATAATGAAACATGCATATTATATATATATATAAACAAAACTATTAATAATATATATATATATATATATATTAATAATATATATCAATTAAGTGTGGCTTTTAAAAATCCATTAATAATATATATATAAACAAAGCTATTAATAATATATATATATATATATATATATATATATCAATGATTTAATACTATATATTTAATAACTTATTGTATATTAACAAAAAATAACACACTCACATGTTCGTGCACGCCCCCCAACCTCATTAATTTTTTAAGTATGTTACAACTTGTATAATTATATATAAATCTATTTTGAAAAAAAATTAAGCCGCCCACTATGGCACACCCCCCAACCCCTAATTATTTTTTTAAAATTTTCTCATTATATATATATATATCAATCATTTAACATTATATATATATATATAATAACTTATTATATATTAACAAAAAAATAACTACTCACCCAATGATGTTCGTACACCCCCAACCTTATTTTTTTTCAATTTAATGAAACTTGCATATATTATATATACTATATATATATATAAATCTATTTAGAAAAAAAATCAAACTCACCCATTACTATGCACCCCCCAACTTCTCATTATTTATTTGCACATAATATATATAGACTCACATATATAAATCTATTTAGAAAAAATAATATATCCTCCCACTTTAAAATGTCAATAAAATAGAAAATAATCATTTTTACCAAAAAAATGTTTAACAGTTAATAAAAAATATGCGTTTAAAAAAATGTTTTAAATTAAAAAAATGCTTAAAAATACTTTTCATAAATAAGTTAAAAAATAAATGTAAAAAAATGTTTTGAATAAATGATAATTTTTTTAAATAACAACGCTTTAAACCCACCCACTACTGGGCACCCCCAATCCCTCATTATTTTTTTTTTCAATTTACACATAATATATATAAATTCACATACATATATAAATCTATTTAGAAAAAAATAACATATTCACCCACTGTAAAATGTTAATAAAAAAAGTTTTTACATAAAACATGTTAAATGTTTTAAAAAAATACATGTAAAAAACATGCGTTAAAAAAAAGTTTTAAATTAAACGTCTAAAAATAAATGTAAAAAACTTTTTAAAGAAGTGTTAAAAAATGGTTTAAATAAAAATGTTTTAAAAAAATGTTTAAATTTTTTTTTTAAAACAAACATTTAAATTAATTTTTTTAAAACAAACACTTAAAAAAACTTTTTCCATTAAAATAAAAAAAATGTTAAATGTTGAAAAAAAACTGTAAAAAAAATGCATTTAAAAAAAATAAAATAAAAATTTAAATTAATCATTTAAAAATAAATTTATTTTTTTAAACATATGTTAAAAAATAGTTTAAATAAAAATTTTTAAATAAAAAAAATTAATAAATGCTTAATAAAATTATAAATAATTTTAAAAAAATATATGTAAAAAATTGTTTTATATAAATGTTAAAAAAACGTTTAAATAACAATGTTTTAAATTCACCCACGATGCTCACCCCCCAACCCCTCATAATTTTTTTACAATCTGCACATAATATATTTGAAATCATAATATATAAATATATTTAGATAAAAAAACATATCCACTCACTGTAAAATGTTAATAAGAAATAAAATAATTTTTTTACAAAAAAAATGTGTTTAAAAATAAATATAAAAAAAACATTTTAAATAAATGTTAAAAAAATATTTTAAAAGAACTTTAAAAAAAAGTAAAAAAAAAATATTTTGAAAATAATAAAATCCCATCATGGCCCGACTCAAAAAATCCCGACCCAGCCCGAAATAGCCTGGTCTGACCCGATGGTTTGGGCCGACCTGAGTTCGGGCTCGGGCTGCCTCATGGGGTTGTTCGAGCCAACCTGGCCCGACCCGAATATTGGTCAGTGACCCGAGTTTTTGCAGGGTAGGCCCAGGCTGAAATTACACCCTTAAAGGTCATGTGACACTTCGGCTCAGTCTTGGTGATTTAGTTTAGGGTGTTATAGTTGAGACATATCAAGTAGATGTTTTTAGATGAGGAACATGACCTTGTTGGTGGTTTAGGTTCTCAAAGAAGCTTTGGAGCAGGATCTTGGAGGTCAATTGCTAAAAACATTCAACGATAATGGAAACTTGAGAAATTTATAACGTTTTTAGTAAATGAAGTTGAAATAATTTGAAGACTTTTAATTTTAAAAATAATTTTTATAATATAAACATAAAAAATACATAATGTTTTCTATAAATTAAGTGGAAAAACTTTGAAGAAATTTAATTTTCAAGTGAATATTTAATAATATATTCATGAAAAGTAGATAAGAGTAATAAAAAAGAGTGGATAATAAATTTTTTATTTTTTAATTTATAGAATTTTTTTTGAATTTTTTGAAATAACCTTGTTGAAAACCCACATTTCATTGAAGATTTTTAAATCAACCAATTCAAAATATGGTATAGGAAAATTGAATTTAACCAAATATAACTAGTGAACAAACAAGGACCACCAATGACCATGATTTTCAGTGGGGTGTTTAGCCCATAAAATTCACAACATCACCATCAATATCAAATCGTAATAAGTGAACCCAATGATAAAGAGAAGAAAACTAACTGAGGAGGTGTGGTTCAACACATGGCGGGGGTGTGTTCGAGGTATAGGAGAGGTGCGGTGGAGGAGAGGCACGATGCAGGAGAGGCAATGGTGAAGGAGAGTCGTGACGAATGAGAGGCGTGACGAAGGAGAGACACTGGTGGAGGCGAGGTGTGCTATAGGATAGATTCATGATGTAGCTCAGTTTGCGGTGGCAGAGGAGTTGACGACTGAGGAGGAGAAAGAGGGAGGAGAGGAAGTGTCGATGGCGGCGGCAGCAGCGACGACAGACATCAACTTCCACGAGAGCTTGAGGGGTGTGAGGAAGGAGGAGAAACTTAGGGTTTATTTATAAAACCCAATAACACTTTTATTAGTTCTAGATAAAAAATGCTGATAAAAGTATGTTTTATCAGTGATACAATTGAAAGCGGTGATAAAACATGACTTTATCAATGCTTTTTTAGCGCTGATAAATGTATGTTTTATCAGCGCTTCTTAATTATCACTAATAAAACATACCATTTATTCATAATTATAAAATTATAATAAATATATTTATTACATTTATAATTTTATAAATATATATAATTAATATATTTATTATAATTTAATAATTTAAATTGTAATTAAATATATATATATATATGTTTGTGTATAAATTATAATTAAATATATATATAAATTTATAATTTAAATTATAATTAAATATATATAAATATAAATTGATATATTAATTTTAATTTTAATTTCATAAGTATTTAAATAAATATATATATATATATGTCTGTGTCTGTGTATATATTCATTAAAGACATAAATTTGTAAATATATATATTCAAAAGGTATTCATAAATATATATTTATCATTTAAAAAAATATTGTGTAATTTTATAATTATTTAAACATATCTATATTTAATTAGCTATATATAATTATAATTATACATAATATATTTAAAAATTATATAATTATATATAACTAAATATTTATATTTTTATATATAATAAATACATTTATTGTGTATTTAAATATATTTATCGTGATTTTAAGTATTTATGAGAAGATAAAGCTTCATATATATAGGAAATGAATGAATACACCAAGTATATATAGTATTATAGTGTATATGGCCAACATTAGGGTAAACAATTGAACATATATTCATGAGAATATGAATGTATGCATCATTTGACATTCATTTGGAAACATAAATTTATATATATATATATATATATATTTAATAAGTATATATATATATATATTAAAAAGTATTTATATATAATATTATGAACATATATTATAATAAATATATAATAAAGATATAACTAAAACTAATAAACATAATAAATATAAATAAAACATAAACATAATAAACATAATAAACATGCGTTTTTTATTTAATGTATACATATAAACATTATTTTTGAATATAATTAAAATATTTTTATATAAATTAATAATATTTTCTATTAAAAACTTTTATCAGTGCTATTATTAGAGTTCATAAAGTCTCCTTTTTATTAGCATTTTTTGTTAGCGCTGATAAAGGGGGGACTTTATCAGTGCTAATATTCACACTAATAAAGGGTAAATTTATCTTTTCTTTTTTCTAGTGTTGATAAAAGTTCCCCTTTTATCTGCGCTTTCTGATTAGTGCTGATAAAATCTAAGCACTTCCCCTTACCTGCATTTGTGGTATTTAATTGGGAATAAATTGTTCATCCTTCACCTTTTGGTAGACCAAACATTGAGACATAAACTCTCCAACTTCACACTTCAACCCAGGACACCAAAATTTCTCTGTCTGATCTTAGTCTATCTTCTTTATGCTAGGATGAACCACCAAGTGTGAGTGATGGAACTCATGGAGAACTGTCTAACACATCAATAAAGGGATAAAAACCTTCCCATGGAATAATACCCATTGTTTTTCATCCTTAGACCAATTATCAAGGGGATTTTCAAAGACAACTCTATCTTTCCAGACCTCCACCTCAGAATCCCCTAACATTAACTCCTCCACCCTCTCCACCAAATATGACTACACTATCATCCTTAAAAGACATCCTTTGTATCCAACCTCTCCCATATCAAGATAAATTGCTACGTTCTCTTACATAAATATCTAGTAATATCTAGATTGATGCACCACATCACTACATAACCTTTTAATCACCACATTAGCTATAACATTATCCATTCATGGGGTATAAGAAACCCTAAAGTCAAAATCCTATAATAATTACATCAACTACAACTACCAAATGTCCAAGTCATAATGGGAGAAGACATACCTAGAGCACTTATGAATGGTAAAACTGCAAATTGATCACCACTAAGGTAATTTCACAATAACTTCAAGGGAAACAGAACTGCCACCAACTCAAGATTATGTGTGGTATAGTTATGTTTATGGGGATATAACCACACAGACAGATAAGAAACAATTGATCTATAGTTCTTATGAACATATACCAAACCACAATGTGAAACATCATATAAAGACTCAAATTGAACTCTATCCACCAATAAACAATGGACTATATTTCTGACTAACTTCTCCATCAGGTACTCAAAATTTGGTTGACACTGTTCAATTTGTAAGAATGCCCTATATTTTCTAGTCAAATCTATCAGAAGAGTCTCAAACTAAGAGAAATCAAAAATGAACCTCTGATAATATCCTACAAGACCAAGGAAACTCCACACCTTTATAAAACTATTTAGGGATACACAAGAAATGATTTCCACTATCATTTAAGGATCTACATCTACTCCCTACTAGGATATGACATGCCCCACAAAATAAACGTAACAATCCCATAATTCACACTTCAATAACATCTCGAATAGATGATGAGAATGCACCACTACAAAATCTAGTTTTAACAGAGCTATTAAGGGGACTTAGTGCTTATAAATCACTATCTTCATAAGTGATGGTAAAGGGGAATCTTTAATAGTTCTAAAAAAATCACAGTTATAGGGGTCCTTTAATAGTGCATTTTTTGTACTCTTAAAGGGGGTAAAATTATATTTTCTCATAACTCTCTGATCCTGAAACCTTTTTAAGTGCTTCCACAACTCCTTTGACAATCCTCCCCCATTTCCAGTTCTTTTCACCCCACCACCCCTTTATTAGTGCTTTCGGAATTTCAAGCCTCTTGCACATGACTAGATGCAAACCCTGCACCCCTCTTTTGAAGATGGAATGCCTTTACCAATACACCATGTTGTTTTTTCCCTCTTTAATGATATTATATATATATATATATATATATTTAAATATATATTTTTAATTCATATATATATATAACAATTTTTAAATAAATTTATAAAATATTTTTTTATATGTGTGATATACATATGCTCATATTTATTTAAATATATTATATATTATATTAATTTACATATACTGTAATATAATAAAAATATATACCCATTTATTAATATCAAAATATATGTATATATAATCATTATACATATATTTGTATAATGTAAAAAATGGATAGATATTGTTTTAAATATATTTTTTTGAATATGTATTTATTTACATACATTAGAATATACATATAGATTTTTTATTGACACATAAATGTTTATATATAAAAATTCCTTGTATAGGTATATATATACATATTAGTTCCTTTTTATAATGATAATAAAATGGATATATTTTTTTTATTTTAAATAAAATTAAGAATAATTACTTAATATATTTAAAAATACATTTTTATGTAAATATGTCTATATATGTGATTTATTATGAGTAAATATAATAAAATAGGCATATAATTAATTATCAATAAAACTACATTATAAGAATGATAAAATTTCAAAATTATAATGTCAATATGAGTATAGTCCTTGAGAATAAATTCATTCACCACAAAAAGGCAATAAGACCCCATTCAACATTGTTGAAACTCCATTGAATGTTAACAAAATTGGGATACCCTGGATAAAAACTTAGTTTTGGAGGCCTTATGGCCCTTTTAGACTAAAAAACATGACCAAGGGTTATTCCTAGTTCCCAATGAATAGAACTTGTCACAGGCTTCTATTTGATATGGGGTAGAGGCCCAACTGACACTCGATTCAAAATTTATGGTTGGTTTATGTCCAAGTCATGTTTTTGACTTATCTTAGACCATTCAATAATTCATTTAATTTTCAAGTCATCCAACTGTTATTATATTACTTTAACTTGAGAAAGGACCACCCTTTATCAGTTATTTTTTCCAACACTAATAGGGGGCCTTTATTAGTTCTTTTTTACAAAAATAGATAAAGGGACCCCTTTTAAAGACCTCCTTTAACAATGCTAAAAAAGCATTGTTAGAGGCCCACTTTAATAGTTCTTTTTATAGCACTGACAAAGGGGGTGTTTAATAGTGCTTTTAGCTAGTGTTGTTAAATCCCTAGCACTAGATAAACCCTATTTTTTAGTAGTGATTAAGAACTCCCAAAACTACCCATAGATGCTCTACATGATCTTCATTAGATGTGAAGGAGATAAGAATGTGTATATGAAAACCATATGAACCGATTAATGAATTTTCTAAACATTATGTTCACCAAATCCATTAATAGTACAAAAGTGTTCACCATAATGAATGTACTCACAAAAAAACAATAATTCCCATGATGAAATTGGATGGTAGTCTTTGGGATATGCTCATCTGTCACCCACATCTAGTGATACCCTGAACACATATTGATCTCTAAGAACCAATTGATCTTTTCAGATACTCCAATAAATCATCAATCTATGGAACATGATAGTAGTTCTTCACTGTCACTTGATTCAAATGACACTAATTGATACAATTTTACATACCTCTATTTAACTTATTCATGAAAAAATTTGATGGAACCCAAGATGACATGCTTGAAAAACAAAACCTCGCGACAACATATCATTAGGTTGTACTCACAACTCTCATAACATAAAAGGTTACATCCTATATAGAGACATTAATATATGAGAAGTTCATGACTATAGATCCATCCCAAAATCTATCTCATGTTGAGGGGGTAACACTGGACCCTCCTATGGAAAAAATTTGGAACTATTCCATAACCCTGGGAAACACTTCTGGATGAATATCTAACGAGGGTGTCTCAACTCCAACCCATATGAGGGTGTCTATTACCAAAGAAAAATGCTATATTTCTATCAAAATCATAGAACACAACCTTCCTAATAATTAAATCCACAATAGACTAAGAAAATATATAAATTTCATACCTAGGATGATGTTATATGGGTATATATATAAATAGAAGAAGTCTCCTAGGGAGCAGTTCTCCCCGAGTATTAGCTAATATATTTTTTCATACTTCATACAAATAATCTCAACCACGAACTTTTATAGTCAATGATAATTGAATTATTATGATCTCCACCATAAGTCCTATATAATGTACCATAGTAAGTGATATGAAGAAGTGTTTAGCTTAAGAATCAAAAAAAGAAATTACCAAAGTAGAAAACAATAAAATTTCCCTCAAACTATGTATTACTATCTCAAATTTTGTGATTCCAGGGTATAATGTTGACCATGAATTTCTCCATGGACTCTCTGAATAAGATTATAACCACCTACATAGACATTCTCTACTCCTTGAGTAATATGAACATCTTGGGGACATTGACTTCCTACCCCATCCTCTATTAGCTAATCCCAAGCATGAGTATCCTACAACTGATCCTAGAATAAAATTCCCACAATGGTGGAACATAAAGAGGAACACCTAGCACACACTACTTGATTAGAAATGTTTTCCACTATCTCTTCTAATGAGCTCTGCCTATACATGAAAAAAAGTGTCTGATCCTTTGGGAAAAGGAATGAGAGTTGTTTCCTATGAAAAAACGAGATGATGATGGATAATATATATGTCCAGTTTTCTAAAAGATCTTATGTTAACGAAATTGGGATTCCCATACCATAGATACATTTCACGAGGAATCTTAAGGACTTCCCTCTCATGACAACCTAGTTATGGTCAGTATCCTTTCAATATCCTCTTCCCTCTCTAGAACCTTATAATACGTCGACATTATAAATAAGGTAACCTGAAGCTATCTATCTTGATGAAAATAATCCTTGAAATTTATTATCCTACATCCTCATTTTTTAATAGTTCAGAATCCTATCAGAGAAGGGTCCTGAAATTGGTCTTGAACTCCCGCACACCAAAACTCACCTATCGAAGGGTATGTAGCTCATAGCAATGAGCTGCCTTCACGGTCAAATAGAGAAACCACACTTATAAATGGTCTCTGAAATTCTATCCTAACAACCATGAAAAATTTATATCCTTAAGGAATAAGATCCACTAATTCATCATTTCTATGCTCAGCATAATCATAGCCAATGAATCCTAATGCTCATTCTGATCATGGATCGAACTAAAAATATACCAACCTCCTACAACTAGTCTTCTATCACTGAGTCTGAAATAGATACATTCTACTTATAAAAATATTGTAATTGAATCTCTAAGTGTTTCCCCCTCCAAATATCATCATTGATGGAATATAATTTGTGGTGATCTACTAGTATATCTTGTTGAACATCTTCTACACAAACCCAATGGATACATTGAGATTGATCTATAATAGAAAAATATTATATGGTTAGAGACCCTTTAATTTGAAATATGGAATGTTTAATATTAATTTATTAATTATTTTTTTATGGTAAAATTAATCCTAAGGTACACTTATTTCAAACACAGACATAAATATGAATAATGCATATTTATTTCCTAGATATCTACTCTAAAACTAGTATCACATTTTTTAGTAAGATTGGTAAAATTAAAGGTTCGTGCATTTGATCACAATGGCCCATAAATTAATCTATCCCAGCCGACCTCCAACATTTACATTACATAATAAAATTAGCTAACACCATTATACTACCAACCCATGTAGTCTCATCTATTATTATCTCCAAACTTCATCCAATCCCTTAACCCGAATCTTTGATACCACTCTATCACAACCCCTACCTAAAAATAGTTTCCCTCTTAGGATGGTGTTGAGGGACAGGAGATGGTTCACACCCAAGTCCCTCCTCTAATAGGCTATGGGAACTACTACAAAACTAGCTTTTAATAGTCCTAGAAATGGCCTTTATCAGTGCTATAAAAGGGATAACAACATGAGCGACATTAAAAGAACATGAATTTTATCATTGCTAAAAAAGCATCGATAAATTGGTCATTTATCAGCTCTTTAATTTAGAACTGCTAAAGGAAACCTTTATTAGTGCTTATAAAATTACTTATAATGGCCTTTTATCAGTGCTTTTAGAAGCACTAATAAATGTGTTTTTTATCAGATCTTTTAAAAGAACTGATAAAGTTCCTATTTATTAGTTATTTTAAAAGCACTGATAAATGGACATACTATTTTATGTTTTTACAGAAAACTGTATCACTAGAAACACATCAGATATCAATAAAAACAAGTCTCAATATAGAATTTAAATGAAATAAAATTTATAACAAAAATACCAGAAAAAACACTATACTATAGTCATTTTAAACATTGGTTTATACAATTACATAAACAAAAATTATTACTTACATTAAAAAAAATTACTTACTGTTAATGCTACCATGATTTCCATTGAATTTTTTTATCTAACTGCCAATATTGCATGAGTAGTTTCGAACAAACCACCTCAAATCGAAAAAATAATCCTTCTGTATAATAGAACAATTATTATGATTAATTATAAAAAGAAATAAATTAAACATAAATATGAAATAATACATTAATTATATGGAAAATGATTTTACTATGAAAATATCATGATTACCTTTGTGATTTATTAGTAGAGGGAACTTGAAAGAAATTGATAAATGTAAACACTACAGGAGTGAAAGGTTTTTTGAGAGAAGATGTATGTGAAAGTTTTGGTGCATAAAGGGATGAAAGATGGATATAACACCAAAACTTGAACAAAATAATCCACCTTTTTAAGAAATAAATTATTATGTGAGTAATAATTAAAATAAATAAATTAAACATACATATTAAAAAATACATTAATTATATGGACAATAATTTTACTATGAAAACATCAAGATTACCTCTATAATTGAGAATATGTAGCATCATTTCTCTTACTACAAAGGTATTGGAGGTAATTTTAAAGAAAATTATAAATTCACCACTATAGGGGTGAAAATTTTTTGAGGAAGAAGGACCATAAATGTTGGATAGATAACCCCAACTCAAAAAAAAATAATCCACCTTTATAAGAAAATAATTACTATGTGAGTAATACTAAAAATAATTAAATTAAAAATACATATGAAATAATAAATTAATTCTATGGATAATAATTTTATTGTGAAAACATCAATATTACCCCTGTGATTTAGTATAGGCAGCATCATTGTTCTTCCTACAAAGGTAGTGGAGGTAACATGAATGAAATTGATAAATTCACCACTACAGGGGTGAAAAGGTTTTAAGGGATAAGGAGTATGAAAGTTGGAAAGATCACCCCAACTTGAACAAAATAATCCACATTTATAAGAAAAAAATTATTATGTGAGTAATACTAAAAAGAAATAAATTAAACAAAAATATGAAAAAATACATTAATTATATGGAAAATGATTTTATAGTGAAAATGTTAATATTACCTAAGTGATTGAGTAAGGAAAATTTCATTTATCTTCTTGTAATGACAGGAAATGTGGACATAAATCTTATAAAATTAATGAACTCTATAAGGAATAATGAAAATTAAATCAACATTCCATTACATTCTTTTTCAGTAAAGTAGAGAAATTCTATTGTAACATTACATTTTCATCTATCCAAAGGGATTCCTTAATTATAGTTTGTTATTATGAGGTATTGGTAACATCATCATGTCTAGAATAAATTGTCTATATGAGTAGTCAAACATTTAATTTAGATTATGTTAATTCAGTAGAGAACATATAATATTATAAGGAAAAACATAATATATTAAAAATCACTTTTACATTTTCATTGAACTCTTTTTATTTTTTTATGGTTTCAAGGATTTGGTTCCTATTTTGAGAATCCAAATCCCCTATTTGTGGTTCCCTCTAACATAAAATACATTATCTACATTGGGACTGGCATGAACTGATTGTGATGTCCCAATAAAAGGGCCATCCTTGATTTAATTTTTATCTAACTCAATATTTTTTTTAGTTTCTAGTAGGAAAATTGACCAATTATTGTTTGTTAGATCAGAGACATAAAATACTCAAACTTCTTGTGATTTCATTATGAACAACTCATTTTTCACCTTCTACACTAAAATTCATCTTCACAAAGCCTATTTCTTCAACTTTCACTCCATTGATATTGTCAACCCATTTGTAATGGAAAAGTGTCACTTTAAATGTTATATAATCCAAATCGTTTATCCATTATATAATGCCAAAATATGATATATTTTCATAAATTGGATTTCTATCCTTAGAACTAGATATGTGCATCGCTTCAACCATAAGTGTAACACCACTATTTTGCATCATACTAAAGTCATCATGTTCTTTTGTATAGAATGTATAACCATTTATTAAAAACCCAATGTAAGATATAAAATTTAAATTTGATCCTCTAGATAGCCATTGAAGTCGTTCAAAAATTGAATTCTAATTTTTAGATAACTCCTTATAAATTTGTTTTGTTAACTATCCTATAAACTGTTGATTATGTGTATCTAATATCCATATTTCATCCCTTTGTGGATTCAAATCTCTAATAATTTCTTTGTGGGATTCAATGTATGGATCAACATCTTAACTATGATATAATATGTACATATGTGATTCCTACCACTCTTTCAAGGTAATTGTAACAACAACTCTTCCAAAAATCCCTTTGCCCATAAGGTGTTTTCTATGACTAGACTTTGGGAGACTAATGCATTCAACATTTGATAGGTAATCGATAAAGAATTCAATATCTTCATAAAAAGTATATTTTTCTCCAATAAAACCTTACAGACAACTTCAATTCTTGATATACCCTTTTAAAATATTCATATACCTTTCAATGGGGTACATCCATTTGTAATGGACAAGACCACATAGTTAAACCACTCTAATCAAGTGAAAAATCAGGTGAACCATTATATAAAATAATTATGGTGGGAAGAACATTTCTAATTCACATAGTATGATTGAAATATCCTTATTAATGATGGGAAACTTCATAGGGTTTACAAATTTAATTCCTATGGATTTCAAAAAGAAGAGTTTGGTTAATGTATGTCATACATTTTGAGGTGGAATGTAATGGAAATCAAAAGGCATTAAATCTTGCATCAAAACATGAAATTCGTGTGAGTTTAGTCCTTGTAACTTAAATTAGTCATTGACAAAACATTATTGATATTTTATGAATACTCCTATTGAACTTTTACACTTAAAAGGAAAAGGAAAATTTGAAAATTTTCCTATTTGAATAAAGTGTAAATCATTAGAAGAAGAAAATACGGCCTTTTTACCCTTTATAGGTGCCAAATATTCCCTTATCCCTATTGCAATCAAGTCAAATATAGCCTTGATTCCATCTTTCAATTTTTCTAGGAACATTGAGTAACGTGCTAATAACACTATCAAATACATATTTTTTCTACATGCATGAAATCAAGAAAATGTCTGACATACAAAAAATTCTAATATGGTAATTTAATGAAAATTTATCTCTTCTTCCAACCTAATTTTGTAAGGTTTTTCAAAAATGGTTTATCGAAAATAGTGTCAATCATTTTTACTTTTTTGTACAGTTGATCACCCTTTGCTGGAGAGAGTGTTGTACCTTGTTTGATATTCCCATCGAATGATGTCATCTAGGATCAGTATTTATGTAATCGAGGTAAAAGAATTTGATTTCATAAAAACAAATTCTTTGAGGAATGTTTCAACCGAACTGAGTATGTGCATTTTTCACAAATGGGTCACCCCAAAATTCCTTTAATGCTATAACCTGATAAATTTCCATAAGTAGGGAATTAATTAATCATTCTATAAAACATGGCCCTCAATGTGAATGATTCACTTAAATTAGAATCATACATTGTAACACCTGTATCCCACATAAATTTTATATCTTCGATCAATGGATCCAAATAGACATCAATATCATTACTGAGTTGCTTTGGTCCAGATATAAGCAATGCCATCATAATGCATTTGTGCTTAATGCATAACCATGGTCGAAAGTTATAATCTACCATCATGATGGGCCATGTACTGTGACTGATACTTTATACACCAATAGGATTTATTCCATCTGTAGATAATGCAATACAAAAGTTTCTCAGCTCATCTCTAAATTTAAAAAACTGGTAATAAATTTTATTCTACTAGGGAGAATTTGTTGGATGAAATATGTTCCCATTATTAATTCTTTTATCTTTATGCCATGTTAATTGTCTTGTGATTTATTGAAATCCATATAGTCTTTTAAACTATGGAATGATAGGAAAGTACCATACATGTTTTTGAAGTACTTGATTCATTTTTCATGAATCGATATGCGCCACACATAGGGAATTTGATGAGGGATTCATGGTCCTTGTGAAATAATATTCAATCATTTGGACAAGAATTTATTTTTTTTGAGATCAAACCCATTGAAAGTAAAATTATTTTATCATCATATGTTCGACATGGTAGTTCATTTTCTTCTAGTAGCATATCTTTCAAAAGACCAAGTGGTTATGTAGAGATGGTGTTACTCTATCCATTTCTAGATTTCAAATTATATAACTTTAATACAGTTGAAAATGTTGTGTATTTAGTATAACCAATATACAATGGTTTCTTGGAACATCTATTTAACTCTTAAAAAACTTTGGACAATCACAAAGGTCATATTTAATTTCTATAGTCATTTATTTCATGCGATATCCACCATCTTTTAAAAAGGTATTCATATCAAATGATTCATAAACTGTACTATCATCCCAATCAATGTCCACATTCTGTTTTTTCTCATGTTTAGTCCAACATTTATAGGTTTGATCTATTCTATCATGAACCATCCTGCGTCGACCCTAAACAAGTCACCTGAGATGGTCCACAACATGGCTCTAGGGGCGTTCCAGATCCCCACGGGCTGGAAAATAGTGCCGAGCATCAAAATTTAACTTTTGGGAATGATTTGGACCAAGAATAAAAGATAAAAATAAATAAATAAAGACCAATGATAAAAATAAAAATTGGAAGGGGAAATTAAATAAACCTGCAAATACCACCATGTGACCTTCTAGGTCACCACCCAACCAAAGACCAAACTTGCTCCAATAATGAGCAACTCAGCTAGGAAAAACTGAGAAAAGGGAACCTGAAACTGAAAATATTGGACATGCATGAGCATTAAAATGCTCATTAGGGTTGCCAATATAAACCATAGAATCTAAGAATCTCCCTTCTCAAAACGATTCAATGACAAAAGTTTGAAATAAAAATAAACAATTAGGGTTTTCAAATTTTAAAATAAGAAACATGTTTTTCCTATTTAAAAATACAACACACACTACATACCATTTCCAAAAACATTTTCCATTTTATAAACAAAACTGAAAACCTAAGATACCAAAGCTGGGATAAAGTAGAATAGGTAAATAGTTAAAGATAGAAATAAACTAGTACAAAAAAAAAATTAAACAAGAAATATAAATGATTAAGTAACCATGGGTGATCCTAAACATCCCTAGAAGACTCCTAGAGATACTTGGTTCAAAACCACCTGCCAGTGTATGGTGAATCTCCTAAGTCTATAACCAACTAGCCACCCAAAACTGACCAAATCTAGTGGAAAATCCCGATTGGCCTAACAACAAATCTAGGGGGTACCAACCCGTCTAATCAAGGTTGATCAATAAATTTCACTCGATCATATAAAATACACCTAGAAACCCATGGTGGTTATAATAATACTATGTAAGTGGGAGACCCTTGCACACATGACTCATCTTACCTATCATCACCACACTTGCCTACCCCAAACACAAACACCCTATACGATAACCCATAAAAGGATATACCTCATATAGAGGTTCCCACTATATATATATATATGTAACATACATGTATTTTTCATATCATCCAAGGTGTCAACTGGGCTGTCACATCATTTCTATATTGAAACCATTTTCTAAAACCATTTAAAACTTTGACCAAACACACACAATTTACAAACACAAACCATTATAAAAGTTAACAAAACCTCACACATGAGTTGGAAGATCCAAATGGGACTTTTAAGTTTTAAGTTCCCAATGCATTTTTAGAAAAACCTATTAAACTCTTAAAGAAAACGCACAATATTATGAAATGAACAAATGACCCCTTGAGCTTAAAATTCATCGAAACACACACTAACAGAAAACGGGCACACCCTTTGAGATTACATTTCAAACCTTTAATAAGTTCCAAATAAAGAAACAAACCTTATTTAAGAGACAAAAACCATTTAGAAAACCAAGGTTTTAAGAAAACACTATTTTAAAGGTGTCATTGTCATTTGAAGGCACATCCATGTGTACACCTGGTGCAACCATGGATGTGACAACATAAAATGGCACACCTAAGGTCCAAGAAAACAACCAACAATATTCCCCAAAAACTACCACTTACTTTGAAACTAAATCCAACCACTATCTTTATTTAAAAAGAATACACAACATCACATTAAAAACTAAAGAGCCCCATTTTTACAACACTTTAACACAATTTACAAGCAACACCCATACCAAAATTATACACTGAACCAAACTCACAAATAAACAATACCAACACACAACATGATTAAATATAAGCATTTCATAAAACCCTCAATTCCACTTTGAAGAACTATAGTATCTTATCAAATGTGCTAAGCACACATAGACATTAACATTATTAGATATTTACCTTCATGGTTATTTTTAATCAAACTATACTACCATAAAAACACCCCTACAAAATAACCATAAACATTATCAAAATGAAAAACACATATAAAAATTTATTGAAACAAACTTTGGCATTAATCAAACACTTTTCGCATTGACGCAGATGATCATATGCACAAAAACTAGTTTTAACAACTCCTAAAAATTTATAAACACTAAAGTAGACCATTAAAGGGTAAAATATAGCTACAAATCAAACAAAATAAATAATTTGAATAAATCAAGTTTTAAATTAATGCACCATAAAAGATAAACCGAGATTCACCTACCTCAATGGAATGAAACTACGCCGCCTCTTCAGTGGAAGGAAGAATAACCCGCTACGGACCAACCACACATCTAAATCAATGAGAAAAACACACTAATTACAAAACATGCGATTAGGGTTTGGTTAAATTGAAGGAAAACCCCCAAAACTAAGGGAGGAAATTACCGGAGGGTTGTCGAACAAGGCAGGTTCACCGGAGGTTCACCGAAAAGGGAGGGTAAGGTCACCAGAGTAGGGGGGAAACTGGATGGTGCAAGGTGGAGCGACGAGGGGAGGATGGATGGGGAAAGGTGGAGTGATGAGGGGGTGGCTGGCCGACACAAGGTGGAGGGTGGTGCTGAAGGCTGGCCGCACACCAGGGGCGACACGCAGAAGGTCGGGGGGGGGGGGGGGGGTGGCCGAAGGTGTGGTGCGGTGAAGGGAAAGGGTGGTAGCCAGAGCGCGGAGTGGTGAGGGGTAAGGGGGCTAGCCGGAGCACAAGGGACGAGGGCTGGAGGTGGCCTAGTGCACTGAGAAGAAGTCGGTGAGCTGGGGTGCTGCAGTTATGCAACGAGGTGGGGGGGGGGGCGCCTCGCACCTGGAAGGAGAGGGGGGGGATGCCCCCCAGAGTTCCATCCCTCTTTTTTTAACTTATAATAATAATAATAATAATTACATTAATAATAATTACCATAATAATAATAACAATAATAATACTAACAAAAAAAATAAAATTTGAATTTTAAGAATAATAATTACAATTATATTAATAGTAATAATTTTATGAATTTAATTTTAAATAATAAAGGTACTAATAAAAATTTATTATTAATTATATTAATATTTTTTTTAAATAATAATAATATTATCAACAATTATTAATTATATAAATATTATTATCTACACAATATTATTATTATTATTACATTTTAAACATTTCACTTATTTCATTTACATAAAATTTCATTTATTTCAAATGATATACATCTACATGGGAACCTGGGCCGACTGTGCGGCTACCGCCAATCGTGCGGTGCCCGCGCACCAGTCTGAAACCCACTGAAGTCATTAAACGTCAAATTTTTTTGAACTAGGACCCAACCCAAACCTTGACGTGCGTAACCAAATACAAGGAATAATAAAATAAAAAATGAATTTAAAAGTCAGGGTGTGAAATATTCCATGACAAATAAAATGATATTTCAACTCTTCGAGATGAATTTGTATTGAATAACATCAACGTAAACACAGACATAGGATTTTAGAAGGGTCGTCTGCATGCTATCTGAAAAACTTGATGAACACTCTAACTCCATCTCCATATTCGTTTGTGAAACGATTAGTGCACATCCATTTTCAATTCATATACATCCTATTGAGTCTATAAATGATTAATTTTATACAATATATAAATAAATACACATAATATATTCATTATCAAAATTGAAATTTATACACAATTATAATAATGAAAATATAGATAATTTCTACTAGAACATCTGATTGCCTAGATATTCCAAATCCAATAATAAGAGATTTTGGAATTTTAAATAATAGAGGGAGATAAAGGAAGATAATAAATGACCTTATCATTAAACTTTATAGGTGTAAACCGGAATATGGAAAACGTAATGACCCTAGCATGAATTACCCAAACAACACCAGGTCATATCATCTTATGACCTATAACACACCTAAAAGTCACTAAATGATGGTTTAAAAATTGGGTGTAAAAACCCATAAATGGGATGTGGTCCCCCCAAATAGAAACAATTAGTACCACATGTCAAAAAAATTGTAGCATGACCCTTAAGGTTAATGGACATGCATATCCAAAATCATCATTACCTGATATAGGAATACCTGTTAGACAAATAACTATAGAAATAAATGATTAAATAACTATATAGACACACATACATGTAACGCCAGTATAAAAACTCACTCACTTATACTCTATAAGAAATATCAAATAGAAAAAAAATCTGATATTCAAACATAATGTGAACTAAAGGCACCATAATGATTCAAAAAGTGAAGGTTTGATGTGATAAAACCTCATGTGTTTAACTGGGGATGACCCCTTTAAATCTACTCAATACAAAAACTATAGACCATAGTGTATTCTAAGAGGAACTAGATCCTATGATACATATAAACAATAAGAAACATACATCAATCCACTAAATTGTTTCTTAAAAAATAGCCTCTGAAGCTTCATGTCCATTGAGGTGTCCATGAAAGGTTTCAACATATATATAATTAATAGGGAACCACCAATGTGCCTCAAATAAGTAGTCAATAAACAAGAATATACATGAAGATTTCTAAATATTTATATACATATATGAAAAAATTATTTAGTAAGAAGGTACAAAAATAGTAGTAAAATAAAAATGAATAAATCCAAGGTTCAATGTCATATATAAACAACAGATGATACATTGATAGTAAATACAAATAACAGACCACAAATCGTTCCCTAAACAATGGATCACAAACAAATCTTAAACAACAGATCATAAAAAAATCATAGAAGAAGAAACAAAAAAAGAAACCAAAAGTACATAAAGAAAATTGGAAGACCTACCTCGATAGGATAAAGAAAATACAAGACCCTCTTCGGATGTCAGATGAGATGTTCAAAGGTAATCGAGTGGTGTGATTTGACCTTTGATTGATTGAGGAGGAGCGCTGACAGTAGGTGGATTCCACAGAAAGCTTCTATATCATGATGGGTTCTCAAATGGTTAATGTTTTTAAAATATATCGAGACACATTATTAGCACTAATCTTATAGTGCTGATAAATGTTCATTTTATCAGCTCTTTGTTTAGTGCTGATAAATCCTCATCTTTATCAGTATAAAAAAATGGTGATAAATATTCTTTCATCAGTGCTTATTACTGAAGCGCTGTTAAAGTATTTATCATTATAATTATAAATAAAAATTAGTAAATATTTATAAATACTTAATAAATATATATAAATATAAATATATTAAATATACTCCTTTTTAAATGTATTTATTACAATTTTATAATTATTTATTTATAATTATAGAAATATTTTTAAAAAATATGATTTATATCATTATATATATTTGTATAACTATGCATATATATATTTAATAAATATATATATGAATATAAATATAGTAAATATAATCATAATTTAAGTAAATTTATTATAAATTTAATAATTCTTTAAATATAAACAATTATTTATTTATAATTATATAAATACTTTTAAAAAACATTTATTTTTTTATAATTATAAATATATAATTGTATAAATATAGTGAATTTACATTTATAAATATATTTATTTATAAATATTTTTTTACAAATATTTTTTTAACATTATTAATGAAAATCTAATTTTGAGTGCATGATTATATGTACAAAATGAGTGGAATTGAATAAATTAAGAATATATGTACACTTTAATAATAAAAATAAATAAATAAGTTCTATGTGAGTGCATAATTTATATAAAAATTCATTAATTACATATATGTGAAATCAATATAACACACATTTGATCTATATTAAATAAAAATATCAAATGAAATTCAATTATATGGTGAGTACTATGAAATTAGTTAATATTTTTAATTCATATTAATTTTTAATTATATACCATTACTCAATAAATATAAAACAATTTAATTTAAAGTGCATAAATATTTTTTAATATATAAATCATATTTATATACATTAATATATATCTATATATTTAATATATACAATTTAATAACAATAATTATCAAAATTATATAATTAATAAAATGTATAATATTTAATAATGTATAATCAATCAATTCATTTTTATCAATAATTATTTAATTAATAAAATTTGTAATAATTTTGTAATAATTTTTTATTATTTTTTTATTTTTTTATTTCATTTTATCAGCACTAAAAATGTGTTGATGAAAGAAATATTTATCAGTGCGAAACATAAAGCGTTGATAAAGTGTACCCTTTATTAGTACTAAAAATAAAGTCCTGATAAAGGATACCATTTGTCAGCGCTAAAAATAAAGCGCTATTAAAGGTTTGCTTTATCAGCACTAAAATAAAATCACTAATAAAAGGTTAAATTTATCAATGCTTTCTTTAGCACTAATAAATATTCTATTTATCAATGTTTTCTTCTAGCGTTGGTAAATAATCATTCTGTTAAAGGCATGTTTTGTAGTAGTGGGGTTGGGAACTAGCATTGGGGGTATAATAAACATACAGATGGGATGGATTACCATCTAATAGAACATTCATAAGAAGGAGATAAGAAATACACAACAATAAATGCCTACTCAGATATATAAAAGTAATACCATGTACATACATATAATGTCATACAAACTAAACAATTTAAAAAGAGAACTACATGTACCAAAAAGGTAAACACAATAGTGAACAAAAATACCAAACAAATCCTACAAAACCATGAGTACATATTATCCAACCGAATCTACAACCTACTCATGTAGCCCTAAAAATAGTTTATATATATATATATATGTTGATTATAATAGGTATACTTAGCTGAATCATCCCTGGAGCTTCTCATGCAAAGGATAAAGAAATCCTATTAAACCCTAGTTAATAACAAGAGAAACCAAATCACCATCTAAATAGGTATACTATGTTCTCAACCACATTATGGTTATCCCCCATCAATTATCACATACTAGATATCATATATTATAGTAATAAAAAAATAAGGGTACCCAAATACCACTTCCCAACTAGGTTTCAACACTTCCCCAACGTCATACATCCCAATCCATAGCTCTCTAAAAGAAGCCATCTTGAAGACAACTAGTCTCAAGAATCATAATATGTATCTCGTGCATCATATCATCTCATAAAACCATCCATATCTCCATATATTAATTGATTGGTTTTGAGGATCCCCCACAACCTGTATATTGTGTATCATACATCAAGTATTATACCTCAATCCATCACAATACATACATTTTGTAATGTACCTCAAGTCATCTCATCACACACACGTCATACCTATAATAAAACTTTTGATAATATTTTTGGAGATACAAGTCTGTGAAATAACCACAACTTATTACATCCCTATACACATATATATGGGAAACTAACCACTATTCATACCAGTGCATAATAATCTAAAAATAAGTGTGTGGGGCCAGAGGGGGATGTAAGTAATCCTCCCCTCACCAATATAGAAGTTGGAAAAAACACCCTCCCAAAATATATTGGGTGTTAGTCACCCAACCGACATGGGTGGGGTAGAATATAAAATCAAAAACATAAATCATATAATATAGCTCATAACAATAGCATGGAAATAACCTAGTCCTAGTCTAAAATGCATCTATTATCACTCAGAAAACTGGATTCCACTACTAAGGACAAGATTTCCTATAAGTACACAATAATTTAAGGATATATATTTAATTTACTTATTTCCTTTTAACATATCATTTAATTAATTAATTAATTAACAAGAAATTAAATTTTTTCAAAATTACATTCCATTTACCATCAGTTAGAATTAACTTAAAAAACACTTTATCATCCTTGGGTGAATTCCATTACATCCAGGAATAATCTAACCAAGTCTATGTTTTATCATGATTTAACATCTTTTTTTTTTCATTCTATTGAGAACCAACCACATTGGTTAAAACATTTATTATTATTTTATGATTCCATAATTTCAAGTACTCTAGGAAAACCTCCTAAGCTACTATCAAAGAGATGTATAACCAATAACTTCTAACTGACTCAATTACTAAGGAAAGGAATGTAGATAGATAAGAAATCCTACCATCCGAAATTTAGAAATATAATTAAAAAAACAATTACATGTTTTATCATAACAACAAGTAATTACATCTTCAACCCATTCGATCATCTCAGTGCCATCCTTTTCACCATTATTCACATCACCATGTATCTCACCATCATAGGTTCTATATTCCACAACAACGCTGAGGCTCCCCGCCCATATCTCATCAGCCATACTAGGATCACATGACATCACATAGCTAGGCTCACTTCTTGAGAAACATAGGAGGAAGCCAACAACCATCAAGGTCACTAGGGAAACTAGTCCCTAAAAAGAATTTTTTCCTTTTCATGAAAATGGTCTCACTTGGACCCAAATATAATGCACCCATCCTTTATAAGAAAATATGAACTCTCATCCCCAAACACAATCCATTCATCCTTCATAAGTAAATAGGAAATCTTAGTCCCAAAAATTATATTTATCAAATAATCTGTTTTATTCCATCTTAAATTAAATGATTCAATTATGACATGTTATAACTATGGGTAACCTAAGTCATATGCTATCAAAAGCTATTAAATTATTTAAACATTATCCATAAAATCATTTACAGTTTCATCAAACTAAGATAAGAATAATTCTAATTTAACATTCCTTTTATTATTATCCACAATAATAATTATAACATGATATTATTTATCCAGTTCCATTGGCACATAGAAGAACAAATTCAATTTGAATGTGAATTAAGAATCAATTTGATTACTATAAAAATGAAACAATTGATTCAGTAAACATGACTCTTTAAATTATTTACACTACCAACCAAATTAATAGCTTTATATTCTTTACCAATTTCAAAAAACAAAACATCAAAACCCAAAGCATAAAATCAATCTAAAAAATAATAAAAATAATGATAAAAAATAAGATATATAACACACTATCAAATAAATCAAGAGGCAAACTTTTATAACAGTGTAATAACAAAGAAAATATCTAAACATAAAAAAATTATTTTCATTATTCGATTTATACTTTATTAGGGTTAATTCAACCACCACCCAAATAATACAAAGCACGAGGACTTGAAAATTTCACTTAAAATAAAATAGAAGAAATGATACCCTAGCATAAATCTTTCAACATTATTAGAATTTAAATAAAAATAAAAGATCAACTTAGATATATGATCACCTCTCCAATAAAGAAAATAAGATCCATTGAGGTTTCCATGAAATTAATTCATGAAAATAATAATAATTAAACTCCATTATAATGACAGGGATAAAACGATATAATATGGAAAGATGAAATGGGAGTAAAAATGATCGAATTGACAAAAAAATATAAAAAATAAAGGAAGAACTAACCTCAGATCACCATAGACTGAACATGGGAAAAATATTATCAATCCCTATCAAAATAGGGCATCAAAAAATTCAGAAAAAAATACATAGTGACTAGTTTTTGAGAGAGAAACATGGGAGAGAAGTGGGTTCAGATGGGTGTTCAGGTAATTAAAGACACCCTAAAAAACACCACACCATGACATAATTTCCATGAACCATGATGTGGGATGGGATGTCATGGGAAAAACTATAGTGCAACACTAGGTACCATGTCATAGCCTGAAAAATAAAATACATGTCCTAGATCCATAGTGCTCTACATTACATAGATCCTATTTTATAAGGGAGGTATGATGGCGTAGCCAAAAACACCACACTATAAAACCCCACAACCCTAGAAGGAGACTATGCCACAAAAAAGATCTATAATGTAGGGGCGTTTAAATTTGAAGAACCAATCAAATTCACCCTTAATAACCCTACATTATAGTCAATATCTCCACACCATAGAATCCATCCATCTTATACCACAACCTCACTACATGGAATAAAAAACTATTTGGACTACATTTTAGCCTACCTCCACGACGTAGCCAGGAAAAATGGAAATGTCTCTAAAATCCTCCCTCAAGCCCACTTACACTACATCCAGCCACATTACACCATAGAATCCATTCATATAGTTTATCCTAAGGATATATGGAACAAAATAATTGTTAAGGTAATATTTTAGTATAGACCCCTATTTCCTTTCCAAAACACCTTGGAACATTTTTGAGACACCTCGAACCCCAAAAACTCACAAAGGAAGGTCTATTAGGATCTTGTCCCATAAAATATAATTTAATTCGATTTCTAAATATGCTTAAGCATCATATTAGGGTCTGAATTTAAAATATATCAATTTAATTTTATAGATAAAAATTACACAACTCTTATAAAATTAATTCTATAAAAATAACCTTTTTATAAGTTAAAACCGTGAAGATTTTTTAAATAACAATATCATTATATTAATTTCATTTCACATTCAAAGGAAAGTGACTCCAAAAGTGGAAAATAATATAGAGTGAATTATCCTTGTTTGATCTATCTTCAACCACTCATTTGGGGGTATGTTTTGGTCCTTTACCCCTTTGATTTTACCTTTTACACTAATTTACTTTAACCCTGATAACTTATTATCTAACTTGGTAACTTATTTTGATGCCTAAAAATAAAAATATCCTTATTAACTAATTTTTATATTTTGATTAAAAATAAGAATTAAATTTTATAATATTAAATTTCTAATAATGATAAAAATTAATTTTAAAATAACAATTGTAGATAGTATAGAAAATAATTTTAGAAAAAAAATAACTTAGGTTCCAAAATATAAAACATAGGTTTCTAAATTTACTATAATATTTTTAAATATATAATTTAACTTCTTAAGTTCATCTTTTTTCAAGAAATCAGTTTCATAAATATTAGGTTGTGCTTATATCCTAATGATGCAATAAAATTCATAATATTTGTAAAAATAGTATTTTACCAAATTCTCCTAAAAATAAATCTGTTTATAAAGATACATGAAATACATCCTCATATAATTTTGATATTTTATTCAAAAAACAAATTTAATCTTTAAAGTAAAAAATTATAAAATTTAGTTATTTAATCTTTTAAAAGAAAGAAAAAAATGATAAAAACAATTTTCATAAAAATGGATTCTTTAAATATAAACTATTTTTATTCTTATTTATTATCAATTACTAATTAAATTATGGTTAAAATATTATGAATATCAATAATACATAATATCATTATTTAACCATAATATATATTGTTTCTTGAAATAAAATAGTACAGTGTATAACAATGAAATTTTAGAAAAAATACATTTTTAAGCATAAAATAATCTTATTAGTTGTTTAGATATACTAAATAAATTTCATCACTGAATTATTATTAAAAGTGACCTTTAATTGTATTTCTACATATATTTTATAATGAAGTTTCCTCTGTTTATACCCTCAAATTAAACAACATCTTAACAATAACTGTATTTAATAATTTTATTTTATTTTTTTATAGTTTATTTCTTGTTTTATTTTTCACGTGAAACAAGCTTATAAAACATTGTATTTATATAAATGAATCTTAATAATAAAATCAAGGGTTTTTACAATTATGAACAAATTTTTTCTAATCCACTTATCAATCCAAAAAAAGTAATGTATAAAGCATTACACATTATAGGGAATATCTACCCAAAGATTCTAGTAATGTCAAATCCAACATTATCGTAAGTCTAATCCTCAATAACACTTTTTCTTAATATTCAAAAAATTCAATTGAAAATAAAACATGTGAATAATGTATAAAAAATTATCAATCTAATGAATTCCAATAGACGTATTCCATTTACCCAAAAAAAAAAATCCAATCCACTAAGAAATTTGTTAAAAATCTACTTAATAAAAAATTATTTATAACATAATTAAAATTTAAAATTCAAATTCACAATTTATTGAAAAAATCCATGATAGATGAAATTTCATTAAAAAATTTCCACTGACCACCAATTAATTCAAGGTGATGAGAGAAAAATCATGGGGAAAATGTATATAAATTGATTCAAACAATATTTCTAACAATTAAAGGATCTTAGAACTTTATAAATTCTAAGAATCATAGTGGTTTTTTATTTCTCGGATGCTATGATTTATCTTGGTGAAGCAATTAATGTGACAACTCAGTCAATTTTCTATACATTATAGGTTAGATAATAAATTCCCATTAGAATTGTAGTTTAGTTTCTAAATAGAAGTAAGAGATACAAAATGGGTGTATTAGATGATGTGTTAGGTATTTTTAAAGATTTGGTGTTCCACAGTAACTGCAATTTAATTAAAATGGGGGATGAAAAAATAAATGGGCGTGAAATACAATTTTTTGTAGGCCATTTCTATAATATATAAAAATAATAATCAATGAAAATAATAGAACCTTACTCCTTTAATTATATGGTAATTTTTTTTATAGTATATTTATAGATGTTATTAAATTCACTTTAGAGAAGAACTCTAACTTCTCAGTGATTTTTTTGATGTATTCCTCATGATCAGTGACATTTAAAAATCATATATCATGAATTCTATTCTTTTTATTCTATTTTTAATATTTTTTTGTGGGGAATTATCCATAAATTATTTCATTTGTGTTGAAATATTCCATGTATGTGTGTATATTGATGATTTCTTACATCTTGTGAGTTGTGAAACCATCAATGGTTCCATAATGAATATTGGTATTGACTTTCCCATTGAAGTGGGAAACATTGAGTGGATAGGTTGTATACATGAGAATATTCCATTAAAATTATTTCCTTCTATTATAAACCACCCTTCTATTGAATTATAAATTCTTCCTAAAAACTTAAAATATGAATCAAATAATAATTTTGAAAAATTACATATCATTAGTTTTAGTATCTTCTCTTCAGAGCAAGTATTAAAACTATTTTAACTTTTGAGATAGTGTAAAAAGAAAATTGGATATGCATTTGTTAATAACCCCTATATTATCCCATATATATTCATGTATATAATTCTATAATAATAAGAAGATAAAATTGTTATGTAACCACAATTCCAAAAAAACACACCCTTCTTGACATTGTCAAAAAGAAAAAAAGAAAAAAAGAAAAAAACTGCATCTAGAATTACATATCCCATCTCTAAATTTAAATGGTATATTCCAATAAGAAATATTCTAAAAGGCTGGTCTTAAAGTTGTTCATAATGAGTATAATGAATTGCACTAATAAAAAATATTCCTTTAACAGTGCTATAATTGGCCATTATTCACGCTAAAAAAGAAATGGCTACTACAGCGTGGTTAAATAGCATAGGTTTTTATAAATTCTAGAAAATAAATGATAAAGGGGTGTTTTATTAGCATTGATAAAGAACCATTTATCAACTCTTTTAGAAGTTATGACAGAAGATACCATTTATCAATGCATTTATTTAGTGATGATAAAGGGGAATTCTGCAGTGTGATGTTATAATATGCTACAACACCAAAAAATTGGGCGTACTTTAGTGTGATGTAACATCACACTACATAACCAGAAATAGAACCATAAATTAGAAAAATCAGATAAAATATACAATTTAAATGAAAAAAATTTCCAACATAGATACAAGAAAAAACACTATTATATAGAAAAAGTACACGCCTATATAAAAGAATAATCCAACCTTGTTTGAGAAAAATAAAACACCTATATAAGAAAAATATTCCTATGTTAGTAATAATATAATGAAATAAATTAAATATAAAGTGTTAATTTTAAACTAAACATTGATTCATTCCAGGAAAACTATGTTTCAAATTGTTTTTCGGTTGATTTTTCCACATCACATACCATTTATTGTTCATATTCAATTATTGTATCTATAAAAATTAACTAAATATGTATATGATAAAAATGATAAGGAAATTAATTAAGTAATTGTAGATAAAATTGTGAGAATACAATCTAGGTTTTTTTTCTCTGTTTTGGCAATGTGATTCACGTTTACAACTAAAATGACACTCATATATTGAAAAGATTCCCTTGGACTCATATTGTCTACCCTGAGAATCATATTTAGTTGTGGATGATTCCTAAACATCCCAAATGAAATATGGATCATTTCCATAAAGTATCAAAATAATCTGAATTCATTTCCTTAGTTTTAAGTATTCCACTTCAATTTTTTACTAAAATGTCATTTTAAACTAGAAACACGTAGTTTGAGTCATACCGGTTGTATCCTATGAGAGTTTAAAGTAAAAATAATTCCTACATGTAAAAAATTAATTATGAATCATTTTACTAAATTATTAATATGATCCAAGAACATTATCCCATTTTTTAGTGAGTGAGAATTTTTTGTATTAAAATTTCAACTTTAAACTAAGAAAAGACACTTTGAGTCATATCAGGCACATCGTGTATCGTATTGAGGAGTGGATGATTTTTACATGTCAAAAATTATTTATGGATCATTTTACTAAAGTAAAAAAACAATATGAATGTGTTTTCTCCATTTTGAGTATTCAATTGTCTTTTTTACTAAAATTAATGCTAATTTTGAATAAAAAAGATTCACTTTGAGTCATACTGGTCACACTGTTCGTCATATTGATGTGGAGATGATTCATACATGTCAAAAATAACATATGGATCATTTTATCAAAGTATAAAAATAATAAAAATATTTTTCCTTGGTTTTGAGTATGCCACTTGTGTTTTTTACAAAAATTTCATTTTAAACTGGAAACACACAATTTGAGTCATACAGGTCACATCGTGTACAAGTTTAATATGAGAATAATTCTTTCACATCAAAAATTAATTATGAATAGTTTTACTAAATTATAAATACAATACAAGTGTGTTTTATCTATTTTTAGTGAGTAACAATGTTTGTATTAAAATGTCAATTTTAAACTCATAATAGATACTTTGAGTCATACCAAGAACATTGTCTATAAGATTGAGTTGAGACTGATTTATACTAATAAAAAATTAATTATGGATGATTTTTCTAAAGTATAAAAGCAATATTAATTCTTTTTCTTAGTTTTGAGTATGTTAGTTGACTTTTTTACTAAAATTAATGTTAATTTTGAATAAAATGATGCACTTTGAGTAATAAAGATCTCATCATATATATAATTGAGGTGCAGCTAATTCCTATACACCCAAATGACTTATGGATCCATTTACTAAATATAAAAAGAAACCAAATATATTTCCTTGGTTTTGAGTACGCCACTTGTGTTTTTTTCCAAAATGTCATTTTAAAATAGAAACAAACACTTTGAGTCATACATGTCACATATTGTGTGGGTTTGATGTGAGACTAATTCCTATAAATCAAAAATAAATTATGAATCTTTTTCCAAAATTATCAGGGATATATGAGTGTGTTTTATTATTTTTTATTGAGTGACACTTTTTTTATATTAAAATGTTAAATTTAAATTGATAACATACACTTTGAGTCGTACTAGTCACATCATGTATTATATTGAGGTGCCACTGATTCATACTTATCAAAAATAACTCAGGGATCATTTTCATAAATAAACAAATCAATATAAATTCATTTTCTTAGTTTTGAGTATGTATGTTTTCTTTTTTACTAAAATTAATGTCAATTTTGAATAAAAAGACACACTTGGAGTCATAATGGTCACACCAAGTGTTTGATTGAGGTGTGGATATTTAATACACATCCTAAATGAATTATTTATCTCTTTAATAATGTATCAAAACAATCTAACTGTGTTTTCTCAGTTTTGAGTACGCCACTTTTATTTTTTTACTAAAATGTCATTTTAAACAAGAAACATGTAATTTGAGTCATACAAGTCACATCGTGTGTGGGTTTGACATGAGAATAATTCCTACATGTCAAAAATAAATTATGAATTGTTTTCCAAAATTATCAAGATAACCTGAGTGTGTTCTCAAGGTTTTTAGTGAGTTATTTTTTTGTATTGAAATGTCAATTTTAAACTAATAATGGAAACTTTAAGTCATACCAAGATAATCATGTATCATATTGTGGGTATGATGATTCTTACACATAAAAAATGAATTATGGATCGCTTTACTAAAGTAAAAAAACAATCTGAATGCGTTTTATTGATTTTTTAGTATATTTTTTTTTGTCTTTTTTACTAAAATTAATGTTAATTTAAAAATAATCCAATTTTTTTTCTGGGCGATGATAAAATCTAACATAAAATCATAATTATTTATTCATAAAAATGGAAATATACCTATTCTAATGTATTTTTTAATGATAATAAATATGAGTTTTTTATTAATGAGCTTGTGAACATGGATCATTTTACATAATCAATGTGCACATTCATAAAGAATGTTTCATGTATGGATTTTAAAAGCATTAATGATATTATATCATTCATATAATTGAAAATTTAATAGCTAAAATAATTCCACCACCCACCAATGTGAAACCACTGTATTGTCCTTTCCTAAAAATTCATGATTTGGTCGATGAAATTTTTTATTTCTTTAGTTTTTATAGGTTTTGGATTAGGTTACAAGATTATTTTTCGAAGGGGTGTTCGTTTGGTTTTTTAGTTCTTCATGGTTTATTTTGGAGCGAGTTTTTAATTTTTAGGTATTTTTTCATAAGGTGGTTTTTTTCATTTGATTTCATGTTTCCTTTCACTCCAACCCTCCTCAATGACCACGATCTCTCAATGTTGGTTGTCCTACAATATTTCTATCATACACGTGAAGGATTTGGTGGTTTATTGCACACATATTTATTCAAACATTTAAGTTTGATTGTATACCCTTTTGATGATTTTATTGGTGTTGTATGACTCTCAAGTGACTATATCCTCAACTACAAAGACCATTTCTTTATAGTGTAGAGAAGTCAAGGGAAACAAACTTTATAATTTTTTTGGTTGTTTAGTTTTTTCATGGTGAGGGGTTTCATTCATACTTTCACAATGTATCTTATCTTAAGTGATAATATTATTCCCACTTTTCGGCAATTTTTCTCAAAATAATCATGGTATGATCCTCATAATACTCCATTTCACAACAATTTTATTATTATCAAGCCCACACATAATCTCCTCCACCAACTTGATCTCTGCCTTGGTCGCCACCTCAGCCTCCTCCTCTACCTTGGTCTCTGAATCCAACATTTCCTCTGCCTCTACCTTCGCCTCTACCTCTGCCTCTTCCTCCACCTATGCCTCTGCCTCTGCCTCCACCATTTCCCAAATTTTTTATTGTTTATAGATCTATGCTTATAAAAAATTGACTTCCTCTATCATACTTATCCTTGAGAAAAATATCAATAATAATATATAACTATTTTGATACTAATGTTTCACCCCCAAATATATTTCTAAGGTTATAACTCATACTAGATTATAAACATAGTAGGTAGTCATCTAAATTTGTTGTCAGAATACATTCTGAAAAAAGTTTAAACTTCCCACTCATCTATAAGAAAATTTGTTTCTTATTTTTTGTACAAAGGTTGACAAAAATCTTGATAGTACTGAGAAAATATAGAAAGAAAAATTATTATGAAATATATTTAATGAAATTGTAATTACCTTTGTAAATTACCTATTAGGGGGTTGATGGTCTTTTTATTCTTTATTATATCTCTCATAAATTTGAAAATACAATATCCACAATCGATTATATTATCTTTATTTGGTAATGGTATAAGCATTGAAAAAAATGATTATTTGTTGTTGAAATATTTTAATAGTTAGATATTTCTATATATACCCAAATTTTTTCCCATTTTTAGTAATCTAGAAGAGTTATCTCTTTAGGAACTGACTTCATGCCATTATTTATCCTGTATTTGGTAACCACCCCATCATAAAAAGATTATTGTTAAAACATAGACTGAAAAATATATTTTTATGTTAATCTATTAAATGTTGATTTTAGTGTATTAAAAATTCAAAATACTCATCAGTTGTGGTCAGTTGGTTGGATGTCCATGCATTAGATCCCAAAAATAAATATTTGGGGTTTCTAGATTGACTGTGAGCAACATCTATTGCTACCTAAAAAAACAAATATATAATGAAAAAAATATATGTTATGTGATTAGAGTGTAGAGTTTTACTTCTTCAATGTAGGCATCAAAAAGAGTCTATCGTCTAATGTTTTTTTATCAAATACTTTGAGTAACTCATCTCTTTGATTACCAATTTATTTATTATCCAAATTATTTTTTGGTGTAGAAATTATATAGTGATTAATGAATCCAAATCATGCTTCCCACGATCATCCATTTATATAGTATTGATATAAAAACCCGTAGAAAATATAAATAGTTAGTAACTTTTATAAACATTTTATCTCACTATTTGGATAGAAGTATTATAAAAATTTACCTTATGTATGTATTCACAAATGATATTACTAGACATTCATGCTTGGTAATATCATTTATAGTCACAATACCAATTAATTCAATCGTGAATTCTCCATATATGTATTTTTCATATGGAATGTAATAAATATTTTCACCTTTAAAAGTGGTATCTTCTTGATGTTTTAATGATAATAAATGTTTCTCTAGAACTATTGGGGAGAAGGTACTTTAGGAATATCATTTTTATTTCTTGTTAAATTAACTAGATTTTCTTGATCCGACCTTCCATTTCCCCACTATTTTATCTATATATAATATCATGACTCACTTTAGACCTTTTATCATCAACTGTTATAGGTTTTTTATATGAAAAAGTTTCTTAAATATATACCTAAAGTATCATTATAAGATTACATGACCATTATATGAGAGATCAAATATCATCATTGACCATTGTAACATCCTAATCATCATGTGGAACATGAAACTCAATAGTTTACTAATTAGATAATTTAACCCCCACTCTTATGTGATCTTTTGGGAGGTGTTTATTTTGTATCTTGTCTCCTAGAATATTATACATTTACACAATGCAACAGTGAGGTTCATGGTTATTGACAGATAAAAATCAAATACAACTATACGCTATATATTTTTTTGTAAATAATGTTATTGGAAGTTCTTTTATTTACATTTAGGAGAAAGAGTAATGAAGACATTAATTACCCTAGGTAAGTTATGAGGTTTTGTGGAATGACTATCCTCAAGGTTTTTTTGTTCATGTGTGTATATTTGTTCCACCGCTAGTTCTCTTTGATCATTTCTCATACATTTGTCTTCCAAACTAGAATGAACAATAATTTCATGTCGTGAGACCATTTTTGTCTAAAATCATCTCACCATACAATATGTATCTTCATGTGGTTTTATCTTTATGGAAAATGTTCGAGGAGAGTCTCTAAAAACAAATCCTATAACAAAAACCTATTGTTATAGCTGCTTCAAATATTATAAAAGTTGATTATATTCCAGTACGATCACTACTGATTATTGTCAAAAAATAATTAAATAAAGAAAATATGAAAATAAATAGATATTTTTATGTAATACTATTATAAATAATAATGAATTACAATTATGTCATACTTACACATGTTACCCAAACTGTTTTTTTGTTTTCATCAATTAGTTTACCCTCATTATTTACATGATCCTCCTTCTATAGCACATGACATGGAATGAATGTGGATTCAGATTTTGATTCATCAATATTCATATAAAAAAGGAACATATGATGTTTCATATCACATAATTAAATTTTTTTTTTAATTTAAAATACATAATAATTTCTTCTCTAATGAATAATACCTCATCCTTGCTTTGTAATAGGGATACATTGGTTTTGATGCATGCTATTTGTTTTTATCACTCTTTTTTTTGTTTAATAAATTAACAATTTTGAATCATGTTGGATAAAATAAGTAACTTCAAATAATATATTATAAACCGCAATGCACTGAAATTATTTCTTATTGTGACGATTGATGAAATAATTCCATGTTTCCTAGTTTATAATGAATTCATAACTAATTGGTAGGCATGCTTTAATTTTTCCTAATAATCCCTAAGATGTAACTTCATAAAAAGAGTCTTGAAGCCTTTATGCGATTTTCATGTGTCTATTAATACAATTTCTAATGAAAATATTCTAAAATAAATGAACTCTACAAAAAATAATGAAACATAAATCAATGTTTCATTATAGATTTTTTTGGTAAAATAGTGAAAGTATATCATAAAATTTCCATTATGTCTTTCTAAAGGATTTTCTTCCTTACAAGTTGGACATGGAGCCAAGAATCAATATCAATCATTGCATTCATCTTCATTATAACCC
Organism: Viscum album; assembly: GCA_963277665.1. NCBI lineage: Eukaryota > Viridiplantae > Streptophyta > Magnoliopsida > Santalales > Viscaceae > Viscum > Viscum album. Next base: position 2,133,002,374 of record OY728156.1, on the reverse strand, counting down.
CAAGATAACTACTAAAAATTTAAATTTCGGGGTAAACAGGTTGGTCATGTTAATTCCAACCAACCTAAAATTTTACACCCTAACCTCTTTCATTGATAATTTTATTCAATACTATGATTTTGAACCTTTGTTGTTTTTTCATCAATATGTTGTTGATCCCTTAATAATTCTTTAGTTTCATCATCAATAGTATGTTCTTCCTCAAGATTGGTTACATCATCATGTTTAGAAGACATTACCTACATGAGTAGTCAAACATTTAATTTTTCTTTAATAACAACAATGTAAACAAGGATAAAGGATTTGATAAGGGTCACATGTATGTTCTATTGAAAAATTGATGAATTCTTTAACTCTATCTTCATACTCTTATGTCAAATTATTAGAATGAATCCATTTTTATAGAATTGGTTAATTGAATTTAAGAATAGAATTATACCACTATAAAAGGTGTTATCCTATGAATTCATACAAAGGTGAAACTTATAGACAAATTTCATCCTCATTAGATTCATATCCTGAACATTTATTATTTCATACTCTTGATTGATACTCATCCCACATATCTTATGGACATATACCTATTTTTCTTGAACTAATCTAACCAAAATTAATCACATACCAGGCCCTGGTGATCATTTTGGATGAGTACTGCTCAAAGTAGTTCAAACAACATATAAAAGTTGGGGGATGAGTCTCAAGAAAAAAAATGAAATAATAACTATTCAAGAGATGAAGTTGGTGAGGATTAAGTTTGTCTCCTTAAAACTGTTTAAAATTACCACATATTAATTTAAAATTTAAAATCATATCTCAAAATTATAAAAAGTTCCTTGAAGCTACCATGATAACATAAAATAACCCCCCTTGAGCTTCACTGACTTTAATCTATCTTACTATTCTTTTTCCCTCATTAGTATCTCAAATGTAAGAGCTCTATATCCACTGAGGTTCATGTGTAGGGTGTGACTATAAAAATAAAAAAGTAAATACTAATTGAACCCCTAAAATATACAATGAATATATTTGAGTATATTTTCAAGGTAGTAAAACTCAAAATACCCATGTAAGTCAAGTCATTCTGTACTAACCAGTACACCCTAATAATAAAATTTTCTGACTTTATTTTATACCAGTGAATTATACTAATCACACAATATGTTTATATAAGGACTATTACCTAAAATTCAAATCATTTCACAAATAAGAGGTTACCATTTGAATCATATGAGAAGAAAAAAATTATCTTCCTCTGGAAATAACCACATCACAAGTTCCATGATATTTGGCTTAATACCCATAGCATCAAAGACTACCCCTTAAAATAAACTATCACATGCACTTATTACATCAAAATCATGAAATGGGTATAACATAGACATTTTTCATAGTATGAAAATTTTAAATATGGGGATTTCATAACATTATCGGTTCCATTAGGAAATAACCACTTAATGGGTTCCAAAATACATTAGTTAAACCTAAAATCTAAAAAACCATAAATAAAAACAAAAAAACACAAATGTCACATAAAACTCACCCTAGCCCTAGATGAATCATGATTTTTCCTATAGTAACTCACATTCTAACATACCATACCTAGCCCTTACATAAACCCTTAAACTTATTAATTTTTTTAAAAAAGTTTATCCAATTTATACTCTAAACACACTCATATTAAAAAATAACCTAAATGAAATTTGAATTATGGATTAAAAAATATTATGTATCAAAAGTGAATAAATAAATATTCAAATCCAAATGGATATAAATTCTGATTCCCCTAATATATAAAATTGGATATTCCCTAATCTATTAATTTTTCTAAAACATTATTTTTTCTCCCCAAACTTAACCTAAATACTAGATTCTTCTATACTTTTCAACAACCCTATTTGCCTAAATGAAGGCCCATATGACATCCACTCAGAGTCATTTACTTTCACTAACAAGAATTTCATGTTTTCCACTTCCTCTAAAATGTTTATTTTTTTTGGAATTTCTTTCTAATTAAATAGTTTTAATGTGTTGGAAATACTTTAGTGGGATTTTATTTTAGTCAATCGAGGTTTTATAAGAAAAAATTCATCATGTTTCATTTTTAGAATGTTTTATGAAAATTTTCACTACAATTGGAGTGTTTGGAGGAAAATAAAGCTGATTAAATGTATTCAAATTAGATGAATATCATAAAGCTAGATGGTATTTTTTTCTTTCAAGTGATGATTTTTATTTATTTGATCAAATTTCACCCTTTTATATTGTTTCATGAGGTAAAATGATATACTTATCCATAGAATAATTCAACTAAAAACAAAACTTGAAAGAAAAAAGAATTGGATTTGTAAATTGAGGTGTTAAACAAGATATTAAATGTCATAAAGAACATGGAAAATTAAGGTGATGTAGATGTTAAGAAAAATATTGAGGGAATCATAGAGTTGTTGGGTAAAACTATATAAGACCTTGATAGAAAAGAATCATTGATCTAAACATTAAATATATAGTAATTATTCAAGGATTTGTAAATACATTATAATAAACTCGATCTGTCTGTCATCCACTATATTTTACAATCCTTGAATAATGACTATATATTTATTGTTTGGTTCAATGATTCTAGTCCATTGAGGGAATCCTTCTTTTCTATCAACCACTCTAGTATTTCCTCCATCTATTTCATAACTTCCATGTCACCTTCATATTCCATGTGCAACACAACTATTAATGTCTCATTTAACCCCTCAATTTCCAAATCCAATGCCTACTATCTATCGATTTGTTTTCCTAGTTGAATTAATCTAGGAAAAATCCCGTTTTTTCCCTCTCGAAACAATATAAAATGGTAAAAATTGATCAAATAAATACAAAACATTGACACTTGAAAGAAATAAAATACCATATAACCTTTTTATCTTTAGCTAATTTGAATAAATTTTTATCAGATTTGTTTTTATCCAATGACACTGATTAAAATGAAAAATTTCTGAAAATAATTTAAAATGGAAACATGATGATATTTTTCTTATAAAACATCTATTGATAGAAATAAAATCCCACTAAAACTATTAAAACATGTCATTTAAATATATATACATTATTTAAGGATTAGTAAATTTAATTTTCCATACCTTATACATTTTTTTGTTTTATATTACCCTTATATATACTATTTTTTTTACTCTTTTTGAAGTGTATTTGGATTATTTTGGAAACATATATTCATACATTCTTAAAATAGTTAGGCTACATTTTGAAAAAATTACTGAGATCTGCTTATAAAACCAATGATAAGTGTTTATTTATAAGTGTTTTAAGGTCACTTGTAATGGATTTATTTTGGGTAGGACTTAGAGGAGTTACAAACTTCTATTGGTATTGGTGTGAGGTATATGGGATATCTTGAGAACCAGAAATTTCTCCAAGATTCTAAGTGAAATTATCCTAAATATGAAGATGAAAGCAGTGATAGATAGATCTACTCATATTGGTAGGAATACCTTTGAGAGTGAGATTGGTACAATTTTAAATTTATCAAGGTTGAAGGGGAAGAGAGTAAAAATGTGTGTTCGGCATTTTTCACAAAAAAATGTGCAACATGAGTATTTTTAGAAGGTCAATCAATATATTAGTATTCTATTATAAGTATAATTAACTGTGGAGTTTTAATATGATCCAATGTGGTTGCAACCACATTAAAATTAAATTTTTATAACGTGTTGTGAAAAGATACCCAGTGAGTCGTATAAGAAAATGATTGTCAAGAAACCAAACAAATTCATTATCTATGTTTTGATTAATTTTAAGGTGTGTTTTTTGGTGTTCTCAGGTAGTAGTAAATGAGGAGGATGAAATGATGAAAGAGTTGAAGAATGGGTTGTTAGATGCGGTATTCAAAGACATGGAAACAACTTTGACAAAAATTATTGAATACGATATGAGAGAGAGGTATGTCATAAATGAATATTGGAACCAAAATGATGGGAGGAAGGATAGTTTGAAACAGGGAGTCCAATCCATCATCAATAGATGGAAGGAAATCAAGTTTCTAAGGAAATATTAAATAAAGTTAGTGGAGGTTACTTGTACTGGAGTATTGAAGTATTATAACTTTGTTCAAGACAGTAACAATTTTCATGCAAGATGCATGAAAATGTAGAATTTTATGCATAAAGTGTATTGTATTGTATATATATCTTACCAAAATGAATCCTTATTTACAAAACATTATTTTTGAAACTCATAGTACTTTATATCATTAACAATGATTATGAATTATTAATCCATAATCATAATAAAAAAACAATATCAAATAACACATAATTTTTACTCATGTTGCAAAGGTTGTATTACGTCCATTAAACATATAATTCAAACAATGAGAGAGGAGAGATGAGATGTGATGTATGGTTCTTCATTGTTAAAAACAATACTAAAACACAAACCACATAACCCAAAAAATCTAACAATTAGAGAGGAAAAGAAGAAAATAAAATAACTTAGATTCCAATCCTGATTTGTTCGAGAGAACATTGAGGAGTGGCTCTGGAAATAGGGGAGTTCCATGATAGCTTGAGAACCACGACTGAATGGGTCACAGTTAGGGTTCTTTTAAAAAGATCAAGGACACTTTTATTAGTTCTATCAAAAAAGCGCTGATAAAGAGCCCTTTTATCAGTGCTAAATTTATTAGTGATGATAAAAAGAGTCTTTATTAGCTCTAAAATAGTGTCGATAAAGGATTTATAATTATAATTAAATATAAAAAAATTTGTAAAAAATTATATAATTATATATATATTCTTTATAATTTTATAATTTTTTAAAAATATAATTATTTATTTAAAATTAAATTTATAATTTTAAAATAAATTATATTTTTAATTTATAATTATAAATACACAATCTTATAAATATAGTAAATATATTTGTAATTATTTATTTATAATTTTAAATATATTTATATCATTGTATATATTTATATAATTATATATATTTACAGTATATATATAAATATAAATACACTAAATATATTAATTATTTGAATATATTTATTATAATTTTATAATTTTTTAAATATAAAATTATTTTTTATAAATATATGAATAATAATTAAAAAATGTTTTTATATTAATATAATTATATATATATATATATCCCCCAAGGTGTTGTTCAGTGGTAGCTTCCCCTGTGGGTCAAATAAGGTCTCAAGTTCGAGTCTCGTACAGTACATCCATGCATTGTATGTTTCTTGCTTTTCTTTGTAATACAACCTCTTTCCATGAATAAATTAAGGTTTTGATCTCAACTTATATATATATATTATATAAATAAAAGTTTAAATATTGTATATTCATTGTTTAAATAAATTTATTATAATTTTATAATTATTTAAATATATATAATTATTTATTTGTAATTTTATAAATACCTCATTAAAAAATAATATATATTTATATTTAACGATTATTAAAATATAAATTTATAAATATAATAAATATACTTTTATTAATATATTTATTTAAAAAAAATTATTTCAAAAAATTATTTTTAAAATTATTAATGAATATATTGTCTTAAATACATGATTTTAAAAATAAGTCATATTGAATAATTAAAAATGAGTACACATTAAAAATATTGAAAAAATGGATAAGTTTTATTAAATAAATATAAATTATTGAAAAAATATGGATATATATTAAAATAAAGATGAATAAATATTGAAAATATAACAACATAGTAAATTAATGTATATAAATAAATGATAGAAAATGATTAAATTTAAAAATAAGAAAAAAAATTAAAAATTAAAAAAATTAAAAATGAATTCATAATACCTAACTATAATAAAATTAAATATAAATAAATAATATTTTTTGATTAAAAACATAATATATTAAATGTTTTCTTTGGGTCATGAATTGGGTGACCAATCCATGCCACCATTTTTATATAAAAATGTACATAATATTTTAAATATATCATGTTATAATGAAATTCTAAAATATACTAAAATATGAATTAATCATATAAATATTAGGGGTATGTGTTTCTATATGAGATTTCATTAATTGCATAAATATGTGTGTGTGTATTGCATATAAAAATGCTTTAATTATGTATATGTATGTGAAATCAATGTAATGAAATCAATGTAACACACGTTTGATATGTGCTAAATTGAAAAATAAAAAAAGCATTAAAAATGAATAATACATTAATATGTTTTTCATTATTACATTTTTTAATTTTTCTTATATTTATATTTAATATATATTATTTATTACTATATATAATTACTATATATATATATACTATACTTATTTATTTTTATTAATAATTGTTTTATTAATAATTTTTTAAATATATATTTTAATTTATTCATTTTTATTTTTTTTGTTTAATTACAACAATTTATTCATTTTATATATCTATATTTAATATATAATATTTATTAATATTTATAATATATATATATATATATATTAAATTTATTAATTTTTATAAAAATTTATTTAATTAATAAAATGTTTAATATTTTTCTTAATTTACCCTTTTTAAATTTTTATTTATTTATTTTATTTTATTCATTTTAAATATCTACATATTTAATATATACAATTTATTAATTTATACATGTATATTCATTGTATTCATTTTTAAGAATAATTATTTAATTAATAAAATTGTTAATATTTTTTATTTTTATTTGTTTATTTATTTCATTTTATTATATACTTTTATGGGTGCTAATAAATTATACCCATTATCAGTGCTAAAAATAAAGCACTGATAAAGGGTTCCCTTTATCATCGCTAAAAATAAGGCTCTTATAAAGGGTACCTTTTATGAGTTCTTTTTTTATCGCTGATAAAATATATCATTTATTAACGCTCCTTTCAGCACCGATAAAGGTAAAATTTATCTATGCTGATAAAGTCCAGTGCTATTGACGATATTTTTTATAGTAGTGTTGCTTCTAAATAGAGTGAAAAATAGTTAACGATTCCTTATAGTCTAATGTAAGATTAACCATTTTCCTTTAAAGGATCATTTTTCATTACAATTTCTTGATCAAATGTTGGAATGTTTGGTAGGAGAGTGTCATTACTATTTCATCAATGGATTTTATGGATACTTATAAATACATATATCTCCAGTGATTTGGAAAAAATATTTAAATTCCCATTTTCTACATTTTCATATATAAGGATTTCATTCATCTTAGTTAATGATATACATACATTAAAAAATTACATGGGTAACATTTTATTGGATTACCTAGAGCATTTAATTTAAGTATTTATAGAAAATTTCACTATTTATGAATCCTATTTTTATGTATGGTTATCTAAAATATTTTTTATTCTTCATCATTGCATTAAATCTAATCTTATTTTAAATTATTAATGTTTTCATTTTACAATGGAATAGGGAAATATTTTGGATAATATTTTTTCAATAGAGTGTATCTAAGTAGATAGGTCAAAAATTTGTGTTATTTATTCATCACCCCACCATAATTATGTTTGGGGTGTGAATTATTTTTTATATAATGATAGTTCTTATCATTTATTAATTAAATATCCTAACAAAATTAAACCAACCTTTTCCCATATTTTGTAAAAAGATACGACTTTTAATTTTGATGAAACTTAAAAGATGGAATTTTGTGGATTGAAATTTTTTTCACTTCACTACCAATAATTCAATGTCTAATGTGGTATCTACTATATGAAATCTTGTGTAATTCATCTAACTGTACAATTGGGTCCATACAATCAAAATAGATAGATCATAACTCTCATGTCTTTAGATATGAATCATTAAATTAGAACCCAACATAAGAAAAATACAATAAAAATGAAAATGTATTCTTTTCTATAGTCCTCAATTTAGAAAAGTCTCACTCTTCTCTCCTTGGGACCAAAGTCATGGTGTTTTCTACCTATGCTTACATTAAATATTTATTGAGTAATCCCAATACTAAACCAAAAACTATTTAATGGATGATCCTACTTCAAGAGTTCTATATCACAATTTAGGATGAACAAGGATGAGAAAATTTAGTTTCCAACCCAATTAGTCATAATCCCATTAACCTCAACACATATTCTTCCAATAAATAATCAATTTTATAAACCTTTCTTAATGGTAATTTATACATTATTCTTGATACAATCTAATGGTCTAATAACTTGGTGAATTTTTTAAGTATCTCATAAGCACCTCCTATATTTAGGTAAAAAAATAATGGAATATCATGATTGTGATTCTAGTTATTATATATTGGATATACCCTATTTGTAAAAAATTTATAGTGAAAAAGTAAAATGATGATGTGTACTTGATCATGAACTAAAATCCATCTTAATATTCAATCACACTCTTGTATCATCCCCCCCAAAGAATTACATGAATAGTCCTCAACTCAGGTATATATTAACCCAAATTATTTTGAGAGCCAAATGTTTTTTAATCCATGTATAAGGATTAAATTGACTGGAAATGAATCTAATAGGAATAAGATATCCCAAAAAACCATAAACTTTTGGGAGATATTTGATGATTGGATTATTAAATTCATGATATATTTTCCATGTTCTTTCACATTTGTGTATATTATTCACATAGTTTATTGTGTCACAAAATGGGTGGAGGAAAAAATATGTATAAACCAATTACTATAGAGTGGTTAATGAGTTTGTGAAATACAACATCATTTTTTGGTTTGGTTTACCGTGATTAATTATTAGTGACCAAGGGTACTACATTTTTAATATAATATTGAAAACACTTTTACATGATTATGTGTTTTTACACTGGGTATCTACACCATATAATTTTAAAATAATGGTCAATAATAAGTTTTTAATTGGGTGGTTAAGGAAATATTGGAAAAATAGTTCAACCCAATAGGAAATACTAGAGAACTCAATTAGAAAATTAAATGTGGGCCTACCATATCACTTTCAAAACATACATTGGCTTGTATTCCATTATATTTATGTTTAGGAAACATTTTCACCATCTAGTTGACATTGAGAACATTGAATATCAGTCCATTAATCAATGAAACATTAATCTTTCAGATATAAGTACTCATTTAAAATAATAAAATAAAAAGCTTGAGTAGATTTAATGGATCACAATTGAATTTTTTTGATTCGATAAAGAAAAAACCATGGTTTCCCATGGTAGAAATATTTTTCATAAGGAGTTCATTGTGGGAGGAAAATTTCTTCTGTATAACTCAAGTAAGAATTTAATACCACATAAGCTTTGTTCCCATTTGTAAATCCCATATATTATTTCTTATTTTTTCCCAAAAGGTGTTGTCTTGATCCTGAATGAACTTACTAATTTATCCTTTATGGATAATGGTCAAAATATAAATCCATTTTATGTGTATTTCATGGATCAAGTCTATGAGAAAGTAAATCTCCACCATGAAACTTATCAACAAGATCACTAGGTTGTACCTTTATATGGAACATTATTATTTTTTCAAATTTTTAATATGAGATCATTATAATTATAAATTATGTCTTATTGAAAAAAATAAAATAATTAAGTTTTGGGGGAGATATTTTTTTGGATGTAGGTAATAATTTTTTTTGAATCCATTTTTCTTTCTATTCTTTTTTTTTTATATTTATTTTTCTATGTTTTTATAAAATACTTTTATCCAGAGTGAAATATCAAAAATCATTTTATATTATATAGACACTTTTGAAAAAATTACTTGATTTTTTAAAAATTTATTCAAGTCAGTTTTAATAGGGAATCATTTTCTATATTTTGATTTTTTTAAAAATTCTAAGGAGTTTGATGAATTTTTAAAAATCATTTCTTATTATCACTGAACAATTTTAATTGTATCATCATGAGAGTTAATTTAATCCAGTTTTATCATACTCTTCCTTGTAATCTCTATTATTGGTAGATCTAAAATTATGTTTTTTATCTAAAACATTTTTATATCCTTTATAAATTAATTTTAGCATAAATAAATGTGATAATTTTGTTAAGGTACTTATTTGGAAAGAGCCTTAGTTTTTATCAACTTTTCATATATACACTTACATTTTCCAATGTAAGGACCTAGAATGCATGAAATTCCTTCATAGAAGCCACATTAAAATCCCATTTCCCAAAAAAATTTCACTCTTTTATACATCACATAATTATAGTTCACTATTAGTGTGGGAGAATCAAGTTATTTTAGATGTTATCTTGGGGATGAGTTACGTAAATTGGTAATGTGAGGATGATTTATCATTTTATGGTATTTACACTATTAATATATAATGTAATGTAATTTAATTTATTCCTATTAAATAAATAAATAAATATATATATATATAATTTTGAAAATAAATAAGAGGAATCATTTATTATACATCATTTTCCTTGAATTTAGACCTATATTGGAATGTTTAATTGAGTTTGTTAATCCAAGAGTGGATATGTTGAGTAATTAATCTTCATTACATTTTAAATGATGGATATTTAATTGTGTTCTAAGAGAAAAATTTCCCCTTTATAGCCTTAATTATTAAATTATAACCCACTAAACCTAGGAATCAAACAAAATCCGTAAAAATAATCATAATGGGCATATATTTCTTTGTCTATTATATAGAGATAAATTATTTAGACAAAAATAAAGTATGAATGTAATGATTTTTATATGAGTATAACTTTTCATAAATTTCAAATTCAATAATTGAATGATTTAAAATTCATTTTGAGGTTTTTTTCAACATGTTACAAGTGTAAAAAAATAAAGAAAAAATAATTTGAATGTGAGAGAATAAAAATTAAAGTAAAATTGATTTCATAATGTAAAGGAAGGGTTTCTTTAGGGGTGTAACTATTCCTCAATGCAATATAAGTTGAAGAAAAACCCACATTCCCAAAGATATTACTATACATTTTTCATTAATAATAATAAAAAAAAGTTTAATTTCAAACATGATGATCAAGAATGTAAATGTTTCACATGAGATTGGTTAAGAGCTTTGAGGAGAAACCAATAGGTTTCTCCCTCTCATTTTATCCATGGATCTCATGAACCTCGTAACACTTGGGAATGATATTCCTCATTTAATGATATAATAAAACCTTTTTAAAATGATACAGAGAAACCAAAGCATGATTATTTCATCCTTTAGGATTTATAATCATCGAATTCCATTTAATTAGGACTAAACGATGCTATATAATCACTGAATAACTCAAATGTATGTCCTATATTAATTCCTAAATTTAAAATTATTCTATAAATTTCAACTCATTAAAATATTATTATTCAATATTCATAAATAAATTTATTAATTAATAAAATATGTAAAGCCTTCAGGATTATAAAATACATCATCAAAAGATAAAAAATCTATTCAGATATCTTTTTTTAGAAGATTAAGGTTTATTCACATGTTATCTCATAACGCAATAATTCCCATTCACAGTGCCACACCATGGTGATTTTATTTATGTTATGTTCCTAAAGTGACCTAGACCTACACTCCTAGATATAGTGCTAAAATAAAAACATGACACATATACTCTTATTCCTACTGAGATGAGATAAAAACATATACATCATGTTGAAAATAATCTCAATAATAAAACACACACCCAAAACCAAAAGGTTTAGTATCTTTAGAGACTAGCTAAACAAATACCATATTACATGTTATTTGTTTAACATCCACCATAAAAGTATTTATATAAGTATTCATTATAAAAATTATCCTATATATAATTCCTTGGTGAAATTTAAAACATATGGAGTGAGATCAAATGTTGAGTAAGGTAAGGAATTATCAACTTTTTATAAAGAGTTAGATTATAAGTTTATGAGAAAATATGAGCACATGAGAAATTTATAGTTAAAAAGAACATGGAATCATAAGAGTTTTCTATATTGATTGATATGATGACATATAACCTTAATAGATCATAAATATACCATGGTTTATGAATGAATATACATTAGAAATCAGTCATGAGTTGTGGATAAAAACATAAACAAATGGGATAACATAGAAACATGGCCTAAGAATGTGGCATATACATAAGAATAAAAATATAATTCCTTATATAAAGGATCAAAATTAAGACCATCAACACATAGTGGAAATATTCCCTTAATGTAGCGGGTTTATCCCCTAAACCTTTACATTTTAGTTCATGAGATTTAAGGATTTACCCAATGCATTTTAAAACTATGTAATTTTAGGCTCAATAATAACATAGTAGATAGAGTCCCATAGGGGTTCAATTTCATTCACCATTTCCTACCATCTCTTGAGATAATAAAAAATTTCCAACTGTATTGGAGGGATATACTAGACCCACCCATCACAAAAATGAAAAACCACACATATTTGTGCAACAAGAAAACTTTCATAATTCCCTAATATCTTTATTAACCTATGGGAATGAAAGAATGTTCATGAAAATTTCAACATGACATGGTTGCATAAAATCTATAGGATAAAGGTGGATGATATCACTAGAAAATTTCCTTGGTGAATCATAAGAAATATTAAAGGATATTAACATATAATAAAAATTACTTTTAACAGAATTAAGATTTACTATGAGAAATAAGAAGAAAAAACCTTTATGTTTTTGATAAATTTTATTTAAAAGTAAAAGTAATTTATTAAAATATAGAATATAAATTACTATGGAAAAACATAAAAACTTATAAATGAATATATTTAATAATATTAAATAATATAGCTGTAAAATGAGTCCCTATGAGAAACATTAAAAATAATGATTGTTTTCCTAATTTTTTAATGAAATCCAACTCAATAGAAAATGAACCATGCTGAAAATGTATAAACATATTCCTTTATAATTTTTTAAAATAAAATTAAAATTAATAATAAATTATAATTTAAAATTATATAATTATAGATAATGATATATAGAAAACAATATACATAATATGGAAATGGATGATAAAGACTCTAAACCAAAAAATAATAGATAAGGGTAGTCCAATTAATGAGATTTATTTCAAATGAATTCTAAACTAAAAAATGGTAATAATTCTTATACTCTCTATGAATAAAAAAATGAGAATAAAATAAATGTTTTTTATAGTGAAATAACATATTTTTTCCCAAATGAAAATTTAGTCAGAAAATCTCGATCTTAAAAATAATTTGGTAAAAAAACTTTTACAAATTTGACAACATTTGAATCAAAATCCATTCAAAGAAATAAATTTATATTTATTTTTAAATTTATCAAATTGAATGAAATTTTTGATAAAAATATATCAATTGGATGTATATAAATAAAGTAAACAAGTTCTGAATACAAAATATATCTCAATAAATGAAAATTGGGATGAGAGAATCCTTATGACTTTTAATTTGAATATTTTTTATAAAAAAATATCACTAAATAGAACTTAATAAACCATTAATAAAAATATAATTTTGATGAAATATTTCAAATAAGCAATATATACACCATACAAGAGAAAATTTATTCATAATATGAAATTTTCTTAGTGATGTAAAATTGATAAGAAAAACCTATACCTTGAATTCATACATGGACAGACGCACTCTAAAATATTGTATAATAAAATAAGAGTCATTAATAATCCATTTATAAACCATTTTTTTATTAAAATTAAAATTAATATTTTATATTCATTTATTACATAGTTATAACTTATTTTTAGTTAGTATTGATCATTGGTTGTTAGTAGTTTCAACTGTTCATTATCAATTTTGATATAGAGGTCTCAATAATCATTCCTTAATAATAATTTCATTACCCAAATAATAGTAAAATTACTATAATTTATTTTTTATAATGGTTTATTATGTGATAGTTTCATTCTATGGAGTTTTTATATACGAGTATTCAATATAAATTCATAAGGTGATTGTTTCAGAAATTTTTAATGAACATAAGGTAGTATATTAATAACATTTTAAATATTAATATTACCACTATTAAAAAAAATATTTACATATTAATATAATAAATTATGAAAAATTATGTTTTATTACCATCAATGATAATAATTTATATCATTTTCCATATAGGTGGTCAATCGAAACAAAAGATGAACATGATATAAGGAATGAATAAGAATGATTATGAAGTGATTTTTTTTATAATATCAATGTTTAATAACTATAATAACCCTATATAGATTCTATTAATTTGATAAATATTTTTAATAGGTAAAATAATATAATAAATGAAATTTAAGGATAATAGACCACTACATACAGATAAAAAACTATATATTTTCTTTGATTCATTCTTGGTTTTGAATAAATTATGTAATTATATTTATAATATATGCTACCTAAAGTAGGAGAGAATTATTAGGGATAGATTTTTTTTAGTTATTCAAGAGAAAAATAAATTAAATATATTATTTCAACTAGGTAGTGGAGGCTTACTTTTATAGGAGTTGTTGAGTGGCATTTTTAAAAGTACCAATTCCTCAATGACCAAGAAATATAATTTCTCATTGGATGTCAATTAAAATTAGAAAAAGAGTGGATATAATATAAGTTTTGGTATATAAATAATGAGGAAAGTAATTTAGTGATATATTTTATAATTTTTTTTCTCTTACCCCTTTGATAAATCTATTTACCACATTTTACATTCACTGTGCTAATTCAATTATTACCTTGGTGACATATTTTTTTCATAAAAATAAAAATAAATATGTTACTTAATTTTAACATAAAAATTAAAAATATGGAATCTATTTTATTGGATTAAAATATAAAAAATATTACAATTAATTTTTATATAATAAAGAATCATTCAAAAAATTTTTTTTCTAGAAAAATAAAATTTTTAGAACAAAATGATTCTATTCTTATCAATTTACATTTCATAAACATTAGATGAATGATAATTTATTTGATTATATATATGTTATCAATGAATTATAATGAAATAATTATTTATTAGTGATAAATTAAATCTATTAAGATGAAAATAATTTATATAAAAAACAATTCTTTGAAAAATAAATATTTTTACCGTTAAATGATTTTTTCTTCATTTATAACCATTTTATAATAATTGTATGAATTATTAGTCATTATTATTTATGTATAAACAATATTTTTAGTTAAATTTAATAGTTAAAATACATTAATTTCATTTTTAAATAAATAAAATACAATATATAATAAAAATAATGTTTCTAAATAAAATATTTTTTTAGAAATGAATAATTAAATCTGTATTCCTAACAGTTACATAAATATTAATTGGATATTATTAAATTATTTTACTAATAATTCCTTAAAATAAATCAATACATTTTGTTGATATAAAAAAAATTAATAATTTTTTAAAAAAATCCATAATCCAAAAAAAAAATTTCTTTAGAATCAATGGTAATTTACCAAGTGAATTAACATATTTTAATTATATTGAAAAATAAATTATTTTACTAAAAATAAAATATATATGAGGAAAAAATTTTATATTTGAAAAAAAATTTATGTATTTATACTATATACTAATAATTCCAAAATGATAAATTATTTTCTAGTTTTAAACCCAACAACTATGTACCTATTGAGGGGCCTTTCATGGGGATTCTATCAAAAAAATTTAAACCTAAGTTCAACATAGTACTTAGTGGAACTCAGCTGTTTCTGAAGAGGTGTCTATTTCTAGTGTTATTTTTTTTATTGTGTGTGTTTAATTTATATGAAGAACAATGAATTTTTTGTCTGATTAGGGATAAGTGATAAGAAATTTGAAATTAGTTTTAAAAGTTGGTGATCCTACCTTGTATATCCTCTCACATTCCTATTAAATCATTATTCAATTTTACTTTATTATTCTCACTATAATAAGATAAAAACTCAATTAGATACCTTTAATTGGTGATTTCATCTTAATCAATGAGATAAAATGACCATGTCATTCACTAATATCATATTTCTAATTGATCAAAAGTACCAAATCAATATATAATCAACCCATTACTCACTACCAGGGGAAGTGGAGATGTTTCTGATGTACTGAGTGTGAAATCCATGAATTGGAGAAGAATAATTCAAATTCATTGGAAAATATAAATCTCCCACTTTCTATAATAATCAAACACTTCCAAAAAATGAATACAATATAACAATCCTTTGAGAGTATAATTCCTTGATAGGTCCAAGGGGAATAAACTTTGCTCAAACACTAATGGTATAATGTACCATCACATGCGGGATTATAGTAAGAAACAAAAAAGAGAATAATAGTAGCATATCAATATCAGTTTATCAATAAAAAATAACACCATTGTTATATGGAACTTTCTTCCTCTTAAAAAAAATCTCTAGATCTTATTACACTCTTTAGTAACTCTACACCTGCATGAGAAGAATAGAATTATTCTTTTCCCTAATCAATTGTTTTTGTTTTTGAATACTCTTGGTTTTCAATAAACATATAAAATTTCATTGATATCTTCCATATTCATAGCTTGATGGTTCATATTGTTTAATAGGGAGTCCCATGCATTCTAATCATGGCACAAATTCATGATAAATTCCTTTTTCTTCGGTTAGATGAGTACCATGTGGAATATCGTGCTAATCCTTACCAATTTGGGTAGATGAGAAAAATGGTATTTATTTTATATCGATCCCCATTAATATATAGTAATTTCATATTTTTAGTTTGTGTTTCCCAAAATGGTAAAAGAAATAGTCATACAGGTTGGAAATGGAGGAAAATGTTTTACATGTGGTGGAAAATACAAACTAGGAGAAAAGGTTGTACGCAGGTTGGGTGACCGGTGAAATATAATACTCTATCGATATAATGTAGAACATCACACATGATCTAGGTAAAACTCATATATTGGTGGTGGAAAATTAATATTCACTGGCCCTAGGAAATGTATTAATACATCAATTAAATCTCATGTGGGTACTTTGATGAAGTGCGGGGAGAAAATTTCATATAGGAATAGATTGAATTTTCAAAATGTCCCAATATTTTACATGTTCCTAGAATTATCCTATATATGGTGAAACCTCTTGGAGACCTTGAAAATATATTATTAAATTCTCACGCCTTTTCCATTTTCAGACCTATAATAGATGAAAATAAAACAATCACTATAGGATTTGTCCAAGGTAAATTCAATGTGTATTAAAACAATTAAACATAGAATTAAAATAATTAAAATAATGAAATTCAAAAATTCAAAAATCATGGTATGCCTTGTTTAATTAAAAAAATAATAATAAACCAAAAAAAATAAATTCTAAAACCATTTAGAAAATTTATTCATGATTTTCAAATTTATAAAAAGTGACAATTTAAATGGATTTATATCAATTATGAGGTGGATTATCAATGAAAACAAGTAAATATTTTGAAACTATTGGCTATCTTTACTCCCATATATTTACAATATTTCACACCCAATAAATATAATTATTTTTTCAAAAAAAATATTACCCTTAATATGTTCAAACATACATACTAAAAATGAAATAAATAAATGGTTCATCTAATATTATCATCATAATTCCATCTAATATAATTTAAACCACTAATTACACATAAATTTATGAAAAATTAAATTAATAGGTTTTTAAATAGATTAGATCTTAGTAGAATCATAATTTTAATAAGATTAACCTTTTTAAATCTCTCTCCTTTAATTTTTATATCCGAAATTTACTTTTCACACTTCATGAATCCTTTATAAATTAAAATAATATATATCATCCTATACTTATTTATACATGTTCACAATTCCCTAAATATTTTCATCCCCTTTATCAATTACCACTTCTTGAATTATTACCAACCTTGATTTGTGAAAATCACTTATTTGGTGAGTGAATCTAGACATTGAACTAAACCATTCCAAGATAGTAGGTATCTTCTTGGACAAATTATAATATTCAAGTAATGTAATTAATTATTGGAAAAAAAATCTCAATTATATATATCTATTATGTAAGAACTAACACACACACACACATGTGTTTATTCTAATATAAGAATACATGTAGATAAGTTATCATATAATTTTTTTTACTATAGTTCATATGAGATATCTAATTTTATTTTAGGGAGGATCCTTGAGGTGTTAATTAATCACTATGTGATGGTTACCCGAGTTTATGTTCAATATTCAAGATTCCTCATGCTATTATATTGATTCAACCATGTTATTTTCTATCAATAACCCCTTTTCTAATTCTAAAAAAAACCATGAAATTAGCGGTTAAATTTACTTAACAATTATATAATCCAAATAATTTGAAAACTTATGAATCTATGAAACCTAATATGCATTATTTCACTATAAATGACAACTTTAGTTCTAAATTTTACTAGAATAAAAATAATACAAAAAATACTACAAAAAAATAATTGTATTAAAAAATATTTATAAACATTGAAATTAGTTTTTTTCTATAGCACATTTCTTTTTATTTAAATCTAAAGAGATTTAGAAATGGGGGGGGATAGCTCAAAAATATTTACATCTTAATATATTTTGTCATATACCCCACACTTATCTTAGAAAAATAGTTAATTAATTATATAATGAATTTATAAATGAATAAAAGTATTAAAAAGAGATATCTAGACTAGTCTGAAGGAAAGAGATGATATTTGGTTCTAATTTATAATAAACAAGAAGGATATTGGATTCAACCATTGGTACATTCAATAAATATTCATGAAATTACTTCAATAGATACTTATTTACCTTAAATGGATACTTTTATTTGGATCCTTTGATTTTAGAAACACCAAATGTGAAGATATTAATCACTATAAAAGGTCCTGTCTACATGGAATGAATCTTTCCAGAAACGTGATTAATATTTTTGGAGAATAAAATTACTTTATCTCCCACTTTAAAATTTATTTTATAGATGAATATATCATGTAAAGATCTATGTTTCTCTTTCTAAAATAGATATTTCTCATAATATTATCTTCTCATCTCCTTTTGATCCATCATTTGGAGCTTCCTTTAATCTCAAACTATGATAAATTATAGGTTTAGTATCTATATAGTTCTATAGGATTTGTGTTTCAACTCAATAGGTCAGTTAAAATTTTATCCATAAACAATTATATAAGGGTAAAATCTTGGAAGTTTTGAAAGCATTCTTTTATGGACATAGTGAATCATTAAGAATTTTACTGTAGTATTTCCAATTAGGTTTCACTATATTTTATCTTTTTTATATCTATGTTTGACACCTAGTACTTCCAACTTTTTTATAGGTGGTAGATAGTATAGGTATTTTTGTGTACTAAATATAATTTCATAATGGATTCTATGAACTTGTTTCAATTTTCTTCCTTATTCAGTGATTAATTCCTCTCACACCCCAAAACAATAAAAGATATTTGTTCTTAGAATCTCTATAACAAATTTATCATCATCATTTTTAGTTTTTTTCTTCAATATATTTGGAAACATATTCTTCTACTAATAAGATATATGAAACCACAAAAGAGACAAGAAATAGTCCCATGAAATCTAATCCCAATACATAAAATATCTCAGAAAAATATCAAAAATTATTATATAATTTCCTTTATTTTATAAATGACTCCAATAAATTATCTCTTTAGAAATGTTTTTAAAAAATCTTGTGAATCTTTAAAAAATTTATAAAAAAGGAATATAAAATGTTCATGGATATTATTTGATGTAAAAAATACCCGTCACATGCAAGATTAACAAAATATTAAATCATAGAAATTACCAATTTTTAGGGAAACATATCTTAATCACTTGTTCACTATAATTATTTCATTAATATGTATCCTTCCATGCATAACACATTGAATCATATTTCAATTAAAGATTTTGATTCTCAGTAAACAAGGAGGTTACCATAGATTTGACCAAAAAATTCACAAGATCAGTATATTAGGGAAATTAGATAACTCTCTATAGCTTTTAACTTGGTAAGTAATCATTTAAAGTTATCTATATGGGTGTATCTAACTTGGAAGTGTGACGTATTCTACTCATGTGGTTTCCAACTAAATTCCCACATCCTTTCTTATAGTTTTTATCTAAGTCAAATTCATTGAGAATTAGAATTCATATAAAAAATATTCTCTTATCATCGCACTTATTTATCATGTATGTTAGTGTTGTATAGTAAGAGTAAATAGTTACTTTACTTAATAAAAAATATGACTAAAATTTATCCAATGAAACCAAAATAGTGATTTTTTTTGTTTTTAAGTTGATTTTGGTTATGTATAAGGTATGTGAAGTTTAATATATCACATGTGAATTTACATTGGACTCCTGGGGTAACATAACTCCCACATATTGATTAGAGGAATCCCACAATACTTTAAATGGACATTCCCAAACTTATTGATATATCATAGGTATTGTGGTCAATATTTCATTATATATATAAAGGGATATATTACATTAATCATAAAACAAAAAATAATTCTCTTTATTGATTAGGAAATTATGGGGAAAAGAAATTTTCTAAAATACATAATAAGCATTATATAAAATCATGCATAACCTAAAAATATATAATATGTCTCATAGTGGTGAGAAAAGGTAGTGTATAAATGAGGTTTATTGTGGCATTATCTACTTAAATTATATCCTTAGAAATTATGGGTCCCAAAATATTACCTATCTTCCCCATGAAATGTAAAATTTTAAAGTTTAAACACATGTTTTACCCATGAATTTATTTAAAAAAATTTCTATATTTTCAAGAATGTTTACAAAGTAGGTTAAAAAATTAGTAAAATCATCAAGAAATATCTCCAAGAAGCTCACAATCTGGTCTAAAAATATACTTTACAAGTAGTATTTAAAACTACCAAGGGAATTTTATTACCCAAATGGAATACTTTGGTAAGGAATCATATCAAAGGTATATGTGAATGTGGTTTTGTCTTAGTCCCCTAAAACTATTTAGTCCTTAAAATACCTAGAGTAGCTATAAAAAAATAATTACCATTCCAAACAATTATATCTAAATTTTATTCTATAAAATGGATAAGAAAATGGGATTTATTGTCACTTGATTCAGTTTCTTATAGTCAATACAAATACTCTAACTTTATTAAATCCTAGTGGCAACTAACTTTTTATTTTGTTTTTTTATAATGACGAATATAGTTTTCTTGGTTACAATCTAAATGAGAATATCCCAGTTAGGGTATGATATGGGGTATATAAATATTTTTCTTTAAAGTGTCTCAATTTAATTTTTTTAAAACTTATATGGTTTTTGACTTGATAATTTATTGGGGTTTAATCAAAGGTTTAGATTCAAGTTCTAAAAAAATTTATTGCATATGGGATATAGGGATAGTCACTGGAATTTCTCTTAATAACAAGCCCATGGAAGAATTTTTTTTATAATTTCCAACAATTAATTTTATTAATTGGGTTTTATGTTTTTTAAAATTATAATAGGAACTTTTTTATTTTCTTTAAATAAATTATATTTAAGATCAAATGGAAGTAACTTTAGTTCATGTTTGAGTGGGATCTATAGTGATGGTTTTAACTCTGTATTTTCAATGTTTTCAACCTGAACATGTAAGGAATATATTTCAGTGGTAATTTTGAGTAAATCAATAAAAAAATTAATCTAGTTACTCAAAATGTTCATCATAAAGAATTATTTATAGATTTAAATCATTTTCAAAAACAGATTCATCAAAAAAATAAAATCAGTCTAAGGCTTCTCCCAGTTAAATTAATTTATCAAAAATTCCAATTTTTTCCTTAAAAAATTATAGAATTTTGGAATGAGTAAATGTAAAAACAAATTTTTCATCATGGACTATTTTTTTTGAATCTAAAATGATAAATTTCTATATAACTTCTCGAAAATTTATTAAAAATGATTGTTCATTAACATTATTTATGGTATTAGCAGTTTAAGAAATGAACTACCTAAAATTATAGGGGAATGGATTTTACCTATTTATTCTTCCATGCTTATATTTTAAAATCCTATGGGTAATACCAATCCTCTAACTCTTTCAAAGACATCCTTTAAAACTGTAATTAGGTAGGTAGTGTTCTGGTTGTTTAGCTAAAAAACCACCCTAGTCGGCTAAAATTCTCCTATATTCATTGTAACACCACAAGATTTTATGAAAAAGATTCTTTTAATTTCATTGATGTCTTGTGTTTAAAGTTACAACAATATTACCTTGTGCTATACGAAACACTGTATGAGCTTGCAGTATACACAACACTATTATTTGATCATGTTCCACACAATTTTGATAGTAGTTATTCTACGAAACATTGAGTGTATATATATATATATATTCAATGTATAAATGAAATATAGTTTGATTATGTTATACAAAACAACGGAGGAGTCTTTAACAACACGTAACCCTGACTTGGCTTACATTACACGCAATCGTGGCCTTTCTCGATAGCGTGTGTTGTACGCAATACCAGGTTTCACTAAACAACGATATATTGTTATAATATTATTATGGACTAGCCGTTATGAATAGTATTAACTACATTTTGAATTTTATAACATTATTATTCATCTTACACATTTTCTAGAATATGGTATGAGAACAAAATAAATTTTTCGTGTAAAATATGTATTTTTCAAAAATTGCAGTTTTCCCGCCTTTTGATGAAGCACCAACCTTAAATATTGTTTTTGACATGTCTATAAGTTAAATTTGACAAAATAAAATTCTTATTTAGAACCAGGATATAAAAATTTACTTTGGATAATTTTTTCATATTATTCTGATAACTTTCATATTTTAAAAAATAGTAAAAACATGCTATATTTTAATTAAAAACAACTTTTTTCATCACAATAATTTATATGGTTATATTATCTTTTTAATTGGTTTTAAAGTGTAATTAGAATATATTTTTACCATTTAATCCAATGTTGTTCATTGGAATTAATTTCACTTTGAAATTGGATATAAACAAATATCAATATTTTGATTGTTTTTGTTTTTTAAAAACATGCTATTTGTTTTGATAATGGGAATTAAATTTAAAATTAATTAATTCCACTTATATGTTATTAATTTGAAAAAATAGACATCAATTTTGAATTTGGAATATCAAATAATTCTCAGGCTGAATTTTTGGTATTTTTCTGAAAAACTTCAATTTTCGATGAATAGTGAAACCACTTAGTGGTAGTTAAAAAAACTGATTTTTTTTTAATTTAAATTAAATTTTACCACTTATGTTAATTGAATTTCAAAAATCCAAGAGACACGGTTAATATCAAGGACTAAAATGTTGTTCAATGAGATGAAAATAATTTTTGGTGAATAGTAACTTTTTACTTTTATTTACCACGGTTAAAAGTAAATAGGATAATTAAGGGTAAAAATGATATTATTATTACCCTAACACATGTCCTAATTCTATTGGATAAGATTAATTTGACAGAAAAAACCTTAGGAATAAAATATGACCATTTAGGCCCACTTGGATTAGATTAGCACATTTAATATTAATTTATTTAAAGAAGGGTTAAAATAGTTAAAATCAAAGTTTAATAAGTAAATCATTTTTAATATAAGGTTATACATAAGATAAATTCGACTATAAATATTAATTAGAAATATAAAAAGATTTCCTACATAATGGTATTTTATTTATAATTTTTATACAATAAATAATTTAATTTATTTATGACACAAAGATGATGCAATAATTATCTTATTAATGAAATATTGACATAATTAATGTTATAAATACCCAAATAAAAGTAATTTTAGACTTTTTATGAATTAAATTAATTTTATAGGTTACTGTGACATGCTTTTATTGATTTAGTTAACTTTTTTTGAACTAATAATTCTGTTATGATTTTCACAAAAATCAATTACCAAATAGTGTCAAAATTGACATAAAATAGTTTTTAAAACAAATATTATATTATTAATTGTTATTTTATTCCTAAAAATATAAGGCTTATCCAAATGACTTAGATAAGGTCATATATATTAATAATAAACAACTTGGGGTTCGTTTGTCATGTTATAGTAAGTTTATTAACCTTATAGTGTAAGAAAACAAGAAGACACGGTAAAAGTTAAATTATCTAACTTAAGGTTAAATCTAAATGATAAGGTTAAAATAGAAACCTAAACTTGTCTAAATTCTATTGGATGAGAATATTTCGACCCAGCCCCACATTATATTTGAAATAAATAAATTTGAAGCTATTAAAAACCTAATATGACTTTATAATAAAATAATATTTTTAGTTTTTCCTAAGGTGCCCCTCTCCTCCCTTATAAAAGGGCACCTCCTCCCTATCTTCCTCACACTACTTTGAGCCTTCAAGATCAGACAAAACCTTCCAAATTCTCTTCTCCACTTCCCTAGAAACATTCTAGAGGTCCTGGTTTTCTTCAAATACACTTTTTA
Source organism: Viscum album (assembly GCA_963277665.1). Lineage (NCBI taxonomy): Eukaryota > Viridiplantae > Streptophyta > Magnoliopsida > Santalales > Viscaceae > Viscum > Viscum album. The sequence continues at coordinate 2,132,977,920 of OY728156.1, read as the reverse complement.
GTTCCCTAAAAGGAGGTCTCAAAGAGGTGCTTCAAAGAAGAGGTAATGTCCGTTATCGATTCTTTCAACTTTATTTCTTCTTCCACTTCTTCTTATTTAGTTGTTTCATTATGAAGTAATAAAATCAGTATCACTCATATACTGATATGTTATTATAAGTATGAAACAACCCTATTTCACCATCTATCCATCCTACGGAAAACGAAATCACCGTGTGTGCGTACGTACGGAATACTGTCTCCACGCCGTGGTGTAATCAGTTTTTCCACCACCACCTTACATGAATGGGTATAATGGTGTAAATAAATATCTATATATGGTTATTGTAAAGTGATATTGATTCTGTAATATTATACATACACTTCAATACAATTCTATGATCATGGGAATGATATCATCGCTCGTGGGTACGTACGGACTACCGTCTCCACGAACGCGATGAGATTCATTTTCCATGATTAACCATTCAAGAATTATTATAAAGTATATATAATAAATAATAATGAAATATATGGAATAATGAAGCTACTGTATTTATGTATATATATATATATTTCATATACTTACTTCCATTCAAGTCAATAAAGAAAGGAAAACAGCGTTCATGTGTACGTGCGGCCTACCGTCTCCATGAACGGTGTGTTTCATTTCCATTTATCGATCTATTATATATATGTATATTATGAATATATATCATATATAAATCATGTTTTATATTCTGTTATTAAGTAATCATGATCTAAGTAATCATATGAATAATTACAAGTCAAAACACGGACGACAAATGAAACGATTTTACCCAAAACGCCCTTTAACATGGAATTTACAAAAGAACGGGTAATATAAAGTCATAAGTGAACCATATATGATATCATAACAATGAATTTGATTTTGTAATAAGTCAATGACATTATTTAAATCATTATACAGGAGGTTCGGATACGTACGAAGCATATCATACCTAAGGTAAGGGATAATTTTTTAAATCTCATTTTTATCTGAGATTGCTTATTTGTAAGTATTTACTGGGGTTATTGATATCATCCATGTCCATGTTTTATAAAAGTGTTTTCATGTATTTTTAAAGTCCTTTTTATCCATTTTTTAATTTTACCACATGTTATGAAAGGAATCTTATTTTTTTACCATACGAGGTAATTTTTGACTTTTCCGACAAAAGTACGAGAAAAATGTTATTTTTAAGTTATATGGCGTGAATGGATTTTTTTACGGTTTCATAATGCCTCATTTTTATAAAGATTCCTCTAAAAGTTTTCATGATTATTTTCAACAAAACCCTTTTATTTTAAAAGTGCATGACATTTTTTTTGAAAAGAAAATGATTTTGAAGAAGAAAGGATATTTTCCTCAAGAATTCATTTCAAGTGTTTTATCAAAACCATTTTCCATCTAAGATGACATTATTTCATATGTGTATGTTTCAAGTATAAAGTCTCTATGATTTACATGGTTTCACTTTTCTTATTATGAAATGATATCCATTTCTTTTATATAGATTATGTGATGATGAGATGATGTTTATGAAACCCATTTTATTTGTTGGGTTATTATGAATTATGTATGTTTATTTTGTGGCAAAAGTAAGAATTATTTCATTATGAGATGGGTGGGACCTATATATCCCTCGAATGAATTGGGTAAAGATTTATATCTCATGAGATAAACATGGATGGAATGGTAAGTTAATCTGGTTTAGTGTTACAGGACTGAAATGAGGAGTGAACTCGATTCAGAAAGGGACTTTGTCCACTAAGATAGTCTTGGAAGCAATGCCTTGGATACTATGGAAATCATAACACGTGCTGAATGGTTTCCACAATTACATGTTTTATTCCAATGCTATGTTATTGTGATTGATGTTCCTTTATGATATATGCCTTACGTACTTCCAAGATTCATGTCTTTGCTCAAGATTTTGATGTTTAGATTTTATGTTCAAGTTTTGGAATTCAAATGTTTATGGATTGTTTTATGTTCTCTATGTTTACCCTTACTGGGCATTTGAGCTCACCATTATTATGTTTTATTTTCCCCAGGAAATAAATAAATGTTTTAGTTAAGGAAACAAAAAGGGGAAGATCGTTATGGGAGATGTTGAAGATCTTTCAACATGATTAGATGTTTATATTATGAGTTTCCAAAGACACTAAACTATTACATTCCTTTGGAGTCTGTTTTTGTTATGTATTAAGTATTCCGCAAAAGTAATGTAGTGTCCATGTACGTCAGGCTTTGGGTCTCTACAGTTGGTATTAGAGGAAAGGTTTAGTCAACCTTTAGAAACTAGGATGTGAGAACTTTAGTGAGATCCCTAGAGATATTTTTAAGGTATGTCTAGGGATGTCCCTAAGGTTAAGTATAAGTATAGGTTATAGTCCTAGAATTAAGGTAATGATCTTAGAATTAAACCCAAGATGTTAGATATTGAAGGTACTCCTCCTTTGTTATGTTGTTTTCCCTAGCATGATTTTTGCCTCTTACACTATTCTTTTTGGGTTTGAGACGATGGATGGAACCCGAAGGAACCGTGTTGATCAATGAAATAGACAATGCAATGATTGTCCTTCTGAACAAACAAATGTTATGGGAGATGGAGTGCAAAATCTTATTGCTATACTTACACAAGCTATGAATTATTCTGGACTTCCAAATGAGCAGAGAAGGAAACAATATTATATTGAGTCCTTCATGAGGCAACGTCCACCTTATTTCAGTGGGTCTTCTGATCCACTTGTTGATGAACAATGGATCAGTACCACTGAAAAGATATTTTCAGGTCTTCAATGTTCTAAACATGATAAAGTCATCTTAGCAGTATATCGTTTGGAAGGTGAAGCTGATCAATGGTGGAATCTTATCAAGAATATGAGGACAAGAGATGAAATTGAGTCCATGGAATGGGATGAGTTCAAGAACTTATTTTTCAATAAGTACTTCCCTCATATTCTTAGAACCAAGATAGAGAAGGAGTTTCTTGAACTAAAGCAAAAGGATGATGAATCTGTTGGTGTATACGAAGCGAATTTTACAAGTCTTGCAAGGTATGCATCTGGCTTTATCATCCAACCTAAAAGTAAAGTTGATCGATTATTTAGTGGATTAAAACCAAATCTTTGAAGGGAATTAGCTATAAAAGACTTCAGTAGATATGAAGAAATTGTGCATTGTGATATCAAGGTAGAAATGGAAGTTGGTGTAACTTATCCATCTCATGGTTTTGACAAGAAACAAAAGATGGAGTTCAAGGAGAAATCTCAGAATAATGGTGAAAAGAAGATGAATGTTTCCTTATGCTCAAAGTGTGGAAAGAACCATGGTGGAGATTGTCTTAAAGGGACTAGAAAATGTTTAAGTGTAGAAAAGAAGGTCATCAAGCATCTAAGTGTCTAAGTAATGAAAAAAGGGTTGCTAATGATGTGAATAAAGAAAATACTGCAGAGAACACACCACCAACACTTCAATGCTTCAAGTGAAAGGAAATGAGGCATTATGCTAATAAATTCCCCAATACAAGGGTTAGTGATGATCGACATGAGCAACCACTTAAGATAAAGGACAAAGGGAAGTCACATGCGATCACTATTGGTGATGTTGAATATGACAATGATGTGGTGGAATGATTAAGTTTTTAGGTAATGGGATTCCAAAATAATGTTGTATATAGTATCGTGGAATATTGGAATATTTATGTATTGGTCTATTATGGTTTTAAATAATTTTATGGTACCGATAACCATGGAAAGTGATTGAGATATTTTTTGAAAAAAGATGATATGCGCATAATGAAGGGATAAAGAGAAAATGAAATGTTTGACAGTATTCATGAGCTCATGACTGATATAAGGAAATAGTTATATCATGGTTTGAGTATATAGAATTTTGGGGTTTTGGTATGTGGAAAGAGTTAACTTTTGACAGCACTCATGTTTTCACTAAGATTCAATGGGTATTCATTTTTTAAGAGAATACATGATTAAGGCCTTCGAATGTTTGGAATGTGACCAACAAGACATATCTTATGATATATGGGGATCGATGATGGTATTAACATGCTTGTTATATGAAATATCTGGTAATCGTTTTTACTATAATATGAGAGTGGACTGCAGTATTATAGATAAGCCTAAAGATTGGAATGGATTATGTTGGACATAAGTTAGTATTGTTTAAGGATAAAAGTTTTTTCGATATTATTGATGGGATGTTATAGTAATGTAGTTTTAGAAAAAGGAAAACCTGCAGGATGGGCGACAGCCCATCGCGTCGGACAAGGATGTGGGAATCGAACCCACAACTGAAGTGCGACGAGCCTTTATCGCCTACCACGGGCCTACAGGAAGTACTTATTTTATAGAAACTAGTTTTATTATATTAAGCAGTATGATATATGAAGTATAAGTCCATTTTAGGAACCATATATGATTAATCTCACTATAGATGAACTTATGTATTTTTGATAACTTTTCTAACATTTTGTTTGAGATAGATGGAATGACCCATCATTCTATCACATGATCTGCTAACACTTCACGAATGACAAATTCAACTTCATTTCTTTAAGAGATGAAGTGGAAATTTTCCAAGGAACGACCCACGGTGAGACTGTACCAAAATCATGAAATTATTTCTTCTAATTCCAATTTCATAAACTTTAGGGAAATGATCTTGAAAACCAAAAATGTTGTCCTAGTGCCCTTATATCCGATGAATCAGATGGTACCTTAGATCATCACAAATCTATGGTTTTGTGATTGATGGATTTTTCATAGCCATGTTCTCTACCACTCTCCATCAGAACATGGTGGTTATATTTTTCTTCCATATCCACATTTTCACCTATGTTCTTCTATATATAAACCCAATGATGAGTTTCTTTGGGTAATAATTACATTTCATAATTTAGTTTTTTAAAATTAAGTTTTAGTATTCCTTTTTATGATGTGGATTTCTATAAATAGTAAGCGATTTATAACCCTGACGAATTTCGAGGGAGAAATTCATTTTAAGGGGGGTAGAATGTAACACCTCAAGATTTTATGAAAAATATTCTTTTAATTTCATTGATGTCTTGTGTTTAAAGCTAAAAAAATATTACCTTGCACTATACGCAACACCGTATGAGCTTGTAGTATACACAACACTATTCTTGGATAATGTTACACACAATTTTGATAGTAGTTATTCTACGAAACATTGAGTGTATATATATATATATTCAATGTATAAATGAAATATGGTTGGATTATGTTATACAAAACAAAAGAGGAGTCTTGCACAACACGCAACCTTGACTTGTCTTGCATTACACGCAATCACGACCTTCCTCGATAGCATGTGTTGTACGCAATACCAGGTTTCACTAAACAACGATATATTGTTATAATATTATTATGGACTAGCCATTATGAATAGTATTAACTAAATTTTGAATTTTATAACATTATTATTCATCTTACACATTTTCTAGAATATGGTATGAGAACAAAATAATTTTTTCGTGTAAAATATGTATTTTTCAAAAATTACAGTTTTTCCGCCTTTTGATGACACACCCACCTTAAATCTTGTTTTTGAAATGTCTATAAGTTCAATTTGAAAAAATAAAATTCTTCTTTGGAATCAGGATATAAAAATTTACTTTGGATAAATTTTTCATATTATTCTGATAACTTTCATATTTTAATGAATAGTAAAAACACGGTATATTTTAATTAAAAACAAATTTTTTCATCGCAATAATTTATATGGTTAGATTATCTTTTTAATTGGTTTTAAAGTGTAATTAGAATATATTTTTACCATTTAATCCAATTTTGTTAATTGTAATTAATTTCACTTTGAAATTGGATATAAACAAGTATCAATCTTTTGATTGTTTTTGTTTCTTAAAAACACACTATTTGTTTTGATAATGGGAATTAAATTTAAAATTAATTAATGCCACTTATATGTTATGAATTTGGAAAAATAGACATCAATTTTGAATTCATAATATCAAATAATTCTTAGGCTGTATTTTTGGTATTTTTCTGAAAAACATCAATTTTCGATGAATAGTGAAACCACTTAGTGGTAGTTAAAAAAACTGATTTTTTTTTAATTTAAATTAAATTTTACCACTTATGTGAATTGAATTTCAAAAATCTGAGAGACACGGTTAATATCAAGGACTAAAATGTGGTTCAATGAGATGAAAATAATTTTTAGTGAATAGTAACTTTTTACTTTTATTTACCACGGTTAAAAGTAAATAGGATAATTAAGGATAAAAATGATATTATTATTACCATAACACATGTTCTAATTCAATTGTATAAGATTAATTCGACAAAAAAAACTTTAGGAATAAAATATGACCATTTAGGCCCACTTGGATTAGATTAGGACATTTAATATTAATTTATTTAAAGAAGGGTAAAATAGTTAAAATCAAAGTTTAATAAGTAAATAATTTTTAATATAGGGTTATACATAAGATAAATTAGACTATAAATATTAATTAGAAATATAAAAAGATTTCCTACATAATGGTATTTTATTTATAATTTTTAGTCATTAAATAATTTAATTTATTTATGGCACAAAGATGATGCAGTAATTATCTTATTAATGAAATATTGACATAATCGATGTTATAGATACCCAAATAAATGTAATTTGAGACTTTTTATGAATTAAATTAATTTTATAGGTTAATATGACATGTTAATATTTATTTAGTTAACTTTTTTCGAACTAATCATTCTGTTATGATTTTCACAAAAATCAATTACCAAATAGTGTCAAAATTGACATAAAATAGTTTTTAAAACAAATATTATATTATTAATTGTTATTTTATTTATAAAAATATAAGGTTCGGAAAAATGACTTATATAAGGTTATATATATTAATAATAAATAACTTGGGGTTCTTTTGTCCTATTATAGTAAGTTTATTAACCTTATAGTGTAAGAAAAAAAGAAGACATGGTAAAAGTTAAATTATCTAACTTAAGGTTAAATCTAAATGATAAGGTTAAAATAGAAACCTAAACTTGTCTAAATTCTATTGGATGAGAAGATTTCGACTCATACCCACATTAGCTTTGAAATAAATCAATTTGGAGCTATTAAAAACCGAATATGACTTTATAATAAAATAATATTTTTAGTTTTTCCTAAGGTGCCCCTCTCCTCCCTTATAAAAGGGCACCTCCTCCCTCTCTTCCTCACACCACTTTGAGCCTTCAAGATTGGCCAAACATTGCCAAATTCTCTTCTAAAATTCCCTAGAAACATCCTATAGGTCTTTTTATTCTTCAAAGACCAATTTTAGTGCCCTAAAAGGAGGTCTCAAATAGGTGCTTCAAAGAAGAGGTAATGTCCGTTACCGATTCTTTCAACTTTATTTCTTCTTACACTTATTCTTATTTAGTTGTTTCATTATGAAGTAATAACATCAGTATAACTCATATAATGATATGTTATTATAAGTATGAAACAACCCTATTTCACCATCTATCCATCCTATAGAAAATGAAATCATCGCGTGTGCGTACGTACGGAATACCGTCTCCACGCCGTGGTGTAATCGGTTTTTCCACCACCACCTTACATGAATGGGTATAATGGTGTAAATAAATAACTATATATGGTTATTGTAAAGTGATATTGATTATGTAATATTATACATACACTTCAATAAAATTCAATGATCATGGGAATGATATCATCGCTCGTGCGTACGTACGGACTACCGTCTCTACGAACGCGATGAGATTCATTTTCCATGATTAACCATTCAAGAATGATTATAAAGTATATATAATGAATAATAATGAAATATATGGAATAATGAAGCTACTAGATTTATGTATATATATATATATATATTTCATGTACTTACTTCCATTCAAGTCAATAAAGAAAGGAAAACAACGTTCATGCATACGTGCGGCCTACCGTCTCCATGAACGGTGTGTTTCATTTCCATTTATCGGTCTATTATATATATGTATATTATGAATATATATTTTATATAAATCATGTTTTATATTCTTTAATTAAGTAATCATGATCTAAGTAATCATATGAATAATTACAAGTCCAAACACAGACGACAAATGAAATGATTTTACCCAAAACGCTCTTTAACATGGAATTTACAATAGAACGGGTAATATAAAGTCATAAGTGAACCATATATGATATCATAACAATGAATATGATTATTTAATAAGTCAATGACATTATTTAAACCATTATATAGGAGGTTCGGATACGTACGAAGCATATCGGACCTAAGGTAAGGGATAATTTTACAAATCTCATTTTTATATGAGATTGCTTATTTGTAAGTATTTACTGGGGTTATTGCTATCATCCATGTCCATGTTTTATAAAAGTGTTTTCATGTATGTTTAAATTCCTTTTTACCCATTTTTGAATTTTACCACATGTTATGAAAGGAATCTTATTTTTTTTACCATACGAGGTGCCTTTTGACTTTTCTGAAAAAAGTATGAGATAAATGTTATTTTTAAGTTATATGGCATGAATGGATTTTTTTACGGTTTCATAATGACTCATTTTCATAAAGCTTCCTCTACAAGTTTGAATGATTATTTTCAACAAAACCCTTTTCTTTTAAAAGTTCATGACATTTTTTTTGAAAAGAAAATGATTTTGAAGAAGAAAGGATATTTTCCTCAAGAATTCATTTCATGTGTTTTATCAAAACCATTTTCCATCTAAGATGACATTATTTCATATGTGTATGTTTCAAGTATAAAGTCTCTATGATTTACATGGTTTCACTTTTCTTATTATGAAATGATATCCATTTCTTTTATATAGATTATGTGATGATGAGATGATGTTTATGAAACCCATTTTATTTGTTGGGTTATTATGAATGATGTATGTTTATTTTGTGGCACAAGTAAGAATGATTTAATTATGAGATTGGTGGGACATATATCTCCCTCCAATGCATTGGGTAAAGATTTATATCTCATGGTATAGACATGGCTGGAATGGTAAGTTATTCCGGTTCAGTGTTACAGGACTGAAATGAGGAGTGAACTCGATTCAGAAAGGGACTTTGTCCACTAAGATGGTCTTGGCAGCAATGCCTTGGCTACTATGGAAATCATAAAAAGTGCTGAATGGTTTCCACAATTACATGTTTTATTCCCATGCTATGTTATCTTGATTGATGTTCCTTTATGATATATGCCTTACGTACTTCCAAGATTCATGTCTTTGCTCAAGATTTTGATGTTTAGATTTTATGCTCAAGTTTTTGCATTCAAATGTTTATGGATTGTTTTATGTTCTCTATGTTTACCCTTACTAGGAATTTGAGATCACCCTTATTATGTTTTCTTTTCCCCAGGAAATAAAGAAAGGTTTTAGGTAAGGAAACAAAAAGGGGAAGATCGTTATGTGAGATGTTGAAGATCTTTCAACATGATTAGATGTTTATATTCTGAGTTTCCAAAGACACTAAACTATTACGGTCCTTTGGAGTCTGTTTTTGTTATGTATTAAGTATTCCACAAAAGTAATGTAGTGTCCATGCACGGCAGGCCTTGGGTCTCTACATTCATGGAAGAATAAACTGATTACAACATATAATTAATTTACACTCCCTAATATCATTATTAATTATTAAAAGTAATCTCTTATATGGTTAACGAGATAGTTAAAGTACCTAGGTCTTGAAATTTATGAGATAATTATCGGGTTTCTAGAGACGATACATTTCTTCATAAACATACATTTTCATGTCTGTGATATTTTCTCTTCTTAGTGCACATATATTTGGGAAATTTTTCATAACTTGGGATTCTGTGTATAGACTTCATTAGAGGGATATTAATATCACTATCATGAAATTTTTTAAGAGACATTATTGTAATGCTTTGTCATTGGTCATATTAGGTGGATTTATTCTTATATAAAAGGGGGATAGGTTTATTTGGGCCCTTTTTCATAGAAATTATTATGTATTTCCTCACTGGGGGTGTCTATATAAGGAAGTTTTCATTTGGTTTCCATTTATATATAATGTTTATTGTTTATTTGGGTTTAAAATTCTATATTAAACCTCATGTGGTTATTGTTCGATGATATTCACCACCTTTACACTCATTAAAAAAATAAAATTGGAATTTCCATTAGTTTTAGGAATTGATTTGTGAAATTTTCTTTCTACTACTTGAGTTATCAAGTTATTAAAGATAAATATAATTTGGTTTAACTTACCATTTGGGTAATTTATCTATGATTTTTGAATTATGAGTGTAGTTTTCTTTTTGATTTAAAAACTGACAAAATATTTCACTAGGTACCTTATAAAGGGTTATTGATTCTATCCTTGTTGATAGCTTATTGAATATTGGGAGTCATTCCTTGAAAATTTTGGGGGATATAAATTTTATTGAAAAAAATTATAGAAAGATAGTCTTGAAGATGTTTGGTTCCCAAATCCATATTGGATGTTTGAGAATACACTGACACCTAGGCTTATGGTGGGTTATTTGTCTTAAATTTGGTACAAGTCATCACAAATCACTTGAATGTGAGGGAATCCATTAATATAATAATCAAAAGAATGGAAAATATAGAGAAATATAAGAGGGAGTGAGTAAGGAGATACTTCATAATTCTTGTTTAATGCTAACTATCTCACAAAAGATATTAGTTAATAAATTTTAGTTTTCATAAAATGATAGTTATAAATATTTTAACTCATGTAATCCTCCAGTAATAGTGCTTACAATAAATTGTTGGGATTTTTTTGAGATCCTATATATCATATCTCTAGATTCATAAGGTGAATATCTAATCAGTACTCCACCAGAAGATGCATATAAAATATTCCAATAATTTTATAGTAGTATTTGTCTACTGAATACCATGAAATAGTGGTCCAAAAAGGGATAAGGTAGAAAGGATGATGTTAGTCTCTTAAATCTCTCCTATAACAAATATATAGGTTCTCAACATTATTTATTGATTCCATAAATATGATTTCTTAATTGGGTTCTTCTTAAATCCTAGAACAATTTATTGAGGAATCCATTATGAAATTCATCATATATGGTGACTTATACAATTTTTAAGATATATATCCATTCCATTATTGATCATTATAATGGTAATGTAAAGTCATTATAGGTGATTTTATCATAAGTTTGAAGTTATTTCCGACATCACCAAATATTTCAAATGTATGTTGGGATCCTCTTCTACCAAACCATGACACATAAGTATGTGTTTCATTATTCCATTTCTAAGCTCACAATATTTTGGATTATTTAGTTTTTATATCTAGTGAATGTTACTAAATTTAGTCTCATATATCATTCCATGTTTCTTATTCCACTTGAATAAATTTCCTTTGATGTTTTCACTTCCCAAGGTGAATCTACCAGAATAAGTATATGATGATAGAGAGTCTGTCAATAGAATTGTAAGAAACTAATTATTCACTTCCTTAGTGTTTTCTTAAGTTCCTTACATTTTTAATAGATATCTTTACAAATTAGGATAAAAAATAATGATATTTGAGATAGAGTTTTTCATGTATCAAGATAATTTCAAATGAAGGTAAAAAATGAAAATGAAAAATTGAACCACTAGCTTGCCTCCCCGATAATGGAACCTGATAGATGAGTGGACTATCATATGGATCCTAGAAAATAAATTTGAACCCAACTAAAAATATATTACATTTTGGGATTCTGGTTATATCAAAAGTGAAGAGTGTTTCTAGTGTGTTTTTTTATGATGCGTGGGTTTGAGGTTGGTCAAAAACTATGAATGTGTTCCGTGATCATAGATAAGAAATAAATAGTTTAAAATAAATTTAAAAATAGAATAGTTTGATGTATGATCTCCCTTTACTTAATTATTATTTAATTATTAAATTTAAATATTACATTGTGTTGTAACTAATTTTATTCAGATCTAGAAGTTTATGGTATGTTGTGTTTATTTTAAATCCACACTAGGTTGATAAATATGATTTCCTAATGGATTATTTTCTTTATATTGGAATTATTAAGAGGGTTATTAAGCATAAATAATGTTATACAAGTGAACCAATACTTGTAAGATGATTTAATTTTATAGGTGGCACATTTCTCTAGTGTTTTTCAAATTTCTATTCCGAAAAATATCAGAAAATTAAAAGTTCCATGACAATTATTTTATAAAAAATGAAAATGTTTTAATGTCTCAAAGTAAGAGATTCATGAAATCATGAAAAAATTTAATAAAAAAAAATGAAAAATAATGAAAAAATATCAAGTTTTATGAAAATTTATACATTGGTTAATAAAAGGAATCATAAAAATGGATGTATAATGATTCATGGTATCATAAATATGTTTTAGTTTTGGAGTTTCAGATGAAAAAAATATTTAGAGGTGATATATTTTTCTAGTTTGATATAGTCTCATGAGAGGTTGATTATTTCCAATTAATAGGCCTCCTATCATCATTTAAAGTATCAATATTTTAGATGAAAATTAACTAATCTGATTTCATATAATATTTATATGAACATATTTCTTATGTGAAATAATAAATTTACATCAACAGATGTTTCGTGAAAAGTATAGTTGAGAACTAAGTGGAGAAAATGTATTCTAGTGAATGGAGTTTTATGAAATTTAGAGGTTTTGTGAAAGATTAAATTTCCATGAAAAATGGGTTTATATAATATTCTTGAATTTAATTTGTTGAAAATAGGAAAATTTTGAGGAATGCATTGAAGAATTATATTCCAATTGTAATGAAAAAATGTAATCAGTTATAAAAGTTAACTTCAAGTTTATAAAATGAGAATGATTTCACCCAATGCAGTGAGCGGGGGAGGGGATTGATGGAAGTGATTCTAGGGAGGAAATTTATTATCCTTAAATTATTATAAAAAAGTTATCATGGGATATATTTAACAAGACCAAACATTTTTAATCCATAAAAACTATTAAATTTTAGTGGAATCTAATACAACTGACACACTATTGTTATATACTACTTGGACAATACCAAAGAAGTGAACCAAGTAAAATTGGTGTATTATTTTTCTATTTCAACATATGTGTGTTGGTTTATTGAAAAATACCATAAGTCAAGTTTAAGGACTTCCTACCATCATGGGGATAATATCCCTTTAATTCAAAGAAAAGTTTGACACCCTAATTAATTACTCCCCTCTCATGGCATCCCTCGGTCAAACAAGTGGTATCAGAGGGTGGTTGTGGACATTAAATATGACTTCTTTCCTATTTATTATGATTTATAATTAAGTAAATATTAAGGTATTCACCTATTTGATGAAATATATAACACCCTTATATTTTATGAAATATGTTTTTTAAAAGAATTATATTTATTCGATAGCTTGTGTTAAATGAAACACTGAGTTTAAATGAACTATGATATGTTATTTAAATATTATTAGGTAACAATTATCACTTACCCATTAGATTTTAGGGTATAAATAGAAGTAAATAAATTATGAAAACGTATTATTATGTATTTATAAAATGAATTCATTATTTATCAATTAATTATAAACAAAAATTATAAAAAATGTTTGAAAATAAAAAAATGTTTTCTAAATTTTTTTATGAATAAAATGTTTTATTATATTATTAAATTAAATTATTCACTATTTTTGAATGGTTTTAATTAAATTTATATATTATAAATTCAATAAAATAATTTATCATTCATTCATTATTTTTTTAAGCATGATATTTTAATAAACCAAGTTTTATACTTAAAAATGATTTTTTTATAAAAATCAATTTTCGTCTCGTGTTGCACAATTATTTTAAAATTAATTTATTCCAATTAAAAAAATTTAATTTGATAAAATTATTACATTATTTTGAATATGGAGGTTTAAATTTTTTAAATAGGATCATTTTATTTTTTGTCAATATAAACAGTAACATTAGTAAAATTCATCACCTCGATAAAGGGTAAATCATGTTAATATAGGTTAAAGATATTTGATAAGGAGATAAATTTTTATATAAATTATTATTGGATGAATTTAATTATACCATTAAGAAATTAGGCACTAAATTTAATTTTTTATGGGATACTTCTACATGAAAATGACTTATATGATATTTAAAGTAAAGAAAAATAGATTATGTGACTCTCTTAAATTTAAATATATATGATACGTCCATGTAGGAACAAATGAAGTTTATGAATAAATATAAATTTCTATTTTAATAATAATTAAATTATACTTATTATTTAATTTTATTTATTCTTTTAATAATTATATAATTACCTTAAATGCTTATGCAACACTAACACAGTATTTCATCAATTACTAAATAATGATAATAAATTATTTTATAATTAATAAAAGTAATATAATATGAATTATTTATAGTTTTAGATAAATTTTATAGATAAATATGGAATAATTTTTGTGTGTTAAAGTATTATATTTTAATTAATTTTTTTCCTCATGCCGCTTAAGTCAAATTACATGAATTGTGTCAAAATTGACATTAATGACATTTTATCAAAATAATATTTTATTAAATTATTTTAAAAGTATAAGAAAATATAAGAAGAAAAATATGATAATATATAGACTAAAATATCATTATTTTTACATTTATGATCAAATTATCACTTTATATGTAAAATTATACTCATTTAATAATGAAAAAATGTTACCACGGTTATTGTAAAAATGGGTTAACTTAGGGGCTAAACCAAAAGATAAGGTTTAAAAAACCTCTTATACCTATCCAAATTTTATTAGATGAAGATATTTAAACCTAATAATATATATTATATTTTAATAACTATCATTTTTTTGGAATTTCGATACTATAATGAAATTATTAAGTTTTAATCTTTTATTAAATTGTAAAAGTGACTCTCACCACAATTATAAAATGGAATATCCTCTCCTCAATTATTCGTACCTTTTTATAACTATTTCTTAAATATAACCTATAAAAAATAGTTTTAAAATTCCTCATCCACATTCAATGGGGTTTGGACTTCCAGAAATACCAACCCTAGGATCCTTAAGAGGAGGTCTACATGAGTTATTTCAATGGAGAGGTAATCACCTTAAGAAATCACTTTATTTAGAATTATTATTTTACCACCAATAAATTTGTTATAATGTTAATAATATAATTAATTAAGTGTATTAAATACACTTAAATTTTAATAAGATTATAAAACCACATTTAGTCTCCCTCTTTTCGTCAAATGGTAAGTAAAATTATTTCATGTCTGTACGTACAACTTACCATCTCCACATAGTGCTACAATTCATTTATTGTCACAAAATTTTATAGATATGTATTTTATGGGATTTATTTTTATATATTATACTTATGATATAATTATACATCTGGAATGATAATATCATATCTACCTTTTTACCTTAAAAACCATTGGAAAGTGATAATATCGCTCATGCGTACGTGTGGACTAACACATCCACTAAGTGATGTGATTAATTTTTCATTGTAATTTTACATGGATGGTAATTAGGATGGATTTAATTAATATATATTATATATATTATATAATAATTATTCTATAAAGGTGATTTATCATTTACCTTCATTCATCCCATCTATCTAAAAATGAAAACATCGTTCATGTGTATGTACGACCTACAGTCTCCATGAATGGTGTAATTAGTCTTTATATATATAATTTTATGAATGAATCCAAAATGGATATAATTAATATATACAATATTTATATAATGATTAAAATTATGTAGATTAAGGAACCACTATTAAATTATAAGGACCAAAACTACCGAACAAAAACATATATTAAAAATGATGATGATATCACATCGAATAGTGATTTAAATAAAGAATTGGAAGAAAATAGGTGATTTAAGGTTATAAGTAAATCATATATGGTATGATATATATAATTACAGTTCTATAAACAATTTTAAATAAGTATATATTTGTTATATAGGACGTTCTAATGAAAATGAAAGATGTCATACCTAAGGTAATGGTTTTTTGTCTCACTTTTATTTTTGTGAGACACATTCCATATTAACCACTTGTTTCTGTTATGTCGTGTATAAAAATTTTATCAATTTATTTTATGATTATTAATATAAAATTTAATATTATTTCCATATCCATATAATTTTATTTCTTTCATGGGTATTACATTTCAAATGTTACCAAATAGGTAAGGGTTTTATGTCACGATATCATTGTTTATTGGAATTGTTTATGATTAAGTTTATAATGATGAAATTTTAGGATTTAGATCTCAATAAATCCATATATTTTCTTATAATATGTTTATTTATATAAAATAAATTATTCTTATTCATTTTCCCCACCTTAAGTATTCAATAGAATGAAAATATGTGTTTATGTAAAATCGAATTTATTTCTCTCACCAGTAGAATTTTTTTTCTACCATATACATGTTTTGTAAAAAAAATTAAAGAATATTTTCACTATTATAATATGATTTATTAAATTAATTTTTACCTATGTATAATTTTTTAAAAATTATTTTCAAAGGAATATTCTTTTCATTTTCTAAATGAGGTTCTTTTTTAATTTTTTAAAAAATGAGAGAGGAATGGTTTCTTTTAACTTATATGACATGAAAGTGAATTCCCCACCATCACAATAAATCAATAATGTAAATACTTATTCATAAGTTTCAAAGTCTGTTTTTAGTGAAAATAATTTCCATAATATTTTGTTAATTTTTTTTGTTTTCAACAAGTGATTATCAAAGTGAAAAGGGTATTTTCCTCATGAATGTTTTAGTAGTCTTGTAATGGTTTTCCAATTAATCAAAAACAAAAACTCTTTAGTTAATATATTATTTACTAGGAACATGATCTAAAAAACCATACTTATTATTTCTCTATTTTTTTTTTATAATTATGATAAAAATATTTTTATGAAACCCATTATTTTTCCCTGGGTTATTCTATGACAAAATGATGAAATATTTATGAATCCTGTTTCTTTTTCATAGGTTATGTCAGGATGAAATGTTTATAAGAAATATTTATTTTCATGGGTTCTGATATAATGAATATTTTATGATCTTGAGGAATGCTTAATATGATTTTAATTATGTGATAGGTGGGACAAGAATTATATATCCCTCTAATTCATTGGGTAAAGGTTGATATGTCATGAGATAAATAGGACTAAAATTGGGAGTGAAACTAGTTCAGTAAGGGTATATTGCCACTATTATTGTCTTAATAGAAAAAATTGACTATTACGATTGATTTTTAGTGAACCCAATCCACTATGATAGTCTTGGGAGTGAACTAAGACTACTATGATATTTTGGGGTGTCAACCCAATCCACTATGATGGTCTTGGAAGTGATCCTTTACTACTAATGAAATGATTTTATATACTTATTTAAATTCAAAAATTCCATGTATTATGCCAATATTATGATCCCATTAACTATGTTCTTTTATTCCTTTAAGATTATTGTATAATGATCTACCAATATTTATTCCATGATATAAGATTTTGAATAATGATATGCTGGGAATAGATTTTAATTGTTAGCCTCATGTTATCATATCCTTATGAACATGTTATGCATATGTAAACATTTAGATTTCCCTTGATTACCCTTACTGAGCATCAGATCTCACCCATTATAATTTTTATTTTCCCCATGTTTTGATGAATGTTTTTAATAATTATATGTCAATGAAGGGTTATAGTTATGAAGAACATATTGGTAGACTCTTAAAAATCACTTTTTTATCTATCTATGTTTCAAAAGATATTAGTCCTTTACAATTCTAGCATGTTTTATTATATCATGTAATTAAAATTCATCCAAAAAGATATAATACCTAGGTTTAAAAGTATGGATCACTATATTTGGTATAAGATAAAGTCTTAGTTATCCTTTTGAAATTAGGCTAAGAAAACATTAGTGATAACCCTGGGGATAAGTCCATGTATAGTATAAAATCATTATATTTTGGTAATGATCATGTGTTAACGTTTTTAAACCTATTGTTTCATAGATTTAAAAGATGTTTTATTGATTTAGACATCCTATAAATTATTTTTCATGATTATGTGGCTTTCCACTATGATTATTGTTTATCACACAATGTTTTTTGTTTTTAAAAGATGGTTTGAACCCAAATAAATTGTGTAAATTATTAAAATGATAGAATATAAAATGATTTTACTCCTTAGAAACTATTTTTTTTGGATATAGAATGAAAAATATCATTTATATGATCAAAAATCCATTCCAAGATATGAATCATGATGAAATTATAAATTAGAAAAAGAGGGAACAACATTATGTTGATTCCTTTAGGAAAAAATTTCTACATTATTTTAGTTTTTCTATTGATCCACTAGTTTATGGATCAATATCACTAAAAAGATATTTTGAATTCTCTAGTGTTTGGAATAAGAAAAATTAATTTTTTATGCCAGTAAATTGGATGTTGAAGAAGATCAATTGTGTAATTTTATTAAGAATACAAGGAAATATGAAAAAATTAAATCCATAGATTATGATGAGTTTAGATATTATTTTTCAATAATTACATTCCCTGTACTATTAACATGAAAATAGAGAAGGAAATCCTTGAGCTAAATAAGAAGGATAGAATATATATTGGTACCTATGAGGAAAATTATATGATATATTCAATTCACACATCTGGTATTATAATCCAACCTAAACAAAATTTGATCAATTATTAAGTGGTTTAAAACTATCTCTCCAAAGTTTCTATGCATAATATGCTTTAGTATATATTTACAAATCATTATATGTGATATGATGGTGGAAATTTAGATAATATTTACACATAAATCTTAAGATTTTGATAAGAAAATAATGATGGAATTTAAAGAAAATCATAAAACCATTGAGAGAAGATGATGATCTTTTACTTATACTCACAGTGTGAAAGTAAACCTAGTGGAAATTATCTAAATAGGATTGATAAATGTTTTATGTTTGGAAAATAATTTCATTGGGTGATAGAATGCTAAAATGTCGGGAATAATTTATCTAATGATGAAAATACATAGAAAGATCCATAGAATCCCCCACCCACACTCTAGCACTTAAAATGTAAGGAGTATGGGAATTATGCTATCCAATTAAAAATCATGAAGGTTAATGATGATACTCAATGATAGTAACCTCTTAAGCACAAAGATAAATGTGAATCTCATTCGATCACTATTGGAGATGTGGAGAATGATAATGAAGTAGTGAAAGGTACACTTACCATCCACTCTAGAGATTCTAATGTCTTATTTAATTATATATATACAAATGATTTTATATCATAAAAACATTATAAGGGTTTCATAGTTCCAACTTAAAAAATAGATATTGAATTAGTGGTAAAAACCCACAATGGTATGATTATCACTTCATAAGTTAACAGTTCTTCTCATGATGAATTTTTTAGGAATGTGATTTATGAAAATATTTTTCTTCTCCCTCTGGGTAAATTTTATTTCATATTAGGAATGGATTAGATTTAATTTCATAATTACAACATAATTTTTTTGGTAATGGAAGTCACAATTGATATTCTGAATAAACCTATGATTTAATATCAATGTGATGATAAATATGAATATTTGATGGAAATAACTTCCATTGTATGGGTTATTATTCTTATTCAAAAGTGGTGTCAATCTTAGATGGGTATAATCTAATAATCAATGATATGTTTATTATACGAGAGTTTGTTGATTTATTTTAGGAATTATTGCCCAGTCTTTAAAAAATTAGTGAAGTTGAGTTCTCAATAGAATTCATCATTGATTCTTCACATATTTCAAAGACTCTGTATAGAATATACCTGATTGAGTTACAAGTGTTAAAGAAGAAAATCCCAGAGAATCTTTGCAAGGTATTCATTAATCCATGTGAATTACCTTAGGGTGAAGCTATTTTTTTCTATAAAGAAGAAATTTGGATAGATGCGACTTTGTATTGATTATCAGGAACCTAAAGATATCATTATGATGAAATAACAACTTATTCCACATATTGATGGCTTGTTTGATCAAATATATAGAGATCAATAATTTTATAAGATTGAAATTCGTTATGTATATCATCAATGGATGGTCAAGAAGGTGGATATTCCTAATACAAAATTATGTACAAGGTTTGAAAATTATGAATTTATATTGATGAATTTTGTTCTTACCAACGCCCTTGTTATCTTCAAGTATTTAATTAATAGATTATTTCTAGATTGACTTGATTAGTTTTTGGTAGTATTTATATATGATATTATTATATATTCAATGATAAAGGAAGAGTATAAAGATTATATGAGAATTTTCCTAATGTCTATGGGGAGGGATATGGTTTAAATTTTTTTTACCAAGTGTGATTTTTAGCTTTGAAAATTTTCATTCTTAGGCCATATAATCTCATGTGGGATTAAATTAGTAGATCCTTCAAAGAAAGAATTTATTTAATGATGGCCCTGGTCAACCACTATGATTGAAATAAATAGTTTTCTTAGTTTCAAGTGATATTATCAGTTCTTGGTGGAGAATTTATCATGACTATATAACCCAATAACCAAGCTAACTTAGAAGGGAGATAATTTCTTTTGAAAAAAATGAATGTGATGAAATGTTCAAGGGACAAAAGAAAATATTAGTCAGTGAACTTATGATTACATTAACCTATGGTGGAAAAGGGATAATAATATATAACAATTTGTCACGACCCGTCCTCTGGGGCCCATGCCGTGACTACCCTAAGTCCGCCTTCAATAGGCACGGGGCTGACGACTAGCACCGAAAGGCGTTTTCCCTAAAACTGGGAAGACATTTACTTTATAACCTGTAACCTCACGTAACCAAGCACATAGTAAGATATAAACACAAGAAAACTATATAACCAAAAGAGTTCTGAAAGTAAAGGGGCCAAAATACAAGCCCAAAAATTAAGGTACAAGTATAACTGAATACAAAACAACTGAAGAAAGAGAAAATACATCTACTGGATCATCCTCTGAGGTTCCTACCTGAAGGGTAGGTACAGATTTATTTCTCAGCACTCCATGTACACCCGTCTCCTCTGCATAATGATAAATCGTATGGTCCACCTCCAGGTACCATCCAGTCCTGGTACTCTCATCCTCAGTCAGCGCTGTCTGTCATCTGCATCCAACACAACAAGATGTGGGCATAGACCATGCGGGGGTGAGTATAACAATACTCAGTAGGGACCCCGAGACCCTTAAGGTCTCACAAATCCATCAAGGATAAACCACAAAGTATGAAATCAACAGATAACCCTACTTAGGTATATGCTCATACATATACCTAAGTTATCAAGTAATCCATCTCAAACATGAGAAAAACACAGAGATACTGACTCAGCTCACACCAGGATTTATTCTAGGGGTTGTAACACCCCAAGATTTCATAGTGTGTTATTTATTCAAAATAATTCAATAACTTGCACTACACGCAACACCGAGTTCAAGCGCACCATGACTTACCAAACAAGCCGTTCAAAAAAGGTTATGAATAGTATTAACTAAATTTTAAACTTTATATAATCCTTATAATTTTAGAATCCATATTATGAGTTTCTTAGACATAATGTAAGAACAAATTCATCTTCAGTATTGTAGTTTTACCAACTTTTAATAGTGAACCCTTTTTAAATAAAATATTTTAAACTTTTTGACTAAATGGGGACATCAAAAAATTTAAAATAAAACATCCCAAGCTTCCACGGTACACTTTCCTTTGAATAAAACAGTAGCGTGTGTTGTACGCAACTTCGAGTTTTAACACACACCACAACCGATCAAACTAGCCATTATGAATAGTAATACTTAATTTTTTTGAAATTATATATATTTTATATTTCAAAATGGACTTCATTTTTGGATTCGGAATATCAAATTTAGCCTAAGGTGAAATTTTGGTACTTTTCGGATAACTTTCATATTTTGATGAATAATAAAAATTACTAAATTTTAATTAAAAACAACTTTTTTAATCAAAATAATTAATAGTGATAAATTATAAATTTGAGTGGTTGTAAAGTATATTTAGAATATATTTTTACCATTTAATATAATTTTGGTCATTGGACATAATTTTACAATTAAACCGAACATAAACAAGTGTCAATCTTTTGAAGTTATTATCTCTTAAAAACACGCTTTTTGTTTTGACAGCGGGAATTAATTTTAAATTAATTTCTGCCAATTCTGTGTTTTGAATTTAGAAAAATGGATTCCATATTTGGAATCAGGATGTTCAAATTTTGTAAATAGGTAACTTTTATTTTTAGACATTTTGAATAATTACTGCGGTAAATATTTTATTTACCATGGTTAAGGGTAAATCCGGTAAATAAGGGTTAAAAAATAATATTATAATAATACTAAATTACCCTAAAACGTGTCTTAACCCTATTGGTTGATACATGGTCGACCATGGGCATTTTTGGGTCAATTTTGGGACCCCATTGATCCACTTGTAAGTGATAATGACACTTTATTTTAATTAAGTTAAAATGAATACAAAAATGGCATAAGCTTACATCTTTTAAAAGAACAATTTTTACATAGGGTTATACATGTTGGATTTTCGATTATAAATATTCATTATAAAGATAAAAAGATTTCCTACATAATGATATTTTATTTATAATTTTTAGACATCAAATAATTTAAATTATTAATGACACAATAATGATGCAATGTTTACCTCATTAATAAATCATTTAAATAAATAAGATTATAATGATTAAAATATTATCTAAAACCTGTCCAATTCTTATTGGTTGATGTTATTTAGAATATGAGTCATCTTATCTTCGACCTCAATGATTTTTGGACCATTATAAACCGAATATAATTATATTATAAAGTAATACTTTCACTCTTTCCTAAAGAGCCCCTCCTCTCCCTTATAAAAGGAGACCACTTCTACTCATTCCTCACACCTCTCAAGCCACTTGGCTCGTCCAAACTCTGCCCAAATAATCTCCCCACATCCCTCTCCTCCTCCTTGAAGCTTCCCCTTAGGCAGAAAGCATTTCAAGAAGTCCTTTGGTTCCAACCAAAGTGAGTTACCTAAATTAAAGGTAACATTTTCTCTTAAATTATTTTCAATTATTTTGCTTCTCCAACCCCCAAACTCTTTTTATTTCCTTTCTTTTGTAACAACAACAGTATCCACAATATACTAGGATGTTGTTATAAGAAGGATTCAAACTACACATTCACACAACTCCATCTAATGGATGATGAACATAATGTTTCTGTGGATGGCAAACTAACGCCTCACGAAACGATGATTGTTCAAATACATCTTACCGCCTCTCATGGTGGCCATTAGGATGGAACTGTAATTAAATATTATATTAATGATATATATTTTATATATAAGCTTCTGTAATTCCATTTTATTTCATACAATTATTCGTTTCATGTTGTATATACATACGATAATTTCATTTGAGGAAGTGCGGACTACCGCCCCCTTAAAATGATATGACTCGTTCATACCACACATGGAACGTATAAAGGATGGTGTTAATGAACTTAAGTAACATATATAGAATATTATATTTTACTGTAATAGTAATATACCTATGTATCATTTGTATTCGATTCTTTTAAAATAAAAATTAAATGGAAGTAGCATTCGTGCGTACGTACGGACTACCGTCTCCACGAACGCGATGTGATTCATTCTCCATCGTATCCATTCAAGTATAATTATCATTTGATGATTTAAAAATGATGTTTAAGGACTTGATACCATTCTGGATATGAATAATATACATCCCATTAATAACGAATATGGCTCACATAACAAAGAATATAAAGTAAAATGAACCCGTTAACACCTGAAATGACGATAATTCTAAGATATTATTAACAAATCAAGGTTAAAAGATCATATATGATATAATATTAAAGTAACTGATTCTTGTATTATTCAATAACAATTATTTCACCATTATACAGGAGGTAAACCTACCATCGACCAAGGAAAAAGTACAAAGTAAGGGATTCTCTTATCTCACTTTCAATTCCGTGAGATTTCCATTGTTCGCTACTAAATTATTGAAAGTGGTGTATTGTGTACTTCCATTTGATATATATTATCATGATTCACTTTATATTCATGTTATTCTGTAAATCATTTGGTGGTTATTAACTTTTGGCCATGCGACTCAGTTGATTAACGTGGTAAGGGGTTTCTTGTCTCACTTTTAATTCCGTGAGAATTCCATTGATCACCACTTAATTATTGCATGTGGTATATGTGTACTACCCATGATTGTATTCATTGTGTAATATACTTTATTTTATGGGTATTTACATCATCATGGTATGATCTTTCTTTCATGGGTGTTTGTTTCTTAAGTTACCTAATCAATAAGGGAATTTGAGATTTCAATTTCCACTCATTTGGCTTTACGCATATTTCATTGATTATATTACCCCATGATTATGTGTGGAATCACTATTCATTTGATTATGTCATAATTTCCACTCCCCTTCCTGTGGATATACTTTTGATACACATAATCACTCCATTGAAAATTCTCAAGTCATTGATATGAATTTGATAAGAGTAATTTTAACTCTTTCACCATTTGTTGAGTTAAACATCCAATTCGTTGGTGTTGTTTTTACAGGAATATGTGTGAATATACTTTGATTGTTTTACACTGAATATCCAATCATATTTAGTGTATTTATATTTTTCACACATAATTATGTTGTTGATTTATCCTTAACCTAAGGATATGGTCTTTATGAGAGATTTCATCTCAACTTACAATCCATTGAGACTTCTTTGTTGATATACACCAATTCACTTTTATGTGGTGTATATAATGTACTTTGACATAGTATATCATGAATTCCCTTTATTCTCATGATATTACAATGTTTTGATTACCTCAATTATTTTCATTCAAGTGTCTCTCTTTTGGTTAGAATCTCTAACTGAAACACCATTTTTAAATGTTTTAAAGACTTATTCATCTAAATCTTTCTCATTAATGTCCATGTTTTAAAAATGGTTTTAAGGATTTATTTATATGGACATTAAAGTTTAGAAATTAAAAATCCTTTTAAAAGGTTTTAAAGTGGTATGGGACACTTTGATTCAAAAATCTATTTTTAAATGGCTTCTTGACAAATAGTGTGACTTTTAAATGTTTTCAAGAAAAGGGGGATATTTCTCTCAAATAGTTTTGATGATTATTTTCATCTATGTCAACATCCTTCATTATTCATGATTGAGGTTAATGTGATACAATACAATATTCCATATTGTATCAAATGAGTTATATTTGACTGTGGATGTTCTATTTTTATACCATTCATGGTTTGTGGTTAAAGTATTGACATTTTGTATGCTAGTTTTAATACGAATGTTTATTTTATGCTTAAACCTATTCATATGAGGAATGCATTGGACTTAATAAGTGATGGGTGGAGCCCGCTATAGCTCCTCGATGCATCGGTAGGTCTCATGAGACAAACTAGTGTCTTGGCACAAGGCCTTGGCAAAATCTTATTTGTAGTCTTGGCACGAGGCCTTGGCTATGTGGTTATGATAGTCTGGCATTATGCATTCCATCATTATGAAAGTGGTTATTGATATTGCATGTGATCATTCGACTAGTAGAATATCCATGTGAGTAAGTAAATGGCATTATTTCATTTTATTTATGCCATACCATGTTGAAAGTTCAAGTTTCAAAGGCTTTTGTTTTAGTTATAAATTGCCTTAAGTGTTTATGATTATTTATGAAATCTTCTGCTATAATGTTATCCTTACTGAGCATCCGAGCTCACCCCTTTCAATGTTTTATTTTTTTTCCAGGATTATGAAGAAGTAATTTATGAATGACCTGCAGGGATAGTATGAGGGGATATGAAGACAAAATGTTTTTTTTTATGATGTAATGTAAAAATTTATGGATGTATCTAGTTATTCCAAGGCTACTAAACTAATCGGTCTTTCGAGACTTGATCTTTCTCATGATCATGCCAATGTTATGTAATAATGCACCGACTCTGGGTAACTAGGGTCGGGGTGTTACAGGGGTAGTAAATAGTAACATCTCTAGTCACATCATCGAACACCTCGGCTTCTAGAGAACCCCTCCTCTATCGAGTATATTGGGCCTGCCGCGTCACATAGAGGCACTTCCCCCTATTCTTGGACAACTGAGGTACTCATCCTGTCGAGTACTGTGGGTATGCCACATCACACAGAGGCACTCCCCACCATGTGTCTGCCATGTCACACAGAGACACTCCCCCTCATGACTTGCTGAGGTACTCCTCCTATCGAGTACTATGGGTCTGTCGCGTCACATAGAGGTGCTCCCCACCGTGGCCTGCTGAGGTACTCTCCCTTTCATGTATCGTGGTTCTACCACGTCACACAAAGGCGCTACCCCCTGGGCCTGTCAAGTCACTCCAAGTCTAAATGGTCAGTAGTCGTCAAGTCTCAGCCAAATATTGGGTTCCCACACTATGCTCGCTCGTCTCTGGGAGGATCCGCTCCACGAGCTACTGGTAGATACTCTAACTACCACGAAGTCCCACTAAGAAGAATCTAAAAGGTCTGCCATGTCATAGGGGTCTCAACGCAACAGAAAACGTGTCAATCGAACACCAAGTCTGTGAGTTATTAACCTTTTAGTCCCGAGGGTCCACTTGGATTCGTGCTCCATCAAACCTGACCATTCTCCATCTTAATCCAAAACTTTAGTGGGGTATTCTCAAAGGTACCTTATCGCTCCAAGATTTCCAACACCACTGATGGTTTGTCAAATGGACATCCGGTGACAAAGTTATGGTCAAAAGAGAGTAAATGGGTCATAGTGGCCCCGGGTCCGGTCCGACCCAGTCGGACCGACCATGACTGGGCCAACCCATTTTGAGTCGACCCAGCCCGACCTGTTGGGTCTGGTCCGACTCGTAGTGTGGACTGGCCCGTTGGGTTCGACCCAGCCCGTTGGCTTTGGCCCAGCCTTTGCTGAGTGGCCCGGCCCGTTGGGCGGTCCAGTAGGCCGTGAGGGGCTGCAGGGGTTTGGCCGCGAATGACGTGAGGCTGTAGGGTGGCTCGGCCAGAGCAGCTCGGGGCCACGGGGCCGCGGGGCGGCTCGGTCGGAGCGGCTTGGCCGTGGGTGGCTCGGTTGGAGCAGCTTGGAAGGTCGTGGGCGGCTCGGAAGGACACATGTGGCGCGACTCGGGGGACAGCGGCGGCGGCTCAGCGGACGGTGGTGGCGGCTCGGCGGATAGTAGCGACAGCTCGGCGGATGGCGGTGGCAGATCGGCCCGATCGACGACAACGTCTCGGCTTGGACGGCGGAAGTTGTGGGCAGCGCGGTGGGGCTGCGGGTGGTGAAGCCGTGGGGCATGGTGGCCGTGGGTGCTGTGGAGCAGCTCGGCTGCGGGGGTACCGCAAGGGCATGAAGGTCGCGAGGCGGGGGGGGGGGGGTGGGGGGGGGGGGGGCGAGGGGCGGTGTTGTTGCACCGTCACCTTCATCGCGTTCAACACCACAAATCATCACAAGATTTTCGGAGGGGTTGAACCATGTTTTTTTTGCCCATACCCTCTTCGTTAAGGTGGTAGCATATGGCTCAACAAGAACTTGAAGAAGAACTTCAAGCTTTACAACCTCCCGCAACGATTTATTCCCAATCTCAAAAAATAATTAAATGGAAGAACATGGGAAAAGTATTTATACAAAAATAAACCCATACCACGGATTGATCATTAATATTGGCATGAGAAGGAAGTATGGACGTAGATTCATCGTAGATGAAGATGTCCCATGTTGGAGGAAGTTGAAGATATCAACATTCGTCGTGCCCGCCACATGTCTTCGATCCCGGGCTCGTTCTTTGGTTCTTCGTAGGCATTATTCATTGGAGATATTTTTTCCCAAGGATCCTTCCTTTGCCAACGATTAATTTCTCCCAACCCACCAAAAATAATAGATAGCAAATATAAATGTTGGCACAATTTCAAATTGGAAGATTTAATTAATTGAGATGGATTAATTAATTAAAGGGGTATGTTTGGCATAATAAATGTTGGATAAGTTGAAGAGGCTCCCCCATATTTAATAAAAATTTTGAGGGTTTCAAGCCTCGGGTGGTCCACATCACCATAACCCCTCATGGGAGGTTTTTCTAGCTCGAGTGGTCCCCACCACCGAGTGTTCAATTTGGAGAATAAAACTCCTGGGTCCCCACCTCCACAATATCCACAAGTGGGTGGTTACAACAAAATAAAATAAAATGTGTAATTATTTTATTTTATTATTTTCACAAAAAACTGAAAAATTATCTTTCACCCTTGACCAACTACCGTCGAGGTGAAAGTCTCCTTAAGCAAATACCGATGCTGCGAGTTCAACGGTATCCTCAGATTTCAATTCTGAGCACCAGTTCGAAAGTTATAAAAACCCGCTCATACGTTTACTGAACATACCTGAATAAAAGTTCAGAAATTCATTCCGGGCACTCTGGGCCTTGGAATCAAGCACCATCAATTTTTACGGACCCGTAAAATTCCAATATATTAAAAAAAATTACATAGAAATTCTGGGTCTTTACATTCTCCCCACCTAAGGGCTTTATGTCCCCATAAGCCATAACTCAAACTAAGGGAATAAGTGGGGGTACTGAGCACACATCTGAGCCTCCCGCTCCCATGTGCTCTCCTAGAGGTTCCCATGTTGCCAGTGTACGCACACCCAAGGTATCGACTGTACATGAAGGACCCGCTCCTGTCAATCCTCAATCTCAACTAGAACATCTGTAAAATTCTCCCCATTGTCGATATCCAGCTCACCGTGGTCGATGATGTGAGAGGGTTCGTGAACGTATCTCCTCAGCTGGGATACGTGGAAGACTTCGTGCACCCGGTGTAACTGAGGTGGAAGAGCTTAGCGGTATTCCACCTCACCAACTCTACTGAGGACCTAAAAAGGTCCAATGAACCTCGGAGATAACTTGCTGCCTCGGCCAAATCTCCACAAAACTCGTCGATGTGAGACCCATAGAAAAATGTGGCCATCATCGTCAAACTCTAGAGGTCTCCATCTCCTGTAGGCATATGATTTATGCCTACTCTGTGCAGTATTTATCCACTCCTGGATGATCTGTACCTTCTTTGTGGTAGCCCATACCATCTCTGGTCCCACAAGTGCTGACTCCCTTGGGTTAGTCCATCACAAAGGTGATCTGTAAGGTCACCCGTACAATGCCTCAAATAGTGCCATCCCTATGGTGGAGTGATAGCTGTTGTTGTATGGAAAATCCACCAAAGGAAAGTGATCCTCATAGCTGCGACCTAAGTTAAGGACATAGGCACATAACATGTCCTTAAGGGTCTGAATGGTCTGCTCAGTCTGGCCATCCATATAAGGATGGAAGGCAGTGCTCAAACAAAGCTGTGTCCTGAAAGCCTCCTACAACCCCTTCCATAGCCGGGAAGTAAAACACACATCACGATCAGAGACAATCGTCGAGGTTAATCCATGTATCTGTATAATCTCCTGCACATAAAGGAGTCCCAAGCTCTCTACTGAACCCTGCTCTCTGATCAGTAAAAAGTGTGCCGACTTGGTGAGTCAGTCATTGATCAACCAAATCGAGTCATGACCCCTGGATGTACGTGTAAGTCCTATCATGAATTCCATGGATATCCCATCCCACTTCCACTATGGGATCTCCAAAGGATAAACCAAGCATGCTGGTACTTGATGCTCTGCCTTCACTTGCTAATAAGTGAGGCACCGAGAAACAAACTCTGCTACTGCTTTCTTCATTCTCGGCCACCAAACCTATCGTCAAATATCCTAGCACATCTTCGCCACTTCTGGATGTACCACTAGAGGGGATGTGTAGAAATCCCTCAACACTTACTCCTGATTTGACACTGGTACCATAGTACGTCCTATGAAGAGAATGATGTGCTCCCCACCTTTAGAAAATCCATCAGGTGCTTGTCCTGTGGAAATATGAGCATGTCGTGCCTCGCAATCAGTGTCCCCATGCCGCGCCTCCCTGACTCACTGAAGAAGTGGGGGAGTGAATGTAAGAGACTGAAGAAAATATGCTCCATCTCCATCCAAAAAGGATATATGCAAAGTGGCCAGCTACTCCTTCGCCTCGCCTAGCAGCTGTATACCATTCCTCCTAC
This sequence comes from Viscum album, assembly GCA_963277665.1. Taxonomy (NCBI): domain Eukaryota; kingdom Viridiplantae; phylum Streptophyta; class Magnoliopsida; order Santalales; family Viscaceae; genus Viscum; species Viscum album. Next base: position 2,132,947,639 of record OY728156.1, on the reverse strand, counting down.
CGAGTGCATCTGCTACAACGTTCCCCTTCCCAGGAGTATAGACTATCTTGAAGTCATATTCCTAGAGGAACTCAAGTCAACGTCGTTGTCTCAGGTTTAGGTCCTTCTGAGAGAAGATATACCAGATAATCTTGTGATCAAAGTACACTATAAAACGTTTTCCCATCAGATAGTGTCACCACATCTTCAAGCTGAAGACCACAACTGCTAACTCCAGGTCATGGGTAGTGTAGTTCTGCTCGTGTTGTCTCAATTGTCGAGAACCATATGCGATCACAACTTTCTCTTGTATCAAGACACATCCGAGTTTGGTCCCTGATGTGTCACAGTAGACTACGTACCTTAGGCCCTCCTATAGAAGTCTCAAGATGGGGGCACTAGTCAGCCTTTGCCTCAGCTCCTGAAAACTCTACTGGCATCTCTCTTACCACACAGAGGGTTTCCCCATATTTTTCAATGTTGATAGTGGTGATGAAAATTTGGAGAAATCTGGCACAAACCTCCGGTAGTTTTCATCCAATCCCAGGAAACTCCGTACCTCCGTCACACTCCTAGGTGGCTCCCAAGTAAGTACCGCCTCAATATTAACTGAATCCACTACAACTTCATCCTCAAATATGACATTTCATAGAAATTGAACCTCTTGGATCCATAACTGGAACTTCGATAGCTTACCATAAAGATGGTGCTCTCAGAGTGTGTCCAGTACTACCCGTAAATGATAAGCATGCTCCTCCTTAGTATCTGAGTAGATCATAATGTCATCGATGAAGACTACAAAAAAAGTGATCAAGGTATGGCTGAAAGATAATGTTCATGAGTCCCATGAACACTACTGAAGCGTTGGTTACACTAAATGGCATAACCAAGAACTCATAATGGTTGTACCGACACTTGAAGGCCATCTTCTGCACATCCTCGTCTCATACTCTGAGCTGGTGATAGCCTGATGCAAGGTCTATCTTTGAGAACCACCATGATCCCTTCAGCTAATCAAAAAGGACTTCAATCCTTGGAAGTGATTACTTGTTCTTCACGGTCACCTGGTTCAGGCGCCAATAGTCAACAAAAATACTCAAGCTCCCATATGCCTTCTTGGCAAACAAAATCTGGGCTGCCCAGGGAGAAACACTGGGACAGATGAATCCCTTCCCCTATAAGTCCTCTAGCTATACACGTAGCTCACGAAGCTCCGTGGGAGCCATCCAATACGCTGCTGTAGATATCGGTGCTATCTCGGGGTACAATTCAATGTAAAAGTACACCTCTCTATGAGGAGGTAGACCCAAAAAATCATCAGGGAAGACATCCGCGTACTGGTCCACCACTATAGGATAGTTCAGAATCTCCACATAAATAGCTCTGAGGGTATGGCTAGACAAATGATGAGTGATCGGCTGCATTCTCCTTCGGGTAAGTCCATCCTGCACTGCAAAGGCTCCCTTCTCACTGGTGAAGGTAAACCTGGTCCCATCGATGCAGACACACCGCACCTTGCGCCTAATACAATCAATCAGAGCATGGACTGTAGATAACCAGTCCATACCCAAGATGAAGTTGTAAGGCCTCGATGCTGCTACTAGGAGATCCTAGCCGAATCTCTCGCCTCTTAGAGTATGCTTGCACTACTGTAACCAGTGCGTAATCATCGAATCTGATCCTGTAGGAGTCTCTTTCCATAAGGATTGAGCCAATGGATCTGTCAAAATCCTTGAGATCCAAATGAGTGTAGTGGAAATAAAAGAATGACTGGAACCTATGTCTATAAGTACTACATCTAAGGTGGAGTAGACAAAGATCGTACCTCGTAACATCTCTGGAGCACTATGATCGTAGGCCTTAGCTGCCTGGAGCTGAGCTTTCCCTTGTCCACTTGCTCTCTGTGGTCAGGGTGGACCTCCTGGTGGCAGTGGCTTTAACATCTCAAATCGTCACCCACCGCCAGCTGCATGACCAGCTCATCTGCCACATCCGCCTGTTAATTGTGGACCTCCTTGGTCAAACCTTTGTCTCTGCCTGGGCAGTCCTTTGACTATATTCTGATCATCCGTACGATGAGTCAGATAGTCATGAGCCATGTGACCCTACCTGCCACATGAGTAACCACTACTGGAAAAGAAGGTTATACCAACGATTATAAACCGTTGGTATAGGCTGGAGAACCGTTGGCTAGTAAGCCGTGATGAAAGCCTTATACCAACGGTTTGATCCAAACCATTGGTATATTGGTTATATAAATTTAACCCAATGTATACCAATGGTTATAAACCATTGGTAATGCATTTTAGGAAGTATTATACCAACGGTTCTAAACTATCGGTAATGTGATTTTCAAGAAAACTTATACCAACGGTTTACAACTGTTGGTATTGGTTTTCCAGCAACACCTATACCAACGATTATAAACCGTTGTTATTGGTTTTCCAGAAATCCAGACACCTATACCAACGATTTAAAACCATTGGTATAAGTTTTTCTAGAAATCCAGAACACCTATACCAACGGTTTTAAACCGTTGGTATAGTGTTTTTCCAGAATTCCAGCACCCTTATACCAACAGTTTATAACCGTTGGTATTGAGTTTTTCCAGAACTACAGCCCAGTAGCCCCCCTCCCTCCAGTAGCCCCTCCACTATACACCTGCATAAATAAAATCACAAAAACCACATACAGACTTGAAACAGTATAAAAACACCTAAAATAGAACAAAAAAACACATAAAATCATCAAACTCTTCCAACCATGTCATGTACAACAATTCCCTATTTCAATCTTCATAAGACAACAATCATCCAGTAGTAATTCACCTCACCCCTGCACAACCCCCCAACCAGCATAGCCCACACCTCCCCATCAAATTCTAATAGGTAGAATAGTAAGAGAAATACCTATTAGAGCTGAATAAGAGTTTGAAATTGGCTCATATCCCATTTTTTTTATGATCCTAGATTTGGGTATGTAATGATTTGTGATGAATTTTTCATTGGACTTGTATTGTTTATAATATATGGTGAAAAGGTATTTTCTTAGGAGTCTCGTCACTTATGAACACATGAGTGAAACTACCCAACTCATGAAAAAGATTTTGCGACTATCGTTGATAAGTGTAAATTTCAGTTGTATTCACTTAAAATGATGTCCTTTTCAAACACAAGAAATACACTTTTAGTGGTACCAGCCACACTGACCCTCGGATTGAGGCGGGGTTGACTTGTACATGTCACGAATGACCCATGGATCGTTTTCCTAAAGTTTCAATAGAATCCGAATGCGTTTGGTCAGTTTTCCGTATGCCGGTAGTTGTTTTCACTTAAAATCCTGTCCATTTCAAATAAAAGTGAGACAGTTTGAGTGGTATCGGCCACACGGTGCCTCAGATTGAGGCGGGTTTGACTCGTACATGACACAAATGACCCATGGATACTTTTCCTAAAGTATCAACAGAATCTGAATGTGTTTGGTCCGTTTTCCGTATGTCAGTTGTTGTTTTTACTTAAACTGCTGTCCATTTCAAAGAAAAGTGAGAAACTTTGAGTGGTGTCGGCCACACCGCACCTCGTATTGAGGAGGGATTTACTCATACATGTCAAAAATGACCCATGTATCATTTTAATAAAGTATCAACACAATCCGAATGCATTTGGTTGGTTTTCTGTATGTCGTTTATTTTAATTAAAAGCACATCCATTTTAAATAAAAGAAAGACACTTTTAGTGATACCGGCCACACCAGCCCTTGGATTGAGGAAGTGTTGACTTTTACACGTCACAAATGACCCATGGATCTTTTTCCTAAAGTTTCAATAGAATCCGAATGCGTTTGGTCGGTTTTCCGTATGCCGATAGTTGTTTTCACTTAAAATCCTGTCCATTTCAAATAAAAGTGAGACAGTTTGAGTGGTACCGGACACAACGTGCCTCAGATTGAGGAGGGGTTGACTCGTACATGAAAAAAATGATCCATGGATACTTTTCCTAAAGTATCAACAGAATCCGAATGCGTTTGGTCCGTTTCCCGTATGCCAGTTGTTGTTTTTACTTAAACTGTTGTCCATTTCAAAGAAAAGTGAGACACTTTGAGTGGTGCCGGCCACACCGCGCCTCGGATTGAGGCAGGGTTGACTCGTACATGTCACAAATGACCCATGGATTGTTTTCATAAATTATCAACACAATACTAATGGGTTTGGTTGGTTTTCCGTATGTCGTTTATTTTAATTAAAAGCGCATCCATTTTAAACAAAAGAAAGACACTTTTAGTGGTACCGGCCACACCGGCCCTAGGATTGAGGAGGGGTTGACTCGTACATGTCACAAATGACCCATGGATCGTTTTCGTAAAGTTTCAATAGAATCTGAATGCGTTTGGTCGGTTTTCCATATGCCGGTAGTTGTTTTCACTTAAAATCCAGTCCATTTCAAATAAAAGTGAGACAGTTTGAGTGGTACCGGCCACACCGTGCCTCATATTGAGGTGGGGTTGACTCGTACACGACACAAATGACCCATGGATACTTTTCCTAAAGTATAAATAGAATCCAAATGCGTTTGGTCCATTTCCTGTATGTCAGTTGTTGTTTTTACTTAAACTGTTGTCCATTTCAAAGAAAAGTGAGACACTTTGAATGGTTTCGGCGACACCGCACCTCATATTGAGGTGGGGTTGACTTTTACACATCACAAATGACCCATGGATCGTTTTCCGAAAGTTTTAACAGAATCCGAATGCATTTGGTCGGTTTTTTGTATGCCGGTAGTTGTTTTCACTTAAAATCCTGTCCATTTCAAATAAAAGTGAGACAGTTTGAGTGGTACCGGCCACACTGTGCCTCAGATTGAGGTGGGGTTGACTCGTACATGACAAAAATGACCCATGGATACTTTTCCTAAAGTATAAACATAATCCGAATGCGTTTGGCTCATTTACCATATGTCAGTTGTTGTTTTTACTTAAACTGTTGTCCATTTCAAAGAAAAGTGAGACACTTTGAGTGGTGCCGGCCACACCGCGCCTCGGATTGAGGCGAGGTTGACTTGTACACATCAAAAATGACCCATAGATCATTTTCATAAACTATCAACACAATCCGAATGTGTTTGGTCAGTTTTCCGTATGTTGTTTATTTTAATTAAAAGCGCATCCATTTTAAACAAAAGAAAGACACTTTTAGTGGTACCGGCCACACTGGCACTCAGATTGAGGCGGGGTTGACTTTTACACGTCAAAAATGACCCATGGATCGTTTTACTAAAGTTTCAACAGAATATGAATGCATTTGGTTGGTTTTTCTTATGTCGGTAGTTGTTTTCACTTAAAATCCTTTCCATTTCAAATAAAAGTGAGACAATTTGAGTGGTACCGGCCACACTGTGCCTCAGATTGAGGCAGGGTTGACTCGTACATGATATAAATGACCCATGGATACTTTTCCTAAAGTATCAACCGAATAATAATGCGTTTGGTCCATTTCCCGTATGTCATTTGTTGTTTTTACTTAAACTGTTGTCCATTTCAAAGAAAAGTGAGACACTTTGAGTGGTGCCGGCCACACCACGCCTTGGATTGAGGCGGGGTTGTCTCATACACATCACAAATGACCCATGGATAGTTTTCATAAAGTATCAACACAATCTGAATGGGTTTGGTCAGTTTTCCATATGTCGTTTATTTTAATTAAAAGCGTATCCATTTTAAACACAAGAAAGACACTTTTAGTGGTACCGGCCATACCGACCCTCGGATTGAGGCGAGGTTGACTCGTACATGTCCAAATGACCCATGGATATTTTTCCTAAAGTTTCAATAGAATCTGAATGTGTTTGGTCGGTTTTCCGTATGCCGGTAGTTGTTTTCACTGAAAATCCAGTCCATTTCAAATAAAAGTGAGACATTTTGAGTGGTACCGGCCAAACCATGCCTCAGATTGAGGTGGGGTTGACTTGTACATAACAAAAATGACCCATGTATACTTGTACTAAAGTATCAATAGAATCCGAATGTGTTTGGTTTGTTTCCCTTATGTTAGTTGTTGTTTTTACTTAAACTGTTGTCCATTTCAAAGAAAAGTGAGACACTTTGAGTGGTGCCGACCACACCGCACCTCTTATTTAGGCGGGCTTGACTCGTACACGTCAAAAATGACCCATGGATCGTTTTCATAAAGTATCAACACAATCAAAATGGGTTTGGTCGGTTTTCCGTATGTCGTTTATTTTAATTAAAAGCGCATCCATTTTAAACACAAGAAATACACTTTTAGTGGTACCGGCCACACCGGCCCTCGGATTGAGGCAGGGTTGACTCGTACACGTCACAAATGACCCATGGATCGTTTTCCTAAAGTTTCAACAGAATCTGAATGCGTTTGGTCGGTTTTCCGTATGCTGGTAGTTGTTTTCACTTAAAATCCCGTCCATTTCAAATAAAAGTGAGACAGTTTGAGTGGTACCGGCCACACCGTGCCTCAGATTGAGGCGGGGTTGACTCGTACATGACAAAAATTACCCATGGATACTTTTCCTAAAGTATCAATAGAATTCTAATGCGTTTGGTCCGTTTCCCGTATGTCAGTTGTTGTTTTTACTTAAACTGTTGTCCATTTCAAAGAAAAGTGAGACACTTTGAGTGGTGCCGGCCACAACGCGCCTCAGATTGAGGCGGGGTTGACTCTTACACGTCACAAATGACCCATGGATCATTTTACTAAATTTTCAATAGAATCCAAATGCCTTTGGTTGGTTTTCCGTATGCTGGTAGTTGTTTTCACTTAAAATCATGTCCATTTCAAATAAAAGTGAGACAGTTTGAGTGGTACCGGCCACACCATGCCTCAGATTGAGGTGGGGTTGACTCGTACATGACACAAATGACCCATGGATCGTTTTCATAAAGTTTCAATAGAACCTGAATCCATTTTTAGTGCACTCTAATCCACCAACCATAAACTAAAAGTGCTGTCAATAATTGATATTAAGGGTGAAATATAAACTCTTCATATTTTTCATATTATATATGCAAAATTTGCACATAATACAATATAAAAATTTCTCAAAATTACTCAATTTAATACATATAAATATTATAAGTAATTGGATATTTTTTGTTTGTAAATTCTATTACCAATCAATGAAAATATATAAAATTGAGAATAAAAATGTTAAAAATAAATTTTTTAACCAAAGAAATTAACCAATATTTCATTATCATTAAAGTCCATTTATCAAAATCAAAAAGACACACACTTATTTATATTTTTTAACCAAGGGAATTCATCACCTAATAAATCATTTTCCACCTCAAAACCTCTCATTTTATTATTTTTAAAATGAACCCCCAATATTACCCATGGATCTAAAACACATAATTTTTCATGTCATGTCCTTAGGCCCTAAATCTTACTTATGGATGACCATATTTCCTTAGTCCCTAGAACACCCATGACCCGACCCGACCCGACCCATCCCATGGACACCCCTAATTTTGAGTGATTGTTTTTGAATATTAAGATGACCATATTACATTATCAAACTAGATATCATACAGGGAATCACAGTACCAAGGAATACTAAAGGTATAGGTAGTAGAATAATCATACAATAAGAATCAAGTGCAAAAAAGAGATCTGATAACAACATCCCTATGAAGTAGAGGAAAACCCCGAAGTGGAAAACCAGGTTAAAAAATAAAGAGTTATACAAAATTCAAAAATGAAATGGATCAATCTGCCCCTGATCACCATCACCATCACCACTATCATCATCGGCCTCATCCTCTCCGCCATATCTATCCTCGTCGTCATCCTCGTCATCATCCCCATGCTCATTGTCGGCCTCATCCTCGTCCTTAGCCCCATCCTCACCCTCAGCCCCATCCTTGCCCTCGGCCCCATCCTCACCCTCGTCCTCATCCACATCCTCACCCTCGTCCTCTTCAGTATCCTCATCATCACCAGGAACGTCATGATCTCGATCTCCACTAGATCTGTCACCTGGTACATTGGATAATGCACCCATCGACGACATAAATGTCTGACAAGCCGCGCTAGCCTCTGGTGGAAGTGATGAAGATAAGGCTTTCATCAGTTTCATAAATTCTTTGTCCCTCGTTTGAACTTGTACTTCCAACTCTGTGACCCTTTTATCAGATTTTATTGCTTTCTCCTTGAACTGTTCCAACTCAGTCGTACTAGAATGAATACCTGTAGAGGACCAATACCTCGTCAGGACTATATTCTTACCAGGTCGGCAGCGTACTCGACCAGAGTGCTCCTCTCCTAAAACCTGATATAAATGATCGTGTGGCCCAAAATTTTCAGGCTCCTGGGCATCAAGAGCCTCTAAAGCAGCCTGTAAAAATATTAATAGATTAATGAATTTCAAAATAGATATTAAACTTTGAAATAAACAAATTAAAACTTACAATATTTTCTTGGGTTGATTCATTTACCGCAGTTCCATCTTTTTTTCTTCTACTCGAGCAAAAAAATTTTGCTCGAGGGATACATCATTCAATATTCAATTTGTGCTTCTGTAATTACATTGAAACAATATAAAGTTCAAGTATAATCATATATTCAATATTCAATAAATCACATAATTTAAGTAGGAAATAATAAAAAGGGAAATTCCTAAAGAAAAATTATAAACAACTATATCGTACCAGCTGCCTCTCATGATCTAACATAGTTGTGCACCCCAAAGTGTGGAGGTATTGCTTTGAATCAATGTTTTTTTTGTTTTTTTCAGAATATTCCTAAATAATTTTTAATAATAAATAAGATTATATTAATGAAAAATATGAAAAATCTGATTTAAATACCTCAAATGAGATTAATACCTTAAATTTGGCAGTCGCCCAATGGGTAATCATTTGGCGATATTGCTCTATCGGGCAGTCATCCACGATAGGTAATGTCTCAAAATCCGTGCCCACCCTATCACACCATCCAACATACAGGTCATGCTTATAAGCTCTACAAAGCTCTCCCAACTCTTTTAAATGCGCTGGTCATGCACCTTCACCATCAGGGAAGTTAAACCGAAGCTGAAACCCAATAGATTAGTTCATATAAATAAAAAAAATACTACATTAAATCCAATAGATTTTTTACCCATATTTGTGCCCACACATTATCTTTGACTTCATGTGGTAGTTGTCTCCAAGAGAGAGGGATGACCAGAATGATATCAGAGTATTTGGCTAGCATCACCAAAAAACCCCGACATTCCTGCCCAGATTTCTCAATCATTTGTCCATCAACATTATATTCAACCATCAACTATGTTTGGAGGTTCCATACCACACGTAAGAGAGTATTCCCCCTCCCCCGCCTCCTATATGTATATGAATCTATTATTAAAGAAAAATAATATCAGTATAAGTTATAATAAAATAAATTTTGGTATAAAAATTTGATAGAGTCAGATAAATATACCTGTGGTAGTCAGATCAATGGGAATCACTGGATGTGCAGAAGCTGAAGGAATATCCTGTACAGGTGGAGTGTCCCTTAGTGTACACTCCTCAGCCGCATACTGTGTCGCATCAGGAGTCGAAGAAGGTGGAATATAATAGCTCAGAGATAATGAACCAGAAGCAAAAGATGATGGCATAGACGTCTGGCCAACTGGTAGTGTAAACATCGGAGGTCTAAATATCCCATGTGTCCCTGGAGACACACCAGGATCAAAATGGGGTGAAGAAGATATGTCTGTGGAGGTGGATCATCTAACTCTCGCCCCATGAGCTCTCGTACCACCGACCTCTGTACCGGGCCCACTAGATGATCGTCCATCTCTGACACCACCCCCCTCCTACCACCCGCCACTCTACTGGGAGCAATATCATACTCCTCGTCAGATATCTCTCATCTAGGGGGTCGATCCTGAAAAAAAGTTTAACACATAAGTAAACACATGATATTATAAGTTATTGAAATATTTATATTTGAAATAAAATACTCACAATAGGGATGAGTGGAGGAACACCCATCTGTATCATGCGACGATTATTATCTGTCATCTTTTTCCATCGCCTCTCTTCAATGGGTGCCATTTCCTGTAATGTAAACAAATATGTAAGTAATTAAAAATAGATAACTAATGTGTAACCAAAAAAATATATAAAAAAACCATTCTAATAAAAAACATAAAGTAAAAGAATATTTATGCTGGTTTGAAGGTAAGTACTAGGATACACACTCTGAATGATGTAGGTGAAACATGTAGGTGAGAACACGACTGTATGATTCTATATATTTCCCACCACAACTTCAGGTTCACAATCAACTCTGACAATTGAGTTATTTGCATCATCATAAGTAATAAACGGATTGCTTCCAATTGCAGTAGGGATAGTGTCAACTTCATCATCACCATCATCAAAAACATTTCTGGGATTTACTTTAATAATTACACTGAATTTAGGATGATGATGATCTTTGACATAAAAAATTTGTTTCACCATTGATGCCAATACATATGGTTCATTGGTGGAAAGAGTCGGAGTCATGTCAATAACTGGAAATCCACAATCATCAATAAAGGTTACTTGCCTCATCATTGAATCAAACCATTGACATTTCATCATCGTAACTCGACCATGTGAGTAATAATCCAAAATTATTATTTTCTCCACAACTCCATAATAAGAAACATTTTCAGAACGTGGTTTAGTATCCGATGAACTGGCATAACAGTCTATTATGGTAGTTAGCATAACACCATTATACTGTGTTCTCATGTTTTTTGCTCGTTCGGTGATAATAAATTTGTATCCATTGATCACAAGTGATTTACAAGCACGAACCATGGTATTAAGACCAAAAGCCAAAGCTCTTGTTTCCTCAGAAACAAAGTCTGCAGGCAAACTCGATACCTGAAATATAAACAAATAGTAAACTTAATTAAATATTATTTTTATTTAGTTATTACAGAAATATTTTTACCTTCAATTTCAACCAAGCAGAAAACCCTTTGCTATGGAAAGTCTCTTTCCTTCTCAAAGATAAATAATGATGCTTTCTATATATCAATTGTCACGACCCGCCCTCGGGGCCCGTGCCGTGACTACCCCAAGCCCGCCTTCCATAGGCCAGGGGCTGGCGACTAGCACCAAGGCGTAAAATCCCAGTAAAAAGGGAAGGCATTGCCTTAATAAAGTAAACAAGCACCTCAGAGTAACAAGCGGAAGAAAATCAGTACACAAAACTAGAACAACTGTGCTGAAGAAAAGGGGCCGGAAATACAAGCCCAACTGTAAAGTAAAGTACAACTCGAAAGGGAAAACAGCAACTGAAAGTACAAGCGGCTCCTGGAACGTCCTCCTCGATTCCTACCTGAAGGGTAGGTACAGATGGCTCAGCTCCTGGATCGTCCACCACGGATCCTACCTGAAGGGTAGGTACAGATAGCTCCACAACTCCTCGGTCCAACTGTCCGCTCCGAGCACGTCCCGCTCAGTGGTCCTCCTCCGGGTACCGACCTACTCCGTAAGCCTCAACCGCAGTCAGCGCTGTCCGTCGTCTGCAACCAACACAACGAAGTGCGGGCATAGCCCGTGCAGGGGTGAGTATAAGATACTCAGTAGGGACCCCGAGACCCTCGAAGGTCTCCCGAAATCCACAAAGGATAAACCATAAGAAGGATACAATCACGAAGTAACATCCAGTATTGATTAGGTATATGCCCATACATATACCTATGTCACCAATTTCCGTTCGGCTCCAACACCGAGCCCAAGAACAACCCATTCCACAAAGAAGAGTAAACAGTAAATCCACACAGGAAAACAGTACAAGTTCACATGGTTTATAAAAAGTTTATGAAATCAACGGATAACCATTACCCAGGTATATGCTCATACATATACCTAAGTTATCAAGCGACCCATCTCAATCATGAGGAAATCACAAAGATCATAGACTCAGCTCAAACCAGGATTTTCATTATCGAAACCGTAAAAGTTGAAGAGCCCCAACTCTGAAGTGTACAGTGGTCCTGTCACGACTCCGAGGTACTGCTCACTAACCTAAGACTGCTGAAGTACTCCTCCTGTCGAGTACCGCGGGTCTGCTGCCAACTACCGGGCGCTCCGTCCGCTGAGGGTCTGCTGCCAAATACCGGGCGCTCACCCAGATAGCCTACTGAGGTACTCCTCCTATCGAGTACCGCGGGTTTGCCGCCAACTACCAGGCGCTCCGTCCGCCGTGGGTCTGCTGCCAACTACTGGGCGCTCCGTCCACTGGGCTAGTCGACTCACTCCAAGTCGAGTCGGTCAAGCAGTCGTCAGGTCTCAGTCATCTACACGGTCTCCGTACTCCGCACGCACGTCTCCACCGTCGCGAGTTTGTCGCTACAACCAAGCGCACACACTCCGTAGAGTATCGCGGGTCTGCCGCTACAACCAAGCGCTCCACCGCCAAGGGTCTGCTGCTGCTTCCAAGCGCACCACCACTGTCAAGTACCACGGGTCCGCCGCTACACCCAAGCGCTCCACCGCTCAAGGTAAAAAGAAGATTCAGCTCACACAGGTTCGGTAGCACTGTTCCACGTAGGATCGCTGAGTGCTGTAGTCTTCGTCGTCGAAACCACACAGGATCTTTGTACTGTCGTCGTCGCAGTCACAGTAGCAGTAGTAGTAGTCGTCACAGTAACAGTCGCAGCCAGCACTAGGGTTCCCGCACACAGTAAGCTCGTTCGGAGGATCCGCTCCACGAGCCGAGAGGCTGATACATCAACTGTCACAAGGTCTAGAGTTGATGTATCCAAAAGTTCCGTATCGTCAACAGGAACTCAACGCAACAGACGGCGCGTCGATCGGACGCCCGGTCTGAGAGTTATTGGCATTTTCGTCTCCGGGGCCCGGTTGGTTTTTAAGGCAAAACCAACCCGACCGTACTCCACCTGCGTCCAAACCTCGGGCGGAGTATTCCAAAAGATCCGTCTCACTAAGAGGAACATAACGTGACTGACGGCGCGTCAATCGGACGTTCGTGGCTCAAGATATGGGCGTTTCCGCTCCGAAGGCCCGGTTGATTTCGTGAACGAACCAACCCGGCCGAACTCAAAGTAATCCGAAACCTTGAGTGCGATATACCGAAACGACCGTCTCGATCCAAGGATCGCGTTTCCGTAGACGGTTCGTCATTCGGAGGTCCGAGGCTCAAGTTATGGCCAAAAGACCAAAACAGGTTCAAAACGGGGGGGTCCGGGTCCGGGCCGACCCGGCCCGACCCCCCCCGGGGCGGCGCGCGGCGGCGCGGGGAGCCGCGGCGGCTGTCGCCGTGAGGAGGCCGCACGCGGGGGCTAGCCCCCGCTGATTGATAAGGCGGCGCGGCCTTGGGCCGCGCCATTTGCAAGAAACGGCCCCCACGTGGGGGCCGGTTTAATTAAAAGAACCGGGGGGGGGGGCTGCTGCCCCCCTTTCATGGAACCGCCCCCCTCTTAATGAGGGGGGTTTTATATGCCGGCCGGGGGATTAATTCCCCTGGTTTAACTCCATCCGGCCGGCCAGTTGGCCGGCCGGTTTTCTCCAACGGGACCGGAAATTCCGGTCCCCCCCTTCGGCTTCCGACGCCGGCGGCCCGGCCGCCGGTCTTCTCTTCCGCCGCGGCCCGGAACCGGCCGCGGTCTCCTCGTCCCGCCGCGGCCCGGAACCGGCTGTGGTGTTCGTCGTCCGGCGCGGTGCGACGACACCGCGCCCCTTCGCCGTGCTTTGATATTCATTCAACGTGGCGCGACGACGTCGCGTTCTTGTTGTTTCTTCCATGGTGCGCGCGCGACGACATCGCGTAAGTTATTCGTAAAATTATCCGCGTGGTGCGACGGCACCACGCCACCTTGCTTCCGCCCGCAAGAATAAACAACATGAACGATGGAGGGGGGTTCGGCCGTGTTCATGCGGTCCGGCCCCCCTCACGTTAAACAATAACACTTATATAAAATATTCAAAAGCCTCACGTAGACATGCGATCCACGAGCAAGAAATGGAATAAATTAACAATATTCAACAACCCCTACCTCGGGTAAGATCGAAGATTTGTCAACGTCCCGCGGAAGACAACGTCGCGGTGGTCGGGCGTCGCGGTCGTCGTTCGTCAAATCCGTTGACGAAGAGATACGCCCGAAGAGATACGTCGTTGGCGAATCTTCGTATGCCGACGAAGAAGGTCCGAGGAGGAAGCGGTGTTCCCTCTCGTTGACACAGAGGACGAAGAAGAGAGGCGTCGTTCTTCGTTGGAGCTTGAGCGTTCTTCGTGTTCTTCGTCAGAGCTTGAAGATGAAGAAGAAGCTCTCAAAAGCTCTCAAGGTGGCCCAAGCGTTCTAACCCAACAAAAAGAGGGAAGAGCTTAATTTAATCAAAAACTTCACAAAGAATTTCAAAGGTTTGAAATTCAAAATGGATAACTCCAAAATTAACTCACTTATTTAATATACATGAGTTGTATAATTAAATAGAAGTTAAGATGTCAAGCCATTAAGAGGGAGATAGGGGAGTTAGGGAACTTGAAAAGGTGGGGGGTTCGTGTGGGACCCACCTCCCTCATAACCACACATGGGAAGTTGGGTGGTTGTGGGCCCCGCCAACAACTTCCCATGAGAGAGTCTAACCACCTCGAATAAAATAAAATTCACACACAATTTTATTTTACTTATCTTTTAATCCCCAAAACTAACTTTCAACCCGCAACAAACGCAACTCCCGAAAAGGTCTCTTTAAGCGAATAACGGCGCTGCGAGTTCATCGGTGCCCTCAGATTTCAATTCCGAGCACCGGATCAAAAGTTAGGAATTCTCGCTCGTTCGTTCACTGAACGTACCCGAGCAAAACTTCAGAAATTGGTTCCGGGCACACCGGGCCTTTGAATCAGGTGCCGTCTGAAACCGCGCTCTTGTAAAATTCTAAAAAAAATTTAAGAAAAAAAATTTCCCTCGAATTTTACGGGTCTTTACATTACTCCCACCTCAGGGCTTTACGTCCCCGTAAAGATACATCAAAAACTAGGGAAACAAATGAGGGTACTGAGCACGCATCTGAGCCTCCCGCTCCCATGTGCTCTCCTGGAGATTCCCGTGCTGCCATCTGATGCGCACAAGAGGAATCGATCGCCCACGCAGGACCCGCTCCTGTCGATCGTCTATCTCCACCGGGACCTCCGCAAAAGTCGCCCCATCGTCAACGTCAAGCTCCCCATGATCAAAGATGTGCGTCGGGTCGTGCACGTATCTCCTCAGCTGAGACACGTGGAAGACGTCGTGCACCCGGTGCAACTGAGGTGGTAGAGCCAGGCGATAAGCCACCTCGCCAATCCTGCTGAGAATCTGGAAGGGTCCGATGAAACGCGGAGATAACTTGCCACCTCGGCCAAATCTCCGAATACCACGTCGAGGTGAGACCCGCAAGAAGACGTGGTCACCATCCTCGAACTCTAGTGGCCTTCGCCTCCTGTCATCGTATGACTTCTGCCGGCTCTGTGCTGTCCTCATCCGCTCCTGGATGACCTGGACCTTCTCTGTCGTGGCCTGGACCATCACAGGTCCCACAAGAGCTGCAATATTTCTTCTTTGCCGAAAGGAGAAATCTGGTCTCATCCCCTGGATGAACCACATTCTTTGCCTAAAACAGTCAATCCTAACATGGATGATACTAATCCATACCAAGGATGACGTCGTAAGGCCTCGACGCTACTACTAAGAGATTCAACCGTTACTCTCGCCTCCAAGGGTTGAGTCACACTGTCGGCATCAGTGTGTGGTAACTGGGTCTCCTCCAGTAGATGTCTCACAAGTGAGGGTCAAGTCAACAGTCAAAACTGGAACCTCTTAGTAACATCACGAAAGAGGACAGGAACGAAAATATCACAAAGGTATGCGTCTTTTATTATTGCAGCTCATAATACAAGATGCTACACAAATGCAACAAGGAACCAGAAGTACAAAGGATGTATCCACTAGTTCAGCTCCTGTCCATCGGCTCCCAGAGCTCCATGATCGAAGGCCTCGGCTGCCTGAAGTTGATCTCTCGCATGTTCACCTACTCCCTGCGGACCGCCACGGTCGAACCTCTGCCTCTGCCTGGGAGGTTCTTCACTTAACTGTTGATCATCAGCATGGCGGGTCGGACAGTCACGAGCCATGTGACCAATCCCGCCACAGGAGTAACACTGCCCACTCTCGGCACGCCTGGCTCTGACTCCACCCCGGCTTCCCCGTACAACTGAGCCTGAGTCGTGCAGTCGGCCACCGGTAGGTCTGGTCTGCCTGGAACCCTGAGTCATCCGTCGGCTACCTGCTGCAGATGACTCTGCCACGTGCTGCCCTGCGGTGAGTTGCTGTGCTGGTGTAGACTCAGCAAGGAAACTCTCGATCAGAAGTGCCCGCTCCAGTACTCCTGTCTGAGTCGGTATGCTGAGGGAGATCAGCGATGCCCTGATCTCGTGTCTCAAACCCTGCTCGAAGGTCCGGGCCCGGAAGAAGGGGTCCCGTACCATGTCTGTCGAGTACCGAGAAAGGTCGGTGAACCTCGCCGCGTACTGAGCGACCGTCATGCTGCCCTACCGCAGCTGTAGAAGCTCCTGGATACGCACCGCACGAAGGGTGGCTGGGACGAACTCCGAGCGGAAGATGCTCTCAAAGTCCGTCCAAAGTAGAGATGCCTCATCGTGCACCTGGAGCATCAAGCTCCACCATCGTCCTGCTGCTGCGTGTAGTAGGCTCGCAGCGAGGATCACCATGAGGTCTGCTGGTGTCCTCACTAGCCTAAACACTCGAACTACTGCCTCCAGCCAGTCCTCTGCTGCCTGGGGATCCGTCTCCCCGCGAAACCTGGGCGGTCGCTGGCGCTGAAACTCATGCAGTGCGCTGAGGCGACGTGCATCGTCAGCGGCTGCTGCTGGAAGCATCGGGGGCTCGGCGGGTAAAGCTACCGTCGATGCCACTACTGGAAAAGGGCCCTGCACCGAGGCCTCGTCGCTCGGTGGGCTGTCGTCTCGCTCGACTCTCGGAACCCTAGCTGGCTGCCGTCGTGGGGCCATCCTGAAAGGAGACAGGTGCGCCACGGTCAAACAGTATACCTGGTGAGCTGACACAAAGAAATCACAAAGAAAACTTTGAAACACACACGCAATCAATGTTTTCGTGTATTAAGTCGGAAATCAGAAGTCAGGGTCCTGGTGTACGGATACGTCGGCCGCCGCACCAACACTGGACTCCCTGGACTGATAACCACACTCAATACGCTAAACATTATTGCTTCACATAGAAAAGATCAGAGTTCGCGGTAGAACCGAACTCCTCTGATACCAATTTGTCACGACCCGCCCTCGGGGCCCGTGCCGTGACTACCCCAAGCCCGCCTTCCATAGGCCAGGGGCTGGCGACTAGCACCAAGGCGTAAAATCCCTGTAAAAAGGGAAGGCATTGCCTTAATAAAGTAAACAAGCACCTCAGAGTAACAAGCGGAAGAAAAGCAGTACACAAAACTAGAACAACTGTGCTGAAGAAAAGGGGCCGGAAATACAAGCCCAACTGTAAAGTAAAGTACAACTCGAAAGGGAAAACAGCAACTGAAAGTACAAGCGGCTCCTGGAACGTCCTCCTCGATTCCTACCTGAAGGGTAGGTACAGATGGCTCAGCTCCTGGATTGTCCACCACGGATCCTACCTGAAGGGTAGGTACAGATAGCTCCACAACTCCTCGGTCCAACTGTCCGCTCCGAGCACGTCCCGCTCAGTGGTCCTCCTCCGGGTACCGACCTACTCCGTAAGCCTCAACCGCAGTCAGCGCTGTCCGTCGTCTGCAACCAACACAACGAAGTGCGGGCATAGCCCGTGCAGGGGTGAGTATAAGATACTCAGTAGGGACCCCGAGACCCTCGAAGGTCTCCTGAAATCCACAAAGGATAAACCATAAGAAGGATACAATCACGAAGTAACATCCAGTATTGATTAGGTATATGCCCATACATATACCTATGTCACCAATTTCCGTTCGGCTCCAACACCGAGCCCAAGAACAACCCATTCCACAAAGAAGAGTAAACAGTAAATCCACACAGGAAAACAGTACAAGTTCACATGGTTTATAAAAAGTTTATGAAATCAACGGATAACCATTACCCAGGTATATGCCCATACATATACCTAAGTTATCAAGCGACCCATCTCAATCATGAGGAAATCACAAAGATCATAGACTCAGCTCAAACCAGGATTTTCATTATCGAAACCGTAAAAGTTGAAGAGCCCCAACTCTGAAGTGTACAGTGGTCCTGTCACGACTCCGAGGTACTGCTCACTAACCTAAGACTGCTGAAGTACTCCTCCTGTCGAGTACCGCGGGTCTGCTTCCAACTACCGGGCGCTCCGTCCGCTGAGGGTCTGCTGCCAAATACCGGGCGCTCACCCAGATAGCCTACTGAGGTACTCCTCCTGTCGAGTACCGCGGGTTTGCCGCCAACTACCAGGCGCTCCGTCCGCCGTGGGTCTGCTGCCAACTACTGGGCGCTCCGTCAACTGGGCTAGTCGACTCACTCCAAGTCGAGTCGGTCAAGCAGTCGTCAGGTCTCAGTCATCTACACGGTCTCCGTACTCCGCACGCACGTCTCCACCGTCGCGGGTTTGTCGCTACAACCAAGCGCACACACTCCGTAGAGTATCGCGGGTCCGCCGCTACAACCAAGCGCTCCACCGCCAAGGGTCTGCTGCTGCTTCCAAGCACACCACCACTGTCAAGTACCACGGGTCCGCCGCTACACCCAAGCGCTCCACCGCTCAAGGTAAAAAGAAGATTCAGCTCACACAGGTTCGGTAGCACTGTTCCACGTAGGATCGCTGAGTGCTGTAGTCGTCGTCGTCGAAACCACACAGGATCTTTGTACTGTCGTCGTCGCAGTCACAGTAGCAGTAGTAGTAGTCGTCACAGTAACAGTCGCAGCCAGCACTAGGGTTCCCGCACACAGTAAGCTCGTTCAGAGGATCCGCTCCACGAGCCGAGAGGCTGATACATCAACTGTCACAAGGTCCAGAGTTGAGGTATCCAAAAGTTCCGTATCGTCAACAGGAACTCAACGCAACAGACGACGCGTCGATCGGACGCCCGGTCTGAGAGTTATTGGCATTTTCGTCTCCGGGGCCCGGTTGGTTTTTAAGGCAAAACCAACCCGACCGTACTCCACCTGCGTCCAAACCTCGGGCGGAGTATGCCAAAAGATCCGTCTCACTAAGAGGAACACAACGCGACTGACGGCGCGTCAATCGGACGTTCGTGGCTCAAGATATGGGCGTTTCCGCTCCGAAGGCCCGGTTGATTTCGTGAACGAACCAACCCGGCCGAACTCAAAGTAATCCGAAACCTTGAGTGCGATATACCGAAACGACCGTCTCGATCCAAGGATAGCGTTTCCGCAGACGGTTCTTCATTCGGAGGTCCGAGGCTCAAGTTCTGGCCAAAAGACCAAAACAGGTTCAAAACGGGGGGGTCCGGGTCCGGGCCGACCCGGCCCGACCCCCCCCCCCCGGGGCGGCCGGCGGCGGCGCGCGGCGGCGCGCGGAGGCGGCGCGGCGGCGCGCGGCGGTGCGGCGGCGCGGGGAGCCGCGGCGGCTGTCGCCGCGAGGAGGCCGCACGCGGGGGCTAGCCCCCGCTGATTGATAAGGCGGCGCGGCCTTGTGCCGCGCCATTTGCAAGAAACGGCCCCCACGTGGGGGCCGGTTTAATTAAAAGAACCGGGGGGGGGGGGGGGCTGCTGCCCCCCTTTCATGGAACCGCCCCCCTCTTAATGAGGGGGGTTTTATATGCCGGCCGGGGGATTAATTCCCCCGGTTTAACTCCATCCGGCCGGCCGGTTTTCTCCAACGGGACCGGAAATTTCGGTCCCCCCCTTCGGCTTCCGACGCCGGCGGCCCGGCCGCCTGTCTTCTCTTCCGCCGCGGCCCGGAACCGGCCGCAGTGTTCGTCGTCCGGCGCGGTGCGACGGCACCGCGCCCCTTCGCCGTGCTTTGATATTCATTCAACGCGGCGCGACGGCGTCGCGTTCTTGTTGTTTCTTCCATGGTGCGCGCGCGACGGCATCACGTAAGTTAATCGTAAAATTATCCGCGTGGTGCGACGGCACCACGCCACCTTGCTTCCGCCCGCAAGAATAAACAACATGAACGATGGAGGGGGGTTCGGCCGTGTTCATGCGGTCCGGCCCCCCTCACGTTAAACAATAACACTTATATAAAATATTCAAAAGCCTCACGTAGACATGCGATCCACGAGCAAGAAATGGAATAAATTAACAATATTCAACAACCCCTACCTCGGGTAAGATCGAAGATTTGTCAACGTCCCGCGGAAGACAACGTCGCGGTGGTCGGGCGTCGCGGTCGTCGTTTGTCAAATCCGTTGACGAAGAGATACGCCCGAAGAGATACGTCGTTGGCGAATCTTCGTATGCCGACGAAGAAGGTCCGAGGAGGAAGCGGTGTTCCCTCTCGTTGACACGGAGGACGAAGAAGAGAGGCGTCGTTCTTCGTCGGAGCTTGAGCGTTCTTCGTGTTCTTCGTCAGAGCTTGAAGATGAAGAAGAAGCTCTCAAAAGCTCTCAAGGTGGCCCAAGCGTTCTAACCCAACAAAAAGAGGGAAGAGCTTAATTTAATCAAAAACTTCACAAAGAATTTCAAAGGTTTGAAATTCAAAATGGATAACTCCAAAATTAACTCACTTATTTAATATACATGAGTTGTATAATTAAATAGAAGTTAAGATGTCAAGCCATTAAGAGGGAGAGAGGGGAGTTAGGGAACTTGAAAAGGTGGGGGGTTCGTGTGGGCCCCACCTCCCTCATAACCACACATGGGAAGTTGGGTGGTTGTGGGCCCCGCCAACAACTTCCCATGAGAGAGTCTAACCACCTCGAATAAAATAAAATTCACACACAATTTTATTTTACTTATCTTTTAATCCCCAAAACTAACTTTCAACCCGCAACAAACGCAACTCCCGAAAAGGTCTCTTTAAGCGAATAACGGCGTTGCGAGTTCATCGGTGCCCTCAGATTTCAATTCCGAGCACCGGATCAAAAGTTAGGAATTCCCGCTCATTCGTTCACTGAACGTACCCGAGCCAAACTTCAGAAATTGATTCCGGGCACACCGGGCCTCGGAATCAGGTGCCGTCTGAAACCGCGCTCTTGTAAAATTCTAAAGAAAATTTAAGAAAAAAAATTTCCCTCGAATTTTACGGGTATTTACATCAATTATTTATGTTCTATGTAGATAAAAATAATAATAGTTTAAAAAATATTTAAAATTACAAGAGATAAGAAAAGAGATACATGTACAATTTACTTACTTGATATACTCATCGAACAAATAACAATTGAACAACACTGTGAGATGTTCCATCTCTCGCTCTTCAAGGCTTAATGTCGTCAATGTATATGATCCCGGAATTCCTCCTATTTGAGGAAGTGATGGAAAACTGGGTTCAATTTTCCCATACTGTTCTTCTTTATTTCTCATTGGTCTGTTTACTCTCGTAGTAAGATCAGACAAATACATTGCACAGAAATCCATACATTCTTGAGCCAAGTAACCGTTCAAAATAGAACCTTTGGGATAATTCCTGTTCCGAACATATGATTTCAATGTGCACATTTTTCTTTCAGTTGGATACATCCAACAGAAAGCAACGGGTCCTCCAAGAAGTATTTCTGTCGGAAGATGGACAGTCAGATGCAACATGCATGTAAAAAATGATGGAGGGAATATTTTCTCTAACTCGCACAAAATTAATGGTGTCTCTACCAACAGTTTTTGCAAGAAGAATTTGGATATCCTCTTAGCACAAAGATCTCTAAACAAGTAGCACAACCAAATAACTGAGACTCTAACATTATTGGAAAAGATATGACAGATTGCTATTGGAATCAACTCATGCAAAAGGACGTGATAATAACGAGTCTTCAAAGATTTCAGCTTCAACTCTTTTCTGTTGACCCGTTTTGATATATTTCTTGAATAGCCATTATGAACTTTAATAGTCTCTAGCACTTCCATAAATTCATTTTTTTCAGCATGTTTCATCACATAAGAAGAACATGGAACTTTCCATTTATTTTCACTGATACAGACATGATGCAATTCTGGTCTGATCCCCCAATCTACCAAGTCACGCCGAGATTGTAAATCATCTTTTTTCTTCCCCTTGACATTTAGAAGAATCGAAAGAAACATTTCACATATATTCTTTTCAATGTGCATTACGTCTAAGCAATGACGTAACAAGTTGGTTGACCAATACGGAAACTCAAATAATATAATTTTCTTCTTCCAATTGTAACAGGTATCATTGGAAACATTTGTCCTCTTTCTAGATTTTATTACACCCTTCCCAAATGAATAACTGAAATCTTTCAATTCATTAAGCACATCAGTTCCAGACATACGCTGAGGTGGAGCATCATTCTCCATGGTATTGTCAAATCTTCGATGATTGTTTCTATATGGATGGTTTATTGGCAAGAATCGCCGATGTCCCATAAAAGTAAAACTATGACGATATTTCAGTCTTCTCGATCGAGTATTCTTCATACAAACAGGACATGACAATTTTCCTTTAGTGCTCCATCCAGACATCATTGCATAAGCAAGAAAATCATTGATCATCCACATAAGCGCAACACACATCTGAAATATGTCTTTTTAACATGCATCGTATGTGGGCACACCCACATCCCAAATAAGTTTCAACTATTTTATTAAAGTTTGCATGTATACATCTATATCATTGCCGGGATCAGAAGGGCCAGATATCAGTATACTCAAGAAAGTGTAAGGCTTTTTCATACACAACCAAGGGGGAAGGTTATAAATGTGTATGAAAATCGGCCATGTACTGTGCGAAGTAATCATCTGCCCAAATGGATTAAAACTATCACATGAAAGACTCAGTCTCACATTATGCACATCGGCTGAAAATTCAGGATATAGCGCATCAAATCTCTGCCATGCAAATCCATCTGCAGGGTGAACCAACTCTTCATTATTTTTTTTTCTCTCGGTGTCATGCCATCAAATTTTTATGAATATTTCACCAGAAATGAAAAGGTTCTTTAATCTGGGTATCAATGGAAAGTGCCACATTACTTTTTGTGGCACACGAGATGGTGATCCATCATCTTTTGGATTCCATCGAGAGGTTCCACATTTGATACAATCATTTCTTTCAGCAGTTTCCTCCCAAAATAAGCTGCAATCATTCGAGCAAGCATGGATTTTTTTTGAGAATCCAAGTTCATCAACTAACTTCCATGCCATATAGTGGTTTGAGGGAATATCTGCATCATCTGGAAGTAAGTCCTTCAAGAAGGTAAGAATGTAATCAATTGCAGTATTTGAAATCCCATACATAGTTTTCCCATGAAACAATCAGATTAAAAATTCTAACTTTTTCATTTTACCACATTGCCGATATACTGGAGTCGTCGCAGCATCATTCAATTTTTTCACCCTATCAACATCATCATTTTCATTGGACGCATAATGTGTGCTTGTATCGAAATCTTGTTGGCTGGACATACTTTCCTTCTCATAATGCCGAATAAATGGAAACCGATCATATATCAAACTCTCCAATTCAGTCTTATCATTTTATTCATCAACATTTTGAGATTCCATTTTCTCTCCATTGTGATACCACACATAATAGTTTGTTTGGAAACCATATTTGGTTATATGATAGTTAACTGCATCACGACTCAACCAAGGTCTTCCAACACAATTAAAACATGGGCAGTGTATGCAACCACTATCTGAAGCCTTGTCAAATAAAAAATCTAGAAAGATGTTCAAATTATTTTGAAAATCGGTTGAAATCCGATCAGTTTCGTACATCCAACTTCTGTCCATTTTGTAAAAAAACTGCAATAATTCATTTCAAAGCAATTCAATAATATTGAAGTATAATCAAAAAAATATTTAAGTAAATGACAATTGTTTACTTTATATAAAAGCATAACTGACACATTACTCTATATGAGAATCATATTAAGAAATACAACAAAATACAGTGTATATAAGAAAATAAGATACATAATTTCTAATGCCTATATTCAAGGATTTCCCAGTAAGATATTGGAAGTGGATCAAGGAATACATAATATTTAAGGATCTTGTTGGGAGTACATGAGTTTTATACTTTGAATTCTTTAGAGAGATCAGGACGAGGAGTATGATAACGATTAGGGGAGTGGCGGGACTGTCCAAGGGGGGTGCGGGGTGTCCAGGGGGGTGAGGGGTGTCTAGGGGGGGTGGGGCCGTCTGTGGGGTCGGAGGTGTCCAGGGGGTCGGGGGGTGTCCAGGGGGGTCGGGGTGTCCTGGTGGGCGGGCTGTCTGCGGGGGTGGTCAGGATGTCCAATGGGGTAGGGGGAGTCCAGGGGGTGGGCAGGCTGTCCAAGGAGGTGAGCGGGGTGTCCATGGGGTGGGTGGGGCTGTCCCGGGCGGGGGGGGGGGGGGGGGGTATAGGGTGTACAGGTGGTGGGATGTCCAAGGAGGTGAGCGGGCTATCCGGGGGGGGGGGGGGTGTCCAAGGAGGTGAACGTGCTGTCCGGGGGGGGGGGGGGTACAGGGTGTCCAAGGGGGGTGCGGGGTGTCCAGGGGGGGGTGGGCGAGCTATCCAAGGAGGTGAGCGGGGTGTCCAGGGGGTGGGTGGGGCTGTCCGGGGGGGGGGGGGTATAGTGTGTCCAGGGGGTGGGCTGTCCAAGGAGGTGAGCGGGCTATCCGGGGGGGGGGGGTGTCCAAGGAGGTGAGCGGGCTGTCTGGGGGGGGGGTACAGGGTGTCCAAGGGGGGTGCGGGGTGTCCAGGGGGTGGGAGGGCAGTCCAAGGAGGTGAGAGGGGTGTCCAGGGGGTGGGTGGGGCTGTCCGGGGGGGGGGGGGGGGGGTACAGGGTGTCCAGAGGGTGGGATGTCCAAGGAGGTGAGCGGGCTGTCCGGGGGTGGGCAGGCTGTCCAAGGAGGTGAGCGGGCTGTCCGGGGGCGGTACAGGGTGTCCAAGGGGGGTGCGGGGTGTCCAGGGGGGTGCGGGGTGTCTTGGGGGTGGTGGGGCCGTCCGGGGGGTTGGAGGTGTCCAGGGGGTCGGGGGGTGTCTAGGGGGGTCGGGGTGTCCAGGTGGTCGGGCTGTCCGCGGGGGTGGTCAGGCTGTCCAATGGGGTAGGGGGAGTCCAGGGGGGTGGGCGGGCTGTCCAAGGAGGTGAGCGGGGTGTCCAGGGGGTGGGTGGGGCTGTCCGGGGGGGGGGGGGGTACAGGGTGTCCAGGGGGTGGGCGGGCTGCCCATGGGGGGTACGGGGTGTCCAGGGGGTGGGCGGGTAGCCCATGTGGGTGGCGGGGCTATCCAGGGGGTGGGCGGGCTGTCCAGGGGGGTGGGCGGGCTGTCCACGGGGGGTGGTTGGGCTGTCCACGGGGGTGGCGGCGCTGTCCAGTGGGGTCGAGGGTGTCAAGGGGGTGGGGGGGGGGGCTTTCCAGGGGCTGAGGGGGGGCTGTCCACGGGGGGTGGTCGGGCTGTCCATGGTTGATTCATTTGATGACATAGTATAGGTATATTTATATGAAAAGAATACCCCCACAATAATCATGCAGCCCTGTCATTAGTCTAAACCCCTAGAACACATAAAATAAGATAGTATGGACATTTACTAAAACATTTAACACCATAAGAATAAAAATACACTCTAAATATATTTTGAGAGTATATAATGGTGTGTGTGAAAAAAATGATATTAAATCAATTTAAATGAATATGGAACAAATGGGGGTTTACAATACACTAAGAGTACCTCAGAAAATCCAAAACCACTATAGCGCCACATATTTAACTTCATGAAATTGGACCTGGAAATATTACCTATGTCTTTACTGATGACCACCTAATTGGAACACTATATATGGTTCTTGAACACAAGGAACAAACTATGTTTGGTCTCTACCAACTCAATCACCCCCTTGTAGATCATAATCTTGTTTCCCCTTATACTAAAATGGTCTCACTGGAAGATACTTCTAATGCTGGTCCTAAACCATTCATTCTCCACAAAACAATGATCAAAGAATCATTGGACACATCTTAATGATGATACAAGCTCATCACATAAACACATCAAAACAGAAACAAAATCATATAGGATGGGTCTAAATCAAAAACATAATTAGATAAATTTCAATAAAAAATAAGGTACCGGTTAATAAGATACCTTAAACACATCAAAATAAAAACAAAAACAAAAACACATCAAAATCAAAAACACAGAAACAAAAACATATAGGATGGGTCTAAATCAAAAACATATAGGTTAAATAAAAACAGAAAAAAAAACATAAACACATCAAAATCAAATCTAAAAATTGAAATATTAGATAAATTTCAATAAAAATAAGGTGCTGGTTAATAAAACACCTAATTTAGGATGTGTATTATGAGATTCGGAAGTAGATTCAACACCTTGGATGGGATGGAAGAAGAGGAACCTGAAGGAGCTCGAAGATCCAAACTGGTCCGGCAGAAGGAGCTCCAAAATCGCCTGTTGCTCCCGTTTAGGGTTCTATATCGCGAATGGGGGAGAGGACAGGCTGCTGCCAATTTGGGGGAAAGTTGTGCCAACGGTTTTTAAAAACCATTGGTATATACTTTCAGGGCACACCTATACCAACAGTTCTAAAGAAATGTTGGGAAAAACCTCCCCCAACCAGACCTATACCAACAGTTCTTTAGAACCGTTGGGAAAAACCTCCCCCAACCACATTTTTACCAATGGTTCAATGAGAACCGTTGGTAAAAATACCCTAAACACATCAATACCAACGGTTTACTAGAACCATTGGTAAAACATTCCCTAAACCATCCTTTACCAATGGTTATATGAAACTGTTGGTATGTAAGTGTGGGGAAAAACCCACATTCCAGTAGTGAACACTGCATGATCCTTACCTGACTGGTTCCGCCTCGGGTGCCCCGCACAACTGATCCTGAGTCATGCGGTCATCCAACTATAGGTCTGGTCCTCTTGGACCTCTGTGACATCTGTCTAGTTCCAGCTACAAAATACTCCACTATGTGATGAATGGTAGTGGGTCTCGCTACTGGTGATTGTTAGGCAAGGAAACTCTCCACCAAGAGGGCTCTCTCTAACACCCCCACCCTCGTTGGGATGCTGAGTGAGATCATTGAAGCCTTGATCTCCCACCTGATCCCCTGATCAAAGGTCCAGGACTTGAAAAAAGGGTCCCACACCATATCAGTGGAGTAATGTGAGAGGTATGTGAACCTCACTGAATACTGAGCTACAGTCATGCTGCCCTGCTGTAGATGAAGTAGCTCCTGAATGCGCACTGCGTGAAGAGTCGCTGGAACAAAATCTGTCTGAAACAGGCTCTCAAAGTCTTCCTAGAGAATAATCACCTTGTCATTAACCTGAAGCATCAAGATACACCATCTGAACACTACTTCCTATAGAAGGCTGGAGGCAAGGATCACCATGAGATCGGCTGGTGTCCCTACTAGTTGGAAGACTTTCACCACAACCTCCATCCAATCCTCAGCCACCTATGGGTCTGTCTCTCCCCTGAACCTGGGTGGCCTCTAGCGCTGGAACTTGTGCAAATTACTCAAGAAGAATGCACTCTTTATTGCTGGGGCTGGTGGCATTGGTGGCCCAACGGGTAATGTTACCATTGGTGCCTTCGCTGGTGCCTCTACTGGAAGAGGGCCCTGCACCGAGGCCTCATCGCTCGGTGGGCTATCAGTACGTACAACTCTCATAACCCCAGCTGGCTATCTTCATGGAGGCATCCTGAAAAGAAATAGGTGTGCCACAGTTAATAAGTTATACCTTGTGATATGAATCAAAGAGTTAAAAAAGAGGACTCTTGAAAACACACCTGCAATTAGTGTTTTCGTGCACTGAGTCAGAAAATAGAAGTTAGGGTCCTAGTGTATGGATACGTCGGCCACCACACCAACACTGGAATCCCTAAACTGATAATAAAACTCACTAAACTTAACACTATTGTTGTTAAAAAGAAATATCATAGTCCTATGTTATGTGGTAGAACCGAATCCTCTGATACCAATTTGTCACGACCCATCCCCTAGGGCCCGTATCGTGACTACCCCAGGCCCGCCTTCTATAGGTGAGGGGCTGGCGACTAGCACCGAAAGGCGTTTTTACTAAAATTGGGAAGGCATTTCCTTTATAAACTGTAACCTCACATAAACAAGCACACAGTAAGATACAAACACAAGAAAACTTTATAAAAAAAAGAGTGTTGAAATTAAAGGGGCTGGAATATAAACCCAACAGTAAAGGTACAAGTACAACTGAATAAAAAATAACCGAAGAAAGAGAAAAGAAAGCTACTGGATCATCCTCCAAGGTTCCTACCTAAAGGGTAGGTACAGATCACCTCCTCATAACTCCATGTACACCCGCATCCTTTGAGTATCGATACATCGTATGGTCCACCTCAGGGTACCGTCCAGTCATGATACTCTCAGCCTCAGTCAACACTATCCGTCATCTGCATCCAACACAAAAAGGTGCAGGCATATCCAGTGCAGGGGTGAGTATAAAAATACTCATTAAGGACCCCGATACCCTCAAGCTCTCACAAATCCACCAAGTATAAATCACAGAGTATGAAATCAACAGATAACCCTACTTAGTTATACGCCCATACATATACCTAAGTTATCAAGTAATCTATCTCAAACATGAGGAAAACACAAAGATACTGACTCATCTCACAATAGGATTTATTTTAGGGGTATTAACAAGTAACATATCTAGTAACATCATCGAACACCTTGGCTTCTAGAGAACCCCTCATCTATTGAGTACAGTGGGCCTACCGCATCACAAAGAGGTGCTTCCCACTAATCTTGGACTACTGAGGTACTCATCCTGTCAAGTACCGTGGGTTTGTCAAGTCACACAGAGGCGCTCCCCAACATGACCTGCTGAGGTACTTCTCCTATCGTTTACTATGGGTCTTCTGTATCACACAAAGGCACTCCCCACCGCGGGTCTGCCGCGTTACACAGAGGTGATCCCCATCGGGCCTGTCAAGTCACTCCAAGACGAAAAGGTCAGTAGTCGTCAAGTCTCATCCAGCTACTGGGTTCCCACACTATACTCACTCATCTTCAGGAGGATCCGCTCCATGATCTACTGGTTGATACTCCAACTACCATGAAGTCCCATGAAGAAGCATCTCAAAGGTCTACCACGTCATAGGGGTCTCAACGCAATAGACGGTGCGTCAATCGGGTGCCCGGTCTGTGAGTTATTAGCCTTTTAGTCCCAAGGGCCTGGTTGGATTTGTGCTCGATCCAACCTAAATGTTACCCATATTAATCCAAAACTCTAGTGGGGTATAATAAAAGGGACCGTCTTGCTCCAATATTTCCAGCTTCGTTGACGGTTTGTCAGACGGACGTCTGGTACAAAAGTTATGGTCAAAAGAGAGTAAATGGGTCGTATTGGGCCCAGGTCCAGACCGACCCAGCCTGACCTGGCCTGGGCCGACCCGGCCCGTTGGGTTTGGCCTGGACCGTTGGGTCCCTCCCTGCCTGTGCTGGGCGGCCCGGCTCGCTGGGCAGTTCGGAAAGATGCAAGGGGCCGTAGAGGTTCGGTCGTGGACGACGCATGGCCACAGGGCAGCTCGGCCGGGGTGGCTCAGCCGGGGTGTCTTAGACGGAGCGGCTCGGGGCCGTTGGGTGGCTTGGCCGCGGGGCGGCTCGGCCGCGAGGTGGCTCGTCCGGAGCAGATCGACCGCGAGTGGCTCGGCCGGAACGGCTCAGAAGGCCGCAAGCGACTTGGTCGGGGCAGCTCTGAAGGCCGCGGGCGGTGTGGTCGGGGCGGCTCGGCAGACGGTGGTGGTGACTTGGCGGATGGTGGCGGCGGATCGGCAGACAGCAGCGGTGGCAGCTTGGCCCAGAAGGCAGCGGCCATGGGCGGCATGGTGGGGCCACCGGTGGCAGAGCCGTGGGGCGTGGTGGTCGTGGGTGCTGCGGAGCGGCTCAGCCACAGGGGTGCTGCGGGGGCATGAAGGTCGCGAGGCGGTGGTGGCCGCGGGGCATTGTCGTTGCACCATCGCCTTCGTCACGTTCAACACCAAATATCATCACAAGATTTTCGGAGGGGTTGGGCCATGTTTGTTTAGCCCGTACCCTCCTCGTTAGGGTGGTAGCATATGGTTCAACATGAACTTGAAGAAGAACATCAATATTTACAACCTCCCACACCGATTTATTCCCAATCCCGAAAAATAATTCAAGAGAAGAACATGGGAAAAGTATTCATACACAAATAAACCCCTACCTTGGATTGATTATTGATGTTGGGGCAAGAAGGAAGTACAGACGTAGATTCATCATAGATGAAGATGTCCCACATTGTAGGAACTCGAAGATATCAGCGTTTGTCGCGCCCACCACATGTCTCCAATCCCGGGCTCCTTCGTTGGTTTTTTGTAGTCATTCTTCATTGGAGAGCTTTTATCCCAAGGCTCCTTCCTTTTACAATGATTAATTTCCCCCAACCTACCAAAATAAAGAGATATCCAATATAAATGTTGGCATAATTTCAAATTGGAACATTTAATTATTTGAGATGGCTTTATTAATTAAAGGGGGAGGGTTGGCATAATAAATGTTGGAGGAGTTGAAGAGGCTCCCCCATATTTAATAGGAAGTTTGAGGGTTTCAAGCCTCGGGTGGTCCCCACCACCATAACACCTCATGGGAGGTTTTATTAGCTCGGGTGGTCCCCATCACCGAGCATTCAATTTGGAGAATAAAACTCCTATGGTCCCCACCTCTACAATATCCACAAGTGGGTGGTTACAACGAAATAAAATAAAATGTGTGATTATTTTATTTTATTATTTCCACAAAAAACCCAAAAATTATCTTTCACCCTCGACCAACTGTCATCGAGGTGAAAGTCTCCTTAAGATAATATCGACACTACGAGTTCAACGGTGTCCTCAGATTTCAATTCTGAGCACCAATTCAAAAGTTATAAAAACCCACTCGTACGTTTACTGAACGTACCTGAAAAAAAGTTCCGAAATTCATTC
Source organism: Viscum album (assembly GCA_963277665.1). Lineage (NCBI taxonomy): Eukaryota > Viridiplantae > Streptophyta > Magnoliopsida > Santalales > Viscaceae > Viscum > Viscum album. Next base: position 2,132,916,528 of record OY728156.1, on the reverse strand, counting down.
TGGGCACTCCGGGCCTCAAAATAAAGCACTGTCAATTTTCGAAAACTCATAAAATTCCCATATATTAAAAAAAATTACATAGAAATTATGGGTCTTTACACAATTCATATAGGACCCAGATGAATTATAATGAATAACGATATATTGATAGATTATGCCTCATTCTAATTGAAGGTTAATGAAAAAAATTACCCAAATTATGATTTTGATTTTGATGCCATAATTTTAGAATTAATGATTTGGAGAAATTATAGTTTTGGAAAATGTTGTGATGTATATATATATAGTTCATAATATTTTAACATATATTTTCACATATAAGGAGTTGAGTATGCACCATAGAAGATGGTTGGAGATGATTAAATATTATTATTGTCTGATACATTACCACCCTAGGAAAGAGAACAAGGTGTAATATACATTGTGTCAAAAGGACCGTGAAAGATTATCTATGATGAGGATATTAAAAGATCCAATATTACTATATTTTTAGAATATGGATCTTGAAATATTGAAGGAATGGGAGAAATATTTTTTTCTCAAACGAGTGTTCAACCATCCATCTAAGTGATGATTAAAGAGGTGCATAAGGAAGACATGGAACTATATAAGTAAGATAGAAATTTTCTTAAGTTAAACCTTGATTATGAGATAATGATAATTTTCAATAACTATGTATGTTCTATATCCATACCAAACATAAAGACATAGATGTTGGATGAGGCTCATATTTCATTATTCTCTATTCAATCTAGAATTATAAAGTTGTATAGATATCTGAAGGGAAAACATGAAGAGAGAGATTTCTTAGTATATATCATGGTTTTTGAAATGTTGGTATGTTAATTATTAAAGATAGATTTATAAGGGGTTTTTACAAAAATTACTCGTACCAGAATTGAAATGGGAAAACATCCCTAGGGATTTTATCATCGCACTCCCAAAATATCAAAATAGAATAATGATTTATGGGTTGTAGTCAATAAACTAAAAAATTAACAACATATTATTTCCATTAGATAAGACTTATCTCCTAATCATATTTCTATAATATACATTAAGTGGTAAGGTTTCATGGAGTACCACATTATGATGTATTTGGTTAGGATATAAGGATTACCTTGAAGTTTTACTAAAGTTTTCTATAAGCCTTGCATACATTTTCAAGTTTCAAAAATATGTATCATCCTAAGACTGATGGTTAGTCTAAGAAAAAAATTTAAATGATATAGGATGTGTTGAGATCATTTTCTATGGATATTAATTGTCATTATCATTAAGACCTTCATCTAGTCTAGTTTTCCTACAGTAATAGATTTCAATCGATCATTCAGATGGCTACTTATGAAGAACTATATGGAAATAAGTGTAGAACTCTATAATTTTATGATGAATTTGGAGAAAGAAGTCTATTAATACCCAAGATAGATTATGTCGAACAACTAAACATCAAGGTAGCTCAGAGTCGACAAAAAATTCATACTTATAATCATTGTTGTGGTCTGGAATTTAATATAGTGATAAGGTATTTCTATTAATTTCTCCATGGAATAAGGATATGAGATTCAAAAATAAGGGGATATATAACAATAGGTATGTTATGCATTTAGATATTCTTGATTTATTTGTGATGATAGTTTATCATATAAAACTCCCACTCAGCCTCTCTCAAGTTCATGATGTGTTCCATGTATCTTTCCTGAGGAAGTTCATACATAATCCATCACATGTACTAAAATCAGAGGTCATACCACTATATCTTTAAATTTATTATAAATAACAACAATTATAAATATTTTATCATAGAGATAAAGTGTAATGAAATAATACTAATAACCTTTTGAATGTTATCTGAAGAAATCACAAATTCGAAGTGGTTCCATGGGAACCAGTGGATTCAATGACACAAATATATCCCCATTTTTTGTAGTAGAGTGAAAAAATTAGAGAAAATAATTCATTTTATGGGGGGGGGGGGGGTATAATTTAATAACCATGAGATATTTTGAAATATTATTTTTCAAATTAATTTTATTTCCTTGATAGCCTGTTTTAAATAACATTGAGTTTAAATGAACCATAATATACTATTAAAATATTCTTATGTGGCTATTATCACATATCCAATGGATTGAAAGGAATAAATAATACTAACAAAATTATGAAAATTTATGTTTATATATGCAAAAAATGGATTCATTTTTCACCAATTTATTATAGATAAAAATATATATAAATCATTTGAAAATAAAAATAGGAGTTTTTTCTAAAAAATGTTTTTATGCATCCAATGTATCTTTATATTAATAATTTAAATTAATTACTATTGGTGAATGATTTTAATTAAATTAATATATTATATTTTCAATAAAAATATTTAACTTTAATTAAATAATTTTTTAAATCATAAGATAAGAATAAAAAAGGTTTTATGCTAAAAAATATTTTTTTTTCTAAAAAAAGTTTTTCATCAGATGTTGATTAATTATTTAATTTTTTTCCACATATAAAAATTTAATTTTATAAATTTAATTCCATATTTATAATTAATAAGTTCAAATTTGGTAAAATTTTCACTTTTTTTGTTCAATATTCCTAAAAAACTCTACATAATTTATCAACTCGATGAGGGGTAAATTAAGTTAATCAAGGATAAAACTTATTTATAAGGCCATACTATTTTAAATTTATAATAAACGGATGAATTTAATTCATCTATTATCACATTAGAATCTAAATTTATTTCTTTAAGGGTCACTATTCTTTGAAAATCACCTATATAAAGTTTAAAGTAATGAAAAATACAAAATGTCACACTCTTGCATTTAAATATCTATTATGTTCCCATATTGGAAAAAATATAGTTATTGAGGATTATTAATATCTATTTTTATAATAATTAAAATATTTTCATGATGGAAGTTTATTTCTAATTTTTAGTAATTATATAATTACTTTAACAACTTATGCAATGCTGACGTGAAATTTCTTCAATTAATAAAAAATATAATAAATGATTTAAAAAATATGAAAAGTAATATAATTTGAGTTATTTATAGTGTTATATTAATTTTTATATGAATATTACATATTATTTTTGTGTTAAATAATTATATTTTAATTTTAAATTTTTATTTCTAACTTTTCTAATCAATTGAATAGTGTAAAAATTGATATTAATGATATATTATCAAAATATTTTACTTTTAACTAATTTAATAATCATAAAAATATTGTATGAGGATAAGAAAGATAATATATGGTCTAAAAGTTTACCACATGGACATTTATGATCCAATTTTTACTTTATATTTAACACTATAACCCTTTAAGAGTGAAAAAGATGCTATCACATTTAATGTTTAAATGGATTAACTAAGGTGTTATACCAAAAGATAAAGTTTAAAACACCAAATAAATTTGTCCAAATTTTATTGAATAGTGTGATTTCAAACCCATTATATATTTTCTTTGGATACTTTTACTTTTTGATGAATGTTTTCTTGATAATGATATTATTTTAATTTAATCTTTTATGAAATTCACAAAGTGGCCCTCACCTCAATTATAAAAGTGAACCTCCACAGCTCACTTATTGATAATTTTTTACCCTTATATCCCAACCATACATTAAAAAATCACTTCTTAAATTCCTGATGCAAATTCTATAGGTGATGGTATTTCCATAATACCAACCCTACAATCCTTAAGAGTAGATCTACAAGAGTTCTTTCAAAGGAGATGTAATCACCTTAACAGATCACTTTATTTTTAAGTATTATTTTACCTTCTATAAATCTATTATATTATTAATAAAATAATAAATTCAGAATACTTAACATAAAAAATGTTATTATTATTATGAATCCACATTTATTTGTCGTCTTTCCATCAAATGGGAAGTGAAAGTATCACTTTTTTATATGTACGACTTAACATTTCTATGTAGAGATAGAATTAAATTTTCATCGCCATATTTTATGGATGGGTATTTTTATGGGTTTAATTTTTATATATGGTTATTATGAAATAATTATACATTAATAGTTATAATATCATATCTAACATTTTCCCTTATAAACCATTGGGAAATAATAACGTTGCTCATGCATACGCATGGACTACCAACTCCATGTAATGATGTGATTCATTCTCCGTTTCCATTTTACATGGATGGTAATAAAGATATATTTAATTAATATATATATAATATATGATATAATAATGATTCTATAATGATGATTTATTATTTTCCTTCCATTCATTCTATTTTTTGAGAAATTAAAAGTGTTCAAGTGTATGTATGACCTACCATGTTGATCAATTGTGTGATTCATTTTTTAATCTATATTTTTATGAATAAAATTAAACATGCATATAATGAATATATATATATATATAATATTAATATCATGATAAAATATATTTATATAATTTAACTATGATCAATGTATAATGACTCAAACTATTGAACCAAAACATCATGAAAAACAAACCAGATATCACAGAGAATAGAGATTTTAGTAAATAATTGTTAATATACGGTTAATAAAAGGTTATATGTAAATTATATATTGAATGATATATATGATTATGTTTATTTAATATATTTATAATATATTTTTTAATATTACATTTCAATTTTCAATGCGCACAATGGATGTGGGATATAAGGTAATGAATTTTCTTCTCACTTTTATTTCTATAAGACACGTGCCATATTAAAAACATGTTTATTTTATATGGTGTATATAATTACCATAAATGTGTTTTATTATTATTATTATTAATATTATATTTATGGATATTTAAATATCTATCAATGTTTCATTATTCCTTGTAGCTTATGATTCATATATTACCAAAGCGGTAAGGGGTTTTTTAGTCAAAATCTCATTGTTTATCAGGATTGTTTATGATTATGTTTTTGATGATAAAATCCAATAATTTACCTCTTATGAAACTCATGAATGTTCTTATGATATGTTTATTTCTTGAAAATAATTTTTTTTCTTTCATTCTTCTCACCTTAATTAATTAAGAGACTGAAGATATATTTTTAATTAAAATTGAATTTATTTTTCTCTTCATTCAAAAAACATATTATTCTATTTCCATATATTGTAAAAATGTTTTCAAGAATGTTTTTAATATTATCATATTATTTTTAGAGTCATTTTTATCCATGATTTAGTTTTATAAAAATAATTTAAAAATAATATTATTTTATTTTTTTGAATGAGGTACTATTTTACTTTTCACAAAAATGTTAAAGGAATGTTTTCTTTTAATTTATAATGAATAAATAGATTTTTACACCATTATTATTGATAAATAATTTAAATAATTAATACCTTCTTCCAAGTATATTTTCAATAAAAATTATATTCACAATATTTAGTAAATTTTTAGTTTTTGAAATGTGATTTTCATAGTGTAAAGGGTACTTTACTTAAGAATGTTTTAAAGGTACTATAATTGTATTTATATTATTCATAAACAATAAACCATTATTTCATATATTATTTAAAAGGTATATTATCCAAGGATTCCATAATTATTTTCTATAAATATGTTTTATGTAAATAATGATAATATTTTTATGCAATTTGTTCCTTTTACATGCCTTATACTATGACGAAATTATGAAATGTTTATGAAAACTATTTCATTTAAATGGGTTATGATATAATGAAATTTTTATGAAACCCATATCTTTTTATGGTTTTGAATATTATAAATATATTATGAAATTATAGCCCACACATATATAATATTCATTATTTTATGGGTGGGATTAGATTTATATATACCTCTAATGCATTGGGTGATGATAGATATCTCATGTCTTAAACATGACTGAAATAGGGAGTGAACCCAATTTAGTAATATATTATATTTACTATTATCGTATTAATAATGAAACTTGACTAATATTATGGTTTGAAGAGTGTTTCATAGTTCATCGAAATGTGTGCTTTAGTTAGGAATCACTACTTCCAGGCGGTTTCCATTGGATTTAATTATGGAACTAGAAACATCTAACTGTTATTTATCCAAAAGGGACCTATTTCCCAAAGGTATATGTTCATTGTGTTTTAACTTATGATAATTAATAACATGAACTATTCGAGAGGATGGGAGGTCAGACTCATCACACCCTTTTGTGGGGAATTATTTTCTACTCCAGGACTCTCTTATAGATTTGAGATATTTTAATGAATCCTTATTAATTCACTAATTATAACATAGGTTTCCCTTGGAATTTCCAATAAATTATTAGAATGTGTAAAACTTAGAATCATCCTTATGTATTTGAGGTTATTCATTAATAGAGACATCCATATGTATTCGAGGTTCTCCATCAATGGTATCATCTCATAAACTATTTAGAGATTAATTTAACCATCGTTATGATGATACTGATTTTTAAGCCACTCATTGGGGCACTCTAGAATTTATTGTCATATAGGGAGACAAAGTTTGTTTTGATGTTGGGATAATACCCATAAATGAGATACCTATGTATCCTTGTAAAAGGAATCAGAGCCATCATAGTTTGATGCTGCTTAATGGGAAACATCATACCTTTTATGGTCATGTGATAAGGACCTAGTTGTGCAATTTAATTTAATATGGTAAGGATATATAAGTGAAAGGTGCTTAGTCAAGGTTTGGTGTGGAACTTATTCCTAAACAACCTTAGTAACTTGGAAATAATATGGGTTTCCAAGTAAGATTATACCATATTAGGAACATGGACCAAAAATAACATGGTTGATTTTAATTGTTGGGTTTGAACCTTAAAGAGGATTTATAAATATCCCATTTTGATGGGAATCAAATCCCATGTAGTTAGATGAATATCACATGAGAGTATAGTCCTTTGAGAGAAATGAGTTTGGGATTACTTCCTAAAAAGGATTCCTTAGTGATTTGAGGGTTTAATTTGGGGCTTACTTATAAGGAGGATGCATGAATTAAGGGAATTGAGGATGGATTCTTGAAGAGGATATCCAAAGATCTCAGGCCCTGAGCAGGCTTCCTACGTAACCCAATTATGATGGGAATTAGAGTTCTCATAGTTCATTATGGGGTGTTTATACAAATTTTGAGATCATAAAAAATCTCTAAGACCACTTTATTCATTATTGGTGTGAGAAACAAGAGAATGTAAAAGATTCAACAAAGGAACCCACAATTTTCCTCTTCCGCTGGTGGAAGAGGACACACCTATGGTGCCGATGATAGAAGAGGCTGAGGTGACTGGGGAAGAGGGTGAGGTGACAAACCTTCCCTATATTCTCTTTAAATTAGATAAGGGTCTAATGTAAGGAAGGAGTGAAGGTGAAGGAAGTATAGAGGAGAAAGACTACAACCTTCTAATTCAAAAAGTTAGGGTCTTACACCAGGATGGATGCCCTTTTGACTAAAACACACTCTGTGTTTTCCCATTGGACTGGATATTAGTATTGAATCAAGTATAATTGGTTTGTTTCTATTTTATTTCAATATATGTGTGTTGTTTGAATGAAAAATTACATCATATAGGTTTAAAAATTTCCTAAAAACATGGAGATAATATATATTCAATTCAATGAAAATGTTGACACCCTAATTCCCCCTTACCTTCTCAAGACATTCTGATCTCTAACATGTTGTATCTCTAATAATATGAAACCTCAATGGATTACCCTTAAATAGTGATATTGGATTATGAAATGGGATACAATTATCATTTCATAAACTAAACTCACTCATCCTATTGATTGGAAGTCTCTAATAAATCTTGAATCAATAAAATTCTCACTATATAAGGCAATGAAGAAGTTATAGGTTTTATATGTCTGAAAAAGTAATAATGATTGAAGAATAATTTTGATGCATATGACAATAGAAAAATTCTTCTATCTATAAAAATAAAAAACTTACTGTGAAATGAATAGAAAATAATAATGCATTAAAATTTGAATATGTTAACAGAGGTATGGATAATCACCTCATCTCAACCACTAATGGTCTAGTGTTCTATTACTGGAGAGATTACAACATGAAAAAGAAATAAGAAGATTAAATTAAAAAAAATATCAATTTATATTTGTCGCATCACCCTCTTTGAAGTGAAAATTCATCCACTTAAATTGATTCTCATGATCTTCTTACACAAATCAAAATTTATGCACCCTATGTAATTAGTATATATTTCTTCTTATTCCTTAATCAAATTTTGTACATCCTGAATAGTCTTAGTTTTTAGTGTCCAGATCACATTACATTGATGGTTTCCATATGTATATGTCATGGTTCAAGATTCATCAGCTGGGGGTCCCAAATATTCTCATATTGGCTCAGCTCCATGATTAACACATTCTTCATTGGTTAGATGACCTCCATGTGGAATCTCAAGTGAATCCTTCCTTGATTTGGAAAGACTAGTATAATGGATCTGATTTTAGATCACCCCTTTAATATTTGTAACCTTTTTGTTTCCATTTTTAGTTACCTAAAAGTTTAAAAGGAAATAGTCACATGGGCTCTCAATAATAGGAAATTATTTTATAGGCAATTTAAAATATCATTTTGGGAGAAAAATTTGTATGTGGCTTGGTTCAGTGGTGAAATGTATAAAAATGATGGACATAGAGAAAATTGTATACGCTATTTGGAAATTTAATACACAACATGATATATATTATGGGATATGGAAAACTTTGTATGTGTTAAAGGGAAAAGTAATACGAAGGTGGTAGAAATTTAAGACATTATTTCCATGGGAAATGTCATTTGCATAGATTAAATCGAATATGTGGCACTGATGCAAGGAAATATATTATGGGTGCACATAAAAAGTCATACATGAATTTAAATAACTTATGCAGGATAAACATTCTTACAGGTAGAACCATATTTTTAAAAAATTACAAATGTCTTACACATGCCCAGAAATATCCTAAACGAGGAGAAACATATTACATTCATCACAGATATATTATGAAATCCCTATAACTTTTTCATTTTATAGACCTAAAACCCATGAAAACATAATAATTAGTCTATTATTTTTACAAAATAATTTTAATATTTATTAAATCAATTAATCTCAAAATTAAAATCCTATAAACTGTAAAATTATATAATTTAAAAATCATGGTATAACTTGTTTAATTAAATATAAAAATGAATAAAGTGCTAAGAATCAAGATTAAATCCATTCATAAGTTTTATTACGTATATGAAAATATATACAAAATTTGACGACAACCTTTTATTTGTATAACTTATAAGATTTAATATAAATGAAAAATGGTATTTTTTTTAAATTTTTATCACTCATAAATAAACTTTTTTAACAATCATATAACCATTATATTACCTTCAGTACATCCTATAAATTCATCATATTATATCTACCAATTCACATATCAAATTTATATAATTTTAACTTTTTTATTTTATAACATGATTTCAACTTTATTTTTATTTTTATCATTGTAGGTTTAGTTATAATAATGGTTATTATTTAGGGTAATGATTATCCTAGTGATTTAATAGTTATAAATATATTATTCTTTTCAATTTATTGTACCATTATAATTTAGGTTCTTTTAATAGATTAACTTTTCCATATTATATAAAAATCCATGGTGTGTACTTATTTTTTTCATAAACTTTTTTTGTAGTGTTCTATTATGTATGAATGAAGTATTCTTGTTTCGATTCATATCCTTCCTAAAATACTTTATATTCATGTTTAAATTCATCTAAAAAGTAGAAAAATATGTTTTTTAATATTTGAAATATAATTAAATAAAAGAAAATGTTTCCTAAAACCCGGGGTGTTATGGTTCCTTACCATTATAGACCACGACGTGGTCTAAACAACCATGCTATGGTGATGGTTTTAGTGAATAATTCCCATAATATCTATTGTAGACTAAAAACTACATTGAGTTAGTACCTTTTCACCATATGCTATATAATATATAATAACCTTTGAAAACTATCCAAAACACATTTTTAATTTCATATAAATATCATTTTGGAGATTTTATCATTCATTTTAATTTTATTTTACACTATATATTACAATTTGTAAAAATTCATCATGAACTACCTTCAATTTTTCCTTTAAAAAAATTTCATGGAAGCTCCCAATGTCCCATAAACTTGATCTTAATTAATACAACAAAAAATTATGACCCCATAGAACTTTTTTTCATTGAAAAAAATTATGAATTTCTGAATCCAAATGTAATCAAATAGTAGCCTCAATCAAAGAATCAATTATATATATGCTATTAAGGAATTTAGAATGATCTCTATAAAAAACATGTATCTACATAAATTTTTCAACCAAATATATCATTGATAGGTATGCATAATCATATAATAAATTTGTCCAATACATTGAGTAACCATGGGACACACAGTATATAAATATGATATATTCATTCATATGTTCATGTTTATCTAAGAATAAACTAAATAGGTTAATAAATAAATCACATGTCATTAATCTAAGGGGATTAAAACTTATTAAGGTATGCCTAAAGACTTATACACACGATTTATATTTTTTTTGTCATATATTATGATAATGGTATATTATGAATCATGATATTTTATATCATGATACACCCAAAATATATCTTAGTATATAAAAGGGTATATCATTTGGTTACCTTATTTGGAGAATCATATAATTTTATTAACAATAACACCTTAATATTGATATTTACAGTAAAAAATTAAGTGTTAATGTTATAATATCTTCCACATACGCTATTAATGATGACAAACAGTTCTTGAGATGAAAGATATGGGAGAAGACTTGAATGGTTGTAGCATTACTCATTTAAAAAGTGATGTATGAGTAAATGCATGATTATTTGGGGAGTATTTCTAAGGGATGTATAAGGTGGAAGTCAACATGAAATGTTTTTTTATATTATTCCAAATCCTTATCCCTATTCTCTAATTTCTCTCATCTCCTCCTCCCTCTTCCAAATATTAGTACTAGAATACCATAGGTGTGAAGGACAATCCTACCCGAATGTAAAATGATTCATATCAGCCTATGGATACACCATGTAGAAAGAGTATGATGGATGTTTCTAAGGAATCTTCATCAAGACTATGATTGATGGAAATATTTGAGGCACTCATTTTTGTATGGTTCACATGATGTTTTTTACATGAGATTTTTGTATTTATTCAAAAATATAATCCAACTAATATTCAACATCTAAAAATAAGTAAAAAGTGTTACTTATAAAAACATTGATTCACTTCGAATTATAAACTCAATAAATAAAAAATTATTTAATATGTAAACACTTATACTATAATAAATACCTAAAACATGTAATATTCTCACTATCATACTTTATAGATCTTTATTGAATTTAATTTACACCATTATGATTACAGAACCCCAAACCCAAATCATGATCTAAAAATACAACTTGATCATATTAAAAAATAGGTTCAAATATAAATAAATTAGTATAAGGATCCAACTAAGATTAAAATTGATGGCTCAATATTAAATATTATGTATTGAAAATTCTCTGTTATGTGGCTGAATTAGTTAGTAGACCACTGAGTGGGGGGTGAATCAGTAGTAATTTTTAAAAATTGTTTTCTTTTATACATTAATACTATATTAATTGTTAGAGTCACAATACAATATTAAAATATCCCCACTCTTATTCAAGAATAATAAATATTAATTAGAAAATTATAAATTTACATGGTTCAATCCCAATGAGAGATTACAATACTTACTATGTTCAATTGAGTTCTAAAAAATATATAATCTCTAACAATATGGTGATTATAGGATATAGGTAGTGTTCATCCTTGAATATTGATGATCTATTTAATGAATAGTAAAAACTAATGGCATGTGACATCCTTTATATTGTGTAGAAACAATATATGAATGGAGTTATTTACCCTAGTATAACCAACTTTGAATATTTCCTCCCTACTCTTGAAAAAATTAAATCTTTATAGTTATGAAATATCCCTCTTTATCAAATATAAGATCTCCTTTGAGAGAGACTTCAATGGCCATATGTGTATGAGTGTAGTAGGATTAGATAAATATCCCTCAAATATTGTTTAGATTAATATATTCATGCATAAGAGCATGAAAACATGAATAAACCTCCTTTTTCTTTAGTGGTAGGTTCCTAGATGTTCAACGCCAAATTTAGTATTCCTTATCTATCGTATCATGTTTTCTTTTATCTTTGATACTATAATGTTTTTAATTTGTATCATAGTATAAAATATTTCTCATTTCACAGGTAAATTTTCCTTCCCTATTATTTTTCTTTTATATTCTCATTAATTTGAAAAACATATTTCCATAACAATTTATAGAAACTCTAATAATTATAAAAACACATCAATAAATCCTACATAAAATCATCTTTAACAAGGGAAGATCATTTCTAATATTTTATTTGAAATCCCATTAAAACTTTCCATTAATATTATAATTTAATCTCATTAAAACACCTATAAATCTCAACATGAATCATGGATTTTACTAAGCTTGTGATATTTGTGATGTTAATGATTAGAAAAATTATAATCATAATAAATATATTTATAATATATAAAATTTTGAAACTCAAAAATAATTTTAGGCTCATAATGATTTTTACAAAGATCATGGTTATGTATTATATTTTTATATAGAACCCAATTCACATTTTCACTGAGCATGATGTTTACACAAAGAAACTCTTCTAGGTGATAATATTTACATATTATTGTATGTTCTTTATGAAAACATGTTTGATCATAACCCTGGAATGTGTTATGTTTTTATAGACCATGTATAATGTTTGAAAAGGATAGATACTTCATGAATATACATCATGGTATGATGCTTATATAGTAAATGGACTTAACCGGTTTCCTAGATTTATTTCATATATTTACTTGGATATTACAACTCAAATTTTACCATTAGAAACAATATCTCAATATAAACTAAATGATGTAGAATGAACTTTTATAGAATCAATAGTCTTTAAACATGAATAAAAACACAAACAACCAGATCACTTTTTTATTTCTACAAATTTTCTTGAAACATTCTACACAAGAGCTTCTAAGTTATATCCTCAAAAATAATTTACTGACTATTCAAAAACATTGCGAAAAATTAAAATCAATAACCACTTAATAAAAAATTACAAGGGTAATTCAATATCCCCCTGTTTGGGTTTATTGGATAAATCACTCAACTCTTTCAAATAAACATGAATCGAATTAGACATCCATTATTTTTATAAAGATAATAAAATAAAAACATATCTATTGAGATAAAAATATTTCACCACATGACTAGATATGGTTATATATTTTAGATAAATTCATCCCTTGGGGGTAATAAAAATTTAAGACAAGTGATAACATGCTATACCCCTTAACCCATGAACTCAAATCCTCACATAAATCACTATTTTTACGATAAACACAACCAATTAACTTAAGAAGATAAGAAAATGAATGTAGTTTTCAAGTAAATAGTTGTGAATATTTTCCACCCTTTGAAAACATAATTCATTTATTAGTGGTGGAGTCTCCCAAGGCTTATTAATGATGTGGTTGGAGATGGTGAACCAATTTTTTATCATCAAGTACTTTAATACATCCTTAGGGATAAACTTTTTAAAAATATCATAAAATTGTACTTGAGTAGGGAAATATTGATACCTGAGGTATCCAATTTACACTTTATCAATAATGAATTGATTATCATAATTATTTCAAAGATGTTTATTAACTCTCACCCTAAAATCATTCAGCTACCCCTTCATCCAAATTTGTTGAGTTCAAGCACTAATAGTAGAAAATTTTTGGTTGATATTATACACGTTGTGATTGAGTTCTATTTCTTATAGTGAAAACTCACATTCTTATCTCTAAAGAGAAAAGTAACACTTAAAGTCAAAATTTTATTGTCATAATCATCTTATCAATCAACATCTGTAAACCTAGATATATTCAAATTATTTTCCTTCTTATAAGTCAATCCATACTTCATGTTCTCTTTAAAATATCTCAGATTCCTTTTATAATCCATAAGATATGACTCATTTGGGTCACATTGATATTTTTCAAAAAGACACATATCATAAAAAATATATGTCCTAGAAGCAATGAGATAAAGAAGGCTACCAATCAATTTTCTAAAGTATATCCAATTTACACTCACAACTTAAATATATTTGGACAATTTCAATCCCACTTTAATGGGTGTAGTCATAGGTTCTGATTCCTTTATCTAAAACATCGTTTGTAGTTCTCTATAATACTTTTATTCTATAAAAAGAATAATCTTTTTTCTTTCATGGATTATAATCCCAAAAATTATCTAATCTCACCTTGTATAGATATCCCAAATTGATTCTTAATTTGATGTAAAAATTCATAAAATTAATTTTCATGATCACCTAAATTATGATACCGTAAACATATAAAATTAATATAATGTTATATATATTAATTTAGTTGATAGATAGGTTTTATTCCACTTTGCCTTTGATGAATTTTAATTCCTTTAAGTAACTTTCTACCACTGAATACTAATACCTCAGAGCATGATTTAATCCACATAGAGCCTTTATCAATTAAAAAATTAATTGTTCTATAATTATCAAATGAAACCCATTAGGTTTGTAATAACCTGAGATTTTATGATATATTTCTGTAACACACCAAATTTTTTAAAATAAAAATATGTTTGATAGTGTATATGACACACAATATCAAGCCTAAATAAGCCATGACATATTACTATTTAAATAAGACCACTATAACCTTGAAATTAAATTAGAGGGTATGAACAACACTAAATAATTAATGAAAATTATATTCTTTAAAAAATTATAAAATAAATTATTTATTATTTATATTTATTTTAAATTAAAATAAAAATCATTCAAAAGTAAAACAACTATTTTTCTTAAATTTGTTTACGTACAATTTGTTATTCTATTGATAAATTAAATTAACCACAATAATGAATGATTTTAAAGAAATTAATATATTAAATATTAAATCAAATGTTTTATTATTAATCTTATATTTTTTTCTAGTAATGTGATAATAATAAATAAATTTTAGGCTTAAAAGCTGTATTTTTTTTTCAAAAAAAAAGATTTTAAAATTTGTCCATTTTTTTAAAAATTAATTTTTGAAACTTATAGAAAATTTATTTTAAAAAATAAAATTAATTTTTTAATTAAAAATAACACAATTATCTAAGATCTAATTTTTGAGAACTTTTTTGAAAATATTAAATTTTGTATGAATGGTGAAAAATACTACTCTTATAAAAAATGTATTTTAGTTTAATAAAGTTATAAAGTTGAATTTTATTTTAGAATTTTTTAAAATTTAAAATTAGTCTAATTATATTATTATTAACAAAATTTATATCTTTAGAATCTTTTTTATGTTGAATTTTGATATAAAAACTTTTTATACATAAGGAAACTTTTTCTTTATAAAAATAATTTTCTTCCCATTTATTGGATTAACATTAAATTAACTTATTACACTTCTATGAATTGAATTTTATAAAATATATTTTATATTTTGAATCAATATAATTTATATTATTTAATATGGTCAACATAATTTTTTCCATTATTAATAGTAACTATAGTAAATATTGATTACCACGATCAAGGTAAATCGGGTAATTAGGGTAAAAAATAATATAATAAAGAAAAAATGATCCTTAAAAATTTATTTATCATATTTAATGTTTTTGATTCAACCATTTACATTCTATTCTAGAATATATATCCACTTAGTACTATATTCCTTTGATTTTGTTCTTTATAACGATTAAGTAAAATATATAGATAAAAATGTCACTCTCTTACTTTTAATATCTATAATATTTTTTAATAGGAGTAAAACCAAAATATGTTTGTTCTAAATAGTTATTTTAAATATAATTTATTTTTTATCATTTAAATTTATTTTTAATTTTTATTAATGAAATAATTTCCTCAAATGCATATACAACATTCAGACAATATTTATTCAATTGATAGAAAAATAAGATAAATGATTTTAAAAACAATAAATATGATATAAATTGGATAAAATATCATGTTTTGTGAATATTTTAGATAAAAAAATTTTAGTTCTATGTTAAATAATTATATTTTTATTATATTGTTTTCATGTTGTTTTTACTATAAAATTAAATGAATAGTTCCAAAAAATGATATGAATGATTTTTATAATAACTAATATTTTATTAAATGATTTAAAATTCCTAAAAATAAGTCCTTTATCCAAGTGATTGGGATATGGTTGAAAATATAAACCATGCTCCATTTATTGTTCAATTAACATTTTTTATAGTATATATCTTGATCTCTACAGTGTAAAAACATCACAGTAATTGATAAAAAAGGGTTAACGCAGGTTAAAGCAAAGAGATTATGGTAAAACAACATAACATAAAGTTTTTATAATTATATTTGATGATATGTTTTTTACCCATGAACATAATATCATGTAATTATATCATTTTTATCATTTTTTATGAAAAATAAGTTTATATTAATTTAATGTTTTAGTAAATTCCAAAAGTGACCCTCCCATCAAATATAAAAGGAAACCTCCTATCCACTTTTATTCACACTTAAAAATCCATTTTGTCATCAAATAACCACAAAAATACCTTAATTAGTTCCCTTTATGCATCCTATAATCCTTAGTTTTATTATAAAACCCTCTTAGAAATACTTTTGGTGTAAACTTGAAAAGGTTGTCCAAAGAGGGGGTATCATTCTTAACTGAGTGTTTTCGTTTTTTTATTATACTAACGTAGTAAAATAGTATTAAGATATGATAAAATTATAACACCAATATCTTAAATATAATAATATTTTGTTATGTTAATGAAAAAATCTATATCCATATCCTCCTCCATCAAATGGGAAACGAAACTATCGATCGTGTCTACAACGGACTACCACCTCATGAACCGATATAATTTTTTTCCATAACCACCTCTCAAAGATAGATATAATGATTCATTTAATATATATATATATATTATATTTATACATTTTTAATTTTAATGTCACATATAATTTCTTACCTTATAATCTGTTGGAAAATGATAACGTCGTTCGTGAGTGTGGGTGGGCTACCACCTACAAGTAGCAATGTGATAAATTATCATTTAATTTTAAAATTTATGGTAATAAGGATATAATTAATTAATATATTAGATATATTTTTCATAAAAATTATTATTTAAAGGTTAATTATTATTTACCATTTTTTTATTCCATCAGTCAAAAAATGGAATCAGCATTCATGCGTACGTACGTTCTACAATCTCTATGAAATGTGTAATTCATTTTTTATATAACTATAATTTATTGATGAATATAAATTTTTATATGATGAATATATGTGATATTTATACCATGATTTAAATTATTGAGAAAATTTTACCATAATAAATATATAAGGACCACAATGACTGAACTAAAACAAACATGACAAATGAAGTTGTTATCACCTAAAATAGTGTTTTTATAAATATTTGTTAATAAATGGGAAATAAAAGGTTATAAGTAAATAATGTATGGTATGATATATATGATTATTTTAATTAAATAAATTTATAATACACACACACACACACATATAGATTATAATAAGGTTTGAACATTTATGAAGAAAGTCAAATATGAGGTATGGATTTATAGTCTCAAATTATCTTCTTTAGGTTATATGTTATGTTATTCACCTATTTTCTTATATAAGATGTATATACACCACTATTCACATGTTATATAAATAATTTATTTATTTTCATGATGTTTAATGTTTCTTTTAAATTTATTCTTTCATTGGGATTATGCATAACAAGTTACCAAATCGGTATGTAATTTTTGTTTCAATTATATTTTATTTGAGTTTTTTATGCTTGAAAATCCATTGATAAAATTATATAATCTTTATATAATAAATAACTGTAATTTTTTACTATCATATGTTTAAATTTTATAAATATATGTTTCCATTTTATTTTTCACACTTTATGTTCTCAAGATATCAAAATACTATTTTTGAGGAACAATTAATTTATTTCTCTCCTCAGTCAAAAATCATTTTTCTTCCACATCCATGTTTTCAAAAAATATTCCAAGAAACATTTTTATATTACAATATAATTTTTTAAGGATGTTTTTTTATATGATTTTATTTTTTTAAAATAGATTAAAAGGAATATTTATGTCATTTTATGAGCAATGTATTTTTGAATTTTTTAAAAGGTGTGAAAAGAATATTTTCTTTTAACATATACAACATGAATAAAATTTCTCATCCTCATGAATGATCAATTATTTAAAGATTAATTTAAAATATTTTGAGGTTATTTTTAAATATAATGTTACTTTAATATTTGGGAATTTTTTATATTTTAAATGAGTGATTTTAAATTGAAAAAGGCATTTTCCTTATAAAATATTCCAGAAAATATTTTAAAATAATTTTCATCTATGATAACAACATTTGAAATTAATTAAGTTTTTATATGGATATAATCCAGTCATAACAACATTATTATTTATATGGATGGTTTATTAGGATGATATGTTTATGAATCTTATTTGTTTTCGACAGTTTATTCTATGATGAATTTTTAAAAGGTTTTTAAAACCTGTTTTCATTACATGGGTTATGATAGGATTATATAATGAATGTTTTATGATCTCTTGGAACATATATATAACATTTTTATTTTTTCATGGGTGCGACTAGATTTATATATCCCCATAATTCATTTGGCACATTATTATATGTCATGGGATAATTATGGTAAACAAGTCTATGTTATTGATACACTATCAGAAGAAATTTTATGTGCTTGATCCTCTATAGGAAACAAGTCGATGTGCCTAATATAGAACCGGAAACATGTGTTGATGTAAAATATGTTATTTTTTATAGAATCTACAATTTAACTTGAAATATGAAAATGTTTCTATACTTATTATTGTTTACACTCTTTTTACATGAACTTATGGTTCCAGATTGGATTATGATGATTTCACACTCCTATGATACACACCTTTTGAAATGATAAAGTGGAATGGCATGAATAAATTTTATGATTCAAGATAGATTGGTTATAAACCTTGTATGTTATATTAATGGTCTCATAACCTTATTCTTATCTTATTATTTCATATGATCATCGATTGATATCTTCCATGTTTACCCTTACTAGGAATCTATGAACACCATTTATTATGTTTAATTTCCCTAGGTTATAATGAATGGTTTAAGTAGGGTATGTATATTATGATTACTAAATGGGAAGATATTTATGGGAGATGTTGACCATGTTTCATGAAACAAAAATATTGTGCGTCTAGATTTTAAATACACTAAAACATTATGGTACTCCGATATGTATTTAGGGAATCTATTGAATATTAATATAAAAAAATAATATTTATATATGAAAACCTAGGTCTCTATAGTTAGTATCAAAAGAAATGTTTAGTTAAACTTTGGAAACTAGGATGTGAAATATTTAGTGATAAATCATAGGATAATCCTATGTGTATGATAATTTCATAAGCTATCGTAAATAAAGGAGTGTAGTTTTCCTAGTAAAACATCCATGTCTTGATACTATAAGTGGACATGGTTTTGGCCTAAATGTATGTAGGGTTAATAAACCCAATTTTTTTGGTAATTTATATATATCCCATCATTATTCTGAATGGGGAGTTTTCCCTTATTATAAACTCAATTTGACACTCCTAAGGGATATGCTTTTTTTAATTTACATTTTATTTACCAACCATTATAAAGGATTTAAATAGATGGTGATCATGGATAACCAAGGTTGAAACTAAGGATTCATAGATTGAAAATAATGTGTACTTATTTATACATTATATAAATTACTTTTATAATTATGATTATTGTTGATTTCACCCTGAATCTTGTCTTTAGCCAATGTTTGGAAAACATAAAAATGATGTTAACGCAAAATATGATGGACAATTCAGTGATTCTGAGAAACCAAATGGGAATATGAATGAAGTGAAATGAATATTTTTTTATAAATAATCAGTTATCATGATATTTTATTAATAAACCATACCTTAACTAAATCTAAATCTCACCAATGGAGAGAAGGACACTATCTTCAAAGAGATAGAGTGGTGGAGACCATGGTGGAAAGAAGGTTCAATTTCCTTTATGTCAAAATTTGGAAAGAGACACCCAAGAGAATGTCTCAATGGAAAATTAAACTATTTTTTGTGTGGAATTGAATTTAATATAGTAACGAATATCTATATAAAATTAGGATTTCAATATAGAGAAATATATTTAATCGTATAGATCCATTTATAGTTCTTTGTCATAAATGTGGGGAACATAGGTACTATCCAAGTTAATGACCTCTTATAAAGGTTAAATCATAGACCAAATAAGAACCAATATTTTACCAATTATTAAATTGAGAGAATTTAAGTATTTATATATGTGGATACAATAATTATGTTGTAGCAGTATTTTTATCAAGATTATTTTGGTTATAATAATCATGAAACATCTTAGGATTTTCTGACAATAGGTTTTCATTAAGTATTTGAAAACATATGTTTAATGGTATGGATAAACAAGAAAATTAATTTAGTGTTATGTTGATATTTTTTGAAAACACTTTATTAAGGGAAATAAAAACTTTAATATTCTATAAATTTTTATTTAATAATTTTTATTTAGGATGAAGAAAAGATTGATATTGATGAAATAAATGGTATGATGATTTGATGGAAAAGTAAGTTTATAATGAACCAAAATTTTATCAAGGAAATTTCTCCCTTATTTTAGTAATTTCATATAATATAATCACATAAAATAATATTATGAAACACAGTTACAAATCATTCTTAAATGAAATAGTAAATTCTATATCCTTTATGCATAATTTTCCTACTGTTGTGACTAGAATTTTGAAAATCTAACATACATGGTTGTGATCAGTAAGCTGTTTGGAGTCTAATAGGATAAAAATAATTTTCAGTGAATAGTAAAATACCCTTATTAATAGTAATTTCACCGTTATGAATAGTAATATGACCCTTAGGAATAATTAATCTTTTATGTGAATATTAACATTACCAATTATAGAATAAATAAAATTTATCCATCTTATAACTGAAAATATGAAATAATTATATTATAGTGCTGGTATTTTTGTAAGTCATGAATATTCATAGATTAATTTCATAATTTAAAAGAAAATTTATTTTCATAAAATTTATTCCTAAATAATTATTTTTATGTCTTATGATTATATGATAATTTTATGAGACCTTAATTAATTTTTCAAAGTGTTAGAAATGCAGTTTTAATTTTAAAATCTGTATTTTTCAAGTAAATTATGATTTTAATTAAAAATTAAATTACTCATATTTTGAAAATTATTTTCATAAAATGGAGTTAAGTTTTTAATTCTATAGGTTGAAAAATTGTTAGGGTGAATTTTTGAGTTTTTTTAAAAATACTTTAATTTTTAGTGAATTGTGAAATTCGATAATTTACAAAATATGCTACATAAATGAATTTATGCATCATGATTGAGTCATAGATGATGTAAATGGCCATTTTTTTGAACTAACATTCTCAATTTACTATATTTAGTCATATAATCATCAATAATTCTTTTATTTTGGAGAAATAATATATTAATTAATAAAATATTGGGAAAACCCCTCTCCCCTACACTATAAATACCACCCCTCACAACCTCATTTACTCACACTTATAAATTAATTTTACCACTCTAAATTCTACTAAAATATATTCCCAGTATTATACCTCACTTCCATAATCCCTTGGTATCATAAAAATTGCAAAACCTCTCTCTTATAGAGGCTCTCAAGGAAGATATTTTCAAGATGTAATTTCTCTCTCTTTTCTTTCAAATTCCTTTCAAATTTCATTTATTTTGATATATTATCATCAAATTATCTTATCCAAATGTCATGATAACTACATTATGATTTATATACTAGTATTATATCATTTTAATTGAATATTTTTAATTATAATCCCCTATATATCTCTTTTATTTTTAAAATAAAATCATTGCCCGTGATGTGTAAATTTACCATCATCATAGGTGATACACTTACATTTTAATTTTAATCCTTAAAGGATGTAAATAAAACAATTCTATAGTTTAAAAAATATTTTAATATGTATTTTTAATCCCTTTTATGTTTATGAAACAACTTTTATACGTAATACTAAATGATAAAAAAAACATGTTTGTTGTGATCTAAAAAACCGCCAAAATTAACCTAAGACGACCATCATTAAATTTTATCCAATTAATCATCCTCATGGTATATAAAAAAAATTAATTATATGATCATTTAATATAGTTTAATATAACTAATAACTTGTAATATCAATTATGTATGTTTATCCATGTTCTACATGAACTTCCATTCATGTGTACAAGTGAACCGTTCATGAAAACTAAGAAAAAGAACACTCTCAGATAATGAATTTAAACTATATAACTTATCCAAAGGCCCATAAAAGAAATTAATGCGACCATAATAAAAAATATTCATGTATAAAATGTTCTTTAAGTTTTAATTAATAAATGTAATGCCATTATATAGAAAGTTAAAGCGAATAAAGTGTTCAGATACAAGGTAAGGGGAAATCTCGAACCCAACTTTCTTTCTTCGAATTTTACTGTTTTCAATCCATTTTCTATATGTTTATTCCATAAAAATAATTTATTCATCATTATCATACATTTTATGGGATATAATTTTTTTCCACTAAAGCTTATGTCAAACATAATGTTTTCCATAAGAACTCTTCCTTAAAAAACACACCTTTTATTTCCCACTCAAGGTTGATGGTTCTTGTATCAAGTATGTTATTCACTCTTTAATTTAGGAATCCAACGTTTATGAATTTATGTTTTATGAAGTGTAACCCATTCCTTTACATGGGTTGTTTTATCTTCAATATTGATACATGTTCCATGTGGCATGCATGACAGTGTAAATGTTATGATGTGATGAGTGCACCCATAATTATATAGAGATCCAATGTATTGGGTAATGTGATAAACTCATGATTAAAGTGAATTATGTGTGAATGTGATTCTAGATTTGTTCAAAAATATATGTGGTAGATGACCTATAAGACATAATGTATCATTTTTAAGAATTTACACTTTCTATGCCTTTTATCTAATGCTTCCTCTCATGGTTATGATGACGATGTTATGACTATGCTCACCCCATGTTACATTGTTTCATATTATTATCTATCATTTAACTAGGATATTAGATTTTCCATTTTGATGTATATCCTCAGATAACTACTTGTACTAAATTGAAGTTAATATCTAATAAGAAGCAAGAGAAGAAGGAATTAAATAATTGTTTTGTATTGTAAATGTTATGTATGGTCCTAGTTTTTCCAAGAAAATAAAACTTTAAAACCTTTATGTGTAATGTTTTTATGTTTTTATCATTAAAATGATGTAAAAGTAATGTAAGAAAATCAAGGTCACTATAAATTTTGTCCATATTTATGATGTTGTTTTTTGATTTATAGAATATATTTAATAGTCTGTGATTAATTGGAAATTTTTTAATATTTGGAAGCATATATTTATTCATGTGAGGTTAAATTAAGAATTATAGATACCATAATGGGTTTGTATGATTAAGTTATATCATATGTTCAAATACATATATACCCCTTTCTAGCTTATAAAAAATGGTATTTTTGAGTTAATTTGATACTTTTACTATGTTTTAGGAAGAATACTCTATTTAGAATTAAATAAAGAATTTGGATATTATATAATTTGATATTATTTTAATTGTATAGTAAAATGTATATAATATTCATGGTTGAAAAGGGAATCATTGAAAATGTGATATTTTTGGAGATATTTATCATCAAGCTAAAGATTACATTTTAGGTTAGTTTTGAAATTGGATTGAAGATATTTTTGTGATTTTCACCACACTATATGTTTATATAGTGATTTATAATGGTATATTTGGAGATGTATATTTATATTGGGATATATATGTCCTTTATGTTTAACGTGTGTTTTAACATGAAATATTACTTTGGATGAATTCAATTAAATTTTTGTGAATATAAGTTTAAAGGTATGAGATCACCTTTGAGGATAAAATTTTTTATAATGTTGAGGTTAAAAAGGTTATTTGGGATGTACTGTTATTTATTAAATGATCAACTTAGAATATTTTCTATTATTATGGATGTTTTATAGTTAAACATATTATTTCATCATATGTGGGTTTATACATTTTTTTATTATCTAATATTTTACTAACCATTTATTTTTGGTTAATATTAAAATATAGGAGGAATATCCTTTTTTTAATTATGATGTTAATTTTAGTGCATCAGGCATATAAAAAATTTCATCTCGAATACTCATCCTTTGGAGGAAAAAATGATATTATGGTGGAAATTTATTAAAGGTTAATATTATTATTTTCATATAAGTATATTTTATTATGTTAATTTTCTATATTTTATAAGAATTATTTAACAGTAAGAAAAACATCTTACAATTTTTTTTGTGTTTCTACATTTAATTTGTATAAATCAATAGTCCTTTTACACCTAACAAATTTATGGTTTGGTGGTCATCAAATTTATCTTGACAATGTTCTCTATCACTCACTATTAGTCCTTGGGAATTGTTTTCTCCTCCATGTCCAAATTTTCACTTCCTACTTATGTTATCCTATTTATAAACCTTGTTTTCATTTATTCCATATGACCTTTATACTTCCTATTTATGGGGACTAAGTAAGATGAAAGTGGGTTTTAAATACTGGAATAAATTGTTGATGTTTTTTATTTTGTGTTAATTATGATAAATCATTTCACTTTGTATGTGTTGGTGGTTAGATGAAAGGTGTATATTACTCATTAAAATAGATGTAATGTTCTTACAAAAGTCCATCAGTTTTAGTTTTCTATCCGGGAATGTTTCAAGGGTGATGTTGTATTTGAGAATCACATTGTGTACAAAATAAATTTTTTAATAAGAATGAAATGTGGTATAAGAGTATGAATTTATTTCAGGATATTATATATTAAATTTGATGATTATTTTCTATTTTTAAGTTCACAACATCAAGTTTTTTTTGTATAATTGTAGTCCAAAAGTTATGAAATAATGGGAGAAAAGGTGTCTACGTTTTTCAAAGGTTTGATAATTGGTTGGAGTTTCAAATAGATTGAAAGAACATGATGGAAAATTGGGATGTCATATAACATTCCAATGTTAGTTTGGTGATGATTTGTGATACTCTATGTTCAAAACATAATTAAGATACATGATATAAGAAAGAGTTTTTTGGAAAAAGAGATATTATGAAGTTTGAAGTATTCTGGCCACACATCATCTCTATAAGTGGTATTAGATGTTGAAATTGTTTGGTTACTGGGATGTTTGAATTTGGTTCAGTCATAATTTTCATTGAAGTACTGATTGAACAATCCAATAGTCTGTCTGATCCCCCAAAATAACTAATTTATAAGATCTATTATCAGTGATAGAGAATCTAGAATAATGTAGTCATAATCAACATCGTCCCATCAGTTGTGGTGCACCATCAGTCCATTGGAGGATATGTTCTATCAAATATATACCCAAGTAGTTGAGTTATTGGGATTTATGAATTGAATGTTCTTTTGAGATTGATCCATAAAAATATATCAGATATTGATCAATTTAAAGGAGTATAACAATATTGTCAACCATTTTCAATAGACTATGAGTTTTTCTAAGTAGGTCAAGTTTCATTGAAAAAATACATGATTCCAATTTATCTCATGGAAAATAGAGAATTATTCATCAAATGCATTATAAAAATGATAATTCATCAGATACAATGTCATCGGTTTGAGAAAGTTTTGAAAAATTGAAAAAGAAGATAATTTTTGAAAGATATTTCTAAAGTGTTGTAAAATGGATACTATAATCTTAAGAAGTTACAAAATTGTTTATGAAAAATAAATAAATGTATAAAAATGTGATAATAATGTTTTGGAATAATAGTTTCAATGTTTGAGTTGATAATACATTCAATCATATCAAGAAAATCAGAGTAACAAACTGTATCAAAATGACAGTTTGTACTGAAATGAAGATTTATTTATTAGTTTTAATTAGGATTAAGTTATGAGAATATTTGATAAGTTTATAGTAGAATATGGAATATTTGAGAATAACTATAGTGGTCAAATATGAAGTGGAAATGTTAGTAAAATTCAATTTTATGAAAATTTGGTTGAGGAGAAAATTAATGTGATTTTCCACCCATTAAATTTATGTCACACCTATAATTATAAGTGGAATTGTAATGTACTTTGATATGAAGAAACCAATCCTATGTGTCTGAGAGTTAGGGTGATTATGTTTTGAGTTGGGGGAAGAAATATTATTTAAAGAAGAATAAAAAAATATACTGTTCAAGGTTTTTTGGATTAGACCGAGAAATCTGATTGAAATTTATGGGGACAGAAAAAAGTGGTTCATAATTGTTTGAAATAATATTTTCAAAATTATTTCCATACATAAGTGTCTCAGTAAAGAATTGGATTGATCCATCTAACTGAGTTTTCATACAATGTCTAGAATAGTTGTTTCTACCTGCTACTGGGTAGGAAATTTATGAATTGTTATTTTGATGTTTTTCAGAAGTGTAAGTTGTTAAAGTAGCACAATGACATGTTTGAAACCAACTAATGAAGAATTATTAACTTGTTACTCAAACTTTTTTACATAATTCATTCTAAAAGAAGTACCTTCATTGTTGTATTCATTATAGTGTTATGAAAGTCTAAGGGTACTTCCTACTTGTTGTATCCACACAAAAGGGATTTTGTTTCTACTGTATTGTGTAGTGTTCAATTATTTTAAAATAATAAAAAGTACTAGATACCATTATTGAGTAGTGAACCTTGTAAATAATTATTTTCCTATGGATGTTTTATTTTTTTAGAAAATTGATAACTCTTTAAGAGGAGGTGAAGTTTGTTATATAAGAAAGATAAAATTAAAGGTAAAATATATCAATGATTCACCCCTTTCACCTCTCAATGATACATTGATCTTGGATAGTCCTTTTCAAGTGGTATCTTAGTGAAGGATCAAATTATTTAGTCTTTGCTAAAGTTTTTGAAGAAAATTTGTTATAGAGAATTTTAATTTTTTTAATTGTAATGGGATTCTAGTTTTTTGATGGAATAAACCATCACATCTGGAAAGGTATAATGTTTATATATATATATATATATTTTTTTTTCTATGGTATGATGTTTTGGAGCTTCTATATATGGATTTACTCCTCAAGTTGAAAATGTTCCTATAACATATATGTATAAGAATAATATTTAGAATGATGTAAGGGATGAGAATGATGTTCTATCATTACTTTATAAAAGTTAATTCCTTAGAGTAAAGGGAGTTGAAATAGGTAAAGGTATTAGGGAAATGTTGAAAAAAATTAATGAAGGAAATACAAAGGTGAATAAGAAAAGGTTACAAATATGGAGGCTGAATAATGAGAATCTAAAATGGGTGTTAATTAATCTATTGGCGACATCATTAAAAGGGTGAATGATAATGTTAACATAATAATTTATCTTGGTGAGATGTTGGAATATTCAACTGTAGTTGAAAATATATTGATAATTATTGCTAAAATTTTTAATTCCAATGTTTAATATTTAGAGGATAGAGATATATAAAAAATATCATTAGATTACCTTAATATTACTCTCATTTCTAATGAAATGATAAGGGATAATTTTTGAATATCAAATAAAAAGGTGATCAATAAATGTCCTTCAAAGCTTCTTATTAAGGAATGTCTAAGAAGACCCTTGAAGATGAAGAAACCAGTGATTCTAAATCCTGAAATTATGTTTTTAAAACTATTGGTTAATTTTTATCCATGTTTTCTAAAAATTTTAAAATAGGGAAGGGAATGTATAAAATAAATATACCCTTGAAATGTTTCTAATGTGGAAATATTGATCACGTTTCTATTAATTTCCCTCGAAAAAGGAATTCATAAGATAGTGATGAATATGGAAGAATACCAATAAGATCTTAGAAGAAACATGGTGGTATTTCCAAATCTTATTCCAAGGAAAAATATAAAAATTTATCTGAATCTAAAAGAGAATCATTTTATCTAATGATGTAGAATATGAAGACAGTGATGTTAAAACCAAAAAATTTGATGTGTTTTCTATAGAAAATAAATTTATTATAATAGTTAACAATGATGTATTTGTAAGAATAAGTTCTAAATAATAAGATATTAATCTAGAGTTTCACCAGAATAGAGAGTTGAAATAATGTCTTAGAAAGATTGTAATACTCAAAAAAAATCAATAAGTTGAATATGAAATGTCCTACTTAAAAAATAAAGAATTTATTTCTTTAGAAAAAGTTATGCTACTCAAAGAGGTTTATTTTCTGAAGAAGTCATTTGAAAAAAATATAATTAGAATGAACATCTTGAAGTTAAGTTTAAACCAAAGGAGGAATAGATCGTACTTGTTCAGAAAATGTTTTCCAAGGTTGAGAATGGATTTACTAGTTTCTAAAACTATATACCTAAAGATATTGAGAGTTATATAAAGTTATGACCTTATAAATATCAACAGAATTTATCTTTAAATGTTGAAAATAATGTTGAATTTTTTTTAGAAGAAGAAAGTTGGGAAAATCATGTTTGTGGCCAAAACCAGTAATGTTTAGAATTCATTAGTTTCGAAATATTCAGAGTCTCAAACAATAGTTGTTACCAATTTTGGTTCCAATAATGTTGGGAATAAGTTTGAATTGAATAAAAAGGTTTTAGGTAATGATAAAAAGATTGAGGCTCAAAAATGTTCCTATGGAAAAGATAACAAGGATTTTTATTAACATGTTTACAATTCCAGACAGTATGGTAGCTACACAAGAGATTATTTTTTCTATGGTAACTAATGGTATTGTAAAGGATTTTGGAATATATAAAATATTTTTTTCTTTAAGAAACAACACTTCAAATACCCTATGATTTATAGGAAGAAATATTTAAGCGGATTCAATCCCCTCAAAGAAGGAATTCTGAGAAACAAGTTTTGAAAGTTTAAAATTAATTCCAACCTTTGGAAACTATTTGTAAAATATGTGAACTACTTTTAAATCATATGAAATGGAGTATTGTTTTGTTATTAGTACAAAAACATGTTTATAATGATTTTAAAAATCTATATGTGAAGAAATATAAAGGGAATTAGAAAGATCTTATTGTTTGATCTACTCTCAAATCCAAAAACAAATGAGAACTAACATAAATTTTTTATTTTGGGTGTTCTTCCCATATGATTGGAGATTTGAAATTGTTAATGATTGTAAAATATTTCAAAAAAATAATAGAGTTGTTTATTAATGATAAATATCTTTGAATCAAAGGTGTTAAATCTTTTATTATAGGGGATGCAAAATTAAAATTGAAGACGGCTTTATTTTTTTATGGGCTGAAATAAGAATTTTTTAGTATGTCACAACTTTTTTATAAATTAAATATTGTTTTTTAGAAAAGTTTATTTTATTGTGAAAATTGTAGAATATGGGAAAATTTTTATAATAATACAACATACAAAAGAAAATATGTTTCAAGTTGGTGAAGTATATAATTCTTGTTATCTTAGAATTGTGGAAGAAAATATGTTGTGGAATAAAATTTTGGGACATATGTGTCAGTAAAACCTGATTAAGTTATCAAAGAGAGACAATTTACATGATATTCTGGATATATCCAGAATATTAGATGGTTGTTTTTCAATTTTTCTTAAAGATATGATTACAAACTATGTGTATAAGAAAGTTTAAATTCATTCAACTTTACACCTTGAACTAATTCATTCTGATGTTAGTAGGACAATGAGTAAACAATCAAATTTCATAAATAATGATTTTATTTAATTTATTGATGATTTTACTCACATTACTTGTGTTATGTATTTGAAACATAAATTATAATCTCTAAACATGTTTAGGATATTCCAAATAAATACTAAAACGAGATGTGGTTATTATGTAAAGAAGTTTCGAACTGACAATGGTGAAGAATAAAATAATGAAGAGTTCAAAATTTAACTTGAGAAACATTGAATTTTTCAAGGGTTAGTACACCATATACACCATACCAAAATGGTTTTTCTAAAAGAAAGAAATTAATTTTATTTTGATGGGGCGCATAATGTTAATATAACATGGTATTTCTTACTAAATCTAGAGGAAAGATATGAGAAAAACTGTTTATATTCAGAATTGGTGTTACTACAATAAAATTTTGATATGACTCCTTATGAAATGTTCTATGTGAATAATCCAAGTTTTAATCACTTAATAGTTTTTGGGAGTAACTACTTTATAAATAAAAAAGTTGGAAACCTTGGAATGTCTAATTGGAGAGGTTAATATAAAATATTTCTTGACAATTATCTAGATGAAATAGGATATAGATGTTTAAAAAATAGAAAATAAGAATAGTTTATTTTTTAATGTAAAATCTCTTTAAAATGATGAAGAAGATGTGTCATAATCACATTTATATGAGAAAGATGATGATGATGAATGAATTTTTGTTAAGTAAAGTGAAGGTATTTACAATAATGGAGGTTTCATACAAGAATAATAATCATACTAAACTAACTCTAGTGATGAGGAAGAATTTCATACATCTCATCATAGGATGAGAAAATAACTAGAATCTCAAAAAATTATTGGCGATCAATATCAAAAGGTTAAAATTAGAATAAAATAAAAAGTTGTTGTATATAATTATTTATAATTAATGTTTGTTCCAAAAATGTTAATGAATCTTTTTAGATTCTGGAATGTATTCATTCTATGAATGAGGAGTTGGATCATATTGGGAAGAATGATACTTGGGAACTTATACCAAAACCAAATTAAAAAAATGTTATCAGTACTAAGTGGGTGTTACAGAAAAAGTTAAATGAATATAATGAAGTGATTAGAAATAGAGAAAGAGTTATTTTCAATTTTTTTTCAAATATTGAATGAATTAATTTGGATTAGACATGTTCTTTAGTGTTGATTTTAGAAAGAAATAGAATATTTCTTGTAATTGTTGCACAATGAAGTTAATTTTTTTAGATGGATGTGAAATCATAATTTATCCTTAGAGAACATGGAAAAGAAGTGTACGATAAAAAATCATATGTTTTTATAATAGGGAAGGATGAAAGTTATGTGTAAATGTTAAAGAAAGCCTTATATGGGCTAATTAATGATTTGTTGGGAATGATGAATGAAATTTTGATAGGTTTGCTGAAGAAATGGAAAAATTGATTGAAATGTCCATTCCAGGTAAAAGAAAATACATTTTTGTGTTAACAATTTCATAAAATAATAAATAAAATTTTCTTTCTCAAGAAAAGTATGGTATAGAACATATTAATAAGTTTTTAATAGAAAATTCAAAACTTATTTCAACACTAATTTCTATGGGAACTGAGTTGACTAAATATGGACAAGGCAAAGAAGTTGAGTCTAAAGAGTTTCAGAAGGTGATTGAGAGTTTTTTTATCTGACTGCCTCAAGACCCAACATTATTTATGTTGTTAACTTATGTTCAAGAATCTAAAGTGATCCAAAATAATCACATATATTGGATGGAAAAATATTTATTTGATATATCAAAGTCATAATAGTTTTCAGAATCTTCTATGATAGCTTAGAAATAATTTATTTTTTTGGGTATACAAATGTCGATTGGACAGAAAGTGTCGATGATATAAGATCTATATCTGGTTGAGCTATCTTTATAGGGGAAATTTGTTTAGGTTAGTATAATATGAAATATAGTTATGTAACTCTTAACATGATTTAAGCTAAGTATATTTATAATATTCAAGTTCCAACAAAAATGTTTTTTTATTAAGACTCAGTTGAAGGACATACTTTTTGAATTAAAGTTACATATTCTCTTAGGTTGTGTTAATAAGAGTGAAATAAAACTTACAAGAAATACATCACAAAATTCTTATTCAAAAAATATTGATATTAAATATCAAATCATGAAAGAGAAGGTGAAAAATAATTAACTCATGCTGGAGTATGTTCCAACAACAAATCAAGTTGCTGACAATTTCACAAAACCTTTACCAAAGGAATAATTTTTTAAACTGAGGTTTAACATGGGTGTAAAATCTATTTCTCTCCATGTTTGAGGTATGTTTTTCTATCACCTATCTTGTATTTTCTTTGGATACTTTTTTCATTGGGAAGAAAATTAATGACTCGTAAATCTATAAATTTATATGTTCTAATGCTTCTAATGAAGCATGAATTTAGGGGTATTTATAGGTAAGTTTTGAACACATCATGTAAGTGTGTGAAATGTTCTAATAGTTTGTTGAAGTGTCTGTAAGAAACTTGTTTTTATATGAAAGTGAAAACAGTTTCAAAGAGGTGGAAAGTTTGAATGTTTGAAGAAGAAGTTTCACAACTCACCAATTATGAAAAACATGGTTTTATTATCTCTGATTATTGTTTCCTATTATGAGTTTTATCAAATAGGATTATAATTTTTAATTAGTAATCAATATATTTATGTTTAAAAGTTTCAATTATTTTTGAACATTGGATGAAAAAAATTAAAAAGGTGAGATTGTTGGGACTAAGTTTCTAAAATGTGGTTTTTGGATTCCGAAATAAGTTATTGATGTTTGGTTTGTTTTATTCATTAAGATAAATAATATAACTTATTAAGTGTTGATTATAAAAAAAAATAGTATTGGAATTATGAAATTTTATTTGAAGTACTAAAGAAATTCCATTAATTTCATTTTTTTTGTAATTGTTTTCATGATGATATTGTATTCTAGACTCAAATTATTTCTTGAATAATGTTTTTGATCAGAATGAAACATTTTATCAAATTTTGAATATCTTTAAAGATATTATATATTAAATATGATGATTATTTTCTTTTTTTAATGTTATCAATATCATAAGTTTTCTATAAACCAAGGATCTATGAATTGAGAAAGAATGTGAGATTTTGTTTTTGTTTTTTAGAGGTTTGACAATCTATTTGAGTTTCTCATAGAAATACAGAATGTGGTGGAATGTTGGGAAGTCATATAACATTATAATTTTACCCAAGAAATTATTATCCAAACTTGATGTTCTAAACATCATGAAGATTTATGATAAAATAAAGTGTTTGTGGAAGAAGATAGATTTTGAAGTACAAAGTCTTCCTATCACACAACATTAGTGTAAGTGAAACTAGATTCTACAATTGTTTGGTGACTAGAAAGATTGAAGTTAATGTAGTCATAATTTTCACTAAATTATAGATCAATTGATCTATAGGACTGGAAAATATATTGGACTTTCTAATCAATAAATGAACCAATTGATATGATCTATCGCAAGTTACATAGAATTTAGAGGAAATTAGTCATTGATGATACTTCTCCATTGGAAATGGTGTTCCACTTTCCCATCAGAGGAAGAGTTCTATCTAAGGTAGACTATAGTATTTGAGTTGTGGGGAATGATGAAAGGATTTTTGGTTAGAGATCGATCCATTAGATGATATCTGAGATCAATCAATTTGAAAAAGTTTAAAAATGCAGTCAATCATTTTTAAAATACTATGAATTGTTTTAAGTGGTTTAAGATTCATTGGAAAAAGACATGATTCTATTTAATAGGATGGGATACAGGGACCAATTTATTAGAGCTATACTGACACCTATAACTCATCAGATTTTGGACATCATCAGATGCAATTTTATCGGTTTGAGTAATTATTGATAAAATGAAGAAGAAGTGATTTTTTTGAAAATATATTTGAAGTGTTATTAAGGGGTTTTTGAAACCTTTAGAATTTGAAATGATATTTATGAAAATAAAGATAAGAATAATGAATTTGTATCATTATTTTGGTAGGAAAGTTTCAATGTTTTAGTTGATAATACTTTTATTTGGATCTAGAAAATAAAAGTGACAAACAGTATGAGAATGAAAAATTAAAGTGAACAAAATATTTGGTTGGATGTTTGAATGAGAAGGAAGTTTTAATAAGATTCGAGAAGAATCGTATAGAGTTGAGAAGCGCTAATGAGATCAAATATAAAGTCAAAATGTTAGTCTATTTTTTCAATGAATTTTTTTGAGTGGGAAAATGAATGTGATTTCCCACCCATTTCATTTTTGGCACACCTA
Source organism: Viscum album (assembly GCA_963277665.1). Classification (NCBI taxonomy): domain Eukaryota; kingdom Viridiplantae; phylum Streptophyta; class Magnoliopsida; order Santalales; family Viscaceae; genus Viscum; species Viscum album. The sequence goes on along the minus strand of OY728156.1, from coordinate 2,132,882,129 downwards.
GATAAATAATTATAAGTACAACAGACTTTGAGATGAAGACATTGTTCACATGCAGGTGAGAATGAGAGCACTGAAGTTATTAGTTAGGAGAAGAAAGTTTCTATACATAGTTTTATTGAGAAACATATGTGGATAGAATAAGAGTAAGACAATATAGTGGTTAGGTATTTACATATCAGACTAAGAAATCAGATTGATATTTTCAACAAAAGAAAAAAGTTGATCCGAATTCTTTCCAAACAATTAATTCAAACTTATTTTTGGTCTGAATTATCAGACTATGGAATTAATCTGAATCATCAGACTGAGTTTTTATACAATATATAGAATAGTGGTTTATACCATCTTCTGGGTAGGAAATTGAAGAATTTTATTTGTTGATGTTTTGAGAAAATAGATTATGTTGAAATAGTATTGTGACATGTTTGGAACCAACTGATGAAAATTTCTTATCTAGATACACAAACCTTTTTTACATAATTTTTTATAGAAGAAAAACATGATTTTTTATTAATCATAGTGTGAAAAAAGTGTAAGGGTATTTCCTACTTGTTGTATCTGTAAAATGGTATTGTTTTCAAGTGGATTATATGGTGTTGAATTATTTCCAAACCATTAAAAGTTCCAGATACTCTTATTTATTAGTGAACCTTGAAAATACATGTGCTCATATGGATGTGTGAATATTTTTTCAATAAAGTGATAATTATTTAATAGGAGATGAAGGTTGTTATATTATAAAGATAACATAAAAGGAAAAAAGATATCAATGATTCAACCCTCCCCATTAAGGGATATATTGATCCTGGTTGGGCCTTTTCACATTTCTTTTCATTCAAGTGGATGTTTTATTATGCATTTTTATAATATGCATTTTCAAAAAAGAACTTTAAAAATACCAAATCCTTTATTTTTCATATCAATTTCAAATATTTATGATTCTATTTATTATATTAGTTAGAATGTCACTCCCCAATATTTTGAAAAACAAAACTATGTTCGATAATGTATATGTCATGCAACACTGAGAATAAATTAGCCATTAAATAATACTAGAAAAAAATATGAAAATTAAAACTTTTATATTAGATTATTAGGTATTAATATGACTAAAAAAATTATTAAAATTATATGGTTTACAAATTTTTAAAATAAATTCACTGGTTATCAATTTATTAGAAATGAAAATAAAAATCATTTGAAAGTAAAAGTGATATTTTTTTGAAACCTTATTTTTATGCACACAATGTTTTTTATTTAAATAAATTAAATTAAGAAAAATTATTGAATGATTTTAAAGAAATTTTTATTTTAAATATTTAATAAAATTTTATCATTCATCAAATATGTTTTCTAGGAATGGGATATTAATAAATTCAATTTTATGTTTTAAAACCACATTTTTCTAAAAAAACAACATCTCATTTGGAAAAATTAATTTAAAATTAATTTTTTATTATTTAAGATATTTTTAAAATGAATATAGTTTTTATATAAACAATTAATTTTTATCATAAGGTTAATTTCTAATAATTTTATTAAAAGATTATTTTTTCAATGAATAGTGAAAATACTAATTTTTATTAAAAATTGTCTGTACGTTTAATGATTTTAAAACAATCAATGTTATTTTAAATGGTTTTAAATGTAATAATATTTTAGTTATATTATTTTTAATTAAATTTAGGTTATTATAATTAATTTTATTTTTAACTTTGATATAATTTTGTTTTTTTACTTAAGGAAACTTTTTATTTGGAAAACTACATTTCATCCCATTTATGGGTTCAACTTTAACTTAAATTTTACCAATTATATAAATTTTATTTGATATATTGGATTATATTTTGGTAATAATAATAATTAATATTATGAAATAAGGTCATATTAATTGTTAGTCATCATGAATAGCAACTATAGTAAATATTTATTACCACATTAAGGGTAAATCGGGTAATTGAAGTTAAAAATAATATCATAAAGACTAAAAATTGACCCTAACACTTGTATTTATCTAGTTATAGGAGTGTAATATTTAAATATCCATACAGGTCTTGAATATATGGACACTTGGTGCTATATTTATTTGATTTTTTCCTTTATAATAATGAACAAAACGATAAATTTCTCTCTCTCTCTTATTATTAACATCTATAATATATTGTGAAATAGATAAAAACACCCTATGTTGATTTATAAATATTGAATTGAAATTAAAATTATTATTTTTTAACATGTTAATTTACTTTTAATTTCTTTTATTCAAATAATTTCTGTAGATACTTATACAACATTGTGACGACCCAGACCCGGATGCCACTTAATAGGTGTCCCAAGCCTGATGGGCCACATGGCCTCAAGATCATCTCCCAAAATTCCAAAGGATATCAACTAGTGTCGAAGGACTAGGGTTTGTCCATGGGGAGACTATGACCTCATTAAAAAAGTGTAGCACAATATTTAAATATAAAATGAGGTAAATAGAGGAAGTAATACTAGTAAACAGAAGCCACATTAGTTAAATATAGAGACAACAATAATCAATAACTTAAATAACTAGAATAACATACTACAAATGATGATGATATGCCATGTATCTAGAAAAATGGAAAACATGGATACAATACAATTGGAATAACATGCTCCACATAGGTATAAAGGAAATCAAAGACTATCCCAAGAATCCTGAGATCCGTGTCGGTCATTTTCTATAAAGATCCATACTAAATAGTAAGCAATAAATTGTTCGAAGCTGTATGCTTCCCTTTTTCAACACCTTTATACATGTAATCTTCCCCGAGTACCAAAGGGAACCCATAGAGGGTGTGAGATAAATCTTATCCATCAAAAATGTATATAACATCTGACCCATGTAATGGAAATGTAACAGTGTGCAAGCATGTAAATATAAGGTAAAGAAGAAAAATGTAACTAAATACCAAATTACCTTTGATCGCATTGTTGAGTGCGTCAAATTAGTTGTTTAATTTTGACTAGAATTTCTGCAGTACAGCAACAACCCTAGGTTGTCTCTCGACGGAGCCTTAGATCATTAATTTTAAAAAAAGGGTTTTGATTATGAAAGTATAAAGGTAAATGTTGTTTTATAGAACTTGTATTTAATGATAAAAGTTGACAATAGAAAATGAAAGTGATAAAACAAAGTAGAAGTAAACAAGATTGATTAAACGTGATCAACCCGGGGAAGCCTCGTGATGCTCATCCTTCATCGCTTAAAGGGATGGGGTTATGATCTTTTAATACCTGGTTTGTAACACATATTAACATATTGTTATTGAGTTTATGCTAGGATACCTCCTAGGGTTCAGTCGAAAACACACAATGATTCACCGAACACTGCCGATGATTGAGCGATTTGTGTTCGACATCATAACCGAAACTCACCAAGGGAACACACGAAGAACTCGATGTGCTATCCAGGTTTGTATGTTATTTATTTGTGATACCATGAATTTTTTTTGCATGATCTTGATAGTGCTTATGTGAGTTCAATTGACCAATATGAACCACACAAACACCGCAATTGAATGAGGGAAGAAAAAGGGATGAACGGTGTGTGGAACATCACATGAAAGGGTACCCCCAAACACGATCATTTGAGTTGATTATAACATACCAGTATATAACTCAATTAAATAAAAATATAGGATGAGTAAAAACAACATACAACCTGGAATTAAAAATATCATTCAAAATAATACAAGTTTGAAGCTTGGGATTACATCACATTCCTCCCCGGGTGATCACAAGGGGTTTAGAAACCCATGGGAGGGGAGGAAGAAGAAGATGTTTAAGTAGAACTTCCCATAGCCTCCAAAAATGATAGGGATGTTGAGAAGACTCCTTGGGGACTCCAAAATGGTAGCACCTTGCCTCCTGGCTGAACTTGCAAATGGGGAGCCCAAGGTGCCATTTTATAGGAAAATTGGAAGGTGATTTTAGGCACACAGATTTCTTCAATCCACTTGTACCATGAGTTTCATCCTTCAGACAGTCTTATCTTGCTTTGGAGAAAATAGAAATGTTTTATACCCACCTCTTGGATGTATTCACTGAAATATTGGCACCATTTTGACAACTATATCTATGGATACTGATAAAATACAGAACACTGCATTTGACTTGGTCCAGCTTTGATTCCTTGGACAAATTAGCTAGTATGGGAATCGTAGAGGGCGAATGGGGCTTTAGTTACTTAATATGAAATGTAGGCCATCCAATTCAAGACCGGACCACAAAACTTCAGACCATTTGGATGCACGGTTCAGTAGAAATATGCGGTTGAGTCCAATGGTGTTCTTGGATCTTGTGCAGATTGGCCCATCTTTCTTGGACTTCATCATGGGTTCTTCAAATCACCTCCTCCTTCAATATAATTATCAAAACATGTAACATTTACCTTTTTAACAGTGTCAAACCCAAAATAATTGAATCAAACATGGAGTGAAATTTTTTATTATACTTGTAATTTTCAATACAATACCGGTTTAATACATTGGTATAAGGGTGAAATAAAATAGTGAATCGCGGTACGATCACACCCCCACACCTAAACATTTTCACTCCTGGGCAATGTTTAATATCCTAATCATATGATGCATACATATATTCCCAAATTCATGAAGATTTAACATTTTAGGAAATTTTAATTAATGTAATATGATCAATTCACAAACCACACCAAGGAGTTCTTCCTAGTGAAAATAGAAAAAAGATGTCTCATAAATCTTATCATAGTGAAATTCAAAAAGATTCATGATAACAAATTGAGAAAGGAATTCAAAATTAAACCATGAAACTAACTCTCCATGTGTGTGTGTTAAAACCATTCCATGCTATTCTTCCCACTTTTTATCCAATAAATATAGGTTATTTTAACATTTTTCAGTTCAAATGATTTTGTCCACCAAACCTACTCTATATCCTTTGCAATCATATTTCAAGACCCACTCACTTAAGAATTCCCAGAAGTAAAACCGTAAGCTCCTAACCTAGATATCCCCATATGTTTCACATTTCATCACTCCCCTCATCTATTATATATATATTTTTAAGTATCATTTAGAACAAATATCACACTCATCTCTCAACCCTTGTTTGATCTCCTCACGATACTAATTGAAATAGTTATAACAAGATCAAAGGTTGAGGAGGGGTGGTTTTTGACCTGCCCAAGACAGAACAATTTTTTTTGAGGGCGTACAACAATTGGACATCAGATACACACGGATAGGTCAATCTGGTACAGTAATGAAACAGATCGGATAAGGAACGAACGTATGGAAATATCATTTAAAGATGAAAAATATTAACCCAACATATATTTACCTTATATTAAGTAAGAAATATTCACACTTTGTGGTTTAGTGAAAAAATTTGTGGAGATATTAGTGACCTAGTTTTCCCAATAACTACTCACACAAGGGGCATCAATCATCTCAAAGGTTTCACATTGATACGACCATTTATATCATTGATAGAAAACCAATTCACTAAGAAAAAAAAAAGAAAATAAAATCACTCCTTGATGTTAAATTCATAAAAATATTATTTTTAGCCTTTATTATGGTATTTTTACTTTCCCCCCCTTTTAGTCACCAAATCCTCGAACTTCGAAATTGTTGATGGGAAAAAATGAAAATACCATAAAAAATGCTAAAAAGAGAAGAAAAGAGAAAACGATGAAAATTCATAACTAACACAGGAATGTATCCACCCCCCACACCTAGAATGTGCAGTGTCCTCACTGAAATAATTGAGAATTTGAGAAGGAAGGATAAAACCTGGTGTGATTTATTGGTATGATGTGTTGAGAAGGTGGATTTCATCCACCGGATTCTTCGGAAAATCCTCATAGAAGTGTTTAAGTCGCTGCCCATTGATGGTAAGAATTCGTCCACTCTGCTCATGTAAAACCTGTATTGCACCAAAAGGGTAAACATGAGTAACAGTATAAGGACTGAGCCATTGGGAACGAAGATTACTTGGGTGGAGCTTAAGCCTGGAATTGTACATGAGGACCTTCTCACCAATATGGAACTTCTGACGGTGAATCATGCTATCATGAATAGCCTTTGTCTTCTCTTTATAGATTTGAGTGTTTTTATATGCATCACATCAAATTTCTTCCAACTCTTAAATCTGCAGCTTTCTTTGCTCACCTGCATCTGAAAGGTTCATATTACATTTTTTAACAACCCAATATGCATGGTGCTCTACTTCCACTGGGAGGTGACAAGCCTTTACAAACACAATTCTGTATGGTGACATTCTGATTGGGGTTTTAAAAGCTGTACGGTATGCCCAAAGTGCATCATCCAAGTGCAAAATCCAATCTTTCCTATTGGGTTGTACCGTTTTTTCCAAGATTCCTTTAACTTCACGATTTTATATTTCTGCTTGTCCATTAGTATGGGGGTGATATGCAGTGGAGACTTTATGATCAACCCCATACTTATGAAGAAATTTTTTCATCTTGCGATTGAAAAAATATGAACCCTGATCACTAATGATGAATCTTGGTAAACCAAACCTACTAAAAATTTGGGACCTCACAAAATCAACAACCACTCGAGAGTCATCAGTCCTGGTGGCCTTTTCTTCCACCAATTTAGATACATAGTCAACAGCCAATAATATGTACACAAATCCAAATTAATTTGGAAAAGGCCCCATGAAGTCAATGCCCCATGCATCAAAAATTTCACAGAATAACATGGGCTGTTGGGGCATTTCCTTCCTCTTGGAGATATTCCCTGTGAATTGACAACGACTACATGACTTACAAAATCTATGGGCATACCTATACAATGTTGGCCAATAAAGTCCTGAGTCAAGGACCCTTTGAGCTGTACGTTGAGAGCCAAAGTGGCCCCCCACATGCCAAAGTGTGGCAGAAGGTCAAAACAGAGGTGAACTCATGGTTAGGGACACACCGACGAACTACTTGGTCACTAAAAATTCTCCACAAGTATGGGTCATCTCAAATGTACCAACGAGACTCATGGTTAAGTCTCTGGGATTGTGAAACGCTAAAATCAGTGGGGACCCTAGATGTTGCTAGAAAATTCACAATGTCCGCATACCAGGGGTAAGGTCCACAACATCACAAAGGTTCTCATGAGGGAAGAATTCTCCAATGGGTAGGGGTGAGTCAACATAATGGTACAATGGTGGGTAAATCCTACTAATGTGGTCAGCTATCACATTCTCCACTCCTCTCTTATCTCTAATCTTAAGGTCAAACTCTTATAGGAGGAGCATCCACCAAATGAGGCAGGGCTTGGCTTCGGGTTTCTTTAGGAGGAAACGAAGGGTAGAATGATCATAGAAGATGATGATTTTTGACCCGAGAAGATATGAATGGAATTTTTCCAAGTAAAACACAATATAAATAAGTTCTTTTTCAGTGGTTGTGTAGTTTACCTGGGAAGGGTCAAGGGTACGTGAGGCATACACAATGACATGAGGGGACTTCTCAACCCTTTGTGATAAAACTGCCCCAATTTCAAAGTTAGAGTCATCACACATAAGTTTGAAGGGAAGATCCCACCTTGGTGGTTGGATGATGGGAGGTGATGTGAGACTCTTTTTTAGTGAATTGAATGCATCCTCACAATTTTTATCAAACACAAACTCCGAATATTTTTGTAATAACCGGGACAATGGAAGTGTAATCTTACTAAAGTCTTTAATGCATCGACGGTAAAAACCAGCATGATCCAAGAAATAGCACACCTCAAGAACACATTTTAGATATGGAAGGGTTGAAATTAATTCAATTTTAGATTTATCAACTTGAATTCCCTTATTTGAAATGAAATGCCCAAGATCTATCCCCCGCTCAACCACAAAATGGCATTTTTGATAATTTAAAACAAGATTATTTTCAATGCAGCAATGGAGGACAGAACCTAGGTGTCCCAAAAAATCATCAAAAGAAGATTCATATACCGTGAAATCATCCATAAATACTTCCATACAACTCTCAAGGTACTCAGAAAAAATACTCAACATACATCTCTAAAAAGTACCAGGAGCATTACATAGACTGAATGGCATCCTTATGTATGAAAATGTGCCAAATGGAAAGGTAAATGTTGTATTTTCTTGATCCTTAGGGGCTATATGGATTTGGAAATAACCCGAATAGCCATCAAGGAAACAATAATAGGACTTACCAGCCAATCATTCGAACATTTGGTCAATGAAAGGTAATAGAAAGTGGTCCTTCCACGTGGCTTGATTCAGTCAACGGTAGTCAATACAGACTTGCCAACTGTTTTGCACATGCATTGGAACCAATTCATTCCTTTCATTTGACACAATTGTTATTCCTATTTTTTTAGGCACAATTTGAACTAGGCTAACCCATTTACTATCAGATATAGGATAAATGATCCCAGTAGTAAGTAATTTACTGACTTCCAATTTTACCACTTCAAGGAGAGTGAGATTCAACCGGTGTTGAGCCTTCCTTAAGGGCTTAGCCTCATCATCCAAAAGTATATGGTGAATACAAATATATGGGATAATCCCAAGAATATTATCCAATGTCCATCCTATTGCCTTTTTACACTCTCTCAAAAGATCAAGCAGTTTTGATTCCTACTGTTGAGAGAGGTTATTGGAAATAATGATGGGAAATTGGTCAATACCCTCAAGATAGGCATATTTTAAATTTGATGGAAGTGGTTTTATTTCCAACACCGGGGGTTTTTAGATTGAGGGAGTGGATTTAGGGTGAGTGAGGTCCATGAAACTCTCTATCTGCTCATGTTTATTCTCAAAGAAAAGAGAATCTATTGAAATGAGATTTGCAGAATCATCGATAGTCATGGGTACCTCAGAATAAACACACTCATCAATTAAAGCACAAAATTTACATTTTTCTGAACCCACACAAAATTCAAAAGAAGAACTAAAACTCAAATCATCCATGGGTGAATAAGAGGAAAATAAATCAGAGGATGGGTCGAGGATCGAATTTTGTGTGTGTTTGTCGTTAGAGAGAACTTCCATCGAATAAATAGAAAGAGTGGAGTGCTCTTCAATGGGGTGTTTCATAGCCTCAAGGATGTTAAAACTTACCTTTTCTCCACCAAACTCCATGGAAAACATACCATTGTGAACGTTGATGATTATATTTGTTGTTTTGAGGAATGACCTCCCAAGTATGAGAGTGGAATGTCCTTGGGTTCTAGTATCTTCTATCTCAAGAATATAAAAGTTTGCAGGGAAGATGAGATTCTTCACTCATACAAGGACATCCTCAATCACTCCTTTTAGATGTGTTGTACTCTGGCTGGAAATTTTCACGACAATGCATTTTGGTTGAAGCTCTCCAACCTGTAGAGAAGTAAACATAGAGTGAGGCATTACATTAATGGAAGCACCTAAATCTAGTATAGCATCAGAAAAGAAGGTCTCCCTATGGTACACGGTATCGTGAATGTGCCCGGATCCTTGCATTTGGTTGGAATTGCTGGTTGAATCAAGGATGAGACATTCCTACCCAAGTTGACTCTCTCATTCCCCTTCATCCTTCGTCTATGGGTGCAAAGTTCTTTATGAAATTTAGCATAACAGGGAATTTGCTTGACTGCATCCAATAAAAGAATATTAACTTAAACCTTTTTAAATGTATCCATTATCTCATTATCAATATCATTATCAAAATTTTTCTTATATTTAGAGAGTCTTTGTGGAAAAGGAAGAGGAATGGATTTTTCATTTGAATCATCAATGATAATTTTATTTCCCTTTTTATTTTGTTTTTCACTGCAGGAAAATTTTGAGGGTTGGGAAGTAGTGTTTTCAAGAGGGGGACATACTTGTTTCATCAAATCAGTAGAAGGATAAGATTATTTACCACTACAATGTGTAATTAGACATACATTACCTTTGTCCTTTGGATTGGCAATGGGCTGGGATAGTAGTTGTACAAACCCTTGCATCATAAGCTCACCGATGGTGTTCTCCAATTGTCCCACTTGAGTTCGCAAATCTTGAATTGCTGATTGTGTGGTCTGTTGGAACTGGAGGTTCTGGGTTTCCATTTGATTCACCATATCCTTGAGGATTGGTTCATATTTGGGAGGAGGAGGATGATTGTTTTGATAAGTTGAAGGATAAAAAGGTTTCATAACTTGTCCTTGTTGATACCAATTCTGTTTGGGGTAGCTTGAGTTTCCTCCTTGTCAGTAATGGGGTTGTGCTTTCCACCCTGGATTTGGATTTGTCCTGAATTTTTCTTGCTTGAATGGAGGTGCTTGTTGGAATGGACTCCCTGGGAACACAGCTGCACAAGACTCAGATGAATCTTGAAGTTGTGGGCACTGGTCATAAAAATGAGTGTTATCAGAACAAATACCACAATGTAATGGAATAGAAGTAGAGTGTGAGTTACCTTGTGCTTGAGATAATTTCCTTAGAAGGGTATGAATCCATCAAGTTTAGTATCTACCTTTTGTTCTAGGGATAAATGACTTACCTCATGAACTCCTCGGGTTGGTGCAATTTCTCGTGTACCACATTGTTGTGCATTTTGAGCCATGTTGGATATTAAGTCACGAGCGGCGGAAGGAGTTTTATCAACTAGGGAACCACCAGCTGCAGCATCAATCATTCCATGATCCATGGGAATTAGTCCCTCATAGAAGTATTGGATTAATAGTTGTTCACTAATCTGGTGGTGGGGGCAGCTTGAGCAAAGTCTCTTGAATCTCTCCCAATATTCATGAAGGGTCTCTCCTTGTGATTACCTAATTCCACAGATTTCTTTCCTAATTGATGCAGTTCGGGAGGCAGGGAAGAAATTCTCTAGAAAGAGTCTTTTAAGGTCATTCCAGCCCCCAATCGTGGTAGGAAAATAGTATAGCCAATCTTTGGATACACCATCAAGGGAGAAAGGGAAGGCCCTAAACTTGATTAAGTCCTCAGACACATTTTGGGTTTTCATGGTGGAACACACTATGTGAAACTCTTTAAGGTGTTTATGAGGATCCTCACCAGGAAGACCATGGAATTTAGGAAGAAGGTGGATGATAACTGATCTCAGATCAAAGTTTTCTGCTTCCTCGGGATATTGGATGTACGCAGGTTGGTACTCCACATCAGGGGTGGTCAGTTCTTTTAAAGTTTGATTATTTGCATCCATGTTTTCTTGGGTTTGACTGGGTTCAATTTTGTATTGATTTAGGACCACTTGAGGTTCCACAAGGGGTTCCACGATGTTACTTGATTGACCTTCTCTAGATTCCTTAATTTGTGTGTGAAGTGACTTTTCAATTTCAGGATCAAATTCAAGTAGTGTTCCTTTACTAGATCTTGTCATGCAACAATGATGTCCAGTTTGATTGATTGATTGTTTGTTGTGTGTTTTTTTGATTTGAGATGGATAAAAAAACTTAAGAAGGGTGAAATAAGAATACAATGTTATAATATATAATTATAGAGGGAGATGGAGAAGAGAGAGAGAGAGAGATAAAGAACACACCAAAAACAACCAAAAATAAAGACAAAACCCAAAACAAAAACAATCAAATGGGGGTGGGGTATTTAAAAGAGTAATAATTAAGAAGTAAAATAAATAAATAAAAGGAAATAAAAAAAATATCTTGGATCCCCGGCAACAGCACCAAAATTTGATCACGTTGTCGACCGCGTCAAATTAGTTGTTTAATTTTGACTAGAATTTCTGTAGTACAGCAGCAACCCTAGGTCATCTCTCGACGGAGCCTTAGATCATTAATTTGAAAAAAAGGGTTTTGATTATGAAAGTAGAAAGGTAAATGGGGCTTTATAGCACTTGGATTTAATGATAAAAGTTGTCAATAGAAAATGAAAGCGATAAAACAAAGTAGAAGTAAACAAGATTGATTAAATGTGATCAACCCGGGGAAGTCTCGTGATGCTCATACTTCATCACTTCAAGAGATGGGGTTATGATCTTTTAATACCTGGTTTTTAACACATATTAACATATTTTTACTGAGTTTATTCTAGGATACCTCTTAGGGTTCAGTCGAAAACACACAATGATTCACCGGACACCACCGATGATTGAATGATTTGTGTTCGACATCATAACCGAAACTCACCAAGGGAACACAGGAAGAACTCGATGTGCTATCCAATTTTGTATGTTACTTATTTGTGATACCATGACATAAATATGTATGATCTTGATAGTGCTTATGTGAGTTTAATTGACCAATATTAACCACACAAACACCGTAATTGAATGAGGGAAGAAAAAGGGATGAACGGTGTGTGAAACATCACATGAAAGGGTACCCCCAAACATGATCATTTGAGTTGAGTATAACATAACAGTATATAACTAAATTAAATAAAAATATAGGACGAGAAAAAACAATATAAAACCTAGAATTAAAAATATCATTCAAAATAATACAAGTTTGAAGCTCGGGATTACATCACATTCCTCCCCGGGTGATCACAAGGGGTTTAGAAACCCATGGGAGGGGAAGAAAAAGAAGATGTTTAAGTAGAACATACATTAGCCCCAAGAACTTATAGGGATGTTGAGAAGACTCCTTGGGGATTCCAAAATGGCAGCACCTTGCCTCCTGGCCGAACTTGCAAATGGGGAGCCCAGGGTTTCATTTTATAGGAAAATTGGAAGGTGGTTTTAGGCACACAGATTTTTAAATCTACTTGTATCACGTGTTTCGGACTTCAGACAGTCTTATCTAGCTTTGCAGAAAATAGAAAGGTTATAGCCCCACCTCTTGGATGTCTCTACCGAAAGTTTGGAACCATTTGGACAACTACAACTCTAGATATTGATAAAATACAGAACACCTCATTTGACTTGGTCCAGCTTTGATTCTTTGGACAGATCAGCTAGTATGGGCATCGTAGAGGCCGAATGGGGATTCTGTTCCTTCATATGAAATGTAGCCCATCCAATTTTGAACCGGACCACAAAATTTCAGCCCATTTTGATGCACGGTTCAGTAGAAATATTCGGTTGAGTCTACTTGTGTTCTTGGATCATGTGCAGATTGGCCCATCTTTCTTGGACTTCATCATGGGTTCTCCAAATCACCTCCTCCTTCAATATAATTATCAAAACATGTAACATTACACTTTTTAACAGTGTTAAACAAAAAATAATTGAATCAAAAGTGGAGTGAAATTTGTTATTATACTTGTAATTTTTAATACAATACTAGTTTAATACATTGTTATAAGGGTGAAATAAAACAGTGAATCATGGTACGATCAACCTTCTTCAGCCCTCAGTTGGCGTCTGAATGTAACCAGTCAATTAAATTATTATTTCCATCTTATAAATTATTCACATGTTAATAATAGTAAAAGTTCCAAGTTGTGACAAGGAAAACTTTAATGAAATTTAATAATGAAGTTCCAAGGTAATAACCAAGGAAACATAGACCTCAAGGGTCTCCAAGTCAGTAATAACTGTAGCCTAGCTAAGGGTAAGAGTGTAATACAAGGAGCATAATCCAATGAATTCCAAAATAAAATTCCTATGGAATCCAATGTGATCTTCCAAGGTAAAATGGGTCTAAGCAAATATAGGACCATATGGGATGTAACTATGGAACCTACTTTTCAATGCTAGATCCAAGGAGTGTATCCATGGTATTATATAATATTTTTTTATGGATCTTATATTCTCATCCTGGGGATCCAATAATAGACAAGGATCAAGATCTCAGTGGGTCTCAACCTAATAAATCCATATTTTTGAATTAGAATGGGGTTCCTGAGTGCTGAATGCATTCTTTAATAAGAATCCAAGGTGAGGTTACGCCAGGACATACCTATTTAATTATGAAGTCATGTAATATTTTATTTGGTTCAAGCCTTTAATTTTATTAGTGTAATAAGACAAAGTAGCATTAAACCGTTTAATCAAGTCATAATTAATCAATAAGTCCATTTGGTTCAAGCCTTGCCTTTCATTAGCATGACAAGGACAAGTAGCATGCAACTGTTATTAATCCCATTTAAGATATATTAAATAATTAAGGTTAAATCTATTAACTTCCATTAATGTGGTAAGGGGTTCTATAGACATGAAACATATTATTCATTTAAATTTAAGGCCAAGTCATAATATTTGCATACTTTCCAAACCCCATTTATCATTAGTTTATCAAATTTAAGAACTCACCTTATACGGGTAAATTGGAAGTGACATAGTAAATTCCATTCACAATTACATGATTCAAAAATCAATTAATATGAGAAGTATCACTATTAGTGTGGCCAAGCTCAAGCACATCATAATGATGGCTCAAAAGTGTCAAAACACTAAAAACTTAAATATGGAATAACACCCTACATGGGGTGTTGGGAGTTTTGGGCATAACCACCAACAATTAATCACATAAATAAAAAGAGAATAATGATACAGTTATAATGATTATAAGCATGAAATTTGATTTCTATTAATGTAAACTAATGAATCGGTGGGCTCCACACGATAATCCCAAAATCAATGAACTTGAGGGTTGAGTTATAGACCAACCACCATAGGCTTGTATGATTCTACTCTTCTAATATCAGCCCTTTATTTGGACCAGATAAGAGTATAACTATAAAAATAGGAAAAAATATCACACCATGATAACTAGGATGGGACCAAGGGAGAAAAAGAAAGGTTCAAATAGACTTGACTACTTACCGTTGCACATCCAACGTGATTAAAAAAAGATCAATCAGATCCCGAATGAAGGAGATCTTTCAATCCCTATCTTTTTCCTTCAAAAAGCTCAAAAATGAAATCCATGGAGGTAAATCCTGTTGGAAATCATATTAGGGAAGAAGTGGTGGATTAATTAGATCATTAAGGAAAAAATAGACATTTTACCCAGAAAATAGCATGTGCATGGTTTGTCTACACATTTTAAAAAACCATGTGGAAACCATGCATGTGTACCTGGGAAGAAGGGGTATTCGCACAATTAGGCCACAAAATCATGCACCAACCATGTGATATGGTTCTTCCTGAGAATTTACCATTCTCGCGGTAAGGAAAATTGTGCGTTAACCATGTGACATGGCTAGTTTTCCCAAAAAGATGGGTTCTAGGCTCTAAACTTTCACCAGACACCCCTGAGACCTTTTATAACTCATTGAGCATCAATATTTGGCCCAAAATAATGAATTAGACCAAAAAATGAAGGACCCATAACTGATTGAAAAACTGGGTTCTTACAGTCTTCCCCCTTAAAATAACTCATCCCTGAGTTCACCTTACAAGGGTCTAGAAACACTGTTCGAGAACAATTCTGGCCACCGAGCAAGTATGTTGTCCTCCTTCTCCGAAGTCTCATCCTACACATGGCCATGCTTCCATATAACCCATACTAGAGGGATAGATCAGCCTCATAGAACCTTTGTGCTCCGATTAATGATACACACTGGATACTCCACAAAGGTATCATAAGAATTTAACTCAACTTCTTTTGGATCAGGGTACGAGATAATGCTTCATGATTCTAGTGAATCTGTGAAACATGGAAGATGTTGTGCATGGCATGGTACCTCTATGGTAATATCAACTGATATACTACCAGACCAATTCCCTCTAGAATTTCAAACTAACCTACATAACGAAGCAATAACTTCCCTTGTTTGTGTAAGCAGATATTCCCTAGCCTGTGCAATTCCAGAAGGAAAACATGATCCCTAACCTTAAAATCTAGAGGTCATCGATGACGATTGTCCTAAGAATTATTTTTTAGACTGAGAAGTAGTCATGCATTTTTTAATCAACTGAACCTGCTCTAAAGTCTCCTGTATGATATAAGGATATAGTAGGGTTGCCTCACCTGCCTCTACCCACACAAGGGTGAATGAAATGACCTAACATATAAGGACTCAAAAGGATCCATCTTAATTGTATCTTAAAATATGTTATTACAGGATAACTTGATGATAGGTATATGCTTCTCCCATGAACCGTTGAAAATGAGGACACATGCTCAGAGAATGTTATCTAGGATGTGTATTGTCTATTCCAATTTTCCATCAGTCTGAGGGTGAAAAGATATGCTTAGAAGCACCTATGTTCCCATAGCCTTCTGCAAACCCTGCCAAAACCGTGATGTGAAACAAGTGTCCCTATCTGATATGATAGTACTTGGAACCCCATGTAGCCATATAATCTCACAGACATACAGTCTTCCCTTCTCATCAACTAAGAAATTTTCTTGAATAGGTATAAAGTGATCTAATTTAGTTAGTCAGTTAATAACAACCCATACAACATTTCTACCTCTTAGTGACCTATGAAAAATGACCACAATGTACATGAAAACATATTCCCATTTACATTATGGGACTGAAAGAGACTGTAACAAGCCAACAGTTCTATGATTCACCACCTTCACTTGATCATAGGTGGGACACCTTGTAATAAAAACTTATATCTTACATTTCTCCTTGGCCACCAATACTGTAATCACATGTCTCAATACATCTTTAAGGGGCCTAGATGAATTTCAAAATGAGAGGAATGCAACTCTTTCATCAAATCCTCTCTTATATATATAGGGACCCAAATATTTCCATGAATATGTATGATGCCATCTCTATCTACAAACAAATACAGAGGTAGGTTATCTATTGATATACTCTCATGGAGAACCAAGGCTTCAAGATCTGAGAATTTCCTACTCTTCACCTACTCAATAATGAAAGAGGTAACTCTGAAAGATGAGAGATAATACTGATTATGAATATCAGGAAACTCCAGATGTAGCTCAGAAAAGATGTTAATTAATTTATTTTCAACATTGGCTTCTCATACGATATATGCCTGGATTTTCCAACTTAGTGCATCTGCAACCACATTGCCCTTTCCAGGAATATAGGAAAGATCAAAATCAACGGATTGTAGATATTAAACACATATATGCTATCTAAGGTTTATTTCATCTTGTGAAAAGATATATTTGCAGCTCTTGTTGTCTGTGTACACCCAAAATCACTCACCCAACAGATAATGTCTCCAGCAACGTAAGGAGGAGGTGGTGATAATCTGTTTCTTGAGGTAGGGATCCCTTTGTCCCTCTTATTTGTATATCATGCAGGTTGGGTGTATGAATGTTGTCGAATAAAATTTAAATAAAGATAATTGAATCGTCTTTAAACCAATAAATAGAGGTTGGGTAAAGTGACACATGCTTCTGTTTTATTATCTATTGATATTGTGATTTTTATGGGTTGTATGCCTACTGAAAATCATGGTTGTTGGTGGAATTAATATGTGAACAAGGGATAAATTGTGATGTATTGTTGTCGATCATGTTTTGAATGAATGTATACAAGAAATTCATTAACCATGTACACCCAGTTAAATAAATGGACTCCTCAGAATTGAACTTTATCTATGATAACCCCTGAACTATCATAGTATAATTAAAGAATGAGGGTTTTCTAAATATTAATACACCCTATTTTTTTCATTGTGTGGTTGTTTAGTGATGGGTTTGATAGCATGACTGCAATATGATGTGGTTATACAGTTGTGTTTTCAGGTTTGGTTTTAATAATATTTGTTTTCCCCGGTTGTGGGACTAGCTGTGAGGCCCAGGTGTGTGCAGGTGGGTCGTGACATGGTAATTTAGGAAGAGTTGGGAGTTCCAAGACATTTTTCGTTAGGGTGTGAGAGAGAATAATCAGTGGGAAAGTGGTGCAGGGCACCCTATCATCGATGTGTTTACTATATTACTTTTCTTGACTTGTGTTACTTAGTGGGTGTGCCTTGTTGAGATGGGGATGCCTAGGATACCTTGTCAGGTGTTATTATTTCTTCTATTTTCTCACAGGTACATTAGTATTCTTCCCCACTTGTGTATGAGGGAATTCTATTTTCCTACTATGTATACTTGTATTCTCACCCTATGTTATAAAACTGCATTTAGGTTTCTAGGAGGACTACAAGGATCGTGCTGGGAATTAATAGCTCAAGATTTTGAACAATTTTTGTGTCACTTCTTAGATTTACTTTTGGGTATTTGCTTTAGATATTTTCATTATATTTTTTGTTTTTTTACTTTTAAATGTGCATGTGGGATGGTTTTTGGATTATTTTATATATATGTCTTGGAGTGGTTTTTGGACAAACCATCTTATCTCCCAATCTTGTTTTCTTATAAAAAGTGTAATGCCTCCCATTTTGTGATATTTTATACCTTTGGTGTTGGTAATCACCCTAGGGCCTATTAGAGGTTGGACTTGGGAGATCAGTATCACTCTTCCTTCATTTCTAGCTTAAGAGTGGAATCTTTGGAGGGAGGGGGTTGTGAAAAATATACTTGCTATATATAACCACAAAGAGACTCACCATTATTTCCATTTCTTATAACAGAACACCAGTTAAACCTAACTTAATGATAGGTCATGATCAACCATAAACTCCTTATCCAGCACATCATAATTAGACTCTAGATTCAATAAGAAAAAATATGATCATGTGTGAGATCGAAGACCCATTTAAAGTCTTCATGCCTTCAGATTCTCATTATTCGCCACCTTAGAAGAAAACTAAACAATACCGACAATTTAGATTGTGTTCTTCATCACAATCATTTCACCTTGATGGAGTTTGAGAAACTCCATGGATTTCACCAAGAACATAGTTCCTAGATATAACTGATTGGTGAAAATAACTCTAATGTCATTCAAATCCAAACTCTCATGATTCTTCATAATCACAATCAATTACCACCATCTTCTACTTAGTTGTTCCATATTAAAGGAAGAATATTTTATAATGATAGATTCATTAATTTCCAATAAAATAAAAAGAAGATTTATTTTTCTTAACCAGTCCTAAGCCTCTTGATGATTATTAAAGACCTATAAATTTTTTTTTTCTTAGAGAATAAGATCCTGAGAAAGAATATGAGATTCATCCCTTCAAGGTTACACTACCAAAAACTAAATATAAATTGGTGTAGGTACTTTTCTTAGAGATCGGATAGCCCAAATCACTATCTCAATAAGATTTTGTCTAATTCATTGATTAATTTACATTAGTTTAACAACATCTTTTACCTATGACCTATTCACATGTCTTCTCAGAGGCATGATGCTACAAAACATCAATATAGATCATCTAAGACATCAGAAATAATCCACAAATGAAATATAGAGGAATATCAATTCCATAAAGAAGAAATTTAAGATTAGGATTTGGAAATAATAGGAATAATTAAAGGGAAAATACTATAATCAACTCAAAACATTCCTCAAAGACACTTTTCCAATACACCATTGTTTACTTAAGCCATGTCGTGATAAGATATGTCCATGAACTCACATTCAACTACCTCATAAGTCCTATAAAGACAACCCAAACCACATAATGACATCAAGGAAAGATGCTTAAACTACACATTTGATACCAATTTGTCATGAATCAGCCTGTATACCCTGGTAGTCAAATACTCGATCCATCTTTGACATGGCCTGAAGGGAATTCCCGATCCACATGGGTTGGAAACTAGCACTGGACATCCTAACATATCAATTATGGAAATATTTTTTTACAAAAAATATAGAAGATAAATTATAGAATTCAGTACTCTCAATACTCCAATTTGAGAAAGTACTAGAAACAAGTAGGAAAAACTGTAATATAAGAGAAAGATAAACTTCCAAAAGGAATTGAAAATTTCAACCATAAAAAAGTCTCAAAAAATCATATGAAACAAGTTGGAAACAACAAAAATTGTCACCATAATCACTCCATGGTCCCAAGGATCAAGAGTATCAACCACCACTAAGTGGCACTTTCCCTTTTTTCAGAACTAGATTTATAATTCTAAAAATGATTGAGGAAAAGGGAGGTTGTGGGATACTTATCACAATAGGGTCTCACCAAGTGCTCTGTAATGAATTACATAAATATTAAACTAATTATTCTTTCATTTAAAATTATACTAGGCATGGTATTTCATTCACATATTTTAAACAAAATCATTCTTTTACATTCAAAGAGATGGTAGATATATCAAAACTATCATAAATGAACATTTTATATAAAAAAATATTATAAAGCAGTTCTCAAGAATAAAACGGTTCAAATATTAGTGGCAATTATAAAAAAGTCAAAAAATCATAGCACCATATAAAATAGACATGCGGCATGTTAATATCGGTAATAGGATCCTCACACATCTCAATAATTATCTCATATCAAGATTTGTGTGCACACTCAAATAATTATACACCTCAATCAGGGAAACCTCATGGGCCATCTACACCCCCAAAGGGGAAACCTCTTGGGCATTCATTATATAACTATTTAGTTATACTTTTCATTGTCAATCCATTTCTAGGGAATCATGGTCATAACATGATTGTTGGAGTTACCACTAACTACCTAGGATAACATATTATTTAAATAATCATTCAATAAATCATGGTAAAATAAAACATTTCATATTAATTCAAATTACAATGACACTATTTTCATTTATTAACATCCCATTCTCATTTCAAAACCAAAATAGAGTTTTCATAAATTCATTCCATTTCAAATCATCTTTCTATTTAATATTTTTTTCAAAGGTTTAACAAATAATCAATTTATCAAGTAAATTTCAAAATCAAGCCATAATTTTCTCTTAATATTCCCCAAATTTTAATTACAATACTATTGGGGTTTTCAAAAATGTCAATTTCAATTAAAATCACAAATAAAATAATTTAAAATAATGGGTTTTAAATCACCTAAAAACTAATTACAATTTAATCAATAAATTTTAGGTTTCAATCATAGGTCAATGAATTATGTAACAACTTACCTTTAAATCAAGAGAACATAACACATTATGCCTATAATGTGGAATTCCAATGGACAAAGAAGGAATGAGAGATCAAGAAACACAACCTGGAATCAAGATCCACCAAAATGGTGTTTAGATCCATCAATAATATGATGACCTATCTCTCTAAAAGTATGGGAGAAAGATACATAATAATAAACCACATAATAGGATGTCTACTTACCCAAAGAAGATCAAATGAAATCACTAAAGCTTTGATCTAAAAAGAAAGGGGTTTGAGGATTAAAAAACATTTATTTGGGGCCTTCAAGGACCAAGGATTTGATTTATGTTCAAAATATGGTGATTAGAGATTAAACTAGAGGGGTTTTGGATTTTTATAAAAAAATTGGTGGAATTAAAAACGTTGTGCATGATTTTCTCGGTAGGGATGCATGGTAAAACAAACCATGTTACCTAAATATTCACCCCTACTAATAGGGTTCAGATTTCTCCATGGTGGGTGCATGATTTAAAAAAAACTATTCCAACTATGAAAACCCTCAATATCTGAGGTTTCATGGTTTGAAGGGACTAGATGCATGGTTTAAAAAAACCATGCACAACCTTGTAGTGGCACACCATAAGGTGCACGATTTTCTATTCAAAATAGCATTGTTTTACCTACCGATGTGCTAATCATTCACATCCCCTTAGGCTTCCAATTTTTTTTTAAATTCATATGGAGAACCCCAAAACAACACTCGACATAATGGAGATCAAAAAAAGTGTCAAGGAGGACCTAAAAGAAGGAAAAGGGGTGTTACATGTTGTCTCTGACTATCCATATGTTTGTGGATGGTACATTGTGCTCAATCTTAGCTGATTCCATAATAAATCATGCAATACCTATAAAAAAATTCATGTAAAACATGTGTCTCTATTAGATAAAATTATCAAGTGAACTCCATGAAATCATACAATCTCATGTACATACAACTTTACCATCTCATCTACTAAGTAATTCTTGTATACTATTAATAAATGAGAAACTATCAATAGATGATCAATAACCACACAAACAATGTCAAAAATTCTTATGGAGTATTCAATTTGTTTCGATGAGTTACAATGCTT
Source organism: Viscum album (assembly GCA_963277665.1). Taxonomy (NCBI): domain Eukaryota; kingdom Viridiplantae; phylum Streptophyta; class Magnoliopsida; order Santalales; family Viscaceae; genus Viscum; species Viscum album. Next base: position 2,132,860,191 of record OY728156.1, on the reverse strand, counting down.
TTCACCTATTCTAGTTGGCGATGACATTTCATGTTCAAGATGATTCTATGATGGGATTGTGTACACCATCCATACGTAGGTTAATGTCTTTTTCCTACCTCCATTTTTTGAAATATTAAATGAGTCTCTTATCACTGATCATAACCTAAGAGATGACAATAACACTGGGAATAGAGGATCAGTGTCGTGCTAGGCCAGTAGTTCTCCTGGTGGCAGGAAACATTCCCTCGAGGTTTGTCATCAGGGAAGTAACAACTAAAGTACCCGTTTTGATAGCTCTGTGGTGTGTCATCAGTATAGAAGAAAGGGTAACCTAAAAACTCATTGTGATAGAGGCCCAATGGAGTACCGGGCTTCTGCCCGTATAGTGCATCTTCAGAGGTTCTGTAAGACCTTTCCACCAGCTTCGAATGGAAACTTATTAGTGACAAATACACCTTCAATAGTGGGTTCTCTTACACTAATTCAGGTAGGAAGTTGGAATAGAACCTACAAAACTAGATGAGGAGGATGTCATGGTAGTAGTAGTTAGACTCTGGATCACCATTAGTATGTGCACTATAGTTTGGATCATTGTAGTCCATCTATTGCACAAGGTCGTTGATCATGCCAATTTCATGTGCTACAACTAATACCTAATGATCATTTCGTGGATCCATCTAAAGTATGTGGTACTATTCTTGTGGCATATACTATAGTATCGAATTTCTTTGATAAAGGACCTTCAAACTCTTTTATCTCTGTATATATCATGGAAAGTCTCGAACTATAGATACAGTATTAGTGTGGTGTGATGAACCTATATACACCTTTAGGAGTGCAGTCATAAGGAATAATCCAGTGTAAGGAATATCCCCTTGAGGTAGAAAGTTACACTTTATAATGGAGCCTTTCATTTCTCGAGATGACATGCTTTGATTTCATTCTCGAGATGGATTGGTTGTTTCAGTATCTTGCTTTTGAAGACTACTATCACTGCAGGGTGTTGTTTATATAACCATAGGGAATCATTTATCTACATAAGGGTAAGAGGGATGTATAGAATAGAAGAGTGGGAGTAGAGAATCTTGGTATAAGTGGAGTGACCTTCTATATTTAAAATATCTTCATGCAAGATTAAGTCTTACCTCAAGATAATTTCCCTCTAGTAGTGGATCATTTCAATAATGTCTTTCCCAATGATATTTCTGGATTACCTCCTTAGATTGAGGTAAAATTTTCATTAAAGCTTGTTCTAGGAGTCGATCCAGTGTCTATTCCTCTCTAAAGTATGGAACCTACAGAGATTCAGATGCTCAAGTAGAAGTTAGAGGATTAAAAGGAAAAATGATTTATACATCCCGGTATATCCTCTTGGGGTTCACCGATGATTTTCTCCAAGAAGTAGAATGGAACCTTACATACATGTGTGAATTAATAATAATTGAACCAGAAAATGATCAAGAATAGGTATCAAATACTTAGAATAGATTAAATATTTGAGCATCTCTGAGGAGATAAGATATTCTATAATATTAAACTAAGATCTGGTTATCATCATGTGAAAGTCAATATATCAGACATACCTCGAATTTTTTTTTGTAGCAGGTAGGTTCTGTATGAGTACCTTGTTATTCTGTTCGATCTTATGAACATGAGAACTCTTTTCATGAATCTAATGAATATGGTTTTCCATACATATATCAATTATTTTGTCTTGGTCTTTTGGAAAACATATTTGTGTATTCTCACACTCATGACAACCATGAAAATCATATTGATATAATTCTCAGTACACTGAGAGAGAATCATATTTTTGATAAGCTTGATATGTTCCACTTTGGGATCAACAAATTTCACTTACCAGGTAATATCATATCGGAATCAGGAATATCTGTTAACCTAGAAAAGGTTGGTTTTGTAGTTTCCTGGGAGTATCTCAAGAACATGTTTGATATATAAAGTTTCTTGGGGATGGCTAATATTATAGGTGTTTTATACATGATTTATCATGTCTTTCTTCTCCTCTTACTATCCTTAAAAATAAGGGTGTTAAGTTCTTGTGGTAAAAAATATGGGATAAATCCTTTCAAGAGTTGAAAGGGAGGCTTGTATCCACATATATTCCAATTCTTACAGATCCAGGGAGTGGTTATATCATCTTTTGTGATGCATTGAGAATTTTCCAAGGAGTAGTGATGATACATGAGGATATATTCATTGTGTACAGATCATGATAGTTGAGGGTTCATCAGAGAAACTACTTAAGGCATGAACTTGAGATATCAGTAGTTTTCCATGCCTTATGTTGTTAGACACACTATCTTTTAGGTGAGTGAAGTGTCATGTACACAGACCGCAAGAGTGTCAAATATATATTTATAAAATGTGACATGATTCTCAGCCAATTTTGATTGGTTGAATATCTAAAATACTTTGATTTTGATCTTGCCTATATTTCTGGGAAGGGAATTTTACTTTCAGATGCGCTGAGTCAAAAAAATCAGGCACATGAAGTACGAGAAGACAGTGATGAATGGAAGTTAATGTTCCAATTTTCCTAGATATATCTGTATTTTAATGGTATTCGTAAGTAATCTTACCTCTAATCTCCAATAGTCACCTCTTCACACCTTGAGAAGGTGAAGAGTGGAAAATTTTCAGATCCTAAGGGCTTGGTTCTTCGTGAGAGTATATGAGGAGATAACCCACCTCAAGGTTGATTTTTGGATAGATAAGACATCCTACATATTTGTGAACATTTTTGGGTTCCTATAGATATGAGAGATGAGTTTATATGGATGTCTCATGCTTCTAAAGGTTCAGTTCGTCTAGGTATCACCAAGATGTATCGAGATATGCAACACTGGTGTTGGTGTCTTGGGATGAAACGTCAGAATCAGGCTCTATCACTAGGTGTTCCACCTGTCAGTAGGTGAAGGAAGATAACTAAAGTCCTATAGGCTTGTTACAGCTGCTTCTAGTCCCAGAATGAAAATGGGAAGATGTATCCATATACATTGTAGTTGGGTTACCTAATTCACATAGAGGCAACGATGTTGTATGGGTTGTCATTTATAGGCTGATGAATGTGTCTCACTTAATACCTATTTGACATAAATTTTCAGTTGATGAGTTGGGAATAATTTATGTCCTTGAGATCATACAACTACATGGGGACCCTTGTACTATCATTTATCATGGTTTTGGTAGGGACTGTACAAGGCTATGGGTGCATAGGTGTTTTGAAGCACAACTTTTCACCCTCAGACTGATGTATAATCAATACAGACAATACATATTCTATACTATATTATCAAATAAATTATTATTGATTTCGGTGGTTCTTAGGAGAATCATATCCCTCTCATCGAGTTTTCCTATAAAAACATCTTTTAGTCGACAATTAAGATGAATCATTTTGAGGCCTTATATGGTATGCCCTTCCATTCACCCTTGTGCTGGATAGAGGTAGGTGAGGTTTCCCTACTAGGTCCTTGTCTCGTTTAGGATACTTTAAAGTTGGTTTAGGTTATCAAAAAGTATACAACCACTGGTTAGTGTAGACATAAATCTTATGTCGATCACCATAAAAGACCCCTAGAGTTCAAGGTCTGGGATCTTATCAATTACCTCAGAGATTCCATGCCATACATAACGTCTTCCATGTTTCACAGCTTCACCAATATCATGCTGACCCTTCTCATACCATTTATCCTAAGGAAGTTGAGTTAGATTTAGATTCTACCTTTGAGTATTATCCAGTACATATCATGTACGAGAGCACGAAGGCTCTCTGAGGCTGGTATTTCCCTATAATACTGGTGATATGTCATCACAACCACATACAAAAATATAATTGAGAGCGAGAGGCTGAAATACACTCCCAGTGGCTAGATTTGTTCTCAAATAGTGTTTCACCACCCTTAGAAGGTAAACTAGGGGATGAGTTCTTTTAAGGGGTGAAGACTATAAGAAACTTGTTTTCACTCAGGTATGGATCCATTAATTTTTGTCTAATTCTTTATTTTGGATCTAATATTTCTGTCCAGTGAGTTAGAAAAGGTCACAAGGGTGTCCGAGGCTTGTTCGAAGCTTGAAAACCATCTTTTGGGGAAAATTGGGTAGGTCTCATGGTTAGTGTAAACCCTGATTGTAGGTCACACGATTGGATCTAACCATATAGACAGTTACATTTTTAGGCAGATCCATCTCTCATAGTTGGAGCATGGTTTACCTAACTTTGAAACCTAACCATATGGTAAGACCCTTTCTATAGGTGATCGTTCATGGTTGGTGCACATTTTATCAAACCGTGCGGACAAACTGTAGACATGCTAAATTTTGAGTATTTTACCATTTTAACCTTCTTGATATTATTAAGCCTTCCTTCTTCCCTAATACGAATTCCAACAGACAAAATATTCATTTTGTTCTATTTTGGAGCTTTTGATGTCCTTATACATGGATCTAGATATCCCTTTCAACCAAGTTTTTTTTGAGCTTCCATTTGTTATGTTGGATGCACAACAGTAAGTACTCGAGTTTGTTTGAGTTGTTCTTATTCTCTCTTTCTCTAAACCTAGTTGTCAATGTGTGAGTATTTATAATATTTTTATAGATCCCAACCATTCCAAGATAAATCCAAGGCTAATACTGGAGGAGAATATTTTTTCAATCCTAAGGAGGGTGTTCTATAACTCATCCCTCATGTTCGTTGATTTTGGAATTGTTAGGTGGGGCGTGCTGATTTCACTGGGTTCCATTTATTGAATTTATATTTCATTCTTATAATCATTAGAACTGCATGGTTATGATCTTTCAAAATATGTGACCAGTTGGTAGTGGTTATTCTTACATATCCCTCCATCCCATGAAGGATGTTTTTCCATAATTTTTGTTTTGGTGTTTTGATACGTTTGAGCCGATGTTTGGGTGTGCCTTGAATTGACCCTTATAAGGGTAAGTTTTTTTATATCAAATGGATTGATTTTATTTGTGAATTGAATAATGTAAAGTACCATATATTCTCAACACTTGACCCAGCTAAGGTATGTTCTTCAATCGATAATTAAATGTGAATTGAAAATTGGAAAGTATACTAAGTATATGACTTGGCCTTATTAATGTATTTGAATAATAGGTTACATGTATATAGAACCCATTACCATGTTAATGGAAGGTAGTAGAGTGAAACTTGATTATTTATTTTTTTAAATGGATTAAATGAATGGTCGCATGCTACATGGACTCTTCATACTAATGAAAGGAAAGGCCTGAACCAAATGAGATTATTGATTAATTAATATGTGATTAAATGGTTTCATGAAAAATTATCCTTGTCACAAATTAATGGATTTAAATTTATGAAATATTATATGAAATCATTATCAAATAAGAGTGTCATGACCTTATCTCACCTTGGATTCCCTAGGGAATGCATTGAGCACTCAAGAACCCTATTTTGATTCAATCATATCACTTTCTTAGGTTGTGACCCACCTAGAACCAGATCCTTGTCTAACCTTGGATTCCCTATTTGACACCGTAGGATACCTCATGTATTATTATAGGATGCCTTGGATACACTCTTTTGATCCATCATTGAGAAGCAGGTTTCGTGGTTACAACCCATCAGGCCCAGTCATTTCTTATACCTATTTTACCTTGGATGAACTCCTTAGACTTAGTAGGCATATTTTTGTGGAATGCCTCAAACTATGATCCTTGAATTACATTCTTACCCTTATCTAGGATATAGTCTTTAATGAGTTGTAAACCCTTTAGGTCTATGTTTCCTAGGTTATTACCATAGAAATAAATTATTAAATATCATTAGAGGTTTCCTTGTTACATCCTGGAACTTTCACTATTTATACTATCATAAGGTGATGTCAGTATTGGATAGGCCTCACATAAGTTGTTTATATAAACTGTTAATCAATTAATTAATGAACTGGTTAGATGTTCAGACATGAGCTGAGGGATGAGGTAGGTACTTGGGTATTTATTTACATTGTATATCTTTACATTATATATGTATACCTGCACACTATTACATTTCTAAAACACAGGATGGATGTTATAAACATTGTTGGTTTTGGACCATTGAGATTTATCTCACACCATATCCAGGCACCGTTTAGTACCTAGGAAAAATTACATGAATGAAGGTGTTGATAAAGGGAATCATACATATTTGAACACTTTATTTCTTTCTTTTTAGTATGGATATTGATAGAAAATGACCAAAAAAAATCTTGGGATGCTTGGGTTAGTATTTTGATTTACTTTATGCTTTTTTGTAACATGTTATACCTACTATCTTATATCCATGTTTTCCAGTTTTCTAGTGACATTAAAAATAATCACAAATTATTCTATTTGATTCAGTTATTGTTAATGTGTCTCTATTTTCCAATATGCATTATGTTTACTTATATTTATTCTTCTAATTAACTATATTTATATTTATCTATTGTGCTACACTCTGGTAATGAGGGAATAGTATCCCACAGAAAAACCCTTGTTCATAATTTCTAGTCAGCAACCTCTGGAATTTGGGGAGATGTGGTTGTGTCCATATGGTCCACCGGGCTTGGAGAACTTCTGGGATGTCATAAGTGATCAATTATGATTTACTTTTCACCTCTATTTATATATAATATCATTAATTGAAATGAAGGGAAACCTAAAATGTTTTCCCCCACAACTAAATTCATAGATCTGAATTTATCAAATTTTTTAAATTTATTTGAGCACTTCTATAATATTCTCAGTTATTATAGTCTTCTTGAAATATCTTTAATTCTCTAAAACTTCATAATTCTCAACTTTTCTCAAATTAGAACTTTACAATTTTATTCAAAAATTTCTTGCTGAAAATTGATTATTTGAAACTTATGTGTTCTGAAATCATTTCATATTTTTGGTTCTGTTGACCCATGAAAAGATTCTCTAATGGGATTTATTATCTAGAGATTCAAAACATCACAACTTTTAACTCTAGTCTTCCTCCATCAAAAGTTATTGACCCACTTAAGTAAAAAAACTCACATATACAAGCAAAGAAAAATTTTCTCTATCCATTTATCCAAGACAACTGAAGATCATTGAAAACATAATTAAAACTTGTAAAGACTTTAGTTGATTGTTCCATCTATATTTTTAAGAAACATCAACACATCTTAATTTTTCTCTATCTAAATACTCTATCTAGTCAATTTCATATGGTCACTCAAAAAAATTAAATCTGAAATTTTTTATCCATAGAACGGTGTTTGATAAAAAACTTTAACTCACCCTTTGTCTTTACTTAGATATTAAAATATGATTTCATGATTTATTTTTAATATCTTCAGTATTTCTCAAGCCATAATTTCATACAATAAGAAATTCAAATATTCTTACAAATTCATTTTCTGGTGACATGTGTCATGTACTTATTCTCTATTCCATATAATAGTAATTATCCATTCAAGTCTTTCTGATGATCTGTATCCATTAAAAGAAAATTACTTTCACAAAAACTTATAATTTATAATAAAATATTCTTTTCCCTGGTTTGTATTATATATTGTAGAATATGGATCTTTTCAATTATACAAGCTTTAGTAAAAACAAAACTCAAGATTTCTAGAAAATATTGCACTAGAAGACTTGTTTCTGGAAAATTTGACTCCGTAAAATATTATGTTGTGATGTTTTCCAAGATGTTTAGAACATTGAGATCAGTAAATAATCATATGATTAATTTTTGAATGTTTTACAAATTCCCAACATACCAAACATTATAGATTTACGACATTATTCTTTTTATCAACTCATCAAACTTATTTAATAACACCCACTTATATTAAAAAAATTATTTAATAAAGTCACTTTTCAAAAAAAAACCTTTATTAAAGGAAAAAATCACAAAAAATCTTCATAATTATTATTTGAAAACAAATTTGTAGATATTATAGAAGTGATCAATACAATATATAGTTACCCAATCCATAAAAATTATTTATTTCACGATTCTTAAAAATATTTTATGTCAATACATTCTAATGATCAAGAGGTCTATTGTATTTGGAAGATTATACATACAAATACATAAATTAAAAAAATAATAAAATATTCTTAATTTATGAATCCACATAATGCTCTTAACTCCCATAGAAATTATAATACTACAAAAGTTATCTTGGTGAAATACATAAGAAAAAGGGTCAGATAGAAATCCTATTAAGGGAGTAAACAAAGAAATAGAGAATAACATGATATTCAAGAGGATAACATGACATCATAAAGAGGATAAACATAATTATTGATACATGGTATAAGAATATGATATCATAAGACCAAGGAATAATTAACATGTGGTAATAATATAAAATATGATATCATAATAATAAGTCATGAAGCACTCCCAAAAGCATCATAATAAAGTGGAAAAGTCCCGTGGTGGATTGGGTTCACTCCCCATTACCATAAACACAACAAAAAAGTCCCATGAAGGATTAGGTTCACTCCCTAATGACTTACATGGTATCTTAGGAGATATAGAGCGTTAACTAATGAAATAAAGGAATATATAAATTTTGGACCACAAGTTACATAAATTAAAATTATATGTATGTATACCACAAGATAAAAATCAACCATACATAAATAATAAGCATGATCAAACCTAAGATAAGTAAGTGGATTTCATAATAATGATTCAAGGTATAACCGTAGGCTAAATCAAAAGGATTCATATGATATGGGAAAATTAAATCATTTGAACATTCATAAAAATATGTTATATAAGTCCTGAACATGGATATCCAATGTAGAAAATTCATTATATGGATCTAGGATAAAAAAGGATAAAAATTAACCTCTTGGGTGATGATTTATGAAATAGGTAAAGGAAATTTTAAAATATGTCAAGGCCTTATTTTTTTCCATAAAACATAAATTGAACTAAGAGGGTTCCTGATGATCCATTATGGGGTTTTCTTTAAAAAAAGTGTCTTATGTTAAAAACTAACTTTTTATAAAGAATATTTTTTGTAAAATCAGGGAATGTTATAGAATGTGTTTGTTGTAAATTTTCTAAAAATAGTTTTTAGAATGTTTCCCAAGTTTCTCAGGAAGTATAAAGTTATAAAGTCCTAAAGTTAGGAAATTTGGGAACTTGTAGAACATTTTATATTAAGTTAGATGAATATTTTATTATATAAAAGTTATTAACATCATGAAATGATTTCATGATCCAATATTATAAAAAAATAAAAGTCATTATTTTACTGAATGAATAGATTTATATGTAGTTCCTCGTATAATAATTATACAGATCCAAACGGGAAGATGTTCTATGAAATGTTGAAGTTTCCAAACATAGTGTTCTAAATTTTTTTTTCTAGATTGAGAAAATATAAGATAGTGAGAAGTTTTAATTTTCTTTAACAAACAAAATTTTATCGGCTGATGAAAGTCTCTAAAATAATGTGAAGAGATTATTATAAGATTTAGATTTTGTAATCAAACAACGTCCCTAAGAAAAATGACAGAAAGGGTTAGGTTTATACCATATTGTCATTTTAGGAAACTAATGTGTTTAGAATTTTTAACAATATATTCAACCATATTTATCCAATTTGGAGGAATGGATAGAGCCATGATATGAGTTTATAGATAGATATATTGTATGAATTTGTGGATTAGTGTTTTTTACAGGTTGTATAAAGTTCAAATTATTTAAAAGTTACCATGTTTTAAATAAGAAACAAATATCAGACTGAATAAATTAGTTATATTTCAATTGGGTCAATATAACTAAAATGATAAAGGGAGTTCCAAACATAGTTCTAGAAAGAGAATTTCTAGATAATCACTTTTTTAGAGAAAACTATTGGTAAAAACTTATAAGGATCTAATTTAAGTAATGATGAGAAATACGAAGTTTAGGATAATTAAATAATATTTGAGAAGACTCCATAATAATTGATAGTTATAGATAAGTGATAAAATGAAGTTAAAATATCATATAATTTTGGATCTATGAATTTGGTTGAGTGGGAAAGATTTTATGGTTTCTCGTATTTTCTATTTTTGTGGGAACCTATAAACAAGAGGTGGAAATTACATCATAATTGATCACCATTGAGAAAGACAAAAATATGAAACACTAAATGTTTTTTTTCAGAGGGTATTTCTAGATGAAGTGTTCAAACATAAGATCAATCATTTTAATGTTCATCTTAGAAGACATAAATAAATGGACATATTAGATCAAACAATGTTCTAAGAAAAGTTTTTGAGGTTCCATGTTTTTTAAGTGGGTAGAACATTAAGTTGTTTTAGGTTTAGTTTGAAAAAATGTGAAATGGATAAAGATTAATATATAGATTATATTCAGATTGATAATATTGGATATGTGGAAGATTAAACAGAGATTCATGATGGAACCCCTATGGATTAGATTGATCAAAGTTACTTTTTTTTATTATGTACAAATTTTGTAATAAAATTTTTCAAAATTATGGGGTCAATATAATCATTAATAACTGGAGATAGAATTTATATAATGGAATTTTATATAAAAATTGTATTTAGTGATTCATAACAGTGAATTACTATATACCCACTTAAGTTTTTATAGAAAGGATATAGATTCACACACTGAGGTCGAACCAAGTAAATCTTGTGTGCCTTGACTACATTACTACTTTTTTATACATTTGAGTTTTAAAAAAATATTTGGAAAAAACTCTAACAATTTTTAGGGGTTTAGATTCTTACTTTTTAAATATATGAAAATTAAATCACTAATTTAAGTCACCCCATAAATTATTCAACAATCCTTAGAAACTTAAATTGGTATCAGAGAAAAAGTTTCACCTATTGAATCCTTATTATGGATAATCTCAATTCCTTAACTTGTATAGGAATTCCTAATTTTGGTTAAAATATTATTATAGCTATAAAAAAATATTGATTCCCTATATTCTATCAATTGTCTTGGATTTTTTTGATACTCCTACAATTGGGGTTCCATCCATTGAGAATGATGCCCCTATGAATTTTCCTTACAAGATAAACATTAATGTTGATAGAAAAGATAGAAATTATATTCTCATGGATTTGTCATAAATTTTTTACATCAAGGATATGTGTATCAAAACAAAAAGGATAATATGGGAAAAATCAAATGTATTTTTGAATGAAATACTAATGTGAAGTAAGAAAATATGTAGATATGGCATAAAAATTTTGAAGACATAATATTGAGTGATGAAGAAACTAATGATGAGTACTTCATCAGATTGAATTAAGTTGTTTATAGAATTAGAAGTTTCATAGATGTATTGGAATATTCTATAATTTCTATGAAACTCATTAGAAACTATTTAGGTAGGTTTTATTCTAAAATCTATTATTCTGAAGATAAAGAATATTTACTACTTGATTAATTGAATAAATTTATTTTTTATTATGAAATGATGAAATCTACATCATTCAAAAATAAGATCAAATATTAAATGGATTTTAAAGATGTTAGAAAGATGAGAATTCCATATTTTGAATTTGTTGATCCGTATGATTCTAAAGATAAGGAGGAGGATGATTTGAATGAAAAAATAATTCCTATTATCTCTATGAACCATTGAAGATAAATATGAGAGTATGGAGGAAAACTTCCTAAAAAATGTTTTGAGTGTGGTGGAATTATGTATTTTTCTATGTGTCTCTACAAAATAAATGTTGTTTAATGTTAATATCATAATGAAGAAAAACCTCGATAGATAAATTTTTATAATACATACAATAATAAAAATAATTACACTAGTGGAAATAATAAGTTCACTATAAATTGAAGAAGTATGCTAACCAAGAAAATAGAATCTGTCTCCTTATATAACAATTCATCTTAAGATGAATTTTTAGAAATGGTTTGAAACATTTTTTAAAATGTTGATAAAAAGTAAGATTCATCAAATTGTGAAAAAGGAGGCGAAGAATCATACGTAGAGTATCACCATAGATTAGAACATGTTTCATGTTTTGAGAAAAATTGAACTGTCAATAAAGAAATCCGAATGATGAATAAAGATAGTGTAAAAGTGATTTAATAAAGAAAATATGTTGATAAAAAGGAGAAAACATCCAGGATATCATTGTATACAAACTAAAAATTGACTAATAGGATAATATGGTTGATTAAATCCATTAAAATTTGGAATATAAGGAAAATAAAGTTGAAAAAACACAAACAAAACTACGTGAGGTTGAAAGTAACATTATAATACTGAATTACAATTTTAAAAATCCATTAATAGAAAAATATAGATCTTTTGAAGTTGTAAAAAAAATCACATTCTAATAATCAGGTGAATTATACACCTCCCATTAATAGTGTTTCATATGATCATTTTAAAATTTTAGTTATTAATAAAAGTGTTGGGAAAACATGTATTTAGAAGTGTTGTGAAAAATCAATCACATTTCCAAAAGTTAAAAATTCATACTATAAGAAATATAGTGTATTCCCTAAAAAGTTTAGAGCAGTATGATGTTATAAACCTCAAAAAAATTTATATAAATAAATTTTATACTTATATCAAAAATCATGATTTGATGGTTTTTATTAGCGATGCAGATTCTATGGGAACAAGGCATATAACTGATGACATAATTTTTCACTTCCCAAAAATAAGTTAATAATAGAGGGGAAGTAATGGTGGAAATAGAATTGGTGACATTCCTAAATTTCATAAATTAAAAAAAAGTGAAATCAGAAGATGTTCAAAAAATTTCAATTAATTTTTTTTGAATGTCTGAAAAATGTATATGGGAGATGTGACAAGGTTTTCCACTATGGAAAATAATGTATAAAAACTCTTCTAGAGAAATATTCATATGATAGAAAAGAAAAGAAAGTTTGAAATAATAATGTTAATGAAATAGAATTTTTTTGAGACATATTTAAATTAAAATAAAAGAAAAAACCATGGATTATTGATCGGGGTTATTATTTACACAAGACAATAGATTTTAAAATCATAAAATACGTTTAAAATAGAGATTTTTCATTAAAAATTTGAGGAATTGGAACATTTGAGATTGTAGTAAAAAAAGATGAAATATAAAGAAATTATATTTAATTATATGATAATAAAAAAAACATTACTATAAATACAATTTTTTAATATGAGAAATAGATTATTTTATGAAAATATTCTTGTATCATAAAAAGTGTAAAATATGGGAATGTTGTGACTAAAGTAGAAAGAACTAGTGGAAATATTTTCTAGTTTTGAGAACATTCTGACTCAAATTTTCTTTGTGATGAAGATTAAAATAAATTGTGTAATCTTATAATTAGACATCTTAGAAATAAAATATTTAACAACATTTCTAAGGTTTATGTTTTATAAATTTTAAAAACATTGAAAAGAAGATAAAATGATGTTTTCATAACTCTTCAAATGGGGAAAATGACTAGTAAAATCTATAAGAAATATGAGATTCAATCTATAAGATATCTTGAACATATTCATTCAGATGTTTTTGGATATATAATACATCAATAAACGAAAGTATATTTTTACTTTATCTCTTTTTTGATGATTCACTCAGATAACCAACATCATATTTATGAGACACAAGTTTGAGTCTATATAAATGATAAAATTTAACAAAAAATATGTTGTGAGAAAATTAATTCTATATATAAAGAAGTTGATAAAAGACGATGGTATAGAGTTTACATGTAATGACTTTGAGTCATATCTAAAAAATAATTTAATCAAACATCTGTATTTTAATCCATACATTCTACAACAAAATAGAGTTTCATAAAGAAAGAATATAATTTTCTTGGAAATGGGTGGATGAATGTAAGAAGAATAAAAACTATAAAAGTTTTACTATATATAATCATTTATTATTGTAGTAAATATAAAAATCTTTTGTTTTTAATGTCTACAATAAAACATTACTTCCTATGAAATTTGGTATAACAAAAAAACCTTCAGTGAAATATTTCATGATTTTTTAAAGTCCCATTTTACTAAAAATAAAAAATCCAAATCATGTGATATTTGATGAAAAATATAGGGAAGGATCTCTTATGGGATATTCACCCAAAAAAATTTACAACTTTTATAATAAATGGTTAAAAATGTTTGTGTATTCGTATGATGTGAAAGTTATTGAAATTTCAAATTTCATAACAAAGTATGTTGAAAATTTTGATAAGGACAAACTAAATATTTCCAACAAAAGTGAAAGTGAGACAAAATAGATATATCAAGACTTAGAATTATCATTTTATTAGGAAAGTGAACATGTATGAGAAACTTTTAAATTTACTCCCTTAATGAAATAGGTTGGAAGAGAAAATATACAAGGAAATTATAAATAATATATTTATAATCTAATATGGTTGTGATTAGAAAATAAAACAACATGAATTTGATATATTGAGCTATAATCATTTTTGGAAGAATTAAAACATAAATAATTGGTGAATTAAATGAATGAAGAGTTGTATCAAATTGAGGAAAATAAAACATGAGAAATTGTTCTATGATAAGTAGATAAAAATTTTATTAGAAAAAAATGGATGTACAGAAACAAGTTAAATTAACATAGATATGTTTCAATAAAAAAAGAAATACTATTTTTAAATGTTATTCATAAGTATAAGGTGTGATTTATGAAGAATTTTTTTCTGTAGTTTCAAGATTATAAAACATCAGATTGTTTCAAGTATTGGATATACATCAATGTTACAAATATTATCAGATAGATGTAAAGGCATATTTCCTTAACAGTGATATTTAAGAATAAGTTTACATTGATCACCCTTGTGTGTTTTTAATTAATGAATATGGAATTTTTTTGTAATTTGAATAAATACTTGTACGGGTGAACCAAATCCCCACATTACCAGTACTCGAAACTTAATAATTACTCTAAATTTTTTAATTTTACTAAAGGAAAGGTTGAAAGGAACTTATATGTGAAATAAGTAAACTCAAAAACCATAATTTTAATTGTTTATGTGGATGATATAATTTTTATAGGGTTAGATAAAATGTTTCTAAATTTTTTACTGAAGAAATGAAGGAAAATTTTGAAATTAAATTTTATGGATAATTAAATTTCTTCTTGGGTTAAAAAGTTTTAAAAAATACATTTTTATCTCAGCAAAAATAAACCAAGTAATTGTTAAAAAAATCTAGCATGGATGAATCAAAATAAATTTATACTGCTGTTACAATTGGGATGATGATGAGTTAAGATGATGATGGGAAAATGTGTTAATCAGAAATAATTTAACAATTAGATATGAATTTTTCTTTATCTAATAGCTTCAAGACATAATATTTTTTATGATGTGACTTTTTTGTGCTCGGTATCAGAGTGATCTGAAAGAATCTTATATTTTGGAATAAAAGGTAATTATATGATATGTTAAAGTAATAACTTCATATAGAAAGATGCATAACAAAAGTTGTGATATGAAATTTCATGTATATAAAAATATTTTTTGGTTTGGAGATTTCAATGATAAAAAACCATCTTTAGTAGGAAATGTTTTCTTATGATAATGTTTTGTGAGATGTAATATTAAGATATAATGCTTAGTAACATTGTGTATAGTAGAATTGTAAAATGTGTCAGCTACACAATCTTGTAATCAAATGTTGTGGAATAAAGTTTGATTAGAATACTTAAATATTGATGTTTGTAAACTATTGAATATACTTTGTGAAAATTAGAGTGAAAATTTTCTTTCTAAAAATATTTCCTAAAACTCATGATAAAAGCATATTGATATTATATTTCATGTAAAAAAATAGAATATTACTAGTGGATATGATTGTATGGAATATATTTCAGTAAAATATCAAATTTTTGATGCTTTTACAAAATCCATGCCATGTGATAGATTTTAAGAGGCGAGGTCTCAACTTCATGTTTATCCTCCACCAAATATTTCATAAAAATATTAAAAAAACTCCTCCATTATATTTTGGATTATTTTGATATGGGGGGAGAATGTGTGAAACTTTATCCTACATGGGAAATATAAGTAACTATCTTATATAAATTAATATAAAGTTGTGTTTATAATCAAATTGATGAGAGAAAGAAAAAAACATTATAGAAAAGTGATTGATATTTTGTGTTAACATGGATGCATATTTTCTTTTCAAAGAGGGATGTAATTCCCTAAAAAATATTACTTTATCCAGTACTATATTTTCAAGGAAAATATATCTTGTGAAAGGCTCTGATTTGTTAAAATTTAAAAATTCCAGTTGTTAAAAAATTAAGTTTTAAAGGAGTTTGAGTATTGAATTTCGATGAGTTGAAAAAGTTATTGACGAGTGTTGGTAACAAAAATAAAGAGGATATTGAAGATACTTTGTGATGTTTTGTTTTAACAATGTTTATTTTTCTTGAAAAATAACTTTTTTTAAAGAATGTTTTTGTAAATAATGTTAGTGTTCTTAAATTTTTTTATTATAAGGATTTAAAAAATCATGTTTTTAAAGTTTCCCATGTTTATATAAAATAAGAAATGTGTTAATTTCACAAGTTATAAAAGTTGTTAATTTATAGAACTTTATAAATTAAGTCAGAAGATACTTTTTTGATCTCAATTTTCTCCACATAATGAAATGATTTCATGATACATGATTTTGAAGAAATGAGAGTTGAATTTTTTCAAGATTTAGATATTTAGATGAAACTCTAGATACAGTTATAGGACTAAGAAATAATGAAATATGTTCTTTATAATGTTTAAGTTTCTAGACTCATAGTTACAAACATATTTCTCTCAAATGAGAGAATGTTAGAGAGTGATAAGTTTGAAGTTACTTCATCAGCCAAAAGTTGATCGGTTGAAGAGAGTTTATAAAGGACTTGTTAGTAAATAAGTATAAGTGTTTATGTTTATAATCGAACAAAGTATCTGAACAAAGAAACTTTTAGAATGTTTTATGTTTCTACCATATATTTTTTTTTCATGCAAATGAATTATTTATATGTTACAACAACATAGTGAAACATATTAATACAGTTTAGAGGAATGGATAGATGCATGAGATTTATTTATGGATAGACATGTTGTATAATGTTATAACATTCTATCTCTATTGAATGATGTATAAAGTTAAAAATTCTTGTGATGTTATTGAAAACAAATATGAAAAAAATTAAACAAAATTAATGAGTTGTTTTTAATTTTTTTAAGAGAAATAAAAATATAAAGAGGGTTTCAAGAAAAGTCCTGGATAAGGAAGTTCCAGAAAATAATTTTATAGATATAACATTTAGTATAACTTATAAAGTAATAATTTGAGTAAATTTTAGAATTATGAAGTTTTGTATAATTCAATAATATTTGAGAAGACCCCAAAATAATTGAGAATATTATAAAAATTATCTAATTAAGTTCAAATATCTTATAAATTCATATCTATCAATTTTGGAAAGAAGGAAAAATTTTCATGTTTCTTTCCTTTACTATTTATAAGAGAACCTATAAATAGATATAGAAATTATAGCATAATTGATCACTGTTTAGAGAGACAAAAATATTAAATGATTAATTTTTTCCAAAGGATATTTTCAGAAAGAGTCATTGATTAGAAGATCAGACATTAGAAAGGATAGATTACTAGACAGTGAAGAAATGACAGTGCATATGAGAAAGTGTTCTGGGAAAATTTTGTGAGGTACCAAGTTTTGTTAAGTAGGAAAAATAGAAAGTTGTTTCTGGTTTAGTTTTTTAAAAGGTGCAACAGACATAGAATTATGGATGGAGGAATTCTAGATAGAGAATATTGTGCATATTTATGATTAGATAGAGATATTATATAGGATAACTTTGTAGTAGTTTGATCAAATTTACATTTTGTTTCTCTATTAAATTTGTAGTAGAAATTTTCAAACTAAAATGAGTCAGTATAATAATTCCTATAAAATTATAGAAGGGGTATAATAGGAGTTGACCAAAAAGTTATATTCACTTCTATATAATAGCGAATTTCCATAAACCCAATGTAGTGTCTATATAAAGTGTCATGAACCTGCTCGAGTATCCATGTAACCTAATAACTGAGCCATTAATAACATATCCCATAAGAAATTACTGATCCCCATGGGTCGGAAAAAACCACATGAAATCATAAAACATACAAGTGGGAATTATTTTTTCGACAAGAATGAAGAAGAAAAATAAATGAGAATAATATGTATATCAAATAAAAACTCCACTGGGAGTAAAGTACCAGAATAAAAAGAGGGAAAAAAGAACAAATTACTAAAACTGATTTAATAAAATGGAAAGAAAAATAGCCCAAGTACCTAAGGATATAACTCACAAAGACCATAGTTCAACAAATGGATCAACCTCCAAGTGAACCATTCCCCTTACTCGAGCCTTGAAGAAGAAAGTCTACAAACATCCAAATGAAAAAGTAGGGCGTGAGACTAAGCCTAATAGAATCCCACTAAAGATTCCATAACAGATTCCAACAATTAAATAACCAAATGAAAAGATTTAAATTTTCAAAATTAAATAGGTTTCAACAATTTATATTGTTTTTAACCAAATCAGGATATACAGTTCAAAGTATGGAAATAATTTTAAATAATAGTGTTTACTTAAAAAGAGATGAAATATTTCTAAAATAATGGCTTAATAAAAACATTTATATAAATTATTTTATTTAATTTCAGAATGCATGTAAAGTAGTTTTAACAATATTTTCATACATTTATATCTCAAATATAAATAAAAAAGAGAGAAACATAGTTATTTCCCAAAAGGTAAAATAGTATTAACCAGTTATAGGATTCCATAGTCTCTAAGTGGACAAAAAAAAATGAGTATACTCACGTTCCCCTGACACTAGCCAGAGGTGACTCGTCACCCTCTCATCGGGGATGTGTCCCATGATAGGTTTGTTTTAGAATGCTGTCATGGTGTAGAGTGTATCCAAATAACTCACCAACTACCTAAGTCCTGCATGTTCTCTTATATGTTGGGAAATTAATTTTTAGACTGATTAAAATACAATAAATCCTATTCAACCATTTCAAAAATGCCAATTTATTTCTATTTAAAACCAAAACAGGTTTTATTAAAAAACATGCCTCTTTCACAAGAAAAAACCACTAGGCTTCTATAAAATCAATTTAATCCATTCTCATGAGTATAAAATCCATTCAAAACTAATTCCATCTTTTTCACAATTCAATTTCACAATTAAATTCAAAAATTTAATTGAAAATATTTTCATCAAATCCATAACTTAAATTTAACAATTTAAATGACCCAATTTATACAAACCCATCCCAATTCAATGAAATTGGGGGTTTTCCAAATTTCTGAACTAACACCATTTCAAGTCTCCCAACTCACAAGAATTGGGGTTTATCAAAGGAATTGAAAGAAAGTTTAATAAATTGATTTTGACTCAGCAATTGAAGTAAATCAAGCAATAAAATGGTAATCAAATTGGAAAGATTAGGACGAAACCACCTACCTCAAAGTTAGAGTCACACACTCCTGCAATGGAAAACCAAATGCACTGAAACCCAAAACCATCAAAAAGGCCCTAGAATCAAACATACATCAATATTGATTTAATTTAGAAGACAAGGGGTCAGTGGATAGATGAAAAATGTCGTACCTTAAGAACAAACATTTTCCACACCACAAATAATGAATGAAAATGCCTCTAAAATAAGATCTCATAATGAATATAGAAGAAGGAATCAAGAATAATTCAACATAGATTAGTTAATCTGATAACTCAAATCTAGGGTGCTATCGCGATTAACCACAAGGAAGAAATGAAAAGAACACTTATCCGGAGAGATACAATGCAAACACAATGAATATCCAAAGCTGATTGGATCGATCCATAAGGAGTGGAACCTATGGAAATCCCCTAGGAGTAGCCTTGGGTAGAGAGAAATTTTTTTTTGGAAGAGAGGGCTAAGAAAAATATCTAAACATGTGACTTTAAGCTAGGTACGAGCTGAGCCATGACGTATACCCCTTGGTCACATAGTGTAGGCTAAGATGGATAAGTTATATCAAAAAACCCATTTCCTTGTGATAAAAAACTACCATTTAACCCCTACACGACATGTACCTCAGGTACATGACATGTACCTACACAATGTGTACCTCCCATACAAATTGTGTACCTACATAGCGTGTACCTACACAACCTATACCTATACAGCGTGTACCTCCAGTACACAATGTGTACCTACTCTATAGCCTGGATAAAATCTATTAAACCACTTTTAAGGACTCCAAACCAAAATGGAACTTAAAAAAATGGATAACATACCTAATCAATGGAATGAACCTCCCCGACATAAAAACATTCTTCCGCCAGGAATTATATGAAGAAGATTCCATGCCAAAGAGATGAGGCCAGTTCTATCTCATAAGTGCCTCACGTTCCCATGTATCGTGACTATTAGATCCATGCTTCTATAGTACATGAACCAAATGTATGTTCCTCTCATGAAGTACCTTGGCCTTATAATCAACTATCTTGAATGGTCGCTCAGTCAATGATTAATCAGGCTCAATCTCAATATCACTCCAACTCAAAACGAGAGATGAATTAGATAGATACTTTATCAGTTGCGATAAATGAAACACATTATGTATCAATGTCAGCTGCAGTGGAAGTTCCAAATAGTATACAACCTTTCCCACCTTATTAATAACCTCAAAAGGTCCAACAAATAGAGGAACAAGATTCCATTTTCTCCCAAGCCATCGATGACCTAGCTGGGGTGAAACCTTCAAGAACACATTATCAACAATAGAAAACTTCAAAGGTTTACGATGTCAATCAACATAAGACTTATATTAGATTTTGTGTTGTAAACATCCTTTGATGAATCAGATGAATATTAGATTTTTTCTCTTGAACCAATCTTGTTCAAACCAAGAAACTTAAAACCACCTTCGACCAACACAACAAAGTTTTACAAGGTTGGCTATACAAGGCCTCGATAGGTTTCATTCTGATCATAGAATGGTAACTATTGTTGTAATAAAACTCAACAAGTCCTTAGTGATCACCCCACACCCCACCAAAGTTGAGAACACAAGTGCCAAGAAAATCCTTAATAATATGTATAGATCTTTCTTTCCGGCCATCCATCTGTAGATGGTAGGCCATGCTCAAACGGACTTGAAATCCCAGTTCCTCATGAAGACTTCTCCAAAAGTAATAAGTAAAAAAGATGATCCCTATCAGATACTATAACAGATGGAAGTCTGTGCAAGCAAACACTCTTTGTTAGGTTAAGATTTCCAAACTCCTCAACTTTGGCCATATCTCGAATGGGTATAAAGTGAGAAGACTTTGTCAGCCTGTTAATCACAACCCATATTGCATTCTTCTTTCTCAGGATAAGCAGAAACCCAACCACAAAGTCTATAGAGATATCATCCCAATTCTCGGTAGGGAACGAAAGTGGATGAAGTATACCTAAAGGTTTCTAGTGATCGACTTTCACTTGTTGGAAAATATACAAACGAGAGAAAAATTCCGCAATGTCCCACCTCATACCCGACCACCAGAACTACTACCTGATTTAATAGAACATATTAGTGGTTCCTAGTTGTACAACCCACTGTGATTTATAGAAATCTCCCATCACTACCTTCCTTGCCACTAACGACACAACAAAGCGATTCAAATAGTATAGATCACCCTCTTTGGAGAATGACCATTGGGGAACTATCTCCCCACCATAAAGAGAGTCTTTAATACTATAGAACTCATAATAAAGATCTTAATTCTGAAGAATCATCTCGAGAAGAGTAGATATCAACTAAACAGTAGCCTAGGAAACCTTATCCCCTTCCTACTGAACCCTAATATTCAACTGTGCAAAGAGTGCCATTAAATTACACTCTTTTGAGGATTGTTTCATTACCTGGGTTGGATGTTTTATACTCAATGCATCTAAAATGAAATTACCTTTCCATAAGATATAAGTAATGTCAAAGTAAAAAGACTGTATGTATTCCAACCAACACCTCTATCGAAGATTCAAATCTTTTTTAAAGAAGATATAACTTAGGATTTTGTGGTATGGATACACTATAAATATTTTTACTAAAAGGTAGTGCAGCCAACTCTTAAGCGTGTGAATCACTACTACAAGTTCCAGGTCATGTGTAGGAAAATAATTCTCATGTGGCCTAAGATAACGAGATCCATAAGCTACCACATGATCTCCCTGCATAAGAACATAGACCAAGCTTGGTCAAATAGATCTTCAATCCATGGAAATGGATATTTTTTCTTTATCATAACTCAATTGAGCTTTCGATAATCGAAAAATATGTGAAGAGATCTATAAACCTTCTTAGAGAATAGAACTGATGGTTCTAAGGTGACACACTTAGGAGGATAAAACCTTTTTCAAGAATATCGTATAGTTGGGACCTCATCTCTTTTAGTTCAGCTAGAGCCATTTAGTAAGAGGGAATGGAGACTGATTGAGTTCCTGTCATTGCATAAATATAAAAATCAACCTCTCTCACCAGGGGTAGACCAAATAAATACATAGTAAAAACATATGAAAACTTGAAGACAACTATAGGAAGATCACCACCCATTGAATCTCACTCTAGATCAAAAGCAAACACTGATATCGCATTCCCTAACTCTAGATAGGAAGGTCCAACTCTGCTTGACCTTGAGTCCCATTCTCCTTGAAAGACAATAGGCACACCACTCAGTGTAGTAAAGTAGACCCATCAAAGACTACAATAAATTAGGGATTTGTTTCCAATGATCCAATCCATCCTGAATATGACATCAAGAGATTTCATATGAGGAACTAGAAAACTCCAAGCTATCTCGCCATCTATTAGAGATAAGACACAAGAAGGACTACATATACCCTTCTATCTCTTTGTACCAAGGGGTGTAGTAATATACATTGCACAAGATAGTTGATCCATAGGAAGATTAAGCAGGTTAATGATACAGGTCGAAATAAAAGATTTAGATGCACCAGTATCAAAAAGAGAAGTCACTAATGAAGATGAAATATTAATGGTACATCTCAAAATCGTTGGGATCGTGTCTCATTACTATGGAGAATATTCCACTACATGAAGAGTATTCATTCCAGATTCATATGGATAGAACCCATTTGAACAAAAAGAATTTGAGTGCCCCATCATTTTAGGAGGAGCTGATGATCCTGTCCCACTACGCAGAGTAGAGAAGTGAAGAAAGAATCTCTATAAGTGTTCTAAACTTTTGTATGAACTACAGTCCTTGGGTGCCTTAGTGAAAACACTCTTTGAATTACAAGTCTTTCCACACTGATATAAAACCAAAGAACTTCCTCCTGGACCTGTAAGATGTCTGGAATTACTATACCATTGAGAACCTTCATGCTTCCCTTTTCCCTTGAAGGAACTAAGGATGCCAATGGGAGAAAAAGAAACTCCTGTCAACCCTGACTTCCCAGCCAAGTCCATATCAACCGCCATCTCCCTATCTAGCACATCAATATATGTGGGAATCTTCAACAAGAATACCTGAGAATGAATATCTGATCCATGTCCCAACTCGAACTTTTGATCCTTCATCCTCTCATAAGATACAATATCAAGAGAAAAATGTACCAGCTCAATAAAGTGATTTGAATACTCAGTCACAATTTTTTCATCCTTCTCAAGAATAAATAATTATAGAGCCTTATCCAATACCATTGAATATAGATAGAACTAGTTGGTGAAAATAACTTTGATGTATTTCCACTCTAATACCTTATGTTTCCCTACCATCACCATTGCATCCCACCATCTTCTACTCAATCCCTCCAACACTAAGGTGGAACGCTTCACCTTGATCATGTCAAGTGTCTCCAAGAACTCAAATATAATTTCTATAATTCTTAACTATTACTCATCATGATGAGGGTTAGTGGATCCCTTAAATACTGGTTCGTTATAAATAAGGAACTCTTGAGAATGATTCCTAAGAACACCCCCTGAGGATACATAGATAGAGCCTGAATGGGGATTGGAGGTGGTTCCTGTCCCATAGCATGGACACTGTGCACAATCACTTCAACTAGATTAGGATAAACAATAGGATTTTATTGTTGAGGTTCAACAACAGCCTCTCCATGTATCTGATTCACATGTCTTCTCAGAGGCATGATACAACATAACATCAGCAGATAAAAAGAAGAAATTAGATTAACATTCAAACTGAGTAACAAGAGAAATTATTTTCTATATAAGGAACAACAAGATGTGGATTTATATCTATCAAAATATCAATAGGTAAAATAATAAAACTAATCCATAATACATATTTCCCTAACCACCCCCAGGTAACTTATGTTTCATTGAGGTGAGAGCTAGCTAGGCACTCAATCACAACTACCTCCTAAGTCCCGAAAAGATACTCAAATACATGCTATCATAAAGATAAGATGATTAACACACTACCAATGATACCAATTTTTCATGAACCATCCCAGGTACCCTGGTAATCTGAAAACTGATCCGGACCTAACATTTCCCGAAGGGCATTCCCGTTCCCCACAGGTTAACGACTAGCACCTAAAATCATACAACATACAAGTGGGAATGGTTTTTTACACATTAATGCCAAAGTAAATGAAATGAGAACAATATGCATATCAAATGAAAGACTCCATTGGGTATAAAATAAAAGAATAAAAAGAGGAAAAAAATACCAAAAGTGTAGAAAACCAAGTACTAAAACAAGAAGAAAAACAACCCATGTCCTTAAAGACACAACTCACCAAGAGAACAATTGACTCACTGAATCCACCTCCAAGTTACCCTTTCCCCTTGATCAAACATAGAGGAATAAAGTATACAAACACATGAAGGAAAAAGTAGGGTGTGATCTTAAGTTCAGCAAGAAGCCACCAAAGATTTCATAATAGATTCTAATAATTGAATAACCAAAGGAAAAACTTTCAATTTTAAAAAATAAAAAGGTTTTGGCATTTTAAAGTATATTTAAAAAAAATCATGCCATATAGTTCAAATGATAGAAAATAATTTTAAAGAACAAGATTTAATTCAAAATATATGGAATATTTCTAAAAAAATGCCTTAAGTAAAAAATTTATATAAAATAGTTTATATAATTTCACCAGGAATATAATGTAGTTCCAACAACATTGGCATACATTTATATATCAAATATAAATAAATAGGTGAGCAACATGGTCATCTGACAAAAGGTAAAATAGTAATAACCGGTTATAGGATTCCACACTCTTTATGTGGACACAGAAAAATGATTATACACATGTCCCCCTGACATTGGCTAGAGGTTATTCATCACCCTCCCATCAGGGATGTGATCCACTATAGGTTTGTTTTATAATGTTGTTATAGTATAAGGTGTTTTCAAATAACTCACCAACTACCTAATGATTACATTAACTCTTACATGATAGGAAATTTATATTAAGACTACTTATTATACAATAAATACCATTCTTCCGTTTCAAAAATGCCAATTTCTTTCCATTTAAAACCAAAAGAGGTTTTATTCAAAAAAAATGCCTCTTTCATAAGATAAAACCACTGGATTTCTATTATATCATTTTAATCCATTTTAGTGAGTTTGAAATCCATTCAAAACCAATTCTATCCTTTTCAAAATTCACTTTCATAATTAAATTCAACTATTTAAATGAAAACCTTTCAATAAAATCCATAATTTGA
This sequence comes from Viscum album, assembly GCA_963277665.1. NCBI lineage: Eukaryota > Viridiplantae > Streptophyta > Magnoliopsida > Santalales > Viscaceae > Viscum > Viscum album. Next base: position 2,132,834,429 of record OY728156.1, on the reverse strand, counting down.
AATCAAATTAGAAAATTTCTACAAACGCACCCTAATTCAATGGAATTGTGGGGTTTTCCAAATTTCTATGCCAAAACATTTCAAATATCCCAATTCATGGGAATTGAGTTTTATCAAATAAATTGAAAGCAGTTTTAAGAAAATGAATTTAACTAAGAAATTGAAGTAAATCAAACAATACAATGGTAGTCAAATTAGCCAAATTAGGATGGAACCACCCACCTTAATGTTTGGATCACACACGTATGAAACAAAAAACCAAAATTAGTGAAACCCAACGCCATTAAAAAAGGACATAGAATAAAATATATGTCATGTTTGATTCAATTTAGATGACAAGGGGTCTCCAGATAGAGGAAAACAACATACCTCAAGAATAGACATCCGCCACACTACAACTATCAAAGGAAAAGGCCTTCAGAACAATATATCACAATAGATCTAGTACAAGAAAATAAGAATCCTTTAACATAGATCAACAGATCTGATAACAAAAATCTAGGGTGACATAATGATTAACCACAAGGAAAAATCAGAAAGAACACATACCCGAAGAGATTCACCACATGCCTAACAAATATCCAAAGCTGATCAGATCAATCTGGAAGGAGGGGCGTATTTGAAAATTACCTAGGAGTATCCTAGGGCTGATAGAAATGAATATTAAGAATAGAGGGATGAGAAAAATAGAAAAACACATGAATTTAAGTTTATTGGGGGCCAAGTTACAATGTATACCCCTTTTTCAAATCATGTTGTCCACAATGGATAAGTTACACCGAAAAACCCATCACCTCGGGTTGAAAAAATTCAATTTAACCCCTAAAAAATGTGTACCTAAGGTACACTATGTGTACCTGCACAATGTGTGACTATAGTACACAGTGTGTACCTCCATTAAAAATCATGTACCTACACAGCGTGTATGTCCAACACATAGTGTGTACCTATACAACATGTAGCTCCAGTACCCAGTGTGTACCTGCTCTCGAGCCTATTGAAAATCCATAAAACCACTTCTAAGGACTCTGAAACAAAAGTAAAATTAGAAAAAGGGGAAAATTAACCAAACACGGTAACTTGATGCTCCATAAAGGATTTAGGTTCTCTCACTAAGTTTTAAACTTTTAAATATTGTGTTCCTTTTTTTTACTTTCAAAATTTTCATGATTATTATTTAACTAAAAGATAATAATAAAGAAAACCTAAAAAGGTGTAGTTGTTTAGTTTTTTAAATTTAAAATTTGTAAAAAAGACATAACTGATTCTATCCATCCTCTCAGTGATTCAAAAATCCTTAGTAATTTTAGTTATCTATAAAATAATAAAAAAATTTAAAATCTATTCAAGGTTTAAAATCATTTTATGAGGGTGATTGTTGATATATGTCAAGAAATAGAAAAGTTACCTTAACAAAGTTTACTTAAAAGTGGGAATTTTAAAGGTACCATAAAACATATATCATGACAATAGTGAAAGTGATATGTTAATAGGTCTATATATTACGGAAATATTTACAAAAATTGAATATGTAAATGAGAATAATATTTCATAAAATGAATTAAAATGAAAAGAAATTTCACATGATAATTTATAAAGGGGGTACATAATATCCCTTATGTCTTGAGTAACATTATAGTAAAAACACATAAAAGAGACAAAGAATGAAATTAGACTTTAAATACTATGATTAGAAGATAATTCACAATAAGGTTTGAAAAAAAGGAAGCATATGAACCATATAAACCATATAAATGTAAATTAATGTATAAAGAAAAACATGCCTCAATGAATATAATTTAAGACAAAACCCTTATAGCATAAAGAATATTATGATAAACCCCCTTAAAATAAATAGAAGTAAAATATGAAGTTTCAATATAATTAATGGAGACAATAAATTATATTAAATATTAAATTGGCTGTATATCCACTATTTAAAATAAATTAGGTGCATAAAATAACTTGTGTCCGAAAGAAGGAAGTTTTGAGATGAAAACCTTACCTTGTTCCAGATTAATTATGTGTGTAACAACCCCGACCCTAGTAGCCCGAAGTTGGTGAATTATGTTATTACATTAGAATTTATCAAATATTCAAATCCCAATGGAATGATCACCTTAGTATTTTTGGAAAATAGATTACATAAATGATACCAATTTTAGATTGGGAATAGAAAATGAAACATAATAAACAACAAAATTAAATTTTCAACATCTTTGAAAACTATTTCAATGAATTCATCTTCATATCTTGGGGAAGGGAAAAAAAATAAGGATGAGGTAAAATACCCAGTTAGTATTTAGTTAAGTGAAATCTATCATGAAATAATAATAATTATTAAAATGGAAAGGTAAATAAATGATAACATAGTCCATTTAAAAAACATGACTGAATAGAAAAGGCAGAATCAATATGGTAGGGTAAATAAATCAAAACACCCATCATTTAATCAATAAACTGAGAATGAAATGCATCCATAAATTTTTATCATACTGAGAATCTTGTAGATAATAATGATAATTTAAATTAAGGAAATTCCTAATTATAGGACTTCATGTCTCATGAACATGAAAACATCCACCGTCATGATATATCCCCCAGATAGTTTAAAACTATATATAGAACCCTGTTTAGTTTATCCAAATGATTTGTCTCATGAGACCTGTTGATGCAGAGAGGGGATGTATAAAGTTTGGTCACCACCCATAAATATTTTTTAAATGTATTCCTCATATATAAAATAATAAATTTAATTATTAAAAAATGTTCTTTAATAACAAATATCTGTATTGAATAAATTATACAGATTTATCAATATTCCCCTAGGTAATAAAATAACTATTAAGGTAAAAACCATATGTAAAAATGGTATAAGGTTTAGTAAGTAATAATATCCATCACACAAGAATATTTTTATTTAATAAAAATATAATTTCCAATGAAAATTTATTACAACAAAGAGATTTTTTCAAGAAAAATTTAACAATCACAAAAGAAAGTGGGATTTCACAATAAATTTTATCACTTGGAAATTTTCAAATCGAAACCCCTTAGATGAAATAATAAAAATTTAAACTTAAAATACCCATTTTAATTATGTATTCAAGATAATACATGTCAAAGGGTTAGGTTATATTACATATAAAAGTGAATTGGTTCATAATAATAAATAAGTCTCAATGGAATTAAAATTCAGATGAAATCCCTTACCTTATGCTTACTTTTAGATGAACACTCTTTAAACTAATGTATAATTATTTTAATAATGTTATTGACTTAAAAAGACCCATATTAATATTTATAATATCATATATGATCCTTTTATAACATATTATCATTTGTTTGTTAATAATACTTCATTACATTCATTGTTTTATGTGTTAATTTTCTTGTTTTTTAAGTATGTATTTACTTATTATTTTTTTGTTCATCTTATATAGATCATGATTTAATAATATAAATAATTTAAACCATGATTTAAATATTATTTATATTCATTATATATATTTTAGACTAACCCATAAAATATGGTGATAGTAGATGAAATGCACCGTTCATGGAAACGGTATGCCATACGTGCTCTTGAACACTAATTCTATTTTAATATCATGTTGAAAGAAAAAAAAAGTAAATAATATATATATATATATATTATAATTACATTATCATTAATATGATATATATATCACATATTTTTATTAAATAAATCCTTAATACATTCCATGTAAATCAAGGATGAATCACGTAACACCCCAAGCTTCCATGGTATGCTTCTCTTTGAATAATACAGTAGCGTGTGTTGTATGCAACTTCGAGTTCTAACACACCACAACTAATCAAACTCGCCATTAGAAATAGTAATACCCACTTTTTTATTGTTTTTTAAATTTTATATTTTAAAATGGACTTCATTTTTGGATTCAGAATATCGAATTTAGCTTTGGGTTATTTTTTTGTATTTTTCTGAAAACGTTCAATTTTTGATGAATAGTGAAAACACTGAGTTATAGTTTAAAACCGAATTTTTATTTAAATAACTAATTATTTTATTTAAATTTATTTTAGGTAAAAATAGATACATAATACTTATATATGTTCAATGTAATTCATTGGAGTCATTTTGTAAAAATATTAGATATATAAAATTTTATTGAACTTTTCACCGTCTTTTACCCACCTCATAGAAGCATTTTCAAATTTACATAAAACATAATTTTACCACTTCTGTGAGTTGAATTTCAAAAATCTGAGAGACACGGTTGATATCATTAAGTATAATGTGGTTCAATAAGATGAAAATAATTTTTGGTGAATAGTAATTTTTTACTTTTATTTACCACGATTTAAAGTAAATAGGGTAATTAAGGGTAAAAATGATATTATTATTACCCAAAAACATGTCCTAATTTTATTTGATAAGTGTAATTTGACCAAAAAAAACCTTAGGAATAAAATATGATCCTTTAGGTCCACTTGGATTAGATTATGACATTTATTATTATTTAATTCAAAGAAGAGTTAAAAGAGTTAAAATCAAAGTTTAATAACTAAATCATTTTTAATATAGGGATATAAATAAGATAAATTAGACTATAAATATTTATTAGAAATATAAAAATATTTCCTACATAATGGTATTTGATTTATATTTTTTAGACAATAAATAATTAAATTTATTTATGACACAATGATGATGCAGTAATTACCATATTAATGAAAGATTAAAATAATTGATATTATAAATATCCAAATAAATGTATTTTGAGATTTTTTTATGAATTATAATAATTTTATAGGTTAACATAAAATTTTAGGGTTAGTTATGTGAATTTTATTTGAATTAATAATTCTTTTATAAATTTAGAAAAAACAAAATACCAAATAGTGTCAAAATTGACATAAAAGAGCTTTTAAAACAAATATTATATTATTAATTGATATTCTGTTCCTAAAAATCTAAGGTCCAGAAAAAAGACTTATATAATGATAGGTGTATCATTAATGAACCTCTTGGGATTCACTTGAAAGTTTATAGTAAGTTTATTAACCATATAATATAAAAATACAAAGAGACATGGTAAATGTCAAACTATTTAACTAAGAGTTAAATATAAAAGACAAAGTTAATATAGTGAGATAAACCTGTCTAAAACCTATTGGTTGAGTGGTTTTAGACTCATACTTACCTTATCCTTTAAATAATTTATTTTTTATCCATTATAAACCAAAAATGATTTTATTATAAAATAATATTTCTAGCTTTTCCTAAGGTGCCCCACACACCTCTTATAAAAGGGAACTCCCCCTTGTTTCTAATTCACACATTCAAAACCATTTGGATCAACTAACCCCTACCAAAATACCCTATTAACTATCATTCATTCATCCAAGAGGCCTTCATTTAGTCAGAAAGCCAACCTAAGTGGCCCTTTCGATCAAATAAAAAGGAAGAACCCGAAGAAGAGGTAAATATATCATCACATCTTTCAAGTTCTTTTCTTCTTCCACTTCCTCTTTATTTGTTGTTTCCATTCTAAAAAATAACTCAAGTATCTTATATATACTTGTATGTTATTACAAATATGGTACAACCATATTCATTATTCTTTCCATACTTTGAATGACATGTCACCATACGTGTGTACGTACGGCTTACCGTGTCCACATCGTGGTGTAATTGTTATTCAATAAATTATTATTTGGATGGGTATAATAATGATGTGAAATTGATGTAAATAATAAATATAAAATTATAATGATTCTTTATATATGATATACCATCCAATTATATATTATATCAAAAGAATGATATTGTTGCTCGTGCGTACGTACGTATTATCGTCTCAACGAACGCGATGAGATTCATTCCCCATCGTAATCCATTCAAGACTAATTTTCATTATATGATTAAAAATAATGTTTAAAGTCTTAATATCATTCTGAATATGAATAAGATACATCCTATCCATAACAAACATTACTTACGTAACAAAAAATATAAAGTAAAATGAATTAGTTAACACCTGAAACGACGATAACACTAAGATATTATTAACAAATCAATGTTAAAAGATTATATATGATATCATATTAATGTATATGATTCTTTTATAATTTAATAAAAATTATTTTACCATTAAAGATAAGGCTAACCTACCCTCAACCAAGTAAAAGTACCAGTTAAGGGTTAATTTCACAATATCTTCATTATCCGAGGTTGTTTATATGTAATTATCTACTTGGGCCTATTTATCATCCACATCCACGTTTCTTAAAAATTTATTTCAAAAAATTCTTACTATTTTATAGACGACATGTTAAAGTCATTTATACCCTTTTTTGACTTTTATAAGATGTTTATAATGGAATCTTTCCATTGTTTTCCAAATAAGGTACTTTATGACCTTTTCGACAAAATTAAGGTAAAAATGTTTTTTTAACTTATACGGTGGGTGCGGCTATTTTCCGCTGTTATAACATCATCAAAGCTTACCTTAAAAGCTTATAAGAATATTTTCAAAATAAATGTTTACTTTATAATTATGTGACTCTTAACTGATTTCTAAATAGAATGAGATATTTCTCTAAAAAGGTTTTGATTTCATCTATGTCAACATCCTTTGATGGATTTTAATCTTCTTTGAAGTTGATTTATTATGATACAAAACTTACATATTGTATTGAAGGATTTGTGATATGTTTGACTGTGGATGTGTTATTTTTATACCATTCATGGTTTATGGATAAAGTATTGACATTTATTATGCTAGTCTTAATATGAATGTTTATGTTATGTTTAAACCTTTTCATATGAGGAATGCATTGGAATTAATAAGTGACGGGTGGAGCCCGCTACAGATCCTCGATGCATCGGTAGGTCTCATGAGACAAACTAGTGTCTTGGCACAAGGCCGTGACAGATATTATTTGTAGTCTTGGCACAAGGCCTTGACTATGTGGTTATGAAAGTATGACATTATGCATTCCATCCTTATGAAAGTGCCTATTGATATTGCATGTGATTATTTGACTAGTAGAATATCCATGTGAGTAAGTAAATGGAATTTTTTTGATTTACATTTTCTATATTATGATGAAGTTTATGTTGGAAAGGATTTTGTCTTGGTTCTATATATTTCCTTAAATGTGTATGCTTATTTATGAAAGTTTCCACTATATTGTTATCCTTACTGAGTATCTGATCTCACCCCTTTCTATGTTTTATTTTTCCTATGATGCGAAGAAGTATATTATGACTGACTTGTAGGGATAGTCTATGGGATCTCAGTGTTTTCTATAGAAACAATGTTGTTGTAGTTTTCCATTTTATGATGTAATGTAACCCTTATGAATGTATCTAGTACTTCTGAGGCTACTAAAATAATCGGTCTTTCGAGACTTGATCTTTTGTCATCATGCCAATGTTGGGTAATAATGCACTAAATCTAGGTAACTTATGTCACGACCCATCCTCGGGGCCCATGCCATGACTACCCCAAGCCCACCTTCCATAGGCCAGGGGCTGACGACTAGCACCAAAGGCATAAATACCGATAACTGGGAAGACATTGCCTTTATAAAACATAAACACATCCAACCAGAGTACATGCAGAATTAATACACTAAGTATAAAAGAAATTTCTATAAAGTAAATGGGCCAGAATATAAACCCAACTAAAACGTACAGCTACAAATGAACTAAAGTACAACAGAAAAGACTAACAGCTGGTAGATAGAAGCATCTCCTGGGTCGTCCACCTCGGATCCTACCTGAAGGGTAGGTACATATAGCCTCCTCAAAGCTCTCTCCAGCCAACCTCCTCCGAGTACCATCTCGTCGTGAAGTCCACCTCCGGGTACTGACTCTTTGTGAGGTACACCTCTGGGTACCGTCCAGTCCTCGTACACTCGGTCTCTATCAGCGTCGTCTGTCATCTACATCCAACACAACGAGGTGTGGTTATAGCCCGTGAAGGGGTGAGTATAACGATACTAAGTAGGGACCCCAAGACCCTCAAGGTCTCACTAAATACAATAAGGATAACCACAAAGAAGGATCTCAAAAGATAACCCTTACATAGGTATAAGCCCATACTTATACCTAAGTTATCAAGTAACTCATGTCAATCATGAGGAAATGTAAAGGTTATGAAATCAACGGATAACCACTATTTAGGTATATTCCCATACATATACCTAAGTTATTAAGTGACCCATCTCAATCATGAGGTAAACACAAAGGTCATTGACTCAGCTCAAACGAGGATTTTCATTATCGAAACCACAACTGCTGGAGAACTCCTCCTCTGTGAAGTAAAGTAGCCTTATCATGACCCCGTGGTGCTACTCACTAACCTTAGACTGCTAATGTACTCCTCACATTGAGTACCGTGGGTCTGCTGCCAAATATCGGGCGCTCCGTCCGCAGTGGGTTTGCCACCAAATACCGGGCACTCCCCCTAATAGCCTACAGAGGTACTCCTCCTGTCGAGTACCGCGGGTCTGCTGCCAACTACCAGGAACTCCTTTCTCCATGGGTCTGCTGCCAAATACCAGGCGCTCCGTCCACTGGGCTAACCGAATCACTCCGACTCGAATCGATCAAACAGTCATCAAGTCTACAGCTACTAGGTCTCTATACTCCGTATACTCGTATCCAGGAGGATCCGCTCCATGATCCACTGGTCGATACTCCAAGTATCACAAAGTACCAAGAAGATGTATCTCAAAGTTCCGCCTTTCCAAAGGGGTCTCAACGCAATAAACGACGTGCCAATTGGATGCCCAGTCTGTGAGTTATAAGCCTTTTAGTCCCGGTGGCCCGGTTGGTTTCATGTACGAACCAACCTGGCCATATCTCAATAGTCTCCTGAACTCCCATGGGTATACTCAAAGGAACCATTTCTCAACGAGATTACCAACGTCGCTGACGGTTTGTCAAATAGACATCCGGTCTGAGAGTTATTGGCTTTTTCGTACCAGGGGGTCTGGTTGGTTTATAAGCTAAACCAACCCGACCGTACTCCAACTGCATCCGAACCTCGAGTGGAGTCTTCCAAAAGATCCGTCTTAACAAAAGGAAACCAACTTAATTAACGGCACGTCAATCGGACGTCCGGTCATTAAGTTATAAGCATTTCTACTCTGAGGGCCCGGTTGGATTCATGTTCGATCCAACCTGGTCGTACCAAAAAAGTCACCGGTTAACCAAACCGGTCACACCATTGCGATCCATACTAAAAAATAAACGAGATAGAATACCCATTGGTCCAAAATGGATAGCCGGTGAAAAAGTTACATTTCACTGCAACATGCGCGAACCGGGCCTCGTGGGGCCCGAACCCTGACCTCAACTTAAATATCCAAAATTGGTCTTGAAACATCTATCTTAATTCCAGGGTTGTAACGTCGCAGATGGTTCGTCATTCCAACACCGTATGAGAGAGATATGTCAGATACAAATCCCGTAATAATAATAATAATATTATTATTCGGTGTTTCGTGGACCCGAGCCATGAACCAGAATTTAGTATCCAACATTAGACTTGAATCGACCGTATTATTGACAGAATTACATCGCCACTGACGGTAAGCCAATCAGACGTTGCACGCATGAGTTATGGCAATTCAAAGATTTAATATTAATATTAAATCAATTATTTTTCGAGCGTTTTGGGTACCCGATCCAAAAACACAAAAAAAAAACATTCAATATTGGACTCGGAATGTCCGTCTCGGAATCTAGGTCGCACTGCCGCAGACGGTTCATGAAACCGAGGTCACACGAATAAGTTGCGGTCGAAAAAGTGTTTTATCAGCAAAAATAATAATATGATTATTATATGATTATTTTTAATTGATTTTACCTAAAAAAACACAATGTCATGCACCACCACCCTCTCTCTCCAATTGGTGTGCCTCCCTCCATTTCACGCATGGAAATCCCTAATTAAATGGTGTGCATCACATTCATTGGATTCTCTTTCTTTCTTTAAGTTTTAATTTATTTCCTTTAAACGTTTTCTCTCTCCAATATCCTTGTCCATTCACTGTTTCTTCTCCACAAAACCCTACCAGCCTGGCCTTCCTGCGGCTGCCTCTCACGCCGGATCTGCCGCCTCCGGCCTACCGCCATCCTGGCCTCCCGCCGTGCCGTCGCACCACCCCAGCTACCCGTGATGGCGCGCCTCAAACCAGCCACATCGCCTGGCCCCCCGTCCACTTGCCGCGCCACATCCCATTACCACGCACCTGACCCCATGCCTCCACACATCAAGAACAAGTTGGCGGTGGGTCCGGACTTGTTCATAGTCCGTACCCACCACGTTAGTAGTTCGAATAAACACCCAACAGAATATTATTCCATGCTCGAGGGAAAGAATCACATAAACTTAAATAAAAAAACCCCATACCTCGGTAATTAACATTTCACATCGTTGATTCGCGGAATGCAACATCATGGAAGATGGACATCTATTCCGTTGACGTCAGGGTGTGTCCGAAGTAGAAACACAGTTGGAGAAATCCCCCGCGTTCTTCACGGCGGAGTCGTTCTTCGTTGAAGGTTGGTGTTCTTCGTCAAAGAAGAACACTTACTTCTAAGTATTCTCAAGAGTTCCTCCACCAATATTACCAACCCCCAAAATAATAAAAAGGATCTCCATAATATAACATGCCATGTAATTTAAACCTTTGATGGAATATTAATTAGGGAGGCGATGGGTTTCCATAATAAAAGGAGTTGTCACATTAAATTGGAGAGATGTTAAATGGGGGTTAGAGAGAGGTAAGGAAGTTGAGAGGTTTGGGCTCGTGTGGGCCCCATATCTCATTTATCCACAGTTTGAAGAGTTTAACTTCCAAGATATAAAAATAAAATTGTTCAACAATTTTATTTATTTTAAACTAAATCCACAAATAATAAAATTTAACCCGCTTAAAACGTAACTACAGTAAAGGTCCCCTTAAGCAATTACTGGCGCTGCGAGTTCATCAGTGCCCTCAGATTTCAATTCTGAGCACCGGTTCAAAAGAAAGAAAAACTCGCTCGTTCGTTCACTGAACGTACCCGAGCTAAACTTTGGAAATTGATTCTGGGCACACTGGGCCTTGGATTTAGGTGCTGTCAAAAACTGCGTACTCGTAAAATTCCAAAGAAATTAAGAAAAAATTTCCCTTGAAATTTTCGGGACTTTACATTACTCCCACCTCAGAGATTTACGTCCCCATAAAGCTACAACACACACTAGGGAAAACAAAAGTGGTACTGAGCATGCATCTAAGATTTCCGCTCCCATGTGCTCTCCTGGAGGTTCCTGTGCTGCCAATAAATGCGCACTAGAGGAATCGACCATCCACGTAGAACCCGCTCCTGTCGACCCTCAACCTCTACTTGAACCTCTATGAATGTCGCCTCGTCATCGATGTCCAGCTCCCTATGGTCGATGATGTGTGAAGGGTCATTCACATATCTCCTCAGCTGAGATACGTGGATGACATCGTGCACCTGGTGCAACTGAGGTGGAAAGGTCAAGTGGTAAACCACCTAACCTACCCTACTAAGGACCTAGAAAGGTCTGTTGAAACTTGGAGATAACTTGCCGCTTCAGTCACATCTCTGTAGACCTCATCGAGGTGAGACCCATGGGAAAGATGTGGTCACCATCCTTGAACTTCAATGGTCTCTATATCCTATCATCATAGGATTTCTGCGTACTCTGTGTAGTCTTCATCCACTCCTGGATGATCTGTACCTTCTTCATCGTATCCTGAACCATCTCTGGTTCTACACGTGCTGACTCCATCAGCAATCACCATGAATATCTGAAACATGGCCAACTACTGTCTCGCCACCCCTAATAGCTAAATATTAGTCCTCTTTCTGAGCGCTTCCGCAACAATTCTCCCCTTACCAGGAGTATAGACTATCTCGAAGTCATAGTCCTAGAGGAACTGAAAACTGAAAACTCTTTCTGTCACGAAGGTAAGGCTAGCCGACTCAAGAGTGATTAGCCGCACCCTCCTAAGTATGAGTTTATCCTTATGCTACCTGGATTTTCCTTTTCACCAACCAAGGGAAAACCTCATCCCAACGTTGTAGATAAACCACAACCTTTTTTTATAATATCGTCAATTTGTGTATGAAATGTGGTTGCCCAGTCCATACTCAAACTAACGTCGTAAGACCTCGACGCTGCCACCAAGAGGTTCTAACCAAAACTCTCACCTCAAGGGTTAGATCACACCATCAGCTTCAGCGTGATTATCGAGTCTCCTCCCAAAGGTATCTCCAGACATGAGGATCAATTCAACATCTTAACCGGAAACTCTAGGTCTGGGAAAAGATTCATGGAAGAAAGGAATGATTGGTATCTATGTATATTGATAAGGCAGCTCACATACCATACCTCGAATCATTCCTAGAGCCCTTAGGACACACTCCTTGACCGCATGTAGTTACTCTCTTCCCCTGCCCTCCTGCTCCCTGAGCCTGGCAGAAACTACAAGGCGGGTGGTTTCTACATGTCAAAATGTTCACCACCCCATGATGCTCTCCTAGCTCTGCTTCCACATTTGTTACCCTGCAGATTCATCTGTACTCTTCACTTCCTCTTCTTGAAACATTTTACACGCCCAAGTCTCTGAGACTGGCACCAGTTTCCTGCTTTCTCACTGCTAACTTTAACTGGCTACATCCACTCAGCCAAATAATTATCAACCACAAAGGTTCTCTATAGAACCCTAGTATAAGTAGGAATTCATAGAGGAAGAAGTTCTGGCTCGGATGTCCTTTAGAGACACCTCACTCGGAAGTATGAGCCCTGAAGTACTGATCACATCGTATTCATCGAGTACTAGGAATGGTTTGGTACGCCCCGATGAATTATCAGCTACCAACATGTCGTCCTGCTGAAGCTGTATAAGCTCTAGAAAACTCTCTACCACCTCCTCAAGCCAGTCCTCAACCACCTGTGAGTCGAGCTCGCCTCAGTACTTGAGGGATATTTGGTTCTGAAACATAAGTAAGCCACTAAGCCTACAAGTATCATCTACCATTACCTCCGATAGTGTCTGCTGACCAACAGGTAGTGATATATCTGGAACACTACCCGATGGTACTATCTCAGGCATAGGTCCACGTGCCGAAGCCCCATAACTATACGGACCAACCTCATAGTCTCTCACTGGAAAACACAAGTAGCTAAGTCCACCATCTGCTCTACTAGTGTCTAAACTATGTGTAAAACTATATCATTCGCCTTCATCCAGTCCACTGCTGCCTGGGAATCAGTCCCGCCTCGTAACCTCAGAGGCCTCTACTACTAGAACTCGTGCAACATGCTCTGCTAGCGTGCACCGTACACTAGTACGGTTGGTGACATCTGCTTCCTAACGAGTGGTGGTACTACTGGTACACCACCTAAAGGCGCCAACATAGAAATAGGGCCCTGCATCGGAGTCTCGTCGCTCGGTGGGCCATCATCGAGTACTCTCTCGGAACTCCAACTGAATGTCTGCGTAGATACATCTTGAAAATATGTGACTTTGTCAAAGATTTATACATGGTGAGCTGACCTGATTTGAGCTGACTTTAAAACTTTTTTGAAACACACACGCAATCAGTGTTTTCATGCACTAAGTCAGAAATCAGTAGTTAGGGTCCTGGTGTATGGATTCTTCGGCCTCCGCACCAACACTGGACTCCCTGAACTAAAGACCACACTCAATACCATTAACACTATTGCTTCACAGAAAGGAATGATCAGAGTTCTGAGTTCTGTGGTAGAACTGACTCCTCTGATAGTAATTTGTCACGACCCTTCCTCGGGGCCCATGCTGTGACTACCCCAATCCCGCCTTCCATAGGCCAGGGGCTGGCGACTAGCACCAAAGGCGTAAATCCCGATAACTGGGAAGGCATTGCCTTTATAAAATATAAACACATCCAACTAGATTACAAGCAGAAGTAATACACTAATTACAAAAGAATGTGCTGAAAAGTAAATGGGCTAGAATACAAACCCAACTGAAAAGTACAGCTACAAATGAACAAAAGTACAACAAAAAAGACTAACAACTGGTAGATAGAAGAAGCTCCTGGGTCGTCCACCTCAGATCCTACCTGAAGGGTAGGTACAGATAGCATCCTCAAAGCTCTCTCTAGCCAACCTCCTCCGAGTACCATCTCATCGTGAAGTCCACCTCTGGGTACTGACTCGTCGTGAGGTCCACCTCCGGGTACCATCCAGTCCTCGTACACTCGGCCTTTGTCAGCGTTGTCTGTCATCTTCATCCAACACAACGAGGTGCAGACATAGCCCATGCAGGGGTGAGTATAAAGATACTCAGTAGGGACCCCAAGACCCTCAAGGTATCACTAAATCCAACAAGGATAACCACAAAGAAGGATCTCAACAGATAACCCTTACTTAGGTATAAGCCCATACTTATACCTAAGTTATCAAGTAACCCATCTCAATCATGAGGAAACACAAATGTTATGAAATCAACGGATAAAAACTATTTAGGTATATGCCCATACATATACCTAAGTTATTAAGTAACCCATCTCAATAATGAGGTAAACACAAAGGTCATTTAATCAGCTCAAACCAGGATTTTCATTATCGAAACCACAACTGCTGGAGAAATCCTCCTCTTTCAAGTATAGTAGCCCTATCACGACTCTGAGGTGCTACTCACAAACCTTAGACTGCTGATTTACTCCTACCGTCGAGTACCGCGGGTTTGCTTCCAAATATCGGGCGCTCCGTCCGCTGTGGGTCTGCCGCTAAATACTGGGCGTTCCCCCTAATAGCCTACAGAGGTACTCCTCCTGTTGAGTACTGCAGGTCTTCTGCCAACTACCAGGGGCTCCTTCTGCTGTGGGTCTTCCGCCAAATACCGGGCGCTCCATCCACTGGGCTAATCGAATCACTCCAACTCAAATCGGTCAAACAGTCATCAGGTCTACAGCTACTAGGTCTCCACACTCCGTATGATCATCTACAGGAGGGTCCGCTCCACGAGCCACTGTTTGATACTCCAAGTATCACAAATTCCCATGAAGATGTATCTCAATGGTCCGCCTCGTCAAAGGGGTCTCAACGCAACAAACGGTGCGTCAATCGGACGCCCGGTCTGTGAGTTATAAGCCTTTTAGTTCCGGGGGCCCGGTTGGTTTCGTGTACGAACCAACCCGGACATATCTTAAAAATATCCCAAACTCCCATGGGTATACTCAAAAGAACCATTTCTCAACGAGATTACCAATGTCGCTGACGGTTCGTCAAACAGACGTCCAGTCTGAGAGTTATTGGCTTTTCCGTACCATGGGCCTGGTTGGTTTATAAGCTAAACCAACCCGACCATACTCCAACTGCATCCGAACCTCGAGCGGAGTATGCCAAAAGACTGGTCGCAACAAAAGTAAACCAACTTAATTAACGGCACGTCAATCAGACGTCTGGTCATTAAGTTATAAGCGTTTCCTCTCTAAGGGCCTGATTGGATTCATGTTCAATCCAACCTGGTCATACCACAAAAGACACCGATTAACCAAACCAGTCACACCATTGCGATCCATACTGAAAAATACACAATATGGACTACCCATTGGTCCAAAACGGATAGCCGGTGAAAAATTTACATTTCACTGCAACACGCGCGAACCGGGCCTCATGGGGCCTGCGCCCCGACCTCAACATAAGTATCCAAAATTGGTCTTGAAACATCCATCTTAATTCTAGGGTCACAACGCCACAAACGGTTCATCATTCCGACACCGTATGAGAGATATATGTCATATAAAAATCCCGTAATAATAATAATAATATTATTATTCGGTGTTTCGTGGACGCGAGTCACGAACCAGAATTTAGTATCCAACATTAGACTTGAATCGACCATATTATTGATAGGATTTCATCGCCACTGACGACAAGCCAATCAGACGTCGCACGCATGAGTTATGGCGGGTCAAAGATTTAATATTAATATTAAATGAATTATTTTTCGAGCGTTTTGGGTACGTGATCCAAAAACCCGAAAAAAACATTCAATATTGGACTCGAAATGTCCGTCTCAGAATCTGGGTCGCACTACCACAGACGGTTCGTGAAACCGAGGTCGCACAAATAAGTTGCGGTCGAAAAAGTGTTTTATTAACAAAAATAATAATATGATTATTATATTATTATTTTTAATTGATTTTACCTCAAAAAAACACAATGTCATGCACCACCACCCTCTCTCTCCAATTGGTGCACCTCCCTCCATTTCACGCATGGAAATCCGTAATTAAATGGTGCGCATCACATTCATTGGATTCTCTTTCTTTCTTTAAGTTTTAATTTATTTCTTTTAAACATTTTCTCTCTCCAATCTTCTTCTCTATTCGCTATTTATTCTCCACCAAACCCTACAGCCTGGCCTTCATGCAGATGCCTCTCATGCTGGATCTGCCTCCTTTGGCCTACCACCATCCTGGCCTCCCATCGCACCGCCACACCGCCCCCAGCTACCCGCGCTGGTGCGCCTCAAACCAGCCTCATCGCCTGACCCCCCGTCCGCTCTCCGCGCCACCTCCCATTACCACGCACCTGACCCCATGCCGCCGCACATCAAGAACAAGTTGGCAGTGGGTACGGACTTGTTCGTAGTCCGTACCCACCACGTTAGTAGTTCTAATAAACACCCAAAAAAATATTCTTCCATGCTCTAGGGAAAGAATCATGTAAAATTAAATAAACAAAACCCCCTACCTCAGTAATTAATGTCACACATCATTGATTCGCGGAATGCGGCGTCACAGAAGATGGACGTCTATACCGTTGACATCAGGGTGTGTCCGAAGTAGAAACACCGTTGGAGAAATCCCCCGCGTTCTTCACGGCGGAGTCGTTCTTTGTTGAAGGTTGGTGTTCTTCGTCAAAGAAGAACACTTCCTTCTAAGTATTCTCAAGAGTTCCTCCACTAATATTTCCAACCCCAAAAATAATAAAAAGGCTCTCCATAATATAACATTCCATGTAATTCAAACCTTTGATGGAATATTAATTAGGGAGGTGGTGGGTTTCCATAATAAGTGGAGTTGTCACATTAAATTGGAGAGGTGTTAAAGGGGGGTTAGAGAGAGTTAATGAAGTTGAGAGTTTGGGGATCATGTGGGACCCACCTCTCATTTATCCACACTTTGATGATTTTAACTTCTAAGATATAAAAATAAAATTGTTCAACAATTT
Organism: Viscum album; assembly: GCA_963277665.1. Taxonomy (NCBI): domain Eukaryota; kingdom Viridiplantae; phylum Streptophyta; class Magnoliopsida; order Santalales; family Viscaceae; genus Viscum; species Viscum album. The sequence continues at coordinate 2,132,817,183 of OY728156.1, read as the reverse complement.
TATTTATTTTAAACTAAATCCCCAAATAATAAAATTCAACCCACTTAAAACACAACTGCAGTAAAGGTCCCCTAAAGCAATTACCGGCGCTACGAGTTCATCGGTGCCCTCAGATTTCAATTCCCAGCACCGGTTCAAAAGATAGAAAAACTCGCTCGTTCGTTCACTGAACATACCCAAGATAAACTTAGGAAATTGATTCCAGGCACACCGGGCCTCAGATTCAGGTACAGTCAGAAACTGCGTACTCGTAAAATTCTAAATAAATTAAGAAAAAATTTCCCTTGAAATTTCTGAGACTTTACAACTTGGGTCGGGGCGTTATAGTTGGTATCAGAGGAAGTTTAGTACAAACCTTGGAAACTAGATTTAGATAAACTCTGATTAGAGCACATAGAGCTAAGATAGAATTTGAGGATTAGTATAGAAGAACTTCCTAGAATTTTGGTAAAGTAGATATTTTTGTGAGTTTTCCAAGAAAATAAATCCCTTTCTAGATATGAGTTGGTAGAGGCGGCTCTGGAATAGATGTACATAGGGGTAAAACCCGAAAATACTTCTTTGAGCTAGACTCGAACAAGAACTGGTGCACGACAATAGGCCTTGCTACACTCTTGGTTACGACACTCCCGAGGGATATGCTTGGGATAATCCACATTTTCTTTACAAACCATTATGAGGGATTTATGAGTATATACATCCTCAAAGATTTTTTTTATGATTATGGATTATATCCATAAAATGTTCAATTTATGTAAAGTATGTTATAAGTTTGGAATTATGTATTGCGATTCATAAACTAATATAGTTTATGCCATTGTTTAGAAATGGAACCTAGTGAAAGGAATGTAAACTGTATCAATGGACGCACTCCATGTAGGGATTTCCATCCTTCTCAAGATAATTATAGTGGAGCTGGTGATGCAACCGGTGATGATCAGCTAATCACCATACTAGGACAACTCATTCAGGTTATGAATAATAAACTCACCCGTATGGAGCACCCTAATCCGCAGCATGGAGGATAAATGTTAGATCGCTTCATGAGGCAACAACCACCAACATTCAATGGGGGTAAAAATCCATTAGTAGATGAGCAATGGATATATTCCTTAGAGAAAATATTCCACGCCTTGGGGAGAAACGAAAGGGAAAAAGTTGTCATGGCAGTTTACCGCCTCACTGGAGATACTGATCAATGGTGGTCATTGATTCAAAACACAAAGGAAGATGATGAAGTATCAAATATGGAATGGAGGGAGTTTAAAGATATTTTTTTAGAAAACTACTTTCCTCATGACCATTGAGCGGATATGGAAAGGCAATTTCTGAGTCTGAGGTAAAAGGAGGATGGGAATGTCACAAATTATGAAGCTAACTTTACAAGGTTAGCAAGTCATGCTATAGATTATATACGTAACCCAAGAAGTAATATTGGTCATTTATTTGATGAGTTAAAACCATTTCTCCATTGATCATTAGTCTCACAATCTTTCTTGTCATACAAATATATTGTCTCATGTGCTATCAAGTCAGAAAAATAATTCTCTAAGTATTACTACTTTAAAGCAAAGAAAGAGAAGAATATATCTGCTGAACACTCTGGAAATATAAATAAGGGGAAGAAGAGAAAAGTTGAATATCCATCCTGTAGTAAATGTGGGAAGAAACACCCCGGTACTTTCTTGAAGTTAATGGGTGTCTGTTACAAGTGTGGTGAAAAAGGCCACCAATCTCGTTATTGCAAGGGGAAGAAAGAGGCTGTCGATGTTTAATGATACAATTGTAGAGAAAGTTGACATTATGTAAGTGAATTTCCTAAGAGTCAGGGGAACTTACCTCAGAAAAGGCCAAGGGATCAAGTCCAAGCTTATTCTATCACTACTGTTGAGGTTGAAGATCCAAAAGACGTAGTGGCAGGTAATTTAATGGTTTCCTCAAGTTTATCTAATGATTTATTTGATTTTGGATCATCGCATTATTTCATATCTTTGCAGTTTGCTAGGAAAATTAGATATTTCCAATTTGATTTAACAAAGGAGTTGTCAGTCAAAAATCCTAAGGGAAGTGTCATTGCAACAAAGTTTTGTGAATCAGTTCCCATGAGGGCATATAAATGTTCTTTATCTGCTAATCTCGTCATCATACCCATGATTGAATTTGATAGAATCCTCGGTATGGATTGGCTATCGGACAATGATGCAAAAATTTATTGTAATAAGGAGGTTACTATTTTTGATGACGATGATAAATAACACCTTATCTTTAGAGAAGAATCTTCACCACCTAATTCTTATCTAGATCCACCCCCAGTAGCTTAACTAAATTCAATTATTGGGGAGGATGAGGATGAAATAACTGTGGGTGAGGAAAGGAATGTTCAAATAGAGTATATACCTATAGTGAAAGAATATGTTGATGTGTTTCCAGAAGATTTACCTGGACATCCTCCAGAATGAGAAATTGAGTTTTCCATTGATTTAATTCCTCGATCAAGGCCCATATCTAAGACCCCTTCTAGAATGGCCAATGTGGAATTAGTGGAACTAAAGAAACAACTAGAGGAATTGTGTAATAAGGGATTTATTCGCCCTAGTGTTTCCTCATGGAGAGCCCCTGTCCTTTTTGTTAAGAAGAAAGATGGATCTATGAGGTTGTGCATTGAATATAGGGAGATCAATGCTATAACAATAAAGAACAAGTATCCCCTACCTCTAATTGATGATTTATTTGACCAACTTCATGGAGCTCAATAATTTTCAAAGATTGAACTTCGATCTAGATATCATCAGTTGTGTGTGAAGAAGGATGAAATTCCAAAAACAACATTTCAAACCAGGTATAGGCATTACGAGTTTACAATAATGCCTTTTGGATTGACTAATGCACCCTCTGTCTTCATGGATCTAATGAATAGAGTTTTCAATGAATATATTGTTGACTTTGTAGTGGTATTTATTGATGATATCTTGGTATACTCCAAAAGATATGAAGATCCTGAAAATCACTTGCACATTATCCTGAAGACTCTTATAAGACACGAATTATATGACAAGTTTAGAAAGTGTGAATTCTGGCTTCAGGAGATTTCTTTTCATGGACATATTGTCTCTAAGGATGGAATCTCTATTGATCCTTCTAAGACAAGAGAAATCCAAGAATGTCCAGCACCGATGAGTATAACTAGGGTACACAATTTTATTGGTTTAGAAGGTTATTATCGACGTTTCATCCATAATTTTTCCTAGTTGGCTAACCCATTAATAAAGCTCACACGAAAAGGGGTTAATTTTTTTGGGCAGAAGAGTGTGAAGAATGTTTTGAATAATTGAAGAGAATATTAGTTAATGGTTCTATGTTGACTCTACCATCGTGGAATGATGGGTTTGTTATTTATAGTGATGATTCAAAGAAAGGACTTGGTTGTGTCCTTATGCAGAATGATAAGGTTATTGCCTATGCATCATGACAACTAAAAATTCATGAGCAAAACTATCCTACTCATGATCTTGAGTTAGAAGCTGTAATCCTTACTTTGAATATTTGGAAACACTATCTCTATAGACAAAAATATGAGATATATACTAATCATAAGAGTTTGAAGTATATTTTCTCATAGAAATAACTCAACATGAGGCAAAGGAGATGACTTGAACTACTCAAGGATTATGATTTCACCATACACTACCACCCAGAGAAGGAAAATAAGGTGGAAGATGCTTTGAGTAGAAAGGATCATGGAGTTTTGAATAAGATGAGAGTTGAAAAGGATCCTATATACATGGATCTAGTAAAGATGGATATGGGAATCACCATGGAAGGTGAAACATCAATACTTTTTAAAATGGTTTCCAAACCATCTTTACTATAAAGGATAAAGAGTTCTTAGACTAATGATGAAGAGTTTCAAAAGAAGATTAAAGCTGTGAATGATGGGAGATTGAGTGAATTTGTGTATGAAGATGGAATTTTGTAATTTGGGAAGAGAATTTTTGTTCCTGATATACCTGATCTAAAAAGGGAATTTTTGGATGATGCTCATAGTTCCATTTTTTTCTATACACCCTGGTAGCACCATGATGTATAGAGATTTGAAGGAACATTTTTGGTGGGACAACATGAAGAGGGAGATTGATGATTTTGTGCCAAGATGTATGGTTTTTCAAAAAGTGAATGCTGGAAGGAAACAGCCTGGAGGAGTCATGAAACCTCTTCCCATACTTGAGTGGAAATGGGATAATATTACGATGGACTTTGTCATGGTACTACAAAAGACTCCTAGAAGGAACAATGCAATATCTGTCATTGTTGATCGTATTACCAAGTCAGCACATTTTATTACTATAAGGGAAGATTTTCCACTTGAACGTTTATCAAGACTATATATTAATGAAGTTTTAAGAATTCATGGAGTACCACTATTGATTGTTTCTAATTGTGATCCCTGTTTTACATCAAGATTCTGGAAAAGTCTTAAGAAAGACCTTGATACTGAACTTCATTTGAGCACTGCCTACCACCCCCAAACTGATGGACAATCAGAACAGACTATTCAAAACTTAGAAGACATGTTGAGATCATGATCACTTGAATTTAAAGTTATGTGGGATCAATATTTACCTCTGGTAAAATTTTCCTATAACAATAGCTTTTATTCAAGTATTTAGATGGCACCATATAAAGCATTATATGAAAAGAGATGTCGCACCCCAACCTATTGGGATGATATTGGAGAAAGAAAACTCGTAGGCCCAAAACTTGTGGAGGAAACGATGGAAAAGGTGAAGGTAATCCAAACCCACATCAAAGAAGCTCAAAGTAGGCATAAGATCTATGCCGACAACTGAAGGAAGGATCTAGAATTTTAGGTAGGAGATCATGTTTTCTTGAAGGTATCTCCATGGAAGGGTGTTATACATTTTGGTAAGAAGGGAAAATTGAGTCCCAGGTACATCATACATTTCAAAATTGTAGAACGAATTGGGGATGTAGCTTACCATTTGGAAATTCCACCAAGTCTCCCCAAAGTTCACGATGTATTCCACGTATCACTATTGAGAAAATACATGCCTGACCCAATGCATGTACTCGCCTATGAGGAATTAGAACTGGAACCCGATCTGTCTTATTGTGAAGAGCCTATCAAGGTTCTTGATACAAGAGAACAAGTGTTGAGAAACTGGACGACTTGTTTGGTAAAAGTTCTATGGAGAAACCATAAGATGCAAGAGGCAACATGGGAACCCAAGGAACTTATGATGAAGAACCACCATACTCTTTTTATGTAGTAATATTATATAAATTTAGAGGACAAAATTATTTGAAGGAGGGGAGAATGTAACACCCCAATCTTCCAAGATACACGTCTCTTTGAATAATACAGTAGCGCGTGTTGTATGCAACTTCGAGTTCTAACACACCACAACCAATCAAACTAGCCATTATGAATAGTAATACCCACTTTTTGAAATTTTATAAATTTTATCTTTCAAAATGGACTTCATTTTTGGATTCGGAATATCGAAATTAGCTTAGGGTGAATTTTTGGTATTTTTCTGAAAACTTTCAATTTTTGATGAATAGTGAAAAACACCGAGTTATAGTTTAAAACCAAATTTTTATTTAAATAATTAATTATTTTATTTAAATTTATTTTAGGTCAAAATAGATACATAATACCTATATATTTTCAATGTAATTCATTGGAGTCATTTTGTAATAATATTATATATATAAACTTTTATTGAACTTTTCACCGTCTTTTACCCACCTCCTAAGAGCATTTGCTAATTTACACAAAACTTAATTTTACCGCTTCTGTGAGTTGAATTTCAAAAATCTAAGAAACATGATTGATATTATTACATAAAATGTGGTTCAATAAGATGAAAATAATTTTTTGTAAATAGTAACTTTTTACTTTTATTTACCACGGTTAAAAGTAAATAGGGTAATTAAGGGTAAAAATGATATTATTATTGCACTAACAAATGTCCTAGTACTATTGGATAAGTTTAATTCGACCAAAAACAACCTTAGGAATAAAATATGATCCTTTAGGTCAACATGTATTAGATTATGACATTTATTATTATTTAATTCAAAGAAGAGTTAAAAGAGTTAAAATCAAAGTTTAATAACTAAAACATTTTTAATATGGGGTTATACATAAGATAAATTAGACTATAAATATTAATTAGAAAAATAATAATATTTAATATATAATGGTATTTTATTTATAATTTTTAGACATTAAAAATTTAAATTTATTTATGACACAATGATGATGCAGTAATTACCGTATTAATGAAGGATTAAAGTAATTGATATTATAAATATCCAAATAAATGTAATTTGAGACTTTTTATGAATTAAAATAATTTTATAGGTTAACATTACAAGTTAGGGTTGGTTAGATGAATTTTTTTCGAAGTAATAATTCTATTATAAATTTACAAAAAACAAAATACCAAATAGTGTCAAAATTGACATAAAAGAGTTTTCAAAACAAATATTATATTATTAATTGATATTCTATTCCTAAACATATAAGGTTCGGACAAAATACTTATATAATGATATTTGTATCATTAATTAATCACTTGAGATTCTCTTGTAAGTTTATAGTAAGTTTATTAACCATATAATATAAAAATACAAAGAGACATGGTAAATGCCAAACTATTTAATTAAGATTTAAATCTAAAAGATAAAGTTAATATAGTGACCCAAACATGTCTAAAACCTATTGGTTGAGAGGTTTTAGACCCATACCCACCTTATACTTTAAATAAATAATTTTTGATCCAATATAAACTGAAAATGATTTTATAATAAAATAATATTTCTAGCATTTCCTAAGGTGCCCCTCACCCCTCTTATAAAAGGGCACTCCCCCTTTTCTCTAATTCACACCTTCAAAGCCATTTGGATCGGCCAAACCCTACCCAAATACCCTCTCAACTATCCTCCATTCATCCTAGATGCCTTAATTTAGTCAGTAATCCAACCTAAATATCCCTTTTGATCAAATCAAAAGGAAGAACCCGAAGAAGAGGTAAATATTTCATCACCTCTTTCAGGTTCTTTTCTTCTTCCACTTCCTATTTCTTTGTTGTTTACATTATAAATTAATAACTCCAGTATCTTATATATACTGTTATATTATTATAAATATGGTACATTCATATTCATTATTCTATCCATCTTTTTAATGACATGTCACAATACGTGCGTACATACGACTTACCGTCTCCATGTCGTGGTGTAATTGTTATTCAATAAATTATTATTTGGATGAGTATAATAATGATGTGTAATTGATGTAAATAATAAATATAACAAGATAATGATTCTGTATATATTATATACCATCCAATTATATATTATATCAAAAGAATTATATTGTCTCTCGTGCGTACGTATGGATTACCGTTTCCACGAACGCGATGAGATTCATTCCCCATTGTAATACATTAAAGAATAATTTTCATTAGATGATTAAAAATAATGTTTAAAGAATTAATATAATTATTAATATGAATAAGATACATCCTATCCATAACAAACATTACTTACATAACAAAGTATATAAAGGAAAATGAATCAGTTAACACCTGAAACGACGATAACACTAAGATATTATTAACAAAGCAATGTTAAAAGATCATATATGATATCATATTAATGTATATGATTCTTGTATAATTTAATAAAAATTATTTCACCATTATATAGGAGTCTAACCTACCCTAGACCAAGGAAAAGTATAAGGTAAGGGTTAATTTTACAATCTCTTCATTATCCGAGGTTGTTTATATGTAATTATTTACTTGGACCTCTTTATCATACACATCCATTTTTCTTAAAAATGTATTTCAAAAAATTATTACTATTTTATAGACTATGGGTTAAAGTCATTTATTACCCTTGTTTTACTTTTATAATATGTTTATAAAGAAAATCATTCTGTCATTTTCCAAATAAGGTACTTTATAACCTTTTTGACAAAATTAAGGTAAAAATGTTTTTTAACTTATACGGTGGGTGCGGCTATTTTCTGCTGTTATAACATCGTCGAAGCTTCCCTTACAATCTTATAAGAATATTTTCAAAATAAATGTTTTATTTATAATTATGTGACTCTAAAATGATTTCAATATATAATGAGATATTTCTCTAAAAAGGTTTTTATTTCATCAATGTCAACATCCTTTGATGGATTTTAACCTTATTTGAAGTTAATTTATTATGATACAAAACTTCCTTATTGTATTGAAGGTTTTGTGATATGTTTTACTATGGATGTGTTATTTTTATACCATTCATGGTTTATGGATAAAGTATTGATATTTCATATGCTAGTTTTAATACGAATATTTATGTTATGTTTAAACCTTTTTATATGAGGAATGCATTGGACTTAGTAAGTGATGGGTGGAGCCCAATATAGCTCCTCGATGCATCAGTTGGTCTCATGAGACAAACTACTGTCTTGGCACAAGGCCTTGAAAAAATCTTATTTGTAGTCTTGGCACAAGGCCTTGACTATGTGGTTGTGAAAGTCTGGCAATATGCATTCCACCATTATGAAAGTGGATATTGATATTTCATGTAATTATTCGACTAGTAGAATATACATGTGAGTAAGTAAATGGAATTTTTTTATTTATATTTTCCATATTATGATGAAGTTTATGTTGAAAAGGAGTTTGTTTTAGTTCTATACATTTCCATAAATGTTTATGCTTATTTATGAAAGTTTCCACTATATTATTATCCTTACTGAGCATCTAAGCTCACCCCTTTCTATGTTTTATTTTTCCCCGGATTCAAAGAAGTATATTATGACTGACCTTCAGGGATAGTCTATGGGATCTCAGTGTTTTATATGGAAACATTATTGTTGTAGTTTTCTATTTTATAATGTAATGTAAACCTTATGAATGTATCTAGTACTTCCAAGGCTACTAAACTAATAGGTCTTTTGAGAATTGATATTTTGGGATCATTTCAATGTTATATAATAATACACCGACTCTGGGTAACTAGGGTTGGGGCGTTACCAATCACATTGCCTCATAAGGCAGTAGTCCACTATACACATGAACGGCGTTATTGTATTCCAAAAAATGGAATGCATTAAGGTATGTATTATATAATAATCACATAAAAATAAAAATATCATAAATATCACATATAATATGAAAATATTATTTCCATTTTTATTCCAAACCTTAATAGTTGGTAATGGAAAAATGAACGACATCATTTCGTGAGGTAGTAGCTTTCCACACACAAAAATGATGATTTCATAGCCCATTTGATAGAAGTGTGTGATGTTTTAGTTAATAAACTTTTCATAAAAAAATCTCATTATATGGATTTTTTTTTTATATTTTAATCATGGTATAATAGTAATTGAAGGGTGTGGAGAAGAAAATAGAATAAAAATGCTTTTAGAAGAACATTACCTCTTCTTTGGGTAATCTCCATAGATTTTCACTAATGTATTTTTATGTTGGATTTATGAAAAATATATAGATTATAATATTATGTCATGGAATTTTTGGATTTAATTGTGTATATATTTTCCAAATAAATGTGGTTTGAGAGGTGTGTAGAAGGGGGATAGGGGTAGTCCTTTTATGAGTGGTGTTAGTGGAAAACATGTAAAGTTTTTATTGAGGGAATTCCATCCACATTTTTTCCAAGTAAAGTGTATCCAAAAATTCAATAAACAAGATATTAGATGGTATAAGTTATATAAATTTCCATAAAATGGAATTTTGATATGTTTATATTTCATTTTTCATCTAAATATTGAAGTTTAGTCCCTTGGTAAACTCGTTTTTCTCTTAATCATTATAATTAATCTTAACTTCTTTCATTAATATTTTTTTTCCAAAAATTATGTTCACTTTATTAGTAATTATAAATTATTATGATTCAAAATATAAAATCCATTTTTCAAAATTAAAATCACATATGTGGAAGAATTTAATTTAAAATCAATCCCGCAGATGGGATGAGAAAGCATGTTATTAATTGAAAAGGTTGAAAGTTTTACTATGTTTTTATATCAAAATTATACATAAAAATGATAAAAATGAACTTAATTGGATTAATATAATTATAATTTATCCATTTTTACTTAAAAAACAATTAAAAATATAAATTATTATTATAAATTATTTAGATGAAAACGAGTGTTTGATTAAGATTAAGTATTTTTGCCTATTCATCAAAAAACGAAAATTATATGATAAATACAACCATTAAAAATGATAATTTTTACATTATTCTTTCAAAAATTATGTTTACTATTTAAAATAAAAATTTTAAACATTTCAACCTTTATTTTTAAAACAAGTTTTTCATGAAGAGATCACAATACTGCCTCTTATGAAATACAGTTCTTTATACACAAAATTGGATATATTTTTATCTTATTCATATAAAATATATTGAATGAATGTAAAAAAATTTATTGAATATATAATATATAATTTTCATTAATCTAATTCATTGATAGTAATTAATTTAATTTTTTAATATAAAACTTCTTTGTCATATAAAAACATTTTCTTTATATTCTATTTTTTTATATTAATTTATAATTAATTGGTCACTACTGAATTTAAACATATATTTTCATATTTCAATTAATCATATTTATAACCATAAATTTAACATATATGAGTTAATTTTCATCTAAATATTAATTTTTTTATTAATACTCAGTCTTTCATGCAAGACAAGCTATATAAAAAATTCATTTTTGTGTGTAATGCAAGCTAACTCAGTATTTCATGCACTGAAATATATCAATTAAGTTAAAAATATTCTAAACAGAATATTTTTTAATGTATTTGGGTGTTAAAGTATTCCCTATTACAAAAATTGTTTCCTAAATTTTTTGGGATATTACCTTCTAAATAGATGAGGTCAGTTCTTCTTCATAATATCCTTTGGTTCCCATGTTTCTTCCTACATTTTGTGATTCCTCGAGTATAACTTTACTGGATGATTATTCATATTCCTCAATACTTGAAATATTGTATCAATAACATGGATGGGTTCTTAATGGTAATATATATCTGGTTCCAACTCTATTTCTTCAAATTTGAGCACATGTTTCAACTTTGGAATATACTTTCTTAACAAAGCTATGTGAAACACATCATGTGCTTTTGAGAGATTTTGAGGAATTTCTAGATAATAAGAGACAACTATATTTTTCTATAATTTTAAAGGTTCGGATGTACTTGTGTCTTATGTTCTATTTCTTACCAAATCTTACAAAAAACATCCATGTATATACATTTAATAAAATAAGATCTCTTGATTGCAATTCCAATTTTTTTCCTTCGATTATTGGTATAAATCGTTTTCCTACCTTGAGATGATTTAATGTGAGCCTTAATCTCTTTTACCTTTGTTATTATTTTATTAAAAGTTTCTGGTACTATAAGCTTTCCCTCAATAACTTCATCTTAACACATTAGAGTAAGCCATCTCTTTTCATATAATGCTTCATTCCATGCCATTTTTATACTTGAATTGCAACTATTGTAATAAGAAAAATCTTCCATTGGTAAATAATGATCCCACATACCATGAATATTGAGTTATAATGAACATAACATGTCTTAAATTTTTTTAATAGTCTTATAGAACATTCCATTGGTTTGATGATGGTAGGTAGTGCGAAAATGAAGCTCATTATCAAGAGACTTTTGAAGACTCTTCTAGAATTTTCATGTAAAATGGGGATCTCAATAAGAAACAATTGATAATATATATATATATATATATTGCATGAAGTCTTACAGTTTTTTTATTGTAGATTATTTTGAGGAACTCAATATGTAGATATTCTTTTATAACAAAGAAATATGCATATTTAGTTAGGCATTCTACGATTACCTATATTATATCATTCTTTATGGGAGTCATTGATAGTCTCATGAAAAATTACATAGTAATTGAAAAAATTTAGATATATAAATAGGGATATGTTGCATGACACATCTAGGATTCTACGTCATAGCTTTTACTTATTGAAAAAAATATCCGAACACATAATTAACAATTTCCAACTTCATGTTATCCCAAAAAAATGTTACTTCAAACCCCTATAAATCATTGTGCTAATATGGTGTATAAAGAAATTTGATCTATGATCATCATCCAAAAATTAAATTTTTATCTCAATTTTAGATGAAACAAGTAATCTATTCCCAAATTGAAAAACATCATTTTCACAAATGAAGTATACTAATTTCCCATCATTCACACCTTATAATTTCTTATGAAAGTTCTCATAATCTGATTGAGAATTATTTATCCTCTATAATAAATATGGTTTTGTAATCATTTGAAAAATTATTGATTCCTCCCCTTCCTATGAAATTCCCATATCCATCTTTACTAAATCCATGAACATTTGACTCCTCTCAATCCTTATTTTGGTTAGAATTCTACGATCTTTCCTAATCAATACATCTATAAACTTATTTTCTTTACCTATGTTGTAGTGTACTAAGGAATCAAAATCTATGAGTAGCTCAAGCCATCTCCTGTTTATCATATTGATATATTTCTATGAAAATATTTATTTCATTATTTTTTGATCAGTTTATATATCACGTATTTATCAATAAATATAATGTCTATATATCATCAGAGAGAATATTACAGATACCAAATCAAGATAATGGGTTGAATAGTTCGGTTTGTGAGTCTGAAATTTCCTTAAAGAATATGAATTAAATTTATAATTTTTTATTAGGACACAAAAAATTCTATTTTTTATGGGTCACTATATATCTCAAACCCATCACTTCCAAATTGTAGAACAGAAAATAGAGTATTGACCAATCACATCTTCAGTTCATCAAAACATTCTTCACATTCCTTTTCCCAAATGATGAAAACCCTTTTTCTTATAATCTTGTTTAATTGTTATCCAATTGGGAAAAATTATAAAATAATCACCGATAGTGACCTACCAAACTAAATAAATAACCTACGTCAGTTATGTTCATTCTTATAGGCCATTATATAACTACCTTTTTTGATAGGATCAAATGAGATTCTATTTTTATAGATACTATAGAAAAGAAAAGAAACATCCTAAACATAGAAATAATACTTACTAAATTTCACATATAACTCTTTCCTTAAAAGAGTGTCAAGAATGATCTGAAAGTGATTCTCATGGTCTTAATTTCTTTTATAATACACTACAATATCATCAATTAATACCAATTTTTTTAAAGATATTAATTTAATAATTTTTTCATTAGATCCATTAATATAGAGGGTTCATTAGTTGATTCAAATTTAATTAATGTAAAATTGTAAAGTTTACACCTCATTTGAAAATTTTTCTTCAAAATGCATTCCTTTATTAGTTTCAATCAGTGATACACAAAATGATGTTCAGTATGTGAAAAATATTAGGCTCCATAAATTTGATCAAATAAGTAATCAAATCAGGGTAGAAGATAATTTTTCTTTATCATAATATTATATATTTACCTATAATGAATGTAAAACCTCATGGATCCATATTTCTTATTAATAAAGAGAACCCGAGATCCCCATGGAGAAACACTAGGGAGTATAGATCCCTTATAACCCAAATACTCTAGTTGTTTCTTCATATAAACTAATTCTATAGTGGTCATTCTATTTGTATTTGTGGATATTGGTCTTTCATCATGGATTAAATTAATAAAAAAAATCAAATTCATGCTCTAGGTGTTGTCCATGTGATTAATCAGGAAATACATCAATGTATTTATATGCAGTAGTTCCATCCTCGATTTCAAGAATACCTTCCACATTTCTACATGTAGGTTTCTCAACTTTACTGAGAATATCATTTAGTATAGATACTAAGGTGGATCTAGATATGAATTTGATGGTGAAATATCTTCTCTAATGATATAGAATTCTATATATTTCTAATAAATCATAATTTCCATATTCTTGTAATTAATTTTATAATCACATTTTGAAATATATCCCATATATAGGATTACATCAAAGTTATCCACATGAATGATGATAAATTTAGTTAATAAATCATGTTTTTGTGTCATATTGGTGAAATCAAGATATATATTTGTTGCAATGATACATCCATTATGAGTTTTGAATGAAAAATCCCTTATTAAATCAAAATGAAAATGTCTAATTTTCTTATAAAACATGGTTGATATAAAAGTATGCGATGATATAGAATAAAATAATGCATTTTATAAATTTGAATATAGGATTAATGTACTTATCTCCACATCATTGGGTACTTCTACTTCATCTCTAGTGATTTCATAATATTGGTCATATACCCTTGGCCTCTTCTATGGTATATTCCATTGATGCTGGGGGAATTCATTTTTATAGTGCCCAATATACCTATAGTTGAAACTATGAATAAAATATTTTTCCTTCTTCTCGTTGAATTAACTTTCTTAGTGGACTGTACCTCTATACTTATAACAAACTTTTTATCCCTTAAAATATTTTCTAGGGTTCTTATTTAAATAGTTTTTATAAGGTGGAAACGATTTCCTTTTCTTATTATTCATTGATGAATTCCCTTTTTCATGGTCCTTTTATGGCCTCTTATTCTCTAGGTTTCCCTTAAATATGTAAGATTTATAAAATCCCTTATCTTTTTTATAGAACATAAAAAAATTTAATCATATTATGAAAAAGTATGGGAGACTATATCCCTTTAGTTTTTTGGATTAATACCTTCAAAAAATTTGTCAATATTACACTCCATGTTGCATACGTAATCCGTAGAATACCTAGATATCCTTGTAATGATAGCTTCATAACTAGATACACTTTATTATTCATTTTGTTTCAAGATAAGTTACTTTATCTTCATATCAATTTATTTTGCATGAGAGAAGTCTTTACGAAGAATGTCACATTAAAATATTTCCATTACATGAGTTATATTTCTTATTCCTCCCTAGTATGTCAGATCAATGAACACCATTGATATGCATATCCTTTGAGATAATAGACTTTTAGTGTAACATTTTCCTTTTCATCCCACCCCATGTCTATAAATATATTCTTGAGAGACTTAATAAATTTCTTATGTATAATTTGATTAGCAGTCCCTATAAATTATGGGGCTTCTATCACATAATGCGATCCATTATAGGAGAATCTAATTATGAAATATGTTTCTCCATATGGGTAAGGATATTTTTTATAACCTAATTAAGATTCCATAATTAACTATAATTTTATACCTTATGATACCAATATTATTGGTTCCCTCAACTAGAAAATCTCTACATTTTACATGAGTATTTATATCATTCTTACTTCTAGGATCCATTTATAAACATTTTCATATAAAAGATGAGATCAGAATTTTATGAATTTTAAATCATAATTTATAGTTCCAAATATGGTGTAACACATAAAAAAAATTACAAATTTAAGAATTTTTAATCTTAGAATCATGAAATTTGATTTATTCGGGGATATATTAAATTTCAAATCATTTATAATGGTTTTTAAAGAAAATGTTAATTATATTAATCATACAACCTGGGAGTGTCAAACTAGGTGAACATTAATTCATATTGTTGTGTACCTGGATACATTCAATTCAAGAATGTTACACCCTTTTCAGAGTTATCACCTCTATATACAACTATACCAAAACTAAGTCCACTTTTATTATCCAGATAGGTATGTATTTATAAGAAGAACCACAAAATATATACCTTACTAAAACATTAGAGTGTTATTCTATATGTATCCTCAAAGACTATATTATGGATTTATTACCTACTCAATGTTTTCTTAAATCAAGTTTGTATGGTTTCTACTAAACTTTCACTGATACTAATTGTAATGACCCAAACTCTAGTATCCCAGATCCAATGCAATACATTATTACATTAGAATAGATAAAATATTAATATACCAAATAACCTATCAGTTTAGTAGTTTTGGAAGAAATATTACAATCATGATACCCATTTTTCACTATGAATAGAAAAATAAACAAAATGTATTACAAAATAAAGTGCTCATAATCCTCTAAAACTCATTCCAAGAATTCATATTCATAGATTTTGGGAAAGTAAAAAAATAAGGTTGAGCTCAAATTCTTGGTAAGGGTTAAGTATAGTTGACGATATCATGAAATAATAAAAATAACTAACATGGAAAGGTATATAAAAAGAAACACATTCCATTTAAATAACATGACCACTTGAATATATAAGGTTGAATCAATATTTCATGGTAAATAACTAAAAACACATTCCATTTAATCAATAAATTGAGAATGAAATGAATACACACATCTTTTTCATAGTGAAAATATTATGGATAATGATTATAATAGAAATGAAGGAAATTATTAATTATATAAATTCATGTATCAATAACATGAAAACCACTATTGTCAATGTCTATCCTCCAGACAGGTTTAAACTATAGGTAGAAACACATTTAATTTAGAAAACTGGTTTGTCTCATGAGGCTTGTTAATGAATCGAGGGTCTATATAATGTTTGGACCCCACCCATCACTACATATCCAAATAATTATAAATATACTGATTAATCTATTTAATTAATCAACTGTGTTCCTTATCATCAAATATTTGTATTGAGTAGAAGATAAAGATTTATCATTATTTCTACAACTAATCAAATAACTATTAAAGTAAAAAATGTATGTGAAAATGGTATAAAATTTATGTAATAATATTATCCATCATAAAATAATATTGATATTTTAGAGAAAAGTAATTTCCATTGAAAAAGGATTACAATAAAGTGATTTTTAAGACAAAGTAAACAATTAAAAAACAAAATGGTATTTCCAAATAACTTTTATCACTTGGTAATTTTTAAATCAAATCCAATTGGTTGAAATAATTAAATTAAAACTTAAAATACAATGAATATTAAAATATTCAAGATAATAAATTTTAATGTGGCATTTTATACACCATATAAAAGTGAATTCGTACATAATAACAAATAAGTATCAACGAAATGCAAGTTGAAAAAAATATATTACCTTAAGATTAAATTTGTTTTTAACACTATTTAAAATTATTTATAATGGGTTAATCATTTTATTAAATTATAATATAACCATATCAATATTTATAATATCATATATGTTACTTTTATAACATCTTATCACATGTTTGTTTATTATTTTTCATTATTTTCATTGTTTTGGATTTTAATTTCCTTGTTTTTCAATTATGTTTTGACTTGTTATTTTTTGTCTCTCATATATTATTCATGATTAAATTATATCCATAATTTTAACCGTTATTTAAATATCATATATATTCATTATATATTTCTTTAGAGTAATCCAAAAAAGTTTTTGATAGGAAATGAAATACACCGTTCATGGAGACAGTAGGTCGTACATGTGCATGAACACTATTTTCATTTTCTAGTAGTACTGAATGAAAGGAAAATAAACGATATATATATATAATATCCTTATAATATAATTATTAAATTATATATATATATATATATAATAGTTTTATTAAAAACATCCTTAATTCATTCTTTGCAAAGCGTTAAGGAATCACATCGCTTCGTGAGGTGGTAGTCCATTGTACACATGAATGACGTTATCGTATTCCCACAAAATGTAAATATTGAAGGTATGTGTCATATGAAAATAAAAAAATCATGATTAAATAATAAGTATCATATATATATATATATTATATAGAAACTATTTCCATCATTATTCCCATCCTTCAAAGGTTTTAATGGTAAAACAAATGACATCAATTTGTAAGGTCGTAGTCCTCCGTTTACACGAACAATGATTTCATAACTCATTTTATTTAAGTATGTGAAGTTTTAGGTTTAACCATTTTCATATATATATATATATATATAAGATAATAATTTTATTATATAATACTTTTATAATATTAATTGATGTTGTTAGAGAAGGAAATAAAATAAAAATACTTTTTGAAGAACATTACCTCTTCTTCAGGTATCATCGTTAGGTTTGAAATAATGCCTCAATAAGTTGGATCTATGCCTAAAATAATTATTTATAATTATGGGAGGTAATTTGGGGAGTTATTTGGGTAAATATTGGTTGAACCAATGTTTTCTTAATGGTGTTAATAGGGGGAGAGAGGTGAAGGCCTTTTATAAGTTGGGTGAGTGGAAAACTAGAAATATTTTGAAAGAGGGAATCCACCCATGTTTCTTCCAGTTCATGTGGCTCAATTAATGAATAAAAATATATAATAGAAGTTGTAATGTAAAAATATGAACATGAAATGGGTTATTGTTAGGTTTTGTGGTCATTATCCTCTTATGTTTAATGTTAAGTCCCTTGGTAAACTCGTATTTCTCTTAATCACTGTAATTAATCTAAACTATTTTCACTAATAATTTTAGTAAAAAATTAGTTTAAAATTATTATTAAATATAAATTCTTCCTTATTACTAATATAGAAACTTGAAATCAAAATCATATAAGTGTAAAAACTTAATTTAAAATTAATACAGTTGACGATACATAAAAGCGAGTTTTTAAAATAAAAATGCTCAAAATTTTATTAAGTTTTTATATCTAACATCAATGTAAAAATAATTACATTGAACTAAATTGGATTAATATATTTATAATTTATGAACTTTTATTTTAAAAATTTTCTAAATATAATTTAATATTATAAATTATTTATATGAAAAAGTAGTTTTCAATAACAATTAATTATTTTTCTCTATTTATCAAAAAAAGAAACTTCTCAAAAAATATAAAAAATTCAAACTAGGGTAATTTTAACTTTATTATTTCAAAAAAGATGTTAGTTTTTTCAAATGATATTTATAAAGGTTTCAAAATTTACTTTTAAAACTTGCGTCCCATTAATTGGTGGCTAAACCACCTTTAGCAAAATACAACCGTTTATGTATAAAATTAGACATGTTATTATCTTATTCCTATAAAATCTATTGGATGGATATAAAAAAAATTCAATATATAATATATAAATTTAGTTATGATCATCCACTAATATAAAATAATTTAATTTTTTAATATAAAAAACTTTTGGCACATACAAACATTTTCTTTATATTCAATTGGTTTTTATATTCATTTATAATTTACTGGTCACTAATGAATTCAACCATATTATTTCATAAGTTAATTAACCCTATTTGTAACTATAATCTTAATGTATATGAGATAATTTCAATAATAATATTAAAATTATTTAGTGAAACATGGCCTTTTATGTGATGTAAGTTATTGAATAAATTCATTATTTTGTGAAATGAATGATAAATCAGTATTACATGTATTTCAATCTATCAATTAAATTAAACTTAT
Organism: Viscum album; assembly: GCA_963277665.1. Classification (NCBI taxonomy): domain Eukaryota; kingdom Viridiplantae; phylum Streptophyta; class Magnoliopsida; order Santalales; family Viscaceae; genus Viscum; species Viscum album. The sequence goes on along the minus strand of OY728156.1, from coordinate 2,132,797,788 downwards.
TCTAAAAGGAATATTTTATAATATCTTGGGGTGTTATAATGCGCATGCTATTAACATATCAAATAATCAAATTATGTATATTATATAACTTATTAGTAAACTTATTATTCATTATTTATTTTAATATGGACCATTTATTATCATTAATTAATTAATTATTATATATATTTTTTACCTATATCGGTTACATGAGGTTGTTCGATCAATATTTCTATAAATGCTAATTTATGGTAATCTTGGTTGAAAGTGTCGTCAAATAGAATCATAATTTATATAATATTAATAGGATTATAGAAGAAAAATTATATATTAAATATATTTTTAAATCCAATAATGATGAGGTGTGATGGCATATTAAACTCATTGCTTATGGATGTGATGGTTCAGACGTACATATGATTAATGTTTCTATTTTTCAAAGTAATAGAGGGAATGAAAGTAAATGAAAAATTAAAATTTTATAATCATATTTATATTATATATATCATATTTATTAATAAATTACATATTTTTATCTTCCATGAATGGAATTGATTAAAAATATAACATGTCGTGTTTTGGAGACTGCAATACGCACAATGCACAAACAATGATTTTTTCCTATCAAATTAAGAGGAATAAATAATGTATATTCAATTAATATAATAATAAATCCTTAAAATAATGATACTAATGTGATTAATTATTTTTATATAATAAATTTTTATGAGAAATAATAAATAGAAAAACCTAGGAAGATTGTAGTACTTATGTCGGAGACTTGATCTTCCCTTAGATATTTACTTGGAAGTGAAGGCATATTGATCAATTATTTAGATTAGAGGCATAAAGATGAGAAAATTAATTATAGGAGTGTTATTTTGGGAAAATATCAATAGATATATGAATGGGAAGTGAAACCACAGCGGGGTGGAAGTGATCCCCTTTTCTAATTAAAGAAAAGGGAACTTTTGGGAATACTCATTACCCATCAATGATATCACTTCACTATAACTTGGTTAATTTATCAAATGTTTTGAAATAATGGAGTGGTATGTGTTCTGTGGTTGGTAAATTCTCAACCAAGTATTTATAGATATTTTTTTGAAGATGTTATGTGGTTTTTAAAATTTTGTTTAAACATTTTACACTTCTACTTTTGACCTTGGTATATATTTTTTATCAAAGTGAATTTATGGTTTACTATAAAATATAAACAATACCATATAACCAAATTTGGGTGTTATAGGAAAAAATTTAGCATATATTTAATATTATTCAACATATAGATATTATAAAATTAAAATTTTAATTTAAATAGGTAATCTGTAGAGAAAGTATTTTTGTAGAAAAAATGTCATTTTGACCATTATTAAATCTTAATATTATATATTATTAATTAAAAATTGATGGATTGGTAATATAATTATATATAGGATTACAATTATATTAGTTTCATCATAAAAATTTATCAATTTGTTTGTTTAACTAATAAATTATATGATATTAGTAAAAAAATTATCAAAAACCAAATTTACTATTATCGTGGTGATAAACACTAATATTACTAATGTTATATTTCTACATAAAATATAAATTTAACATTTTATATAATATTTAAATATTTAAATAAAATATGAAAAACAAAATTGTTATATAAAATTGATAGTCTAGTTTTTTTATAAGCGCATAAATAAAATTTTGTCTGAAATATTACTTGAGTGTCATAAATGTTAAATACGTTTTTTATATATTCAACATAGATTTTTTTAAATTAGTTATATTACTTATTAATTTTTTTATATCAAAATGGTTTCTTAAACTTTTATATACTCCTTATATTATAATATGATAGTTTTTAGTAAGAGTCGTTATTTTTACTATTCACCTAAAATTTGAACATTTTAGAAAAATATAAAAAAATAATACTAATCAAATGTTGATATAATGAATTTAAAATCAATGTCAATTTTATAAAATTAAAATTAATTTTTTTTATTTATCTTTTAAATGAAAATATAAATTTTAAATTAAACCACTTTTCTTAAAAATAGTTTTTTAAATTATTAATTTTTATTATTTTAATTTAATAATATTTAAAACTAAATTACTATTAATATATTATTAATATAAATCATAATTTATCATCATTAATCATATATTTCTTGAAATACAAAACCATATCATATAAAATTCCATTTTTGGAAAAATTATTTTATAAAAATTAAATGATCTTATTATCCATTTTAGGTAAACTAATTAAAAATTTTTGATATTAAAATTATAGTTTATCTTATATATATAAATATTTGATAAATTGTTTATTGTTGTTAATTTCTATTACTTTAATGGATATGATTTAATGTTCATATATATATATATTAATATTCTATTAAAATATATCATAGTTTCATTTGAGTTCAATGTTTTGTTTGGAGATATCTAACAAACACATTAACATAATTATATAAAGATATATATTAAAATCTTGGGTCATTACATTCCCCCCCAAATAAATTATATCCTCAATTTTTTTATTATTACGTACTAATGAAAATTTTCAATGTTTTTTTATAGATATACATGACTCATGATATAATTTTTAGATTGATATAAACATTATGAACATAAAAAGCATATAATTTTCATTTGAATAAAAGGATCCATTATATTGTGTTTTCTCTAAACATTTTAACCAAGAGTCTCTCGTTATCCAGTATCAAAACTCACGTTTTATAATTTTCTTATAAAGGGTGTTAAAAATCATCCCCACATATACTATCATAGGTTGATATAAAATTTGATCTTTTTATTCTAAATAATCTTTCCCTATAAGTTGAGAGATCCAATCTATTTCAAATTCACATAAAATTTATCAAGGATAATAATATTTTCATATGAAGCATTCCCATAAAATTAAATATAGTATATTATTATCATAACACTAGATATTTTTATTAACAATTAGATATATATACATGAAGTTGATGATTTTATATTACTACAAAATATTCTAGTTATCACTACTGGAAATATGATCTATACCAACAGTTTTGGGAAAAACGTCGGTATAGTTCACTAATTTGGACATATACCAACGGTTTGGCCAAAACCGTTGGTATAGGTCTATTATAGAGACCTTATACCAACAGTTTGTCCAAACCGTTGGTATAGGTCTATTATAGAGACCTTATACCAACAGTTTGTCCAAACCGTTGGTATAGGTCCCGCCTATACCAACGGTTTGTCCCAAACCTTTGGTATAGGTCCCAAAATTAAAGAACTTATACAAAAAAATCTCAAAACTGTTGGTATAGGTCTATACCAATGGTTTTGAGAACCATTGATATAGGTACATGTATTTTTAATGGAATCTTCTTACAGAGGACATTAAATAAATAAAATTTTAAAATACTTATGATAATACATATATATATTTATGAAATTATGTTCACATAAGTATGTTAGGTTAGTGGTTAGGATGTTCAATCACAAATGAGAGGTGCAGGGATAAAAACCAACCAAATGATTATTTTTGAATTACATATACCAACGGTTTTATGGAACCATTGGTATAGATTTTTTATATTTCTTATACCAATAGTTTTTAAAACCGTAGGTATAGGTCTATACCAATGGTTTTCCTAAAACCTTTGGTATAGACCTATCCTCACGGCTTAGTTGGCAACGATTCTCCAAACCGTTGGTATAGGCTATACCAATAGTTTGGAGGCCTATACCAACAGTTCCAAACCGTTGGTATAGGGTATTTTTCTAATAGTGTATAAAGTAGTGGGTTAAACAACATAGGAATATAAAACTCTTAGTTATTGAGTGGATGATCCATATTCCTCACTCCACATAATTTTTAAAACTCACTTCCTTAGTTGAGATTGCATAGGCTTTCTCTTTTTCCCGTGACCTTGGAAGTTATTAATTCCTTTTATCCTAGTTATCCATTAGATTAGGGAATTAACTCATATAGTTCCCATGTTTTCAAAACTTAAGGAATTACACTATTAGTGGTGTCGTTGGATACACACTTTCCACTCCCATCATTATAATCAACCTCTCCATATTCATATGGTATTTGGATGCTTTATGAGACCCTATTCCACTAGTAAATCATTTTCTAGTCACCTTAAGGAAATATCCTTAGTTCCTTTTCCAACACATTTTTACATGAAGTAAATTGAAACATCTTTCCATAATCATATTCATTTCCTGAATTTTCATGACCTCTATTATTCTTTTATTTGTCACATTCTCGTTTTCAACTATAGTCTCATTATTAATAATGTTTCATGATAGTTAGTTTGGAACAATAAATATATTTTGAATCAATATCCCATTATAGTTAGTTTATTATTAGCGTAATCATCCCATTTTCCCTCAAACCCATGGTTAACTTGATTCTATCTAGTTCCAATCAAAACTAAAACCAAAATTTTCCACATGAGTGAATAATAATGAACATTATAGGGGGTTTATAAAAACAAATAACATAAATGGTATTCAACCTAGAAACTTTTCACCATTTTTAATTATCATGTTAGGCTATAATTCCTTTATTTAAATATATATATATCTTAATTTATACTATGCTACTTTAAGTTGGGTTATCTTATACTTCTAAACTAATTACGTCAATGTAATTAAGAAATAAATCCTTCATAGTGATATGTAATGAGAGTTTGACTAACCAATGAATATCCCATAGGAGTTCTGAACTAGGTTTATTTTTAAGAATTTTTTTGATTCACTAGGTAATGATCAAGTTAAAACCCATAACACCCTTTTAGGGTTATTATCACTAGGTTTATATATTTAAGAGTATGCATCCACAAGTAGTATCTAAAATTGCTTCTATTTATTTAAAAACCATACACTTTATATATTACAAAAATTCTGGGATTTTATACAATACTTTGAATCATCCCTTAGACTTATCAATAGGGTTTTCGCTAATATTATATAATCCAAATATCCCAAAATAGCTGTACCTTACTCTCAAACAAACTATAGCGACTCAATACTTTAACAGACTTCATGATTTTTAACATACTTTTCTATAAATTCATGTCAATGATCGAGAGTTATAATGTTTTTAAAATATTAGACATACAAATACATCAACATAAAAATAAAAACAATGACTTTATTTAAGAATCCACATAGTGATCCAAAACCCCATCGAATTTCTAAAACGGAATAGGTTATCCTTGGGAAATACATATGGAAAACCGTGAGCTAGAAATACTAGTAAATGAATAATAATGAAAACTTAACAAAACAAGAGAGTAAAAAAGGCACAACCTAATATCATAAAGAGGGTAATTATATGCATAGATTCATGGAATGAGGAAGTGATGTCACAATATAATAGAATCATAAACAAGTGGAAGTAACATAAAATATGATATCATAAAAATAAATAAAGTTTCACACCCAAGACCATCATCATAAAATATACAAATTCCAAATGGTGGGTTGGGTTCACTCCCCATTCCCATAATCATAGTGTACAAAGTCACTTATCTGATTAGGTTGACTCCGTAATACCTTACAAGACATATCATAAGATATAAAGCTTTAAAAAATGCATTGGAGGGATAAATAATTTTTGTCCCACCCATGACATAAATGAGAAAAAATTGCATATTATTTCCACTTTAGAAAAATAAATCATAAATATATTTTAAGCATGATCAAACCCATGATAAAGAAAGTGGAATTCATAATTATGATTCAAGTAATAATTGTAGAATAAATAATAAGGATTAATCATTGAATAAATAATTAAATAATCTAATCTTTTATAATTTAAAAAAGCCCTGAACATGGATATCCATTGTAGAAAATTCCTGATAAATATATAAAAGAATAATGGATAAAAGAGAACCACATGGGCAGTGATTTGTGAAATAAGTAAAGGACCGTTTAAAATAATAAAAAAACATATTATTTTCCATAGAACCAAAATTAAACTAAGAGGGTTATAAATAAAGTAGATTTTTTTTAATATTTTAATTATTTAAAATAATTTTATAGGGCAATTCTTGACATGAGTCAAGAAATATGAATTTTTTTTACAACGACTTTATATAAAAGTTTGAATTTTGAAGGGAACTAAAAACATGTATAAAACTAAAAATTAATGGGATATTTATATATGTATATATGTAAGGTAAATATAAAAAAAATTAAAAGAGGTTCATGAGTTGAATATTTACTAAAATGAAGAAAAATATTTATAACTTACAGGCAAGGAAATAAGTAGAGAAAATACCTTATAGCTTGAGTAACATTTAAATAAAAACACATGAAAGAGAGAGAGATTTTAAATTTAAAATTACAATTCCATGATTATAAGATAATTATTGATATAACATGAAAAATAATAAGCATATAAACCATGTAAATTTAAATTGTTGTATAAATTAAAACATGTCTTAGTGAATAGAAATTGAGATAAAAACCCATAAAGATTAAAAAACAATATCATTAAAACCCTTCAAAGAAGGATATCATGAATTTTAACTTAAAATAAAATTAATAAGTATAATAAATGATATTAAATTCTCAATTTATACTATATACATCATTTAAAATAAATATAGTTCATAAAAGAACATGCGACTCAAAGAATAATGTTTTTAGATGAAACCCTTATCATGTTCCATATTCACTCTGTGCACGTGAATAATGTACAAAATAAACAAATTAAGTTTATTATATTTATTATTAAAAACTTTATTATTATTTATTTAATATAATATGTTAAATTTATTTATTTATTTAATTATTTATTTATTATATATTTTTCTTACCTCTATCAGTTACGTGATGTTGCGCAGACAATTTTCTTATAACTTTTTATGTATGTTTACCACTATAGAAATCATTATAAAATAGTTTAATAATCATCATAATATTAACAGTGTTATTAAAAGAATTTTTATATATTAAATATATTTTTAATTCCTTCCATCATGGGTGGTGATGAAAACTGAAACTCATTGCTTGTGAAGAAGACATTTTGCATGTACGTACGATTAATGCTTCCATTTATCAATAAAATAGTTAGAAAGAAGGTAAATAAAAATATAAAATTTAATAAAAATATTTATATTATATATATAATATTTATTCACAAATTAAATTATTTTTATCATTCATTAATGGTGTTGATGAAAAACGGAAGATATCGTGTTGTGGAGGCTGTAGTCTAGGAAACACACCAACGACGATTTTGTTTTTCTTATTGGATGGAGAGGAATAAATAATAGCTATTAAATTAATATAATAAAACACAATTATAATAATTTTTATGATTTAATTATATTTTTATTGATATAATAATTTTTTAATAGAATTATTAAGGATAAAAACTTATGAAGAAGGTAGTACTTAAGTTGGAGACTTGATCATCGCTTATATATTTACTTGGAAGTGAAGGACTTAATATGAATTATATAGAATAGGGACATAAGGACGAGAAGGTAAATAATAGGATAATTATTATAGGAATATGTTAAAGGTAAATTAAAATGGGATGTTTATCCATGAATAGGTATAAATGATCCAATTTTATAAGTGAAGCAAATGAAACTTTTGGGAATACCATTTATCCATCCATGATATTACTACAATATTCCAAGGAAAATGGATTGATAATTTTTAAATAATAGATTTTTATGTATCTTATTCTCTATAAAAGATAAATAAATTCTTTAAACACATGTTTTAAACAAGTTATATTATTTTTATCATTAAGTTTTTACATTTTAATTATTTAATTTTAAACTAGGTAAGTAATTTTTATCTAAGTGGTTTTATGTTTAATTAAAAAATTTATAAATGTACCCATATAAAACAATTTCAGTGTTATGGATTTAACATCCCAAGTAAGTAATTAATAATATATATTATTATCTATGTATATTTATGAATTAGATAGTGTTTTAGAGGCTTAAAATGAGAATAAATCCAATCTTAAGCATTGAATACACTAATATTCTTAAAAGATTGTTTTACTGCCTTTTGATGGCAAACCATTTTTTTAAATAAAACTCTGGACAATTTTATAATATCTATTTGTCAAAATAAACTTATTATTTATGATTGGGACATTGAAATTTACATTGGATAATTTTTTGGTATTTTTCTGACAATGTTGATTTTTTTAATGAATAGTGAAAAATACTACATTTTACATCAAAACTGCTTTTTCATCTAATTTAATTATATGGTTAGATTATCATTTTAATTGGTTTTAAAGTGTAAATAGAATATATTTTTACCATTTAATATAATGGTGTTCATTGTGAATAATTTCACTTTGGAATTGGGCATAAACAAGTGCCAATCTTTTCATAGATATTGTTTCAGAAAAACCCGCTATTTGTTTTGACAACGGGAATTATTTTTAAATTAATTATTTTAATTTATATATTTGGAATTTGGTAAAATGGATTCCATATTTGGAATCATAAGGTCCAAATTATGTAATTAAGACTCTTTTGTTTTTGGACATTATGAATAGTAACGACGATAATTATCTTTAATTATCTTTATTAATGAGTAATTGGGTAGTTAAGGAAAATAAAATAATATCATAATAATTAAAAATGACACCAAAATGTGTCCTAATGATACTGGTTGTCTCATGGTCGACCATGGGATTCCTTGTACCAAACATGGGGACCCCATGGAATCACTTTTTTGTGAAAGTGACTTTTTTTCTTTTTATTTTTAAAGAAAGTTAAATATAACAAAGAATGTATCACCTGAGTAAAACATTTTTAATTCCGTCTACATAAATGATCTATTGGACTATAAATATTCATTGGAACTATAAATATATTTCCTACATCATAGTATTTTTTTATAATTTTTAGACATTAAATAAATTAAATTATTTATGACATCATGATGATGCAGCGATTACCTCATTAATAAAGGATTTAAATAAAATGAAAAGATAATGTTAAAAATATAACTTAAATTTTTTTAAGACCTATTGGATGAGTATATTTAGAACCCATATCACCTTATCCTAAAAATACATCAATGTGAGACCTTTAAAATCTGAAACTAATTTGAAAATAAAGCATCATTTTATAACATTCTAAGAGTGCCCCTTCTCTCCTCTTATAAAGGCCCCCACCTCTACCTCCTTACCCACACATCTCAAGCCTTTGTCTCGGCAAAAACATGCTCATTTTGTCTCTAAAAACCACAATATTACTCCTAGAAGCCTCAATTTGAGTAGAAGTCTTCCCAAGTAAGCCTTTGAGCTCAAATAAAAAAGAGTTACCCGTTTTAAAGGTAGTGTTTTCTCTTGTGTTCTTATGTTTTATTTTGCTTCTCCAACCCCCTAAACTCTTTTTATTAATTTCTTTTGTAACAAAACCAGTATCCTAAATATACTAGAATGTTTTTATAATAATTATTCGAGCTACACTTACACACACCTTCATCTAATGGTTAAAGAGCATACTGTTTCTATGGATGGCGAATTTCTGCCTCACGAAATGATGATTGTTCAATATTCTTCTAACACCTTAAAAGGTGGCCATTAAGATGTCACTATATTTATATATGATATATAATATGTTTATGTTTTACTTAATCTTATGTATTTTTCATTTATGTCATACCTTTATGGTTTCCATTATGGGTAAACGCGATATCTTCATTTTAGGAAGTGCATACTACCGCCCCCTCAAAGTGATTTGATTCATTAATACCATATGTGGTATGTATAAAGGATAGATTTAATGATATTATATATTATAAAATACTGGAATTATAATACTATTATCTATCATCATGTTTTAATTCCATTAAAGTATGATATAGAAATGAAAGTAGCGTTCATGCGTACGTATGGATTACCGTCTCCATGAACGATCCGTTTCATTTCTTATCCCCAAAAGTAATGTACTATTATAAGTACATATATATAATGGATATATATGATGTATGTTACATATAAATGAGGAATATAATTCTGGAATTAAAATATACATATCTCTCATTTAGTTTTAATTCCATTAATATGACATAGAAATGAAAGTAGCGTTCATGCGTACGTATGGATTACCGTCTCCATGAACGGTGCATTTCATTTATTACCTCTAAATGATTATGTAATATTATAAATGCATCTATATAATGTATATATATTATATATATGGAATCTACATCATGAATATCATTCTTGAGATAATGGATATTTGACTACGTGAACAACTTTTAAATATAAGAAGTTCACTTTTGACTCAAGTACCAAATATCGACAAAATAACCGTTATTAACTTAAATGATTACATAATGTTAATAACATGGTAATAAGTGATATAAAATGAATAATGAACATTAAAAAGGTTCTTAAGAAAGTAGAAAGTAACTCAAGTTTATTATTCAGGACATTAAAGAACGATCGAGTCAAGTCGGACCCGAGGTAAGGGAACTTCTTAACCCAATTTCTGTTCTTTGGGTTAATATCCTACTTTCAAATTATGTCATGATATTATTATGTTCTATCTTGTATTTGTACTTCATTTTTGTGTACATATAGTTAATACACATAATTGGTCTATTTTATTTAAAAAATTGATCTTGGTAAGGGACTTCTTCTCAATCTCCATTCATTGAGGCATATTTTGTTTTATACACAACTTTCTTTTATACGGTGTATAAACCCCTTTGAATTTTACACTTATTAAAAAGGAATATTTTTTTATACGAAGCGTTTAATAAATGACAAAAGGATTTTTTTTTGTCGTATGTATGCGGTGAAAACGACTTCTCCGCCGCCATGACCATTATTTGAGGTTTGGCTTCTTCTACAAGCCATAACCTTTTTTGAATGAAAAATAAATCCCATGTTTTACTTTTCTTTTATTTTGGTATTGAAAATGGTTTTCATAATGTTTTTGTTATATCAATGTGTTGTATTGATATCTTGTGATTGAAATGTGGAAATGTTATGTTTCCTTTATGCATGTTTTATGTGATATGATTATGTTATGGTTCTTGGGCATTGCTATGAAGACGGGTGATTCCGTGATAAACTAAGGGCGGGTAAGCCCGATATAGCTCTCCAATGCATTGGGTAACACAAAGGGGTTAAACATTAAGGTTTCTCCGAAGAGATTTAGGGAATATACTGTGATGGGTATTCCAAACGTAACCAAGAGGGTTACTCCCTACGTAAGAATGTTATGAATGCCTCAAGTTACCTTTATGTCTTATGATTTCTATGATTTATTCATGATTTGGTGAGGTATGATAAAGTACATATGTTTTATGAGTAAATTATGATTTAATTGATTCTTATGTGTACATGTACTCATGTTTCCTTTCCATGTTTTTATATCCCTTACTGACCTTTTTATGCTCATCCCAAGTTTTTGAAATGTTTTTCACAGGTCAAGGAAAAGGTACATGATATGATGATAGTGTCAAGGAAGTGTCAAAAAAGAATCCATGTTTTATTTTAAATATGTTTCTGTTGATGGGGAATAATGAATACTATCTTTTATTGTAACCACTTTGTTTAAATGTGGGATGTAATGAATGATTAATGATCTAATTCTCTAAAACTATAAACCTGAAAAGATCCTCAAGGTGTATTCTATAAGTATCTCAAGATTAAGTAATGTTTAAGGCTGGGGCCTTATAGTTGGTATCAGAGGTCGGTTCAGACAACTTTTGGAGTTAGAATTATATTAAATGATTATCTAAAAATATTTTTTTATGGTATGATTGAAATGATATAGCATTTAAAGATTACCGTGTTGCTTCTCCTAATATATTTCTGTGTTAAGAATGGTTTTTCATAGAGGAAACAGAACATCTTTTTGGGGAAGGAATATAGAGGGAAATGACCTTTCAAATCAGTATCCTGAGATGGTCAGAATCAAAACTAAACAGTTTGTTGTAGCGATGGATGAGTTGACTCAGGTGAAAACTGTTAGTTGTTTTTATTGATGATATTTTGGTGTTTTCTAAAAGTAAATAGAAACATGGAAGTCATTTAAGGGTTGTCTTCCAAACCTTAAAAGAAATGAAACTATATGGAAAATTCAGAAAGTGTGAGTTTTGGTTACAACAAATTTCATTCCTTGGTCACATTGTTTCAAAAAATGGCATAACTGTTGATCCTGCTAAAACAAAAGTTGTTGAAGAATGGCCAAGACCTAAAAATGTAACTGAGATTCATAGATTCCTTGGTTAGGCATACTATTACCGAATGTTTGTTAGAAATTTTTCACGGTTATCTAGTCCAATGACTAAGCTAACTCAGAAGGGTGTTAAGTTTATCTGGACAAAAGAGTGTGATGATTGTTTTCAGGAACTGAAAAGAAGATTGGTGAATGCTCTAGTTTTGGCACTACCTTCCAGGAATGGTGAGTTTGTTATCTACAATGATGCTTCATTGAAAGGACTTGGTTACGTCCTAATGCAGAATGATCAGGTAATTTATTATGCTTCACGACAATTGAAAACTCATGAGGTAAATTACCCTACACATGATTTGGAATTAGCTTCTGTTGTTTTTGCTTTAAAAATTTGGAGGCATCATTTGTATGGAGTAAAGTGTGAAATATATACCGATCACAAAAGTTTAAAGTATATATTCACTCAGAAAGAATTGAACATGAGATAGAGGAGATGGCTAGAATTAATCAAGGACTATGATTGTACAATTCAGTACCATCCAGGAAAAGAAAATAAAGTGGATGATGCTTTGAGTCGAAAAAGTAATGCTTCATTAACAATGTTGCATTTGGAACGTGATCCTTTGGTTAAGGATTTGATGAACTTTGGCATAGATGTTGTTGGTGTAGGATTTTCTTCTATTTTGTTTCAGGTATCAGTGAAATCTTCTCTATCAGACAGAATCAATAAAGCACAGAAGCAAGACAGTGAGTTGCAGAAAAAGGTAGAGCTGGTTCAGAAGGGTAAGTTTCATGAATTAAACATTGATAATGATTGTGTTTTGAGATTTAGGAAGAGATTGTGTGTGCCTTGTGATTCACAGTAGAAGAGAGAGTTGTTATGTGAAGCTCATAGTTCTCTATTTTCAGTTCATCCTGGCAGTACTAAGATGTACAGAGATCTGCAGGAGTATTACTGGTGGGATGGAATGAAAAGAGATATTACAGATTTTACTGTGAAGTGTTTGACTTGTCAACAGGTTAAAGTAGAGCGGCAGTTACCAAAAGGGATGCTTCAGCCTTTACCAGTGCCAGAGTGGAAATGGGAGAATATATCCATGGACTTTGTTGTGGGATTGCCGAAGACACCTCGAGGTAATAATGAAATCTGGGTTATTGTTGATCTCTTGAATAAATCTTCTCATTTCCTTTTCATACGAGATAATTTTTCCCTAGATCAACTTTCCCATTTGTATCTTAAAGAGATAGTCAGGTTATATGGAATTCATCTCTCCATTGTATCTAACCGTGATCCCAGGTTAACTTCTAACTTTTGGAAAGGCCTTCAGAAGTCATTGGGTACTGAATTAAATTTTAGTACAACTTTTCATCCTCAGTCAGATGGGCAGTCAGAACGAACAATTCAGACTTTGGAGGATATGCTACGTGCTTGTTCGATGGATTATCAGGGAAGTTGGGACCAAAATCTTTCTTTGGTTGTGTTTTCATATAATAACAGTTTTCATTCTAGTATACAGATGGCACCATTTGAGGCATTATATGGGAAGCGGTGTCGAACTCCAGCTTTCTGGGATGAAGTGGGTGAAAGGAAGTTGATGGGACCAGAATTGGTAGAAGAGATGGCAGAAAAAGTTCAATTGATTCAGAGACACATGAGAACAGCTCAGAGCAGGAAGAAGAGTTATGCGGATAACCAGAGGAATGATCTATCTTTCGAGGTAGGTGATCATGTCTTTCTTAAAGTTTCACCATGGAAAAGTGTGATGCGATTTGGTAAGAAAGGAAATCTGAGTCCAAGGTTCATTGGACCATATGAAATTCTGGATAAAGTTGGATCAGTTGCAAACCGAGTGGCTTTACCTCCGATTTTATCTTAGGTACACAATGTTTTTCATGTTTCAATGTTAAGGAAGTACATGCCAGATACATCTCATGTTTTGAGTCCAGAGGTAGTTCAGCTGGAAGAGAACCTATCTTATGAGGAACAACCAGTGCAGATTCTTGACCATAGGGAGAAAGTGTTACGGAATAAGGTGATTCATCAGGTAAAGGTTTTGTGGAAAAACCACATGATTGAAGAGGCAACATGGGAATCTGAAAATGCAATGAGGGCTAAATACCCCCACTTATTCGATAAGTAAATAAATTACGGGGAAAAAATTTTATAAAGGGGGGAAGGATGTAACATCCCAAGTAAGTAATGAATAATAGATATTCTTATCTATGTCTATTTATGAATTAGATAGTGTTTTAGAGGCTTAAAATGAGAATAAATCCAATCTTAAGCATTGAATACACTAATATTCTTAAAAGATTGTTTTACTGCCTTTTGATGTCAAACCATTTTTTTATAATAAAACTTTGGACAATTTTATAATATTTATTTTTCAAAATAAACTTATTATTTATGATTGGGACATTGAAATTTACATTAAATATTTTTTTGGTATTTTTCTGACAATGTTCATTTTTTAATGAATAGTGACAAATACTACATTTTACATCAAAACTGCATTTTCATCTAATTTAATTATATGGATAGATTATCTTTTTAATTGGTTTTAAAATGTAAATAGAATATATTTTTACCATGTAATCCAATGGTGGTCATTGTTATTAATTTCACTTTGGAATTGTGTATAAACAAGTGCCAAACTTTTCATAGATATTGGTTCAAAACAACCCGCTATTTGTTTTGACAACGAGAATTATTTTTAAATTAATTATTGAAATTTATATGTTTGGAATTTGGTAAAATGGATTCCATATTTGGAATCATAAGGTCCAAATTATGTAATGAAGACTCTTTTGTTTTTGGACATTATGAACGGTAACGACGATAATTATCTTTAATTATCTCGAATAATGAGTAATCGGGTAGTTAAGGAAAATAAAATAATATCATAATAATAAAAAATGACACCAACATGTGTCCTAATGCTACTGGTTGTCTCATGTCCGACCATGGGATGCCTTGTTCCAAACTTGGGGACCCCATGGAATCACTTTTGTGTGAAAGTGACTTTTTATCTTTTTATTTTTAAAGAAAGTTAAATATAACAAAGAATGTATCAACTGAGTAAAACATTTTTAATTATATCTACATAAATGATATATTGGACTATAAATATTAATTGGAAATCTAAATATATTTCCTACATCATATTATTTTTTTTATAATTTTTAGACATTAAATAAATTAAATTATTTATGACATCATGATGATGTAGCGATTACCTCATTAATAAAGCATTTAAATAAAATGAAAAGATAATGTTAAAATTATAACATAAAATTTTAAAAGACCTATTGGATGAGTATATTTAGAACCCTTATCACCTTATCCTCAAAATAAATCAATGTGGGACCTTTAAAATCTGAAACTAATTTGAAAATAAAGCAACATTTTATAACATTCCAAGAGTGCCCCTCCTCTCCTCTTATAAAAGGCCCCCACATCTACCTCCTTACCCACACCTCTCAAGCCTTTGGCTCGGACAACCCATGCCCATTTTGTCTCTCCAAATCCCTCTCTTACTCCTAGAAGCCTCAATTTGAGCAGAAGTCTTCCCAAGGAAGCCTTTGAGCTCAAATCAAAAAGAGTTACCCATTTCAAATGTAGTGTTTTCTCTTGTGTTCTTATGTTTTATTTTGCTTATCCAACCCCCTAAACTCTTTTTATTCATTTATTTTGTAACACAAACAGTATCCTAAATATACTAGGATGTTTTTATAAGAATTATTCGATCTACACTTACACACACCTTCATCTAATGGTTAAAGAGCATACTGTTTCCATGGATGGTGAATTTCTTCCTCACGAAATAATGATTGTTCAATATTCTTCTAACACCTTCAAAGGTGGCCATTAAGATGTCACTATATTTATATATGATATATAATATGTTTATGTTTTACTTAAGATTATGTATTTTTCATTTATGTCATACCTTTATGGTTTCCATTATAAGTAAACGCGATATCTTCATTTTAGGAAGTGCGGACTACCGCCCCCTCAAAGTGATTTGATTCGTTAATACCATATGTGGTACGTATAAAGGATAGATTTAATGATATTATATATGATACCATACTGGAATTATAATACCATTATGTATTATTATGTTTTAATTCCATTAAAGTATGATATAGAAATGAAAGTAGCGTTCATGCGTACGTACGACTTACCATCTGCATGAACGGTGCATTTCATTTCTTATCCCTAAAAGTAATGTACTATTATAAGTACATATATATAATGGATATATATGATGTATGTTACATATAAATGAGGAATATAATTCTGGAATTAAAATATACATATCTATCATTTAGTTTTAATTCCATTAATAGGACATAGAAATGAAAGTAGCGTTCATGCGTACGTATGGCTTACCATCTCCATGAACGGTGCATTTCATTTCTTACCTCTAAATGATTATGTAATATTATAAATGCATTTATATACTGGATATATATGATATATATGAAATCTACATCATGATTATCATTCTTGAGATAATGGATATTTGACTACGTGAACAACTTCTAAATATAAGAAGTTCACTTTTGACTCAAGTACCAAATATCGACAAAACGACCGTTATTAACTTAAATGATTAAATAATGTTCATAACATGGTAATAAGTGATATAAAAGGAATAATGAACATGAAAAAGGTTCTTAAGCAATTAGAAATTAACTCAAGTTTATTATTCAGGACATTAAAGAATGATCGAGTCAAGTCGGACCCGAGGTAAGGGAACTTCTTACCCCAATTTCCATTCTTTGGGTTAATCTCCTACTTTCAAATTATGTCATAATATTATTATGTTCTATCTTGTATTTGTACTTACTTTTTGTGTAAATATAGTTAATACACATAATTGGTCTATTTTATTTAAAAAATTGATCTTGGTAAGGGACTTCGTCTCAATCTCCATTCATTGAGGCATATTTTGTTTTATACACAACTATCTTTTATACGGTGTATAAACCCCTTTTACCTTTACTCTTATTAAAATGGAATCTTTTTTATATGAATCATTTAATAAATGACAAAAGGAATGTTTTTTTATTGTACGTATGCGGCGACAATGACTTCTCCGCCGCCGTGACCATTATTTGAGTTTAGGCTTCATCTACAAGCCATAACCTTTTTTGAATGAAAAATAAATACCATGTTTTACTTTTCTTTTATTTTGGTATTGAAAATGGTTTTCATAATGTTTTTATTATATAAATGTGTTGTATTGATATCTTGTGATTGAAATATGGAGATGTTATGTTTTCTTTATGCATGTTTTATGTGATATGATTATGTTATGGTTCTTGGGCATTGTTATGAAGACGGGTGGTTCCGTGATAAACTAAGGGTGGGTGAGCCCAATATAGCTCTCCAATGCATTGGGTAATGTGAAGGGGTTAAACGTTAAGGTTTCTATGAAGAGATTGAGGGAATATACTGTGATGGGTATTCCAAACGTAACCAAGAGGGTTACTCCCTATGTAAGAATGTTATGAATGCCTCAAGTTACCTTTATGTCTTATGATTTCTATGATTTATATATGATTTGGTGAGGTATGTTAAAGTACATATGTTTTATGAGTAAAGTATGATTTCATTGATTCTTATGTGTATATGTACTCATTCTCCCTTTCCATGTTTATATATCCCTTACTGATCTTTTTATGCTCATCCCACGTTTTTGAAATGTTTTTTCACAGGTTAAGGGAAAGGTACATGATATGATGATAGTGTCAAGGAAGTGTCAAGAAAGAATACATGTTTTATTTTAAATATGTTTCTGTTTATGGGGAAAAATTAATACTATCTTTTATTGTAACCACTTTGTTTAAATGTGGGATTTAATGCATGATTTATGATCTAATTCTCTAAAACTCTAAACCTGAAAATATCCTCAACGTGTATTCTGGAAGTAACTCAAGATTAAGTAATGTTTAAGGCTGGGTCCTTATAATGGAAGTAAATTAAACTTATATTTAGTCTAATTAAATTTCTAAATAATATAAAATTACCTTTTAAATTAAAATAAGTAATGTATTTAAAAACTACTTTAGTAGAAAAAATTCCATTTTGACTATTATGGATTATTAATATTATTTAGTATTGATTTCCAAATAAATATGTTTTAATATAATAACATATATGTTTTAAAATAATATTATAATCTTCGTATAAATTGTATTAATTATCTTTTTTTAAAAAAATTACATGATATTAATGAAACAATTATTTCAAAACATGTTTTCCATTATTGTGATAATTAACACTATTATTTGTAATATTATATTTTTTTTCCTAAACATGAAATTGGAATTTTTATATAATATTGAAGTGTTGAACTCAAGTAGGAAATAAAATTTGTTTTTTTAATTTCTAAAATTCATAATGCCTGATTTCTATTTTAAGCGTATATAAAAAAATTAATGTGCAATATTACATGAGTTTCAAAAATGTTAAACATATGTTTTATAAATTCAATATAATATTTTTTAATTGTATATATAATATAGTAAATAGTTTTTTTATATCAAAAAATTTTCTTCAACTTTTATATCATTCTTGTATTATAAAAGTGATAGTGTTTAGTAAGATTCAGAATTGTTACTATAAATATAAAAAATAATTATTTGAGAAAAATATAAAAAGGAATTAGACAAATCAAATTTAGATATAAGGAATTCGAAATGAAATTTTATTTTATAGACTTTAAATTCCAAAAATATTTTATTTAGCTTTTAAATGAAAATATAAATTATAAATAAAACATCTTCGATTGAAAAACAAAATTTTCAAATATTAACTGATTTTAATTTTTATTTCATACTATTTTATTACAAAATTGGTGTTAACCATCTATTAATATCAAAGATTTTTTATCATCATTAATCATATGTTTCTTCAAAAGAAACTATATCGTATAAAAAAGAAAATTTATGGAAAAAAATATTTTTCTAAACAATAAATGATCTCATTAGTCATTTTAGGTAATCTAATAAAATTTCATTCATACTAAAATTAGAATAATTTATAGAGACTCAATTATTTTAAAAATATTATTAAATTATTTTTAATGTAAAAATTCATTAATTATATCCCAAAGATCATGAGGCATAGTGTATTTAGAAAACTAGGTATATAAAACATCAAAAGAAACTAAAACATAACATATTTATTTGTATTATTCTTAGTGAAATACTAAATCGATTTGATTTCCTAAAGATGTATAGGATAAATTGGGGTATACATAAAATAATAGAGTGATCTAGAGATCCCAGTAAGGGAATAAAAATGATAAGGAAACATAATATGTGAGTCAAAGGTATAACATAATGTCATAAAAGATAATGATCATGATTAATCACATGGAATAATAACATAAATAACATGGTATCATAATATCATATAAATATATGAAATGAGGAAACAATATATGACATGACATAAAAAAAGAGTCAAGGATAAATTCCTATCAATATCACATGGTGGACAAAGTCTCATAATTGATTAGGTTTACTCTATAATCTCATACATAGCGTCTCGTTAGGGAAAAACATTACCCAATGCATTAGATTTAAATTTGGGCACACCCATCAAAACATGTACATGTTTATCCATGCCAAAAAATGGAAATAAATTATGAGGTATAAAAAATAAATACCCCTAGAAAGAAATGGGTTTCATAATTTTACATCATATTTTAGCCAAATGACATTTCATAAAGAATGAATTTGATAAATGAACTTTAGCCAAGTGTTACACCATAAAAGGAAGGGATAAGATAAGTATATATTTAATAGATATATATACACAATTTATAAGAAATATTCAACATAAAAGGTTGTCGTTATTAATGAAAACGTATTTAAATGATCACATGGAACATTTTTCATGAAATTACCCATTTCAAATTTAAATCACTTCACTAAAATCTAAAAATTTTCAATATATTATAAAAATATATTCATTTAAAATAACCATAGAAACTTGAAAATTAATCCTCAATCATTGATCTGTCACGAAAATGGTAATTTTTTTCATTACATATATGTTAAAAAGAAAAAATTCTTTACACAATTTTGTAAAAAAATTCATAAAGCACCTTGATCACAATGTGACAGAAAGACTATTTTAAAACAATTTTGTAAAAAAACTAAAACATGGGTTAAAATTTATTTAATAAATTATTTTATAATATTAAAAATCATATTTAAAATTTTTAAATGAAATTATATATATATGGAAGAGAAATATTACATATCTAAAGATGATAAAAATAACATTATTACATATAAATAACTTTCTTGATGTAGCTTTATTCAATAAGGGTAGAAATTGAAACCAAAAATGAAAAAAATAATGATCAATGGTGATTAAAATATATGCGTTTCATGAAAAATAATTTTATATGATTTCTCTCAAAAGAACCTTAAGGATAAAATATCTCAAAAATAAAGGAGATCATAACATAAAGTATTTAAAAAATTTCTATGTTTAGAATCAAATAAACTTGGATAAAGTAAATAAAATTGTAACTTAAAATAACATAAATTATAAATTATTCATGATATAATATTTAAAATAGGAATTATACAGACCATATAAAATAAAATAAGTGTATGACATTCAAATATGTCTTAATAAAGGGAAATTGAAATGAAATAGATTACCTCAAGTTCGACTCATTACGTACGTAATTCATATTCGTGAATAAAAAACATATGTTAATTATTAACTTTAGTAAAAACATTTTTCAAGTTTATTATTCCTTTTATTTTATTTATTACCATTTTATATTTATTTACATAAACATCTATGTTCACGTTTGACATATTGGTGATATTAGATTTATATTTCCAAAATGAATTTGGTGGGATTACTATTGTAAATAAATTCATTGGACCATCATATAAATATTAATAATCATGTCATAATTATAGTTTTTATATATAAATTATAATTTTTAAAGAAATATTGAAATATGGTTATGAAAAATGAACTACGTTATAATCTTTGACACGATTGGTCATACGTACACGAGTAACACTTCTATTTTTCAATTATCATGATGGAAAGAAATTAAGTATAATTTTATCTTTATATAATTATTATGATATCTTAAATACCATAATACTTATTTAAATACACTTATATATACCATTAATTTCATATAGTGATGAAAGACATATCAAATCACTTCATGAAGCTGGTAGTCCACACGTACGTACAAATAATATTATCATTTTTAATGAATCTAAAGGGAATAAAATATATGATATAATAATTTAATATAATTAAAAATATTTAATTAATATTATATATATAAACTAAATTAATCATATTTAATATTAATGATTAGTGATGATATAAAATGAATTACATTTGTTCGTGAGGCGGTAGTCCGCCATACACAAGAATAATGGTTTTGTTTCCCATTATATGGAAGAATAAATGAATGTAGGTTATTAAATTATGAAAATATAATATAATTGTAAGTTATATAATGATTTT
Source organism: Viscum album (assembly GCA_963277665.1). Lineage (NCBI taxonomy): Eukaryota > Viridiplantae > Streptophyta > Magnoliopsida > Santalales > Viscaceae > Viscum > Viscum album. The sequence continues at coordinate 2,132,776,083 of OY728156.1, read as the reverse complement.
ATTATATCATCATCATTGAATAAATTTTTGAGGAGGTGGAATAAGAAATAAGATAAAATGATTTGATAAAAATGAAACTTCTTCTTCAGAAGATATCTTTTTTTGCACCAAAATCCTTTTTAGGAAAGTTTTATAATAAAAAAATCAAATATAAAATTTTAATTTAAGTATAGAAGATATTTATTAGGAATTTTTTGAGACAAAATTCTTTTTAAGTGTTAATAAAATAAGAGAGTAGTTTCCCTTTTATAAGTGAGAAGGGGTGACATTTTTGTAAAAACCAAAAACTATTCAATAATGGGACGTCACTCACAGGACAAGTGACACAAAAAATTGTTAAATGATATAGTTTAGGGAATATAATTTCAATAAAATCATCCAACTTTAAAAAATAAACATTTTTTGAACATTTTAATCCCATTTCATTTTTGGTTACTCACTTTTACCATTTTAGATTTCACAAGAGTAACTAGTTTTTACCTATGTAATTTATAGTTTAATCCTAAAAAATAGAATTATTAGATAAATTGGAACCAGTTATTAAAAATATTAAATCCCATTTTTTTAATTAAAATACTATATGTGTAATATAATTTATTGAACATGTACTTATAACACACAAAACCCTATTTTAACCTTAATCAAGGTAATAAATTTTTTCCGTTCTAATTATTCATTATGATCAAAAATTAAATTGGATATATTAACTAATATTAATTATGAATATTAAAAATATGGAATAAATTTTATCAAATTAAATTATAATAATTTTTAAAGTTTAATTTAAAAATAAACCCAGAAAACATGATAAAAACAAATTTTCAGGATAATACATTTTTCAAGAAATAGATGATCTTATATTAACTATATGACTATAAATAATAATTATATGAATTTAAATTCATATAAATATATATATAATATATAAATTTAATTTAAATATTTTCTTTCTATGGGTTAATTTAATTAATTAAAATGGATAAACTTTATGCACTTAAAAATAGTTTGCAAAAAATAGCATTTTTAAGAAAAAAATAAACTTTTAAAACAAACATAAATATTTATGATTAAAATTATATTAATTAGATTATTATAAATAAAAATTTTCTTAATTAAATTTAACAGTAAATAAAATTTATAATTGGACATTTAAATTATATGATTTGACGAAAATAAATTTCATTATTTAAAATAATATGTATTTTTCATTATTCACTAAACAATTAATAATTTGAGAAGTGTCCAAAAATTTCACCGTAAGTTAATTTTTATATTATTATTTTAAAAATAAATTTTATTTTATAATATATATTTTCTAAAAGTTCAAGAAATTAATTATTATATTTTCTCACAAAAAGTAACAAAAATCAATTTTGAAGAAAAATTATTTTTTATGAATAAAATTTCTTCATTAAAAAATGTGTTCTTATCTACTAAGAAATTATCAATATATTTATATTAAGATTTACATGTATATATATAATTCATTAAAATTTTAATTGTATTAATACCCTATAATTTAATATTTAGGTTAAAATAGCCATATTTAAATAATAATATTTTATGGTTCATTTAGGTTTTGTGTTCGTTTCATATATGCTATCAAACATAGCATTCATTTTTGAATCACAGGGTGTTACAACATACAAATTTAATAAGATAAATCCTATAAATTTAATCTTGAACTCAATAATAATTTTTTTGAAATTTCTAAATTCATTTTTTGAAATATAACATCGTAAAAAGGGTTCAAAAAACATCCTCTTGAAAAGAGGGAAAATTAAACACAATGGTCATTAAAATGTTAGGTTTCCAAATAGGATAACATTATTGGGATTTGAAAATGTGTACATGGGAAATAATGTAATTCATAGATAATCATGGGGTGTGACAAAGAACATTTATCAAAAGGAATTGAATGATCATGAGAATGTTATTGACCAAAAAACTATAAACCAATGAGCTGTAAAAAAGACCAATGATTTATAAAAAAGAAGGTAATATGAGAATACTTATTTTGTTTCAAGATCTTTTTCCAAAACTTTTGCAGATATTTTACCATATAGAATAATAATAAAAGGATATATATTTACATGATAAGTATAATTTCATCCTTTAATAAATATCCACCTCAGTTTCAATGTGTTCTTTAAATGATGAGTAAGCTGATTTTTTTACTCTTGAAGAACTAAAATCATATTCTAATGGATTATATAATCCAAAAAATGTTAATAATCCATTCATCTAGTATCTATAAATTAAAAAAAAGTAGAACAAGGTAAGATAATTCCTGAATTAAATAATCAATCATACAACGAAATAAAATGTTAATCTCTAAATCATCAATGATAACACAAAATATTTAACAAAGGTCATTTTATAAATAACTAATAATGAAATTATTACAAATTTCATATACTAATATTTGAAACCGAATATTATAATAATTTTAGCACCCATTCATTTAACATAAATATAAAATTTTATCTATAAATAAAATAAATCACCATTAAAGTATTATACCAACATGTATATGCTTTAATAATATATGAAAATAATTTTAATAAATAAAATAAATCGCCATAAATTCATGGTAAAATCATATATTCTTCCAAAAACTAACACAATACTCATATGTTTCATGATTCTTATGTCATAAAATTCATTTATAAAAATACTTCTATAATAAAATTATTGAATCCAAATACATAAATAACTTCTCATTAATGATTTTTATAATATATATCATTTTTTAGTCTATGAGTAAAGTAAAACTATAAAATATTTCACTGACTCAAATAATTTCCAAGTTACACATATTTAAGATAATGAACTATAAATTACTCTCCATGATGAAATTTATTTCTCCATATTGAACTCCTCATTTTTCCATGACAATTAATTTTACTAGGCCTTTATTTTTTACACATAAAACATTTTCTTGTTCCTTTGATATATTCTCCTATGTTAATCTCCCAAATTTTTTAACATGAATGAAATTGATCATTATTCCATCCATAATCTACTCTACTTGAGCTCTTAGTGAACTCAATAATTCTCTTCATTAGTGAGTGTCAGAGTTGGTTAATGTATAGTTTTATATATATATATCACATTGAATAATCAGGAATAATTTATATAACTTTCACTTGAGTCATCATTCCATTTTGTTTCTCAATGTCACCTAATTGTCCATCAAATTAAACAGTAACATCATTCCTCTTGGTTTATGCCATTGAATATAAACAAAAATCATGGTATGAGAGAAAATAATAATCATCATGAAAATTAATTCATTGAATATATAAATCAAGAAACCATGTTTTCAATCTATGACACCTTAGGTTTAACCTAGGTAATCCGTGATTATCACCAATTCAAATCCTTCACGATGGTTGATATTAAAATGTGAATTACCCCATGAATATAACTCGACAATTTCAAAACAAATGTATATTTAGAGAACACTCCCCATGAATTATAATGATGGTTGAGATATACACAAGTAAAATTTCCAGTGTCATTTCCCCTATATAAATCTTTTCTAAAGAGACATCCACATGGATTATCTAGATAGGGATGTGTTTCTAGGAAATTTATAGAATATATTACTTATTAAAACATTTGGATGTTATCATATACATGGACTTATCCCAATTTTTTTATTAACATCTCTAATATTAATTCCCTAGAATATATATACCCCATACTCATACCAACTATAGAGACCGATCCTTTTACACATGTTATTGCATGTTTTTAAAAATAAAAAACCATTAATTACAACCAAAATATCATAAGCCGTGATTTATTTAGAATACTAGGTACATAAAATATCCAAAAATACTAAAACATAACATCTTTAATTATTCACCTTATTGAGATCCTAAATCTCTTAGATATCCTAAAACATTATTGGATAACCAGGAGAATACATAAAATAAAGGGGTGAGCTAAAAAACCTAATAAGGGAATACAAATTATAGGGAAATATAACATTTGAGTAAAAGGTATAACATGATATTATAAAATATAATTCACATGAGTAATCACATATAAGAATAATATAATGAAGATTATATCATAAGATCTTATAAATATAGTAAATGTGGTAGTAACATATAACATGACATAAATATAAGTGAAGTCTATATGCCTAAACATTATCGCATGATGGAAAAGTATCATAATGGATTTGGTTTAATCTATAATACCAAATACAATGTATCATTAAAAAAACGTTATCCCATGAATCTTAGAGTTAAATTTTCACTGTAACATCATAATATTTCACAAAGAATAACTATTTTTTTATAACGTAAAAAATATGGATCACTGAGCATAATAGAACCGTGAAATATTATTATTTAAATATGTATGTTATAACCATATTGTTAAATTATATGGTATTTATACGATTAGATAATTTTGGAAATATATATAATTTTTTAATAAATACAAATTTATTTATTAATTAATAGGAAAATAATCAATCATTATTTTATAAAGTCATTTTATTCTTAAAAAATATCATTTCTTCAAAAATGATATTTATTTATTTTTATGAGTGAATATTATAATTAATTTTTGGATAATTTAAAAATATTATTTTTTTAAATAAATATCATTTTTTAAATAAGTAAATATCTAAATTTTCTTTGGGTGTAATTTGGTAATTTTTTTGAAGAGATTAATGTTCAGGGAATAGTAAAAAATATGATTTTTTAAACTGTATTTTATTTTAATGTATTTAAAATGTAAAATTTTATTCTTGATTAGTTTTAAAATAAAATTATTCCTTTTGTATTATAATATTCAAATTATTGTTTTTAAATAAATTTTATACTTTAATTATGTATAAAAACATTTTATACTTAAAATAGGAATTTCTTTTTTGAAAATCTATTGTGTATTACATTTAGTTTTAAATTAAATTATTCCACTAATGTGTTTTGAATTTTGAAAAAATTATTCCATATTTGGAATATTTGGGTCTATATTTGTAAAATAATTTGTATTTAGTTTTAGTCAATAAGAATAGTAACAATAATAATTATTGTTTCCATAGTAAAGAGTAAAATGGGTAATTAAGGACTGAAAAATATGGTAAGGACTATAAAATGACTTAAACATTTGAATTAATTTTATTTTATTAGTTAATATCATCCATAATATTCTAGGTTACATTTATATGGCCTTTTTTACATTTTTTTGTGATTATAAACCTTTTAACATTTTATGTAATGAAAATTAAAAAAAATAAGACCCTTGTTTTTAATAACTATAACATATTTAACGTGGGGATAAATATAATATATTTTAGGTAATAAAAATTAATTTGAAATATAAATTATTTATATTCATCATGATAATTTATTTTATATTTTTAGTAAAGAAATAATTACCTTAAATTATTACACATTGTTGATGGAGTTATTATTCAATTAATGGAATAGCCAAATAAATGATATTAAAAAAATAAAAAATAAATATAATTTGGAATAATTAATGTGATACATGAATTTTATAGTATAATATAATGTTTTATGGATTTAATAAAATATTTAATTTGAATTTAATTTGTTTTCTTGATGTTATTAAAGTCAAAGTAATGAATAATTATAAAAATTGACATTAATGATATTTTACAATAAATAATATTTTACTAACTGATATAAAATCCATAAAAATATTATATTTATCCAAGTGATTAGTATATGTTATATATTATTAAAAAAATTTTATTTTGGGCATTTTTCTAGTTCAAGTAACTATAGTTACCCTCAAAGTGTAAAAACCCTTGTTTTCATAGTAAGTGTGAAAAGGGATAACGAGGGTTAAAATCAAAATATAAGGGTAAAAACTTAGTAAAAACTAATATAAATTTAATTATATGAGCTTATTTAGACTCATAATCATATAATATTTTAATTCTATAAATTTTGATCTATTTTTAAAGAAAAATTAATTTGTATTAATTTAATAATTTAAGAAATTCTAAGTGTACCCCTCCCCTCTCTTATAAAAGGGTACCTATTCTTCTCTTTATTTCAAAATTTGAAACAATTTTTTTCAACTTAGATGTAATAAAATCCATTCCTAACATCTCTTTAAAAATTTTATATTCATTATTTATGGAATAATTCCAAACACCGTAGTTTTAAGGTGTTAAGAAATAGAGTTTTTCTGTAGAAGAAGTATCATTCTTAACCGAGAATTTTTGCTTTATTTATTCTTCCACATTTATAGAATATTTTATAGCCTTTATTATATAACAAAATAACTATCCACCATATATTGATAAGTTATTATGTTAATGGAATAACCTATATGCATCTATAACCTCCATCAAATGGGAATGGAATTTATCATTCATGTGTATGACTGACTACCACCTCACGGACTGTGGTAATTAGTTTTTCATCACCAAATCTAACAGATTTTTATAATAATGTAATTATTTTTTTATATGATTTTTTTAATTTTTAAAATAAAATATATCACTTAATTTCTGACCTTTCCATTTAATGAAAAATGATAAATTTATTCGTGCGTATGTGTGGACTGCCACATTCATAAAGCAATGTAATTCATTTTTCACTGCCACATGACATGGATGATACATATATATAAGCATTTTTTAATAATTAATATGATATTTATGATATAATTATAATTATTTAAAGATAAATGATATTTACCTTCTTTCTATAATGATCTCTAAAAAATGGAAATGTTACAAATGTGTTTGTATGGACTTCCATCCTAATGATTATGAAGTAGATCCCTTTTTATGACCATATTTAATGGTTGGACTTAATAGTATAAATTATGCATAAAAATTATAATTATATCATTAATATTATTCTATATATGATGGAATAATGGATACTTTTTCCATGGTCAACATACTTAATCAATTTTGAAAATTACGAACCAAACATCCTTAAAAAAACTGACGTGGACTTAACTAACCATGAAATTAAATACATCATTAAAATAAAATAAATAAATGGAGTAAGTATAAGTTATTAAACCAATAAAAATTTCTTAATAAATAAAATTATCTATATGATTTTATTATATAGAAGTTAAAGGAAATACATGGAATGTTTGGACTCAATTTAAGGGATTTCATATCAAATGCCTTTCATTGGGACATATTTTATTATTATACACATATATTATTTTATATAGTGTATATACATTTTATTTTACATGTTATATCATGAATAATTCACAATTAATGGTATTTTAATTTGAAATTTGAATGAAATTATCCAAGGGGATTTCACTTGGAAGTTACGAAGTGGTAAAGGGTGTATTAACTCAATTTCCTTTCATTTAGTTATAACTCTTATTTGTTGAATTTATAATGGAATGATTATGTGTTAATTGAACTCTAAATATATTTATTATGTATTTAAATGTTATTTTTTATTAATATTTTTTTAACATAATCACTCTATTAATTAATTATAAATTCAATGATATGCTATTGGTAAGGGTTATTTGTCTCAAATTGTATATCTCTGAGACATACATTTATGATACGAATCGACATTATTTTATGTGATGTATATAGTTAAAAATTTATAATTTATATCATGAAGCTACATATATTAATTATATTTAAATTTTAATTTGAAGTTATTCTTTCGTGGGGATTATGATTGAAAATTTACTAAAGTGACAAATGATTTATTTTATGATGTCTTTCTTTTTTAGACTATTTATGTTAATGATTATTTAAGGGAAATCATATGATCTTATTTTATTTAAACACGTATATTTTATCATAAAATTTTTAAGAATTTGGTTAAATTTATAATTTTATTTTCATCCACTATTGATTAAACAAACATAAATAAATTCATTTGTAAGTGAAACATAGCTTGTATCTGATTTTGATTGGGAATCTTTCCCTTCCATTTCCATTTTTTTTTAAAATTTTCAAAAATATTATTATATAAGAATAAATGAATTATTAAAGTTATTTTTCATGATATTTTACCTTATTTTAAGAGTATTTAAAATGAAATTTCTTAAAATATTCCAAATGGGTCACTTTTGACTCCCTTTTTACCAAGAGTCAAAAGAATGTTTATTTTTAACATTTAAGACATGAATAGATATTACCATAATTTTGAAAATTATTTTGATTGAAAATTATGTGGAAATTTTTCTATTTAATTTTGAATGAAAAGTACTTTCATAATATTTTATGATTTTTTAGTTTTTAAAATTTATTTTGAAATTGGAAAGTGAATCTTCCTCATGAATGTTTTTAATGGCTGTTTAACCATATTTACATTCACCAACATAAAAAACCATTGATGTTACTTATGATAAACTAGATATATTTTTTAATGATAGCATCCTCATTCATTAAATGTATGTATCATTATTTTTTCAAAGATATTTTCAGGGAAATCATTTATTTTCCACGATTTAATCAAGTTTTGAAAGAAATAGTGGATTATTGTAAGAGCTTTATGTGAAATAAAATCTCTATGTACTTTATTCATGTTTTGGTTCTTGGATATTTCTTAATATGAAGGGTGGTTCTATTATTAACTAAGTAAGGTTAACTAAATTATATATCTCCAATGCATTGATTAAAGGGTTTTAATTAACAAATCTTGTTCCTATTACGATTTTATGGGAATATACTGTGATGGATTTTCCAAGTATAATTATTATGGATATTTCAAGTTTAACTATGATAGTTACTCCAAATATAACTCTGATGGTTACTATATGTATAAATGGGATGATCATTCCATATATAAGAGTGATATGAAAATGATTCCCCAAGTTACCTACATATTTTATTTATGATTCCTATGAGTTTTTAATGATTTCTTTGATCGAGAGTGACATTATGATGCTCATTATTATTGATTACAATGAATATTGGATTTATTGAAGATTTATTTTTTGATTTATGATATATGAATTTATGGGTAATAATTCCATTATGTTATGATCATGCACTATTATTATCATACCCTCATGCTCATATTACTCTCACTAATGAAATTATATTATTATTGATTATTTTTACCCTTAATAATAATTTGAGTTCACCCTTATTATGTTTAATTTTCCCTAGTTTATGAAGAATGGTGATAAATTATTTTTGTTTATAAAAGTTTCTTCAGTCAAGAATGTTATGAGAGTTATTTAATACTTATCATGGAATATGAAAATATGGGTACAATTGGATATGATATTAATCTTTATGAAACAATTGTTTTTAAAATCATGTTTTTATGAGTTTTTACAAATTCTCTTAAAATATAATCCTGAACGGTTTTTGGGTATATAAGTGATCTTATATTTTATTTTGATGTAGTAATGTTTATGATTTTATAACTGGATCAGGGACTTTTGGTTCTGGGATCTTATAATTGGTATAAGACCAACATTTTGATAAATTTGGAGATTAACATGTTTTAATGTTAGGTTATCTTAAGATTTTTTATTACCATCAAGTGTTTATAAATTTAATTTTATAATATGTTCAATTTCTTATACATCCCTTTTGAGGTTTTAAGTGATGGAATTTTAGGCGACTAATGATATTGTGGGAGACAATTTATTGGGTTGAGGTATATGAAATGTTTAGGTTTCACATGATGTTTTATTTAAGGAGTCAAGGTTGAATAATATTTTGGAAGCATAAATGATCTTAAGTTTCCTATATAGTTATTTTGGGTGATTATATGATTATTGAATACACCATTTAGGTATATGACTTTATAAGTTACTACAGTTATTTAGAGATAATTGTTAATTTATCATCGAAGAATATGCGATCAAATCCTTAAATTTTTTGGTTTCAAGTTTGAGTTAGAATATTTTAAAAAAAATTCAAGGATTATTTTTTTATATAATGATTTAGTTTGAACTTTGGTTATTACTATTGAATTTTTATGATTAATGTTTTATTTCATTGTATGAAGGTTTGTTCATTTTTGGGAATTATATTACTTTATTATGAAATTTATTATTATTTTTTATTTATAAATACAAGTTAAATGTATTATTATCCTTTTTTGGATATATATAATATGATGGAATTTCTTTTTGAATAAAAAAATCATCTAAAATACTCACCATTTGGATTAAAAGATGAGATTTTTGGGGAAATTCACTAAAGGATGAAATTATATTTTTAAAGTAGTTATATTTAATTATTTATTTTAGTATATATCATAAAGTTATTCTTAAAATATAGTAAAAGGGTCTCAAAATAAAAATTTTATATGTTTACTTTTCTTACTGAGATTTCCACAGTCATTTAACCCATTACAAATTTACAATTTTTAATGGTTATCCTTTACATGACCATGTTATTTAAACCTCCATTTTAATACTTGGTAATTAGTGACCATATTTTTACTTCCCATTAATGTTATTCTATAATGAAACCTTGTTTTGGGTTATTTCAAATTACCTTCACACTTCACTTTCTCTCTTTCCATTAAAAATTTTATTAACCTTGTTACAATGTGGGGTTTCAACAAAGGTATTTTTAAAATTCATACCCCTGGTTAAAAATACCAATATCAAATTATGAGGAACAAATTTACTAAATTGGGGATAATATAATATCACAATAATGTAATAATAAAAAAATATATTTGATAGCATATAAAATATGCAACATTGAGCACAATCGAACCATAAAAAATTATTATTTAAATATGAAGATTATAACCTAGCTGTTAAATTTGTGGCTATGAATATGATTAAATAAATATATATATATATATAAAGGTTATAATCAATAAAAATCTATTGAATATTTCAATGGAAATAAGAACTAATTTTTTGTAAAGACTTTTCATGTTTCAGATATATATTTTCTTCAAAATGGATTTTTATTACTTTTTTTGAGTAAATATTGTAATTAATTTTTAGTAATTTTAGAAATTTTATTTAATTAAATTAATATAATTTTTTAAATAATAATATAAAAATTATGTTTTGGTGAATTTTTTGTAATTTTTATAAAAATGATGACTTTTAGTGAATAGTGAAAATAATGGTTTTTATTGAAAATTTCATTTTCTTTTAAAGTATTTACAAATTAGAATTATATTTTAGATTATTTTTGAAATTTAATTAGTTAATATTTATTTAAAATAAATAAATTACTATCTTTTAATTAAATTTTATACTTTAATTTATTATAATATTTTTTACTTAAGATAGACATTCTTTTGAAAAATAGTATTTCAATACACTTTTCTAGTTTAATTTAAATTTAAATTACTCAACATATATATTTCGAATTTTATAAATGGATTGAATAATTTTAATTATTGGCTTCAAATTTAGTAAATATTCCTCATTTATTTTTAGTAAATATGAATAGTTACCATTGTAATTTTTTGTTGCCATAGTAGACGATAAATTAAGTATTTAAGGATTAAAAATAATATTTTAAGGACTTTAAAATGACACTATAACTTGAATTAATTTTATTCATTGAGTCAATATCATATATAATAATCGAATATTCGTTTATATGGACTTTTATTTCCATTTTGGTGTGATTATAACCTTTATAACATTTTTATTAAGAAAAGTAAAAAATACCACACACTTGTTTTTAATAATTATAATATTTTTAACAATGGGATGAACATAAGATATGTTAAGATATAAATATTCATTTAAAATTTAAAATATTTATATTTATCATTATAATTTTTTTTAAATATTTAGTGAATAAATAATTACCTTAAATTCTTATGCAAGGCCGACATGACAATTATTCAACTAATGGAAAAAAAATAAATGATATCAAGAATATTAAAATAAGAATAATATGATATATTTAATTTTATACATGAATTATATTGATTAAATGAACATTTTATAGATATAATAAAATATTTTTATCTATTTGAATTTGTTTTCAAGATGTTATTAATGTTAATGTAATAAAAAGTTCTAAAAATTGACATTAATGACATTTTATAAAAAAATATTTTATTAAATGATATAAAATTATGAAAAATATTATATTAATCCATTTTCTTATTATTTAATTTATTATATAATTTTTTTCCATTTATGGGTCTTCTTCCGCTTATAGTAACTACAATTACCATTAAATAATAAAACACCAGGCTGTCGTAATAAGTTTGAAATTGGTTAATGGGGGTTAAAACCAAAAGATAAGGATAAAAACATAGTAAAAGCATGTCACAATTTATTTCAGGATAATATTTTCACTCCCTCACATCTCATATCTGAATAAATTCAATTTTCAGTCATTTGGAAAGCAAAATTAATTTATATTAATTAAATATTTTAAAAAATTCCAAGAGTGTCTATCAACTCTCTTATAAAAGGTCATATCCTTTTCTGTTTACTTATCACTTAAAAATCCATTTGGATCAATATATTTGATTTTAAATAAATCCATAGAATCCTTCCCAACTTTATATAGGCCTTAATTATGGAATAATAACAACTTCAGTGTTATTAAGGTGTTAAGAAAAGGAGGTTTTCTAAATAAGAGGTATCTTTCTTAACTAAGAATTTCTATTTTATATATTCTTATATCTCCTTAAAATATTAATTAACCCTTATTATATAATTAAATAATTATCCTCCATATAATTAAATTTTATTATATTAATGGACTAACCTATATCCATCTCCAACCTCTACTAAATGGGAATGAAATTAATCATTTAAGTATAGAGAGGACTACTGGCTCACAAACCAATTTGATTCCATAACCACCTCTCACAGCATGTTATAATGATGGAATTTTTATTTATATTTTATATTAATGAAATATTTAACATTTTAAAAATATAATATATCATTTAATTTCTTATCATCCCATTAACTGAAAAATAATAACATTGTTTGGTCATATGTGTGGATTACCACCTCCAAGAAGCAATACAATTCATTTTTCACCACCACACCACATCAAGGATATATATAAGTATATTGAAATAAGTAAAATTTTATTTATTATATAATTATAATTATATAAATATAAAATAATACTTACCTTCTTTCCGTAATTATTTTTCAAAAATGGAAATGTTACTCATTCGTACGTACAAACTACCATCTCTGTGATTATAATATAGTTAATTTTTTATATCCATATTAAATAGTTAGATTTAAAATTATAATTCTTGTAATAAATTAATAATTATTTAATAATTATTATTTTTTATACGATGGAACAATGATCCCTTTTTCAATGGTCAATATACCAAAGTTGTTTTTGAAAATTACAAAATTAACATCTTCAAAATACACAACATGGACTTTACTGACTATGAAATAAAATATATAATAGAAATAAATTAAATAAAGTGTTTAATATTAAGTTACCAAACCTATAAAGTTTTTTAATTAATAAAATAATTGATATAATTTTATTATACACGATATAAGCAACACACATTGAAATTCTTGACTCAAGGTAATGGATTTCGTCCAAATTTCCTTTCAATGAGGCATATTTTATTGTTATAGATGTAATTTATTTTATATTTTGTATATAATGACCATTTTATATTTAATATCATGAATCCTTCATAATTAATTATATTTGAAATTTTAATTTTAATTAAATCATCCAAGGTTGATTGATTTGAAAGTAACTATGATTTAAAGGGTTTCTTAACTCAATTTGATTTTGTTAGGTTAGAACTATTATTTATTGACTTTGTAATGCCAATATTATATGAATTTTTCTCTCATACTTTTTTTCTATATTTAAACTTTTTTTTATTTAAATTTTTTAAATATAACCATACCATGGATTAATTCTAAATTCCATGATAATATATTTGTATGGGTTATTCATCTCAATTTATCTTTTTTTGGGACATAAATTTAATATTTTTACCAGTATTATTCAATGGGGTATATATACTATTCATTTGAAAGGTTGTATAATTAATCTCATAATTTTAAGGATATTTAATGTTTCATTTGAATTTATTCATTCGTGTGGATTGTGATTGAAGACTTACCAAGTGGAAAATGCTTTATGTTAAAATCTCTTTATTTCCTAGATTTTTTATGTTCATGATTATTTTTTGGGAAATAATATTCTCATATTTTATTGAAAAAATATAATTTTATTATTCTATATTTATTAACGTATTATAGATGATAAATTTCCATTTCCTCCCTTATTGATTAAAAAAATATCATGAAATTAATTTGTATATGATACTGATATTGTATCTTTATTTAAATTATAAATATTTCTCTTTTATTTCTATGTTTTCTAAAATATGTTCAAAATTGTTATTTTATATAAATAAATGATTTTAAAAGTTATTTTACATGATATTTTACCTTCTTTTAAAATTATTTAAAATAAAATTTCTTAACATTTTCTAAATAGGTCAAATTTTAATCCCTTTTTAAAAAATGTTGGAAAAGAATGTTTGGTTTTAATGTTTACAAAATTTTTTGATTTTCATTCCATCATGACCATTATTTGTTTAGAATCATTAATTATAATTTCACAAGTTTATTTTCTACGATAATTAATTTCTAAATATATTTTTTGAATTTTTAGTTTTTAAAAGTGATTTTCAATGTGAAGATGTTATCTTTCTCAAGAATGTTTTTGATGCGATTTTAATACTATTTAATTCATCAATGTTAATAAACCTTCATGTTACTTATGATAAACTAGATATGTTTTGAAACAATACCATTCTAATTATTTATTGAGAAGTATTATGATTGTTTTAAAGATATTTTTATAAAACTCTCTTTTTTCCATGGGTTAATCAAGTTATAAAAGAAATAGTGGATGTTTTTATGAGTTTTATGATGAAATTAAATATATATGTACTTTATCCATGTAAAGGTTCTTAGAAATTATATATTATGGTTGGAGGTTCCATTATAAAATGAGGGAGGGTTATCCTGTTATAGATATACAATTTATTGGGTAAAGGGGTGGAGTTAACCTTTTAATATTATCCTAATATATTATTATAATATAGTGTGATGTTTATTCCAAGTATAACCATGATAGTTATTCCAACTATAACTATAATAGTTAATACAAGTGTAATTTTAGGATTCATTTTATCATGATTGACATCACATGGGTCATGATTATTGGTTAATGGAAATATTTTATTTTTAAAACATTATTACATGAGTATTGATCCAGGTATTGATGGGTATGAATTCCATTATTTTCTTTTCAGAAATATGATTATTATACCCTTATTATTATCTTATTATAACTAATGAAATTAAATTCTGAATTCTTATATTTAACCTTACTAATCATTTTATATTTCCTTTCATAAGATAACTTTTTTATGTGGTAATGAATAATAATGTTAAATTATTTATGTTTATAAAGGTTTCTTATGTGTATAATTTTATTGGAGATGTTGGAGAATTAACATGGAATATGAAAATATGGTTATAGTTGGAGAAAATATTGAAATTTATGAACCCGTTTTTTATGAACCAAAGTTGTTATATGTTTTATGTAATTCTATAAAATCTAAACCAATGAGGAATTTCATTATGTAAATGATCCAATATTTCATTTTTATGTTGAAAACATTATATTTTGAGCATTGAATATGAGAGTCCTAGTTTAGGGATTTAACAAGAAAACCTATCATAATATGTATATTCTTATGTGTTCCACAAAAATAAAATCAATAAAAATTTGTAAACTTAAGAATTTACCCTGGGAAAAAATGGGTTGCATAACTTTTCCCCATTTCATAATCAAAATATATTTCATAGAGAAGGAATTTGATAAATGAACTTAAGGCCAATACTACCACATAAAAGGAAGTAATAATGAGGTAGTTGTACATATATTCTACATATATAAAATATTTATAATTAATCCATAATATTGAAGGTTTTTTTCATTGACTAAAACAACTTTAATAGATCACATGGAATATTTTTTGGGTAAAATACCCTTTTCACTTTTAAATCACTTCATTAAAATTTAAAAATTTACAAGAGAATATAGAAATTTTTTATTTCAAAATAACCATGAAACATTTTAATGTAATATTCAATAATTTATCATTTATAATAATGGGATATTATTTCAATTCCATATAAGTTAACATAAAACATTCATTTAGTTATTTTATAAAAAAGTAAAAAATTACCTTGTTCAGAAAGCAATAGAAAGATTACTTTTAAATCGTTTTGTAAAAAAACATAACATGGGTAAAATAGTATTTAATAAACCATTTTATAATAATAAAATCATTCTATAAAATATTTTAAGGAAAATATAGACACTGAAGGGAAATATTTTAGATTTTAATGAAGATACAATATCAGTATTACTTTTAAATGAATTTCTTGAGATTTATATATTAAATAAGGGATGAAATGGAAACCAAAATTATTAAATAAATTAACAGATATATGAGAATTAAAGTAATTTGTTTGAAGAAAAATAATTGTATATTATTTCCCCTAAATGATCCATGAATATAAAAAATATAGAAAAGAAAGGAGATTGTAACTTAAACACTATACCACTTTAATAATTATGGACTCGAATCCTCTTGGATGAAATAAAATAAAATTTAAATTAAAATACCATATATTATGAATTATTCATGATATAATATTTAAAAAGGTTATAATATACATATTATAAAATAAATTAGGTGCATAACATTAAAATATGCCTCAATAAAGAGAAATTGTGATGAAATCCCATACCTCGAGTTAGACTCATCAAATACATACTTTATCAGCCTAAATAATAATTTAATGTTAATTATTTATTTTATTAAGAAAAAATTTCATGTTTATTATTCCTTATATTTTATTTATTACCATGTTATATTTATTTATGTAGTCAATTAAGATCAAGTTGGATGTTTTGATGATATTCAGATCATATGACCAAAATGACTTTGGTATGTTGACTATGATAAAATAAATCATTATTACATCATATCCAAAATAATAACCAGGAAGTAATTAAAAATTTTATACATAAATTATACTTTTAAAACAAAACCCGAAACATGTCTATGAAAAATGTACTACGTTACAATCATGATGACAATAGGTCGTATGTAAGCATGAGTAACATTTCTATTTCACAAAAATCATTATGGATAGAAGGTAAGTAGTATTTTATATTTAAATAATTATAATTATATAATAAATATAGTATTACTTCTTTTAATACACTTATATATACCAACCAAGTGATGTGTTGGTGATAAACTGAATCACAATACTTCATGGAGGTAGTAGTTTACACGTACATACGAATGATTTCATAATTTGTTAGCAAATGGAAAGGTATGAAAATATATGATATATTAATTTCAAAAAATAATAAATATGTAAATAATATTGCATATTTATACATTAAATTTTTCATAATAATCATATATTAGAGGTGATGATCAAAAATAAATTACATCTATTCGCGAGAAGGTAGTCTTCCGTACACATGAACGATGGTTTTGTTTCTCATTTGATAGAAGAAGAGATTGATGTAAGTTATTACATTAACAAAATAACATATTAGTGTATAGGATACACTAATGTTATCATATTTTCATGGTTTAATAATATTTTAAGGAGGAGTATTAATAAATAAAACAATGCGCTCGGCTAAAATGATACCTCTTCATCAGACATCGAATTATGTTTGCACCAAAAGCCTTCTTGGGAGGGTTTTATAATGAAAACATGGACTATGTGATGTGGTATGCAAATTAAGTAAGTTATTTTTTTCAAGTATTGGTCAAAAAATGATTTTTTGTGTTAATAAAGGGGTAGAGTAGGTTCCCTTATAAAAGTGATAAGGATTGGTATTTTTGTAAATACCAAAAACTATTAAATAATGGAAAGGAAATATCAAGATAAGTGCCTCCAAAGTTGATAAATTATGTATTATAGTTAATATAATTTATATTCACACCTACATCATTAAAAAACATTTTTGAACTAAGTCATTTCATTTAGCTTTATGATTACTCAATTTTACTATTTTAGTTTTCACCATGGTAACTAATTTTGACCTAGGTCATTTTTCCTTTAAGAGTGAAAATAAAACAAGAGTTATTATAAAATTTTACACAATTATTAAAAATATCAAATAAAATTTACCAAATATAAATCCTATGTGATTGGAATATAAATTTTGATAATAATTCATGTTATACACAAAACAACATTTTAACCTCAACCATGAGAATTTTTTTACTACTTTTGTTGTTCATTATGACCAAAAATTAAGTTGATTTTATTATATAATTTTAATTATTATAACGAAAAATATGTGAAAAAATTTACAAATTTATTTCATAAAATGGGAATAATTTAATTTAAAATCTTACTCACAAAACATGATGAAAAATATTTTTTCAGGAAAATCATTTTTTCTAGGCCATAGATGGTCATTCATTGACTATATGAAATAAATTATAATTATATGAATTTTAGTTAATATAAGTATAAATAATTTATATAAATTTTATATAAATATTTTCTTACCATGGTTTATTTTAATTAATTAAAATGGATAAACTTTATGAATTTGACAAATGTTTTTTTAAAATCGCGATTTTAGGCATAAAAATTAACTTATAGCAAAATAATAAAAATTTACAAATAAAATAAAATTAATAAAATTATTAAAAATAAAATTTAGCAAATGTAACTTTAATATAAAATCCAAAATATAATTGTATGTTTAACTTGGATTATTTAATTCAATGAAATGACGGTATTTTGAAAAAATGGTAATTTTAACTATTCACTAAAAAATCAACCATTTCTAAAGATTCAAAAAGTTTTACCCTAAATTTATTTTGAGATGAAGATTTAAAAATTTATATTACTTTAAAAAAATTCTAATAAACTATAGATTAATTTTAATTTTTTATAACAAAAAAAATTACGTTTTTGATGAAAACATATTTTTTGAAGGATAAAATGTCTTCATTAAAAGTTGAGTGTTTATTTTATATGAATTTATAAATAAATTTATTTTTAGATTGATGAATATTTATATATAATAAATTAGTTCATCCTATTCATATTCACCAATTTAATAGCTATGAAATAACGATCATATTTAAAAAAAATATTTCATGGTTCTTTTATGTTTGGTTTTGCGTATCATATACGATATCAAACATATATTTATTTTTAAAATATCATAGTGTTAAATTCTATAAAAATTAAAAAATTACATCCTCACAAATGAAAATTTTACACAGTAATCAACATTTTTACATTTTTTAATACCATTTTTAAAACCCCCATCATAAAAAGGTTTTATAAAATATTCTCTTGATAAGAGAGAAAGGGAAATTAAATAGTCATTACATATCTATGTTTAGAAATATAAGAATATTAGTGGGAAGTGACAGTTTATACATGGAGAAAAATAAATTTCTAAATAATTATGGAGACTAACAGAGAACACTAATGATAAGAAATTGAATGCGCATGAGAAAGTTAATGATCACAAAACCATAAACCAAATAGTTGTGAAGAACACCATTAATTCATAAACAAATAAGGGTAATCATAGATTTTTTTTGTTTCTAAATACTTTTCCCATATTCAATGAATTATTTTAATATCTAGACAAATAACATAAAAAATATACTTAATTGGTTAGTATTTTTTTCCTTTAACAAACTTTGACCACATTCTCACCCTTTTCTTCAAATGATGAGTAAGATTAATGTTTTTTAATTCCTAAAGCACTAAAATAATATTTTAACTAATAATATTATCCAAAAAGGATAATAATATATTTATCATATATTTATACATTAACCAATACCAAAAATTTTATAATAGGTAAATATAATTCTCAAAATGATTAATCCATCATAAAATGAAATTAAACATTAATCTAAAAGACCTCAAAAAACACCCAATGTTAAACTTAGATCATTTAATAAATAAGTAACCAAAAAATTATTCAAAATATTCTAGAATAGTATTAAAACAACAAATTATAAATGATTTGATCACAAATTCATCCAAGATAAATTTAACATTTACCTCTAAATAAAATAAACAACTATAGAAATCTCATACCAAAATGCATATTACTTAATCATATATGATGATAATTATTATAAATAAACCGAATCACTATAATTTCACAGTAAAATGGTATTTGTTTCCAGAAGTTTATACAATCCTCATATGTTTCAGGATTCTTAAACCACAACACTATTGATAAAAATACTTCCACAACATAAATCTAAAATACCAATAAATAAAAAATTTCAACTCAATGATTGGTATAACCTATATCCTTCCTTGGTCTCAGATTTAACCATTTGAAGGACGATTTGACTTAGATAAATCTCATGTTACCTACATTTAAGACAAAAAACTAGAAATGAATCTTTGTGACTAAATATATTTTAGACCATTTCACTAATCATTTTTCCTCATTTAATCATTACGTTGTGTGCTTATTTTCCACACATAAAATATGTTGGTATTCTTTTGAGAGATTCTCATGGTTATATTTTCCCACATTTTTGACAAGAAGAAAATTAATCCTTCTTTTCTCCATGGTCTCCTCCACCCATTCTCTTAGAAGACTGCATCCTTATATTATTTGGTGAGTCTGAGGGTTGGTTAAGGTTTGGTTTTCTAATAATATATCATGACAGATGATTATGAATTATTATAAAAACTTTCAATTAAATCATAATACCATTTGGTATCTTATAATCACCACATTGTACATCACATTTAGCATGAAAATCATTTCTCTTGCTTATAGTCATTGACTGAAACCAAACATCATAGTGTGTGAAACAATAACCGTAATCATGAAAAATAATGTATAGGATGTCCATATCATGACATAGTCTTTTCAATATATGGAATATTATGTTTAAATTAGGTCATCCTTGATTATCATATATTCAAATCTTTCATTGTGGTTCATAAAGAATGTGCGAGTCAACCTATGAATATTCTTAGAGAGTTCCAAACTAGGTTCAAAATAAGGGAAAAATCACCGTGTATCATAATGATGATTGAGATATACACATCCAACCCTTTTAGGGTTATTAATCTTAATGAATCTATGTTAAAAAAACTTCCATTGGTAGTATCCAGTATGGGATTCATTTTTATAAAAAACACATATTATCTTCCTTAACAAGACTTTAGTCTATTATCCTACATAGAGACTTATCCCTATGGGTTTTTACTAATGTTCTCTAATAATGATCCCCAAAATTAACTTGAATTTTCCTGAATAAAAACTATAGGTACACAATCCATTTAAACAAATTAATACATTAATTTTAACATAATCATACATTAATTAAAACCAAATGATCGTATGTCCTAGAGTCTTTGGTAGACTATATACATAAAACCTTTAAACAAAACAAAACAAATCATATTTATTTTTATTCTCCTTACTAAGATTTTAACTCTATTTGAACACCAAATACTCTATAAGAAAACATAGGGGATACATATAAAAATGGGATGAGCAAAAAATACCACTAAGGGAATACATATGACAAGGAAACATCACATTTGAGTAAAAGGTATAACATCATATCATAAAATATAATCCTCATGAGTAATCACAAGGAAGAATAACATATATAACATGGTATCATATGAGCATATAAATATAATAAATATAGAAATAACATATAACATGACTTAAAAATTATTCAAAGGTAACTTTCTAGAAAATATCACATGGTGGACGAAGTCCCATAATAGATTAAGTTTACCCCTTAATCCCATACATAAAATCTCTAGAGACAAAAACATTACCAAAGAATCATAGCATTATATGTGTTCACCCATCATAAAACATACTCTATTATGTGTTCCAAAAAAATGAAATAAAAAATAATGTATAAATATATAAATTTTTAATAGAAGTAAATGGGTTTCATAATCCTTCTTTATGTCATATAAATAGATATTTCATAAAGAAGGATTTTGATAAAAAAACTAAAGGAACGTATTACCCCATTAAAGTATGGGACAATGAGCTACGTATATATTTAAGAGAAATATATACATAATTTAGAGGCAATAATTAACCTAAAACTTTTTTATTATTGATGGAAACTTCTAAAAAATATCACACCATGTTTCTCCATAGAAAAATACCCTTTACCTTTGAAATCACATCATTAAAATCTCAAAATTTACATATTATTATTGATAAAAGTTTCTCTAAAAAGAACCATGGAAATTTTTTAGTGAATTTTCAATCATTGAGAAGACATGATAGTATGAAATTATACTTATTCCATATAATTTAATAGAAAACATTCCTTTCACACTATTGTTAAAATGGAAAAAAAGATCCATACTTGGAAAACGATAGAATGATTCCTTTTAAACCATTTTTTAATAAAGTAAAAAAGTGTGAAAATATATTGAATAAATAATTATATAATATTAAAAACATTTTAAAATATTTCCAGGAAAATATAGACATGGAAGAGATAGATTCCAAATATAAAATAAGATACAATATCAGTATTACTTACAAACAACTTTCTTGATGTTTCTTTATTAAATAAAGGAGAAAATGGTAACAAAAAATGTAAATAAAATTAATGAATAGTGTATAATAAAATAAACGTGGTTCAATAAAATTAATTGTATAAAATTTCCCACAAGGGTACCTTGTACAATAACAATCTCTAAAATAAAGAAGATTGTAACATAAAGCCTTTACCACTTTGGTACCTTCTAATCCAAACCCACTTAGATGAAGTAAAAAGAATTGTAAATTAATTTAACATGAATAATGGAGGACTACAAATATAATATATAAAATCGGTAACATACACACCATGTTAAATGAATTAGGCACATAATATTAAAATACGACTCAATGACGGGAAATTGAGATAAAATCACTTAGCTCAAGTTTAACACATCGCATATGTAATTTATCATCTTAAATAATAAAATTAAATTTATTATTTACATTAATAGAATATTTTTCTTGTTTATTATTCATTTTATTTTATTTATTAACTTTTTATATATATTTAATTAATAAATTAAATTCATGACAGATATTTTGAGGTTATTCGATTCAAATATCCAAAATGAATTCGGTAGGTTGACCATGGTTAAAGTTGTAATTATTCGATATTATCAAAAATATTAATTATAAATTAATTATAATTTATATGCATAAATTTTTCTTTCAAAACAAACCATAAAATATGTTACCAAAAAATTATCTGTGTTATAATCATGGAAACGGTACATCGCACATAAGAAAAAGTAAAGTTTCCAATTTTCAAAGATCAAGATAGAAATAAGTTTAAAAATATTTTATCTCTATATAAATATAATTATATCATAAATTTCATATTAATTATTAAAATACATTTATATATTCTATCCATGTGATTTGCTGATGAAAAATGAAACACATTGCGTTGTGAAAGTGGTAATACACATGTACATATGAACGACATTTTCATTTTTTAGTGAATTGAAAAGTATAATAATATATGAGATATTCATTTTATATAATTGTAAATATTCCATGAATACCACATAAAGAAATTAAATCCATCATAAAAAATAACCATGAGAGGTGATGATTGAAAACAAATTACACCAGTTTACGGGGCGGTAGCTCACCATACACATGATCAATGGTTTCATATCATATTTCACAGATGATGATAGGGGTGTAGTTTATTAAATTAACTTAATAAAATATTATTATATATTATATAAAAAAGTTATTAAACCATAATGGTTGAATACTATTTGAATGGGATGGAAGAAGAAATAAAACAAAATTCTCAGTTAAAAATGATACCACTTCTTCAAAAAACCTCTTTATGTTTCTACCAAAAGCCTTATTAATAAAAATTTATAATAAAAAATGCCTAGGATGTGGTAATAAAAGCATGAAAATTATTTTAAAAGGTATTTTATGAACTAAAAATATCTAAAGTGTGTATAAAATAGGAGAAGAGGATCCCTTTTATAAGTGATGAGTTGAATATTTGTAAATACCAAAAACTATTCAATGATGGGAAGTCACTATTAGGAAAAGTGACCCCAAAATTTATAATTGATGTAGTTTAGTTAAGATAATGTTTTAAAACACCTTAAATATTAAAAAATTTAAAAAATTTAAAAAATTTATTCCCTTTTCCTTTATAGTTACCCACTTTTACCATTTTCACCAGGGTAAGTTGTTTTTACCTAGGTAATTTACACTTTAAGACTAAAAATAAAATGGAAAATTTTATATAATTTTTTTCTTAATTATTATAAGGATAAAATCCAATAAATCAAAATAAAATCATATTTTGGGGAAAATTAAATTTATCAAAAGAGAATGTAACGCACAAAACCCCGTTTTAACCTTAACTGTACTAATACTTTTTTACTGTTTTACTATTCATTATGATAAAAAATTAAGTTAAAATTATTAAATAATATTAATTATTCAGATTTTTAATATATAATATATAACATCAAATTTAATTCACATTTTTATCAAAATTTAATTTTAAAATTACTCCCTTAAAATGTGATGAAAAGTAGTTTTTTTGAAAAATTCATTTTTTAGGAAATCTCTGCTCTTATATTAACTCTACCACTAGAAATTATCATCATATTAATTTAAATTTAAATAAATAAATAAATAAATAAATAAATAAATATAATCTATATATGTAATTTAAATATTTCATTAATATGGATTATTTGAATTTATTGAAATGGATAAAATTGAAGAACTTAAAAACAGTTTGCCGAAACCCATGATTTTTATGCATAAAAAAATTATACAAAAACCATGAAAATTAAAAATTAAAATGAAAATAATTATATTACTATAAATAAAAAATTAATATTTAACATTAATAATAAATAAAAATATAATTGGACTTTAAAATTACATGACTAACTTTAAATAAATGATAATATTTGAAAAACAGTAATTTTCATTATTCACTGAAAAATCAAACATTTTATAACCATATAATTATTTCACCCAAAGTTAATTTAGATATGGTTATTTAAAAAATGAATTTAATTTTATCAAAAAAATTCAAAAGTTTCATAAATTAATTATAATATTTTCAAATAAAAGTCAATAAAAATCAGTTTTTAAGAAAACATATTTTTTCAAGAGTAAAACATATTCATTAAAATTTGAGTGTATATTTACTTATAATTTATCAATAAAATTTAATTTAGTAGGATTTCATATATATTTCATAAATTTGTTAATAATGTCTATACTCTCCAATTTACCAGATATGTTACAACCATCATATTTAAATAATAATATTTCATGGTTCATTAAGGGTTGGAGATGCATGTAGTAAATGTTATCAAATATAGTTTTCTTTTTCAAATCTCATAGTGCTATATTTTTTCAATATATATAAATATTTAATAAAATTTTTACTCATATTCACTCCTTCCAATTCATTGGAATGGTTTTAAATATAATTTATAAATATTTATATCCTTTCTAAATTTTTCATTGTTTCATTTAAGTTCAATGTCATGTGTTGAGAAAGATACCAAACACATTGACATAATTAACAAAAAAAATATTAAAATATTAGGTTTTTACATCATACCTCAAATATTAGATGGTCTATGGTCGCCATATTCTAGAGTATGATCCACCTTTTAGACTCTCCATTCCTAAGCTCTATGACCCTTTCACTAATTTACATGACTCGCCTGAGTCATCGTCATATTATCTTGCTAAAGAGGAACCTAGAAGGATCTATGGGTTAGAGATCACACTCATCCTTCACACCCTCTAGAATCTCAACCCTGATAATTCTATTAGAACTACAATAGATACCCCATCTTTCCATACTACTAATTCTTTATTTTTGGTAGAGTGCATAACTTATATTAATGTCAAACCTTCCCACTATTGATGAACTATAGAAAAAATCACTAGGGGTCGAAGATTACATGATATGATCAATTTTTTTCCCTAATTCATATCCCTAGTCTTATTATTCATACTACCGACATATATACACATCATAGATATAAGTGGTTTTATTTCTTGTGTACTGAAAGGTAGAATAATTCAATCTACTTTATCTTCCTATAGACCCTTATCAATAGTCAATTTCATGTTCAGAACCTATGGGTAAGTCATTAGGTTGAAATTACTAAAATTTCACTTTATATCAAGATGAATACTGATCTCAAAATTCCTAAAATTTTGTGACTCATTTTCTTCCAAGATATAAAGATGAAAACATTTAGTGAAATGGATAGAGTATGGAGATATTGTTATGGACCCCAATTAAAACTCTATAAACTCGTGTGATTAACAAATATTCAGAATATCATTAAATAATCCCCAAAAAAATAGTCCCTTGAAGGCCTCCTAGGTGAGATCCTTACGACTTATATCCCATCCCATCATGCCAAACCATCTCTTCATGGGTCTATGTTTCATGAATGCTTCCAACTTAACCCTCCCATCATTCAGTGTCTCTATGAGGTCAAAAATACCATAGTGATATCTATTGAGTCCTCTATATCAAGTGGATATACAGTTCTATAAAAGGTTAGTGGATGGTTGAGATAGAATTTTGTTGTGTTGTTAACTATGAACCCCAGTGCCCCTCCACCCTAGCTATAAAAAAGATAAAAGACTCACAGTTGAGTTGGCCCCACTACCTGCATCAACAGAGTATATGTGGGAGAATGATCTATTTCACCCTCATATATAGAAGTTTGTGGAGTAGGGGAATTATCCCTAGTGGGTGTATCCCTACCCACGTCAGTTGGTGGACCCATCTTTCTCTTTTGGGGTGTAATCCTCTAAATCAAAAAGTATACATTTTTAAAATCTAAATCCATTAGTTCAAGATATATCTTAACTAGCTTTGGGATCACATAAAAGTTCTCCGATAAGGATACCCAGAATCCAAGGTATATTCCTACTAGAAACATCCAAGTTCTCCATCCCTGTATATTAGTCACAATCAAAAATATGTATATACAAAGCATAACAACATGATTATGTTCAACTAATTATTTCCAGAAAATATAACAATCAATCAAATAATAAAGGTTTATCCTGAAAAGATAACAGAATCAAGGATTTCAATTAAAGAATTTATCTATTTTACAAAAAAATTATATATATGAAATATTATTCTACATGACTATTCCTGATGCTTGAATTTTACCAAATCCAATGAAATAGTAATATAAATCCCATTAACACTATCTTCTAGGTCTGTTACACATGAGCTGGTTAGGCACAAGGAAACTCTCTTATCAGAGTCACACATAACTCATATCCTTCCCAAGTTAGTCAAAATAAAACAATAAAACCTTTCATTGATACTATTTTGTAATTTTATTACATGAACCACCAATTCTAATCTATAGAACCATAAGTTTTAACGCTTTCCTCACAATAAACAATAGGTTTTTGACTCAGAGTGAAGATCAGAACATTGTAAATGGGGATAAAATTCCCTCAGTTTCATAGCTATCCACAAAAAATATAATTAAAATATAAAAAAACAAATATTAATCAAGGAGGAAGTTATATATTCACATTTTAATATCACATGGCACACATGTCATGTAAATAAATAAAACAAAATCCTGATGTGGTAATCCAAAACAGATAATAAGTAGACAATAATAAATAATGTAGCATTTCAGAATCATCTAGAGTATGTCCTATTACCACTCTCAGATCCATGATCCTTAGCTCGAACATCTTCCACGAGCCTCTTCCATTTCTTAGATCCCAATACATTAAGTCTATATGAACATAGAGATGCCCATGTTGGGTGTGGGTAAGAAAACTCAGTAGGATGACACCAATGTTTCTTCAAAAAATTTTCACACTTATAAAATGTGTATTACATGATAAAATAAATTTGTAAGAAATCATAATGAATCATGTGAAGAGAACTCATGTGCTAACTAAGCCACCATGAGTTTCGGCCTTACCTACCTCAACTACGTACTAGAAGGATAATAATATGGATATTGAAAGTAACCAAGATCTAGCTATAGGGATATGAATATGTCACCCAATATCCTTAGGGCATTGAGTAATCATGCTAATCGGCATACACTGACATTGATATTTGGCATGTTGCTCTGTGTGCACAAGGAATCAAGTGTTGGTCAAACCATAAGACTGTCATGATCATACCATTTGTATAGTACCATCTTCATCATTACTAGATGTTTGTTGAATTCCCCCTATAATCATATAATTATACATGATATCCCTCCTATGACAAGTTACAAGATAATACCTAAATAGCATGGTAAATACAGACAAAAAGGAAGACCATAAAAAATCAAAAAATATGCTGCCACCATGAAAACAATTTAGCAACATGTAAAACATGTATTTTCCATAAAACATTGTAAGAATATAATTTGAAATACTCATGGAAATAATAATCATATATTGTTTACATGGACACACACATAACCATAAAAAATTAACAGTAGGAATGGTCAAAAATATATGCCAACACCTTATGAAAAAGAGGAAACAACAGTATAAAAGGACTAAAATGGTATGTAAATTCCATCTTAATGGTTATTGATGAAGTAATCAAGTATTCATTGACAGATCAATGACTGAATAAAATTTTACACCCATGTATAACTATATTAGACATCAAGTATTTATAACCCAGATTCTAGTTTATCAAGAATGATGTTTAAAAATAAGAATTGAGGATATTATATTCCAATAACGCTGGTTGTTGAATCATATACCTCACATAGTTCGTTGAAAAAACTAGTTATGAGGTATGTCAAAGGATATGAAACTAATCCACTATATACATTATTTATTATATAAAGTACCCTTAATTCCTCATCAATTCTTGAAAATAACCTTAGTTCTAGAAAACAAACATTGATCCATCATCAATATATCAGTAAAAAGGTGATCTAAGATGTGATTCAAGAGGAAGAAAAACTCAATATGATCAATATATGAAAAAATAACTGAAAAATTTTATTATTCACAAGTGATCAAGATCTAGTCAAAGGGGATTTCATCAACATGTTAAAACCCCCATTTATTTAGTAATTATTTTAGAATTCATCATTAGTTGTCATTGTAACCCATATATGTGTTAGATAAATGAAAGATATATGATTCACCTCAAGAAAAATTGGTAGGGAAAAAAGAAAACAAAATAATCAAGTTTTTTTCATCATATATCACAATTATATATCTTCAAATCACTCAGGTTCACCAAAATCTAGAATTTTAGGAGCGAGAATAATTATGTAGGGTCAGAGGAGTCCCAAAAATAAATATGGATTTCTATAAAATGAACACTATTTAAAAACATTCAATAAATGATCATTATGAAGGATTTCATATCATTAATTCCATGAATTGATGGTTTGGTCATAAAACTCATCAAACTACATTCTAATTGTGTGCACCTCTTTGGGCTTCTCGACAAGATGCATGATTTGACCATATGGTTTGAAAAACCAAACAATAACCATGAGAAGAATTATTCCTTTTTCTAGGAACATATTCAATTTGGGTGCATTGTTTCTGAAACTATTCTTCCAATTTGATATTGGAAATAGATAATACAACACATTTTAATAGGATATGCCATAATTTCTTTAAAAACATGCACCATAATCGTGCACCACCCCTTGAGAAAATGTTTTATGTTTCACCATTTCTAGGATAATCAATACATTTTAGTAAAATTGGTCAAACATTAAAGAGCCTCTAAAAAACTCAAAACCATCCAAATACCCATTTAACACATACCAAGAAATTTAAATTTTTTAAAAAATACGATTAAAGGATTAAATTAAAACGTATCACACCTAAATAATCCAACGTCATCACATAGAAAATTCACTTACAACATCACCCTTGGAAACAATTATCAACCTTATTTAACAATGTTAAACCAAAATATTATTACATAGTTTATTTTCATGTTTTTAAATCATATATAAGTAAT
This sequence comes from Viscum album, assembly GCA_963277665.1. NCBI lineage: Eukaryota > Viridiplantae > Streptophyta > Magnoliopsida > Santalales > Viscaceae > Viscum > Viscum album. The sequence goes on along the minus strand of OY728156.1, from coordinate 2,132,746,054 downwards.
CTTATGAGTATTCTATTTGAAAAATATTTACACTGGTTATCCCACCTAAATAAATAATCTTCACATATTTGATTATTTTGATAAGACAAATATTTATCCTAAAAATTACCTCATTAATATCATCAAATAGTTGACTTACATTAATAATATAATATTTTATCCCATAAAAAAATAAAACCTCTTTTGATTTTAGTATTTGGGACTCAATTTCATCTTTTCTAATAGCTTTTATTTTTTGATATCTTTTATTTCCAAATTTCACTACACCACCATCCTATCATTCAATATTTTTAAGTATATATTTATCTATTGTTATGTGTGATGAGAATATGATGTCCAAGATATATAGATTACACACTTTAATAGACTTTAGAACCAATGAAAAACTGAGTGGCCTATAATCCTTGATTTCTCATTGATTATTCTTCTACATAGTTATATAATTTAATTTTAGTTTAATTAGTTTTAAATTTTTTAGAATGGTGATCAGGCTATTCACATCATCTATAGGTCAAGTCAAGATAATCATACCTGTTTTGGATATAAATCATATATGAGTTCATATTTTATTTTTACGGCCTCATTGTTTCGTTGCTTATGTCATCTAATTTTCTCTCCCAAAATTTTGTTCTTATTTAACTCCCATGGAGATACATTTTTCACCAAAAATCAAATTCCTTGTGTTATAAGTCCCAAAACAATACCAATAAAATGTGAAACTAGATATTTCATATAACTTCTATGTTTTTTCCTGATATTCTATTTGTTTTTTTATATAAAAAACAATATTATTTTTCCCTAGTATTAGAGAACCATGATTCTTTAGATCATTTTCCACTACTTTAGTTGAAGTATAATTCATATGATTTTTTTATTTGAACTATTTTCTTTTCTAGAATTTCATTTGGAACATACATTTTTAGGTTTAATATATTTAATGTTATTAGATTTAACAGTTTCATAAATTACCTAACCATAAAAACAGATTTTATGATAATTCTGAGATTTATTATCCTTTAATTCAATATATTTTTTCATAATCACTATTTATTTTTCTAAGTGTACTATTAGCCTTATGATACATTGATTCAACCTTTTTATTTTCTTTCTTTTGAGTTTCCATTTTCTTATATGATTATTTAATGACTTTATCTTACTCATCCACTTTATCCTTAAGAATCTTGATCTTCTCAATGAACTCATTTTATTTTATATTAAACTAAAATTTAAAATTATTTCAATTTTAAAAATTCTTTTTTAATGGTTTAACTTTATTATTGATCATAGTGTTCCTTTCAAAATATATTTCTTGTTCTTTTCAAAATGTGCGAATAATATATGATTCATCTTCTTCATATTCTCCTTGAATACCTTATTTATCTCCTTTATTTTTAACATACTCCATTAATTTTATGTCTCTTCTTGGAAAACAATTCCACTAATTAGCTACTTGAGGGGGATTTTTCATGACACTTCTTTCATAGTATACTTTTTTTCTTTTTCATAGAAACATTTCTTCTAATTTCATCATATTTCTTGTAGCATTTAAAAAAAAATTCATTTAGATTTTATTTGAAATTTAACTTCATTATCATTATCATAAAATTATACATTTTTCTTATTTATATGATAATTTTTAGAAATTTTATGAATTCCAACACATATAAAACATTTCATTTGAAAATTTCCACAATATTTTTCTTTTACTTTATTGAGAATTTTGGATATGAGGGATATGAGATTCTTATGATTTTTTTTCACTCTCATCATCTCTATCTACGTAACTTGAGATTTCATCTTCCTCTTCTTTGATTTTTAATTTATTAATGTATTTAAGAGCCATTTCAATGACGAACTTCTTTAGATATATGAGTTCTTTCATCATTTCCTAATTCAAGAGACTATTGTACAACTTTTTAATGGATATATCCTCCCTACCATTAAAGGATGAAATCTTTGTGTGAAATCAATTGAGAATATTCCTTATATTTTTTTTCCAATGTATAATCATTTTTTTATCTCTAGATCATATTATATAAATAAAAATTCCATTAACCCTTGTAAAATACTTACCAACGGTTCTATCATTAGTAATTTTTACATATTTGAACTTATCTCTGTAAAGATTTATTTTTATTATTTGATATTGATATTTTTATTAATACATATTCTCCATTTTCCCCAAAATTATTTTCTTATATTTAGATTCATCACTTTAGTGTGATTTTTTTTGAATATGATGAAAATATCTTATTCCTATATTTCAAATTAATATCTAGATTTATGTTGTCATTAAATTAAATATATTTTCCTTTTATAATGGGTATAAATACCATAGTGAAAAAATCAATAACCTAATTTTTTTAAAGGAGATAATGTAACATTTTATTTTTCTAACCATGAAAAATTATTTTATCAAAAAATATAAATCTTCCTCTATTCAATTAATGTTGACCTTCTATACATAACCTTAAAAAGAAGGATCTTGGGGGAGGGTGGTGGCTCAAATACCAGTTTAAGTTCCTAAATTAGGTATTACAATAGTGATAAAGGGGTGAATCAGTATTTCTTTTTACAAATTCTTTTCTTTTGTAATTAATCATCTAGTACTTAATAGAGTCACGATCCACTCTAAAAATATCATCTTAATTTGTATGAAATAATAAAAATGATCAAACATCACATATGAATTTTATAATGTTTGGACTCAATAATAGATCCTAATCCTTTCAAGGTTCAGTTGGGTTCTATGACCTGAATAACCACTAAAAAAACAATGATAAAAAGAGAGGAAAAATGTTCATATTTACTATTGTTAATATGTCTAATGGATGGTATAATGTAAGGGATGTTTACATCCTAGAACATTCACAATAACTAAAAAATAATGGTTCTGTTTACCCTGGTACCACTAGACTTGAAAATTACATAGTCAAACCTAAATGAATCAGATCCTCATATTTCTTTAATATAACTTTTACATTAAAAATTAGATCTAATTGAGTAGATACTTTAACTACTAGATGTGCATGAGTGTAGAAATAACATATTGATTGGTTTATCATCTTCTTCGGGATGATCTATTCATGTATGAGATAATTCAGACTCAAATCAACCCCATTTCTCTTGAGTAGCAGGTTCCTTAATGATCAACACTAGATTAATCCTACTATATATATCTTATCAAAATACCATATTTATTTGATACTATAAAGTTTTCAAATTACAATACAATATCATCTTTTTCTAAAATCATGAAGACATTTTACTTATTCATTATTTTCCTTTTATATTATCATTAATTTGAAATATATATATATCTATAACAATTAATTGAAACTCCATTAATTCTTAACATCATCAATTAACATTGAAGAAAATTATCTTTGAACACAAAAAAATAATTTTAAATATCATATTTAAATAATATGAAAATTATCCATCAATATTCTCATTTAATCTTATTCAATCTCTCATAAATTGTAGGTTAGATTATGGATTTGACTATTCCTATGATATTTGACATATGCATGATTGTAAAAAGAATCATCATTATAAATATATTTATAATATATAAATTCTAGAAACTCAAAAAACATGGGTATAATCAAAATAATTTCTACACATTTCATAGATACACAGTTGTTGGTTAAATAGCTCCCAACTCATGCTTATAAAGATCATGATGTTTACACATAGACACTCTTTGCGGTGATCATTTTTATGTTTTATTACCTAATATTTACACATATATGTTCAGTAATCACATTGGATTGTTTGATGATTACACATATCATTTATTATTTTTATGTTGTATAGGGAATTCATGCACAAACAACACGAGATAATGATTAAACAACAAAGGAACATAGGTAGTTTTACAGATTTCCCTTAAATGACTTCAAGGATTTCCAAACAAAAATTATATTGAATGATATAGAAAACAATTTCACGTTAAATATAGTCTTTAAACATGAATAAAAAGAAATATAATAATCCCAATTATTAATTTTTTGGTTTCCAATTCTTTCACAGCTGGGGAACACATCGTCATAGTGACATATATTTCTTGCCTCAAATTCCATCTTCCCAAAGGAGAAAAGCTTCAATCCAATTAATTGGTGATGATGGATTCTTTATTAAAACAGAATTATGAGATTTAGGTTCCTCCTTCCACATATTCTTCCTTGGATCCCATTATCTAGTCTGTGTCTCCCTCAAAGATTTGATTCAAGTTTGTGTAACTCACTCTCGGTTGTATCTAATGGTGGAATATGGTTGATTATGCTTCTTCTGTATGAATAGGGTGGCAACATGAAGTTGAACAAGATAGTAAAATAGATCATGTATGGGAATCTTTGGACATTGGGTATTATGGGTACCTATAAAGTAATCTCCTTTTGAAGTTTGAGTCATATCTTATAAGGAATCTTAGTCACCACACATAAGTCATCCCTTGTCATCCACAAGGTAGTTGAGACCATGGGAATATTACTTCCAAGGATTTTTATGTTAGGAATTACATTTTTATTTAATGGGTTAAAGGTTTTGGTTTAGGTTACAAGTTTAATGTCTTGTGGGGATATGTAGTTCATAGGTTTAATATCTTATGGGGACAAATGGGTAGCAGGTTTAATGTATTATGGGGAAAAATTGGTTTCATGTTTAATGTATTGCCGAGACGGATGGGTCATGGGTTTAACATCCTATGGGGATATATAGTTCATAGGTATAATGTATTGTGAGGATAAAATTTTAATAGGTTTAACATCTTGTGAAGTCAAATGGGTTGCATATTTAAAGTCTTATGGTGATATATAGGTCGTAGGTTTAACATCTTGTTGAGATAGATGGGTTATAGGCTTAACGTATTTAAGGGCCATATGGGTGGTTATATATGTACCCAATGGGGGATATTTCACACTTGATAGTTATGTTATGGTGTTGGGGTGTCGGGATTGAACATCAAGGAGGTTTCCTACATACCTTATATATGATAGGGATCAAAACCCTTGTAGTTGGATTCCATGGTTAAAGGTCGTGTGAAAGAACCAATTTATGCAGTTTAACATCATATTGTAAGGATTCAGATGTTGTGGAATGAACATAAGTGAGGGATGATGTGGGGATTATGAATATGGGCTTATTAGTGTTGGATCTTCATCCCATGGTAGGGGAGGAGGTGGAATTCCATGATGAGCATACATAGAGAATCCAAAGTTTATCAAATAATGTAAGGATATAGTTTAAATTCATATTCTAAGGATTTTTTCACACACTTTATCATCGTATGAATAGTAAATTGAGCAAGTAATTTTAAAATAATGTTGGTTGGATGTCGATGGGGATTACGCCCTATGGGGGACAATATCAAGGTGATAGGAAGATCTGAAAAGAAGTCTCTCTACCGAGATAGGCAATCTATTTACCTTAATGATGTCACCCTTATGGATTTTGTTCCCACTCCTCATTCAACTCTTTGTGTGGAATCACATAGACACTACCATAGAGGATTGGTAATAAGGAGGACCGATGTTAGGGTGTATATGATTAGGATAAAAGTAATTAGGGTTCCAAATAATAGGATTAAATGGAAATATAATTTACCAATATACACTTTAATAAAATTGGAATGATATAATAATTTGTGGTATCGGTCACACGTAGATTTCAGGTGTGACTCAAAAAATCACTGGATTGTTTTGGGGGCCTTTGGTACTCAACTTTCTTGAAAGGGTATTGAATTAAAATAGGCACCATGGAGAGGAATGGGGGATGTCTTTCAAGAAATTTGGGGTTTAGTGAAAGTTTAGTATTTGACATAGGTTTGCGATCCCATGAAAAAATATGTTTTGTGAAACAGGGTGAACCATACTATAGGTGAAGTCTTCATTCCCATGATCTTGGTTTCACAAAGTATAATTATCCCATGAAAACCTAGGAGATACAAAGTGAATTCTTATTACATGAAGTCCATAAAACTTCATGATAGGAATATCCACCATGGGTTGAGGTTCTCAAAAACACATGGGAGGTGGTTTTGAAAAATATAGATATATTTTTAAATATAGATATATTTTTAAATATATTTTCTCTCTCACTCATGATGCTTCTGAGTTTCATTAATTTAGAGCTATTCCCAAAATTTGATAGGTCATGTAACCTTAACATTGGATAGGGGGAGGTATTTATAGGACAAATGGAGGAAATTGAATCATTATAGAGGAAGATGGAGGCATTTATGAAAGATTATGATCTTTTTTAAGTAATGGGGTTTCGAAAATAGGTGTTACTTTTCATGGAAGTTACCGCCTCAAGATTTTCATGGCTATGTATTTTCATGAATCAGAGTTACACTGTGTAGACTTTACTACCTCAAGATTCTCAAGGATGAGGACTTACATGAATCATAGTTATGCTTCATAAAGGTTACCACATCAATAATTCTATAGCGGGGGGGGGGGGGGGGGGGGTAATTCATTGAATATGATCCATACATAAAGCTTTAGACCCTTTTGAGCCATGACCTTAATGGTATTTTTTTCCATTTGACCGAAAATTACTTCAAACTGGATATTCCTTCCTCAACCTCCCTCGTTACATGAGTATTTTAGTGTCAAATTTTTTTCCCTTATTATTGAATGTGACAAGGGATAAGATGGTTAGATTATGTGGTAAAACCAATGAAAATTAGTGATTATAAAGCCTCATCCACGAAACTACATCTGACCCTATTCCTATAAATAAGGTTGAGGGTCTCTTAAGGGACCATGTTCTTTTCATTAAAGATAGTATAGTGCTATGTTTTTAGTAAACTCAATACCCTCATGATTATTTTTTGATTTTGATCTTCACTTCACATAAAAGTAACATATTTCATGAACTATGGTTCCATGAATCATAATTCCATGAACTTAAACATTTCGTGAACTTGATCTTCATGAGAAATCCTCCACAATTCAGATTCCACAAACTTGATTCTAAAAACATTAAAAGTTTTGAATAATTTCCACCAAGGGTGAAAATCCTGCCATAACTCAATGAGGAGAGCAACTTATAAACCTTATGTTTGGAGAGAGTGACCAGAGTGACTCGAATTTAGACACACCCAATGTATTTCTCATAGAGTCTCAATAATAATACCCATTATGGAAGAGGATACCACAATATGTTTTTGGGATGAGGGATAGTGTTCCAATCCCTTGTTATGGTCAAGATGATCTATCCCACTAGTTTAGGGGCACACTTAGGTAGTAATAGTGGAATAGGGTTGTCAGAGGTTACATCATAAAGAACCATGTGCCTTTTATTGTGAAAGCCCTATGAAATCATCTAAAATATTTCAATGGGAAGATTAAGGAGGGAGTGGTTACCCTCCTTACTATAAGACGATTCTTGAGGTGGGCTTGGGGGAAACTCTCAAGGGGTGTACATATTGATATGAACTACACTAGGGTGGATGCTTCATGGATGAATAGGAATGGGTGTACTAGTTATTCCTTTATTTCCATAAGTTTGAGGTGAAACTAAAGCAGTTTGGTCTTTATGAAGTGGTGTGGTCCTCATAGTTCCATATATACCATCACCAGGACATCATACTAGAGTTGTTGAGTAGTTGTTCACTAGGGACCAAAAAATTCCATCTTCACCATGGGAGTTCAGTGTCATATTCTGGGATCTCTAATAGATTTATGGGATACCGATCTAAGCATTCCTGTATAATGAATTCCTCCTTATAGAGTACATTTGTGGGGACCAAAAGTAGATGTCATACATTAAATGAGCCTTTATATTATTAGTTTAGGGTTAAGTGTAACACCCCAAGATTTTATGAAAACAATTATTTTAATTTATATGATGTATTGTGTTGTATGATACCCCAATATTATCTTGCGTTATACGCAACACCGTATTAGCTTGTAGTATATGCAACACTAAACTTGGATCGTGTTACACACAATTTTGAGTCTGTTTGATAGTAGTTATTCTACGCAACATTTAGTATATATATATATATTAAATGTATTAATGAAATATGGTTGGATTTTTTTATATGCAACAAAAAAGGAGTCGTTCACTACACACAACCCTGACTTGGCTTGCATTACATGCAATCATGACCTTCCTCGATAGCGTGTGTTGTACGCAATACCAGGTTTCACTAAACAATGATATATTGTTATAATATTATTATGGACTAGACGTTATGAATATTATTAACTAAATTTTGAATTTTATAACATTATTATTCATCTTACACATTTTCTAGAATATGGTATGAGAAGAAAATAAATTTTTCGTGTAAAATATGTATTTTTCAAAAATTGTAGTTTTCCGCCTTTTGATGACGCACCCACCTTAAATATTGTTTTTTACATTTATATAAGTCTAATTTGACAAAATAAAATTATTTTTGGAATCAGGATATAAAAATTTACTTTGGATAAAATTTTCATATTATTCTGATAACTTTCATATTTTAATGAATAGTAAAAACACGCTATATTTTAATTAAAAACAACTTTTTTCATCGCAATAATTTATATGGTTAGATTATATTTTTAATTGGTTTTAAAGTGTAATTAGAATATATTTTTACCATTTAATCCAATGTTGTTCATTAGAATTAATTTCACTTTGAAATTGGATATAAACAAGTATCAATCTTTTGATTGTTTTTGTTTCTTAAAAACACGCTATTTGTTTTGATAACAGGAATTAAATTTAAATCTAATGAATGCTACTTATATGTTATGAATTTGGAAAAATAGAAATCAATTTTGAATTCTGAATATAAAATAATGCTTGGGCTGAATTTTTGGTATTTTTCTGAAAAACTTCAATTTTCGATGAATAGTGAAACCACTTAGTAGTAGTTAAAAAACTGACTTTTTTTAATTTAAATTAAATTTTACCACTTATGTGAATTTAATTTCAAAAATTTGAGAGACATGGTTAATATCAAAGAATAAAATGTGGTTCAATGAGATGAAAATAATTTTTGGTGAATAGTAACTTTTTACTTTTATTTACCACGATTAAAAGTAAATAGGATAATTAAGGGTAAAAATGATATTATTATTATCCTAAAACATGTACTAATTCTATTGGATAAGTTTAATTCGACCAAAAACTACCTTAGGAATAAAATATTACCATTTAGGCCAACTTGGATTAGATTAGGACATTTAATATTAATTGTTTTAAAGAAGGGTTAAAATAGTTAAAATCAATGTTTAATAAGTAATTTTTTTTTAATATATGGTAATAAATAAGATAAATTCGACTATAAATATTCATTAGAAAGATAAAAATATTTCCTACATAATGGTATTTTATTTACAATTTTTAGACATTAAATAGTTTAATTTATTTATGACACAAAGATGATGCAGGTAATTATCTTATTAATGAAATATTGACATAATTGATGTTATAAATACTCAAATAAATTTAATTTGAGACTTTTTATGAATTTCACTAATTTTATAGGTTACTATTACATGTTAGTATTGATTTAATTAACTTTTTTAGAATTAATAATTCTATTATGAGTTTTACAAAAATCAATTACCAAATAGTGTCAAAATTGACATAAAATAGTTTTTAAAACAAATATTATATTATTAATTGTTATTTTATTCCTAAAAATATAATGTTCGGTCAAATGACTTATATAAGGTTATATATATTAATAATAAACCACTTGGGGTTCTTTTGGCTTGTTATAGTATGTTTATTAACCTTATTGTGTAAGAAAACAAGAAGACAAGGTAAAAGTAAAATTATTTAACTTAAAGTTAAATCTAAATGATAAGGTTAAAATAGAAACCTAAACTTGTCTAAATTCTATTATATGAGAGGATTTTGACCCATACCCACCTTATCTTCTAAATAAATCAATTATTAGCTATTAAAAACCGAATATGACTTTATAATAAAATAATTGTTTTTGTTTTTCCAAAGGTGCCCCTCTCCTCCCTTATAAAAGGGCACCTCCTCCCTCTCTTCCTCACACCACTTTGAGCCTTCCAGATCGGCCAAACCCTGACAAATTCTCTTCTACACTTCCATAGAAACATCCTAGAGGTTCTGGTCTTCTTCAAATAACAATTTTAGTGCCCTAAGAGGATGTCTCAAAGAGGCGCTTCAAAGAAGAGGTAATGTCTGTTACCGATTCTTTCAACTTTATTTCTTCTTCCACTTATTATTCTATAGTTGTTTCATTATTAAGTAATAAAATAATTATAACTCATATAATCATATGTTATTATAAGTATTAAACAACCCTATTTCACCATCTATCCATCCTACGAAAAATGAAATCACCACGCGTGCGTACGTACGGAATACCGTCTCCACGCCGTGGGGAAATCTGTTTTTCCACAAACACCTTACATGGATGGGTATAATAGTGTAAAGAATAACTATATATGGTTATTATAACATCATACTAATTATTATATATTATACCATCCAATACAATTATATTCAATAATTATGGGAATGATATCATCGCTCGTGTGTACGTACGGACTACCGTCTCCACGACGCGATGAGATTAATTCTCCATGTTAACCATACATGAATGATCATAAAGTTTATATAATGAATAATAATGAAATATATTAAATAATAATGCTACTGGATTTATGTATATATACATTTATGTCATCTATTTAGTTTCATTCAATTAAATAAGGAAACGAAAACATCGTTCATGCGTATGTACGACCTACCATCTCCATGAACGATGTATTTCATTCCTTTTATCGATCTATAATAAATATATGTATATGGTGAATATATATTATATATAAATAATTTTTTACATTTTGGAATTATTTAAATCAGGATATAAGTAATAATATCAATAACGACAAGTCGAAACACATACGATAAATGAAATGATTTTACCCAAAACGCTGCATTAACATGGAATTTACAAAAGAATGGATAATATAAAGTCATAAGTGAAACATATATGATATCAAAACAATTAATATGATTATGTAATAAGTCAATGACATTATTTAAATCATTATACAGGAGTTTTGGATACGTACGAAGCATATCGGACCTAAGGTAAGGGATAATTTTTCAAATATCATTTTTATCCGAGATTGCTTATTCGTAAGTATTTACTGGGGTTATTTTTATCATCCATTTCCATGTTTTCTAAAAGTGTTTTTATGTATGTTTAAAATCCTTTTTACCCATTTTTGACTTTTACTGCATGGTGTGTAAGGAATCTTTATTTTACAAGGTACTTTTTGACTTTTCCGGCAAAAGTACGAGAATAATGTTTTTTTAACTTATACGTCATGAAAGGATTTTTATGGTTTTATAAATCCGTATTTTCATGAATCTTCCTCAAAAATATTTCATGAATATTTTCAACAAAATCATTTTCATTTAAAAATGCATGACATTTTGTGAAAAGAAAATGATTTTAAAGAAGAAAGGATATTTTTTTCAAGAATTCATTTCAAGTGTTTTATCAAAACCATTTTTCATCTAAGATGGCATTATTTAATATTTGTATGTTTCAAGTATAATGTCTCCATTATTTACATGGTTTGATTCGTATTATGATGAAATGATATCCATTTTTTTATATGGATTATGTTATGATGGCATGATGTTTAAGAATCCCATTCTATTACATGGGTTATGCTATGATGTATGATTTATGATTTTGTGGCACACGAAAGAATGATTTCATTATGAGATGGGTGGGACCTATATCTCCCTACAATGCATTGGGTAAAGATTTATATCTCATGAGATAGACATGGCTGGAACGGAAAGTTAAACTGGTTCAGTAATACAGGACTGGAACGAGGAGTGAACTCGATTCAGAAAGGGACTTTGTCCACTAAGATGGTCTTGGAAGAAATGCCTTAGATACTATGGAAATCATATAATTTGATTAATGGTTGCCACAATTACATGTTTTATTCCCATGCTAATTTATCATGATTAATTTTTCTTCATGATCTATGACTTACGTACTGCCATGTTTTATGTCATTGCTCAAGATTTTCATGTTTAGATTTTATGCTCATGTTTTTTTTCCATTAAAATGTATAAGGATTGTTTTATGTCCTCTATGTTTACCCTTATTGAGCATTTGAGCTCACCCCTTTTATGTTTTCTTTTCCCCAGGATACAAATAAAGGTTTTAGGTAAGAAAAAAAGGGGAAGATATTTATGGGAGATGTTGAAGATCTTTCACCACGATTAGAAGATTATATTCCGAGTTTCCAAAGACACTAAACTATTACGGTCCTTGTGTGTCTGATTTTGTTATGTATTAATTATTCCTCAAAAGTAATGTAATGTCCATGTACGTCAAGCTTTGGGTCTCTAAAGTTGGTATCAGAGGAAAGGTTTAGTTAACCTTTGGAAACTAGGACGCGAAAACTTTAGTGAGATCCCTAGAGATATTTCTAAGGTATGTCTAGGGATGTCCCTACGGTTAAGTATAAGTATAGGTTATAGTCTTATAATTATGGTAACAATATTAGATTAAACCTAAGATGTTAGATATTGAAGTTATTCCCCCTTGATTACGATTTTTCTCTCTCACACTATTCTTTTTGGGTTTTAGAAAATGGCTGGAAACAGGAAGATTCACAATAATGGAGGATATGACGGACAATGGAATGATATTCTTCATGAGAAACCAAATGAAATGGGATTTGGAAGTCCAAACATCGTTATTATGCGTAATCAGCAATCTCATAATATGATCAATAATCTCAACTTTGGTAAGTTTCCCGACTCAGATAATAAGAGAAAGATAGAGTTTAATGATGATTATAGAGGAAAGAAAGTTCAATTTCCCTCATGTAAATCATGTGGGAAGAGGCATCAGGGAGATTGTTTCAAAGGAACTGGAAGATGCTTTGGGTGTAGAAAAGAAGGACACAAATCCAGTAAGTGAAAAAGAAAAGGTTCAGTTAACACCATAGACAAGGATAATGGTATTGATACAACATCAACAATGATTAGATGTTTTAAATGTGGAATGTATGGGCATTATGCAAACCAATGCCCTAAGGGAAAATCTCATGAAGAGAATCGGCATGGTAATATGTGTAGTATTTATGTGGATGATGATGAAGAGAATACAAATGAAATATGAGATTAAAGAAATGATGAAGCTCAGTCAGTGGTTTAAGAAGTTAGTGGAATGATTTTATGTTTATAAAGAATAATGTATGGTACTATGGAATAAAGAATCATCTAAGGATTGTTACACTATTGTTTTTCCTAAATTATTTGAATGTATATGTTGAATGGTACCAGTTACCATGGAAGGTTATTCAGATATTTTTGGAAAGTAGATGATATGCGCATATTGAAGGGATAAGAAGATAATGAGATGTTTGATTGTATTCATGAGCTCATGATTGATATAAGGACTAAGTGATATTATGGTTTGATTATATAGATTTTTTGGGATTTTGGTATGTGGAAAGAGTTAACTTTTGATATTATTCATGTTTTCACTAAGGTTCTATGGTAATATATGTTTCAAGAGAATATATGACTAAGGTATTCATGTGTTTGGAATGCAACCAACAAGAAATATCTTATGATATATGTGAGATAAATGCTTGTATTCACATTCTTGGTAGATAACCTTTCTAGTAATTGTTTTATTTATAATATGAGTTTGGACCTAAGTATTTCAGATAAGCCTAAAGATTGGAATGGATTATGTTGGACATAAGTTATTATTGTTTAAGGATAGAACGTTTTTCGATATTATTGATGGGATTTTATAATAATGTAGTTTTACAAAAAGGAAAACCTGTAGGACAGGTGGAAGCCCATCACGTCGGACAAGGATGTGGGAATCGAACCAACAACCGAAGTGCGACATGCCTCCATCACCTACCACTGGCCTACAAGATGTCCCTGGTTAGTAGAAACTAGTTTTATTATATTAAGCGGTATGATAGATGAAGTATAAGTCCATTTTTGGAACCATATACAACTAATCTCACCATATATGGACTTATATATATATATATATATATCTTTTACTAACCTTATGTTTGAGACAGATGTAATGACCTATAATTCTATCACATGACTTGCTAACACTTCACGGAAGACAAATTCAACTTCATTTCTTTAAGAGATGAAGTGGAAATTGCTTAAGGCACAAACAATGGTGAGATTATACCAAAATAAAGTAAGTATTATTAAAATTCAAATTATTCAACTTTAGGGAAATGATCTTGAAAAAAAAATGTTTTTCTAGTACTCTCATATCTGATGAATCAGATGGTACCTTATATCATCACAAATTTATGGCTTTGTTGGCTTTTTCATAGCCATGTTGTCTACCACTCTCCATCAGAACATGATGGTTAATTTTTCTTCCATATCCATATTGTCACTTATGTTGTCCTATGTGGAAACCCAGTGCTGAGTTACTTTGGGTGACCGTTATGATTCTAACTTCCCTTTTTAAAATGAAGTCTTAGTTTTCTTTTTTACGATGTGGGTTTCTATGAAAGAAACTTTCAAATAGTAAACGATTTATAACCCCGACGAATTTCGAGGGCGAAATTCATTTTAAGGGGGGTAAAATGTAACACCCCGAGATTTTATGAAAAACATTCTTTTAATTTATTTGATGTATTGTGTTGTATGATACCCCAATATTATCTGGCGTTATACGCAACACTGTATTAGCTTGCAGTATATGCAACACTAATCTTGGATCGTGTTACACACAAATTTGAGTTTCTTTGATAGTAGTTATTCTACGCAACATTGAGTATATATATATATTAAATGTATTAATGAAATATGGTTGGATTTTGTTATAAGAAACAAAAAAGGAGTCGTGCACTACACGTAACCCTGACTTGGCTTGCATTACATGCAATCGTGACCTTCCTCGATAGCGTGTGTTGTACGCAATACTAGGTTTCACTAAACAAAAATATATTGTTATAATATTATTATGGACTAGCTATTATGAATAGTTTTAACTAAATTTTGAATTTTATAACATTATTATTCATCTTACACATTTTCTAGAATATGTTATGAGAACAAAATAATTTTTTCGTGTAAAATATGTATTTTTCAAAAATTGCAGTTTTTCGCCTTTTGATGACGCACCAACCTTAAATCTTGTTTTTGACATGTATATAAGTTTAATTTGAAAAAATAAAATTCTTCTTTGGAATCAGGATATAAAAATTTACTTCGGATAAATTTTTCATATTATTATGATAACTTTCATATTTTAATGAATAGTAAAAACACGCTATATTTTAATTAAAAACAACTTTTTCATCGCAATACTTTATATGGATAGATTATTTTTTAATTGGTTTTAAAGTGTAATTAGAATATATTTTTACCATTTAATCCAATGTTTTTCATTGGAATTAATTTCACTTTGAAATTGGATATAAACAAGTATCAATCTTTTGATTATTTTTGTTTCTTAAAAACACGCTATTTGTTTTGATAACGGGAATTAAATTTAAAATTAATTAATTCAACTTATATGTTATGAATTTGGAAAAATAGACATCAATTTTGAATTCGGAATATCAAATAATTCTTGGGCTTAATTTTAGTTATTTTTCTGAAAAACATCAATTTTCGATGAATAGTGAAACCACTTAGTGGTAGTTAAAAAACTGACTTTTTTTAATTTTAATTAAATTTTACCACTTCTGTGAATTGAATTTAAAAAATCCTAGAGAGACGGTTAATATCAAGGAATAAAATTTGGTTCAATGAGATGAAAACAATTTTTGGTGAATAGTAACTTTTTACTTTTATTTACCACGGTTAAAAGTAAATAGGATAATTAAGGGTAAAAATGATATTATTATTAGCCTAACACATGTCATAATTATATTGGATAAGTTTAATTCGACCAAAAACAACCTTAGGAATAAAATATGACCATTTAGGCCCACTTGGATTAGATTAGGACATTTAATATTAATTTATTTAAAGAAGGGTTAAAATAGTTAAAATCAAAGTTAAATAAGTAAATAATTTTTAATGTAGGGATATACATAAGATAAATTAGACTATAAATATTAATTAGAAACATAAAAACATTTACTACATAATGGTATTTTATTTAAAAATTTTAGATATTAAATAATTTAATTTATTTATTACACAAAGATGATGCATTAATTATCTTATTAATGAAATATTGACATAATTGATGTTGTAAATACCCAAATAAATGTAATTTGAGACTTTTTATGAATTTAAATACTTTTATAGGTTAATATTACATGTTATTTTTGATTTAATTAACTTTTTTAGAACTAATCATTCTGTTATTAATTTCACAAAAATCAATTACCAAATAGTGTCAAAATTGACATAAAATAGTTTTTAAAAAAAATATTATATTATTAATTGTTATTTTATTCATAAAAATCCAAGGTTCGTCAAAATGACTTATATAAGGTTATATATATTAATAATAAAGAACATGGGGTTCTTTTTTCTTGTTATAGTAAGTTTATTAACCTTATAGTGTAAGAAAACAAGAATACACGGTAAAAGTAAAATTATTTAACTTAAAGTTAAATATAAATGATAAGGTTAAAATAGAAATATAAACATGTATAAATTATATTTTATGAGAGGATTTCGACCCATACCCACTTTATATTCTAAATAAATCAATTTGGAGCTTTTAAAAACCAAATATGACTTTATAATAAAATAATATTTTTAGTTTTTCCAAAGGTACCCCTCTCCTCCCTTATAAATGGGCACCTCCTCCCTCTCTTCCTCACACCACTTTGAGCCTAAAATCTCAGCCAAACCCTGAAAAAGTCTCTTATCCACTTCCATAGAAACATACTAGAGGTTCTGGTATTCTTCAAATACCAATTTTAGTGCCCTAAGACGAGGTCTCAAAGAGGCGCTTCAAAGAAGAGGTAATGTCCGTTACCGATTCTTTCAACTTTATTTCTTCTTCCACTTCTTCTTCTTTAGTTGTTTCAATATGAAGTAATAACATAATTATAACCCATATAATGATATGTTATTATAAGTATGAACCAACCCTATTTCACCATCTATCCATCCTATGGAAAACGAAATCACCACGCATGCGTACGTACAGAATACCGTCTCCACGCCGTGGTGAAATCTGTTTTTCCACCAAAACCTTACATGGATGGGTATAATGGTGTAAAGAATAACTATATATGGTTATTATAACATCATACTGATTCTGATATATTATACCATCCACTAAAATTCTATTCAATAATTATGGGAACGATATCATCGCTCGTGCGTACGTACGGACTACCGTCTCCATGACACAATGAGATTCATTCTCCATGTTAACCATACATGAATGATCATACAGTTTATATAATGAATAATAATGAAATATATGAAATAATAATTCTACTGGATTTATTTATATATATATTTATGTCATCTATTTAGTTTCATTCAATTCAATAAGGAAACGAAAACAATGTTCATGCGTACGTACGACCTATCGTCTCCATGAACGGTGTATTTCATTCCTTTTATCGATCTATAATATATATATGTATATGATTAATATATATTATATATAAATCATGTTTTACATTATTTAATTATGTAAATCAGGATATAAGTAATAATATCAAGAATGACAAGTCGAAACACATACGATAAATGAAATGATTTTACCCAAAACGCTGCTTTAACATGGAATTTACAAAAGAACGGGTAATATAAAGTCATAAGTGAAACATATATGATATCATAACAGTTAATATGATTCTTTAATAAGTCAATTAAATTATTTAAATCATTATACAGGAGGTTCGGATACGTACGAAGCATATCAGACCTAAGGTAAAGGATAATTTTGAAAATCTCATTTTTATCCGAGATTGCTTATTCGTAAGTATTTACTGGGGTTATTGTTACCATCCATGTCCTTGTTCTCTAAAAGAGTTTTTACATATGTTTAAAGTCCTTTTTACCAATTTTTTACTTTTACTATATGGTGTGTAAGGAATCTTTCTTTTACGAGGTACTTTTTGACTTTTCCGGCAAAAGTACGAGAAGAATGTTTTTTTAAATTATACGTCATGAAAGGATTTTTATGGTTTTATAAATCCTTATTTTAATGAATTTTACTCCAAAATATTTCGTGACAATTTTAAACAAAATCCTTTTCTTTTAAAAATGCATCACATTTTTTGAAAAGAAAATGATTTTAAAGAAGAAATGATATTTTCCTCAAGAATTCATTTCAAGTGTTTTATCAAAACCATTTTTCATCTAAGATGACATTATTTCATATGTGTATGTTTCAAGTATAATGTCTCAATTATTTACATGTTTTTATTCTTCTTATGATGAAATGATATTCATTTTTTTATATGGATTATGTTATGATGGCATGATGTTTAAGAATTTCATTCTATTACATGGGTTATGCTATGATGTATGATTTATGATTTTGTGGCACACGAAAGAATGATTTCCTTATGAGATGGGTGAGACCTATATCTCCCTCCAATGCATTGGGTAATGATTTATATCTAATGAGATAGACATGGCTGGAATGACAAGTTAAACCGGTTCAGTAATATAGGACTGGAATGATGAGTGAACTCGATTCAGAAAGGGACTTTCTCCACTAAGATGGCCTTGGAAGCAATGCCTTGGATACTATAGAAATCATATCATGTGCCTAATGATTTCAAAAATTACATGTTTTATTCCCATGCTAATTTATCATGATTAATGTTTCTTCCTGATCTATTACTTACGTACTTCCATGTTTTATGTCATTACTCAAGATTTTGATGTTTAGATTTTATGCTCGTGTTTTTTTACATTCAAATGTCTAAGGATTGTTTTATGTTCTCTATGCTTACCCTTACTGAGCATTTTAGCTCACCCCTTTTATGTTTTATTTTCCCTAGGATACAAAGAAAGGTTTTAGGTAAGAAAAAAAGGGAAGATATTTATGGGATATGTTGAAGATCTTTCACCATGATTAGAAGATTATATTCCGAGTTTCCAAAGACACTAAACTATTACGGTCCTTGTGTGTCTGATTTTATTATGTATTATGTATTCCGCAAAAGTAATGTAATGTCCATATACATAAAGCTTTGGGTCTCTACAGTAAGTGTCCACAGTATCGGGATGATGGAGATCCCTTCCAAGTAATGGTTTTATTATTTAATGAATTAACCCTGGGAAAGACTACCCGAGAGGTCATATCAATGTCCAAAGGAAACTCAATGAAAAAAATAGAACACATATTTTAGAATCATGGAGGTGATCTAATTAATATTATGGGGATACAAAATGATTCTTTAGGGTCTAGAATTAAGATAATTGGATTTATTTACATGCTTATATTTTGGTGGATGATCTCGGTTTTAGATGCACAAATGGGGGTGTGTCTAGGCACCCTCATCATGGTAGCGACATTGTTGATGGGAAACAAATAAACCTAGAAGTCTTGGTCATGGAAAATATACATAAGGTGATACACCTAATCATTCTTGGTAAAAACGCAATAATTAATTATATTTCCTTTTATTTTATATATAGATGAGTTTTCGAATACATTAGGGGATATAAGTATCAAAATACCATCTCCCCTCCCATTGTGTTTTCTTGGCCATCGATCCTCAATATTTCCTAGATCCTACCCCCAAAAAAGGGATTTATGGACTCCTTAACAATGGTTTGGTAAGTGGATAATTTCTTCTTTCATCTATTTCCCCATTTCATGGGAATAGTGACAAATGATGGAATGGTTCCCATTGAGAAGAAACTATACCTACTAGACTTTCGAGGTGGGGTATTCGTGTGAAGGGTTGAAATTAAGGTGATATTCAATACATATTCCCCACATTGGTTCATGAAGTGGTTCTAATTCCTTCAGAGTATCACTCTAAAGGTATTCAAGAGGCTGCATAGTGAATTCTAACCCATTATTCCTCAGATAGATATAGTGCATGTTAGGGTGTGAAGATGATAGGGGCCGAAACAAGCTACCACCACCAACTGCTACTTATGGGATCATCTACGATTATTTTCAAAGTTGGGAGAGTGTGTACCTAGGGGATATTTGAAGGCCTTAAAATACTCATGATAATGAGTAAGGAGTCTACCCTGAACAGTGGGGTGAAGGGAGAGCAGTAGGTGGTACATTTTATAGTGTCATAGTTGGTGCACTAGGTGTAGTAGTAACTATAGAGACAAAAATTACTAGTCTTGAACTAGTGGGAACTACAGGGAAGGGAGAAAAAACAAGACCAACAATCTTAGGAAAGTGGCTTTTTTAGGAAGTTATACTCTCTAGGGAAGTCCTTAGGGAATGTGTCCATGGTATTGAGAAGAGATTGTCACCCGGATGATCCCAGTGATGTTGTTTTCTTCAATTCATGGGATATTTGGGGAATCCATACAAAAATCACCTCTTTGTGTGGGATATGGATGTTTTTTCTCTCCAAGGGAATATTACTCATTTTGTTTGGTCATGAGAGGGTACGATTACATTTTTTCATGTCTAGATGATGTAGTACATGGTAGAGTTGGAAGACCCGATCTACTCTTATGGAACTGTGCATCTATTTTCTAATTGAGTAATGTTTTTTGGGAATTTTATATTCTCAGGATCTTCATGTGGGCCAAATAGATGATGGTGTGGCTAGGGATGAGGGATCATAAGATGATCCTTGTGGGAGTGATTCCTACATAGATTCACTAGGGGGATAAGGTCATAATATCGATCATGTAAATTACATGACTTTTCATGTTTTAACTACATTCTAGAACTTAAGTCTGCTATCTAATTCATTTAATTTTTGAAGTAATCAAAGAGCATTGAAAAATTATAGGTTCATTATGAACCAGGTCTAGAGGCTGATGGATCCCCATCCCTTAAATGTATGAGAGAGAGGTCTACATCCAGCACTGTAGTCATAGGTGTCCTACAATCACTTAAAGAGATACCCACAACTAGGATGATAGATCATCTTATGATTTCTGGGGAATTTATATAAACCTTTATGAGTTTATCATTGGTTTGTACCACTCTTGTAATACCATTCTTTTTTTAGCTTTTCCTTCATGTTTTTCTTCTCATAAGTTAATCTTGACTAAAACTATGTTTTAAATATTATTTCAAACTGTGTTTGGAAATTATCGATTTGTGTGAATTTGTGGGCTTGGGACAGTGATAAAAGATGTGGAAATAAACTCAAAGAATGTGGTCAAGGATAATATAGTGGTTGGGCCTACCATATAATCTCTATAGGAGGTGTATGATGGAGATGAATCCTCAACATTGTTTTCTAAGATCATTCCAAAAACTAAGATGATTAGGGAGTCTATGATGATTGTTCTTTTTCCCTAGAGGCACTATCTATAGAGGTTGCTAGAGATGAGGACACAAAAATGGCAGTGAAGAGCATGTCACCAAAAGAGGTGGTCAAAGATGTTCTATTTAACGATCCATCATTGGTAGTTCTATAAGAAGTGGTCAGTGCTCCTATTGATGGAAAAGGATGTGGTGAGAACATATTTCCCCAGACTTGGGACTAATCCCATCTGAGTACCTACCAGAAAATGATCCTACAACCAGTGTGTTATTGGTATTACATCAGTACAATCATACACTTCCTTAAGAATTTTTGGATCCCGTATTAGGATATTTCAATGAAAATCGAGTCATATGATGTAAGGCATTGATGATTTTACATATCTTCATCACTATTACTCTACTGGATGATCTTCCAAATTAGGTGGGATCTCTCAACCATTGGTTAGTCATCCTAGTGAATGGAATGGTGTAATATATAAGTATCTATGAAATATATCTATAATTTCTCATTTAACAGGAACATGTTGTGTTTCTATATTTTTATGTCAGTTGGAACGAGAAGAAGGCTCTGGGAACTCAAGTTCTTTTTATGGATGAGGAGGAGATTTCTTTTCTAGAGAAGCATGATCAAGTGCATGTAGCTATATTCACCACTAATGTAGAGATCATAATCTAATCAATGGCTCATTTTGTGGCGTTTAAGGAAAAGGAAGTGAAAGAGGCATCTTTGGTGACTAAGATCCAAGATGAGAAGAGTTGGGAGAAAATTAGGTATGAAAAAATTCATCATGTCATAGAGGATGAGGAGACTGGTCTAGATTACTGATATAGAACTATGGATGCTACTCAATAGAGGATAGATAATCTCGAATGATTGGTCATCATATATGAACCTTATATAATTTTCCCTTATCTTTAAATAAATGAGATGGTACGACATGTGGATGACTCACCCAAACTTTGGATGGTTTGTTCTAAATTATAGTTGTGCTTTAAAATGTTTTATTTTTTCTTAATATCTGAATATATTAACACGTTTACAAATAATGAATCCCCAAGACCATGAGATTCATTCTTGGTGTGAGAAATAAGGGAAAAATATAAGATTACCCATTTATTTGAGAGTACCAAACAAGGTTTGAGAATTCGGGATTGAGACTCATTTATTGACCAGTGGGAGTGTTATGAATAAGAAAGTTTTATCTAGAGTGCTAGCATCTCTACACAACTGACTTACTTTATCAACATGCTCCAGTTCACAAATAGGGTAACAAAAGGGGTGTTGAATTATACCCAAACAAAAGGGGGTGAGGAAGATCATCAATTGAGATTCCTCATATCTTTAACACAAAGGGGGTGGCATAATGATGGTGGTTAAATACTTGCCATGTTTGGAACATGGAATCTATAATTATTTTTCCAATAATGGGGGAAAAATGATTATTTAACATTGAAAATGGTTGAAGCATATGACCTATATCAAAATTTAATAAGAAATATTTTTGGTTGTGTACCTAGGATGTTAGGTGAGCCATTGTGGCTAAAAACTATTACCATTAGGTGGCGCATTCAGACATTAAAAATGATGGGGATCTAAATATAGTGATACAAGAGGTATGGGTATGGAAAAATTGGTATGTTTGAATGGAGTTAAATACTTTCAAAATTCTTCTACGATAGTCTTGAGAACATTTTTTGGGCGTATCAGTCTGAAAAAAGCACAAAATATTCTTCCTTAGAGAGAATCATCTTTAATTTCGAGTGGTGGTCGATGAATATAAACGATGATGTAGGTGACCAGCACCAAAGGGAGAAATAGGATTCTCATGTGAGTTTTTGTGTTAATTTCTAGTTTTACATCACGTAATAGGGATAATATACATGCAGTTTAACATAATATAGTGAGGAAAGATTACATACAGTTTATCATAATTTTGTGAGAATGATGTATCATATAGTTTAACGTCATATGATTAGGATGTCCGTGGAACATTTTAGTGTCATGTGGATAGGATTTAAAAAATTACATGACAAACACCTACCTATCCAGGGTGACAGGGGGCGTAATAGGGTAACAAAATGGGGGTACCCTATAGAGGATCTTGTAAAGAAATAAGAGATTAATATTTGTCTCTAACATTTTTCTAGACTAATGCATTTAGCGAGCACATATTGGTTTTTTGGGGTCTATAGTGGGTCCCCGCTAGCTTTGTACCTCTTTATTTTTATCCCCTTATTTTTCCCATGTCATGGGAGTGATGTGGAGGGGGAGAGGTAATTCTAAACATTTCTCAGGTTTCTCTATGGGTTTTAAACCTGTCAAAATTTTTTTCCCTTTCATTTTCCAGTTTAAGGTCATACCAATCAAACCAACAGGTTGTAAATTTATTACGGTCATAATTATGAGACCAATACTCCATGTTGATTGTCATAGTGCTTGGACCACGGTGATGTAAATAGTTTGTATTCATAATTATTGTAACAATTCTCCTAGTTTGAGGTTATATAGGTAGAACCATGGTTTTGAAAATAGTTTTATATTGTAATAATTGGATGAAGACTCCTAGTTTAATGTCATAGAGCTTGGACCATGGTGTTCTAAATAGTTTCAAGACACAATTCTTGTAGCTAAGAAGGGATCACCTCATAAGGGTTCTTATGATTATGGAGGGTTCAAAACCAATGGTAATAATGTTCCTAGGGGACCCTTATTCATGAAAAATAATATGGGGATAGTCACACATAGTTTAATGTTCTGATTCTTGGACAACGAGTTGTGTTTTTCAAAAGAATGTGTGTGGAATATGGGAGGGGTAACCAGAAATGAATGAGGTGACTTAGAGGTCTATCCACATAAAAATTTTCTAATATAACTATCATATTGATTATGTTCATGATGCTTGTACCTCAGCTCCTAGTTTAAGGTTGTAGAGTTCAGACCGATGGGTGGATTCCCTAAAATAACATGTGTAACATGGAATACTGGAAACCCAACATGAATTGAGGTCCTAGGAGGTTGGAACCACATTATACATTCCCATGCATACTTTTATACTGATTAAAGTCATGATGTTGGGACTTGGGATCCTAGTTTAAGGTTATAAAATTCATACCAAAAAGGGTCACCCATGTGTATCAACCTTGAATGGGAAACATTCCCCCTAAACATCTAATCCATCATGATCCATGATCTATGTGAGAAACTATGATCGATACAGGGTTATAATCATTTTAAGGGTAGAGAACAATAATTGAAAAAATTGGTTGACTTATGAAAATATTGCAAGGGTTTCCAAGACCTAAGGAGTAAAAGGGGAATGAACAATGAGTATGGAATAATTCTTAAACTTGTTTAAAACATAAGTTCTACACCCATTCTGATCAAGGATGTGGCATACAAATGTGGGATCAACCATTGAACGATTTTAAAAAAATGACAGTTTCTATCTATTACCACTGATCCTTTGAGGCATGACATCAGGATGGTAGGTGAGACAGTGTAAAAAGAAACCATTTCCATTTGAAATCCTATTTAGATCGAGAGGATAATTATTTTCCAAATCAAAGAAATCATGAGGAGAGAAAGTTTATGGTTTGATTGATGTTGAGGGAATATTTTTTCCCTTGGGATCTACTCCTCCATTCCCTTAACTACACTGGATGTCCATGTCTATTGGAAAGAATCATACCTAACCCGAAGTGATGGGGGTTTTGTAAAAGATTTTCTAGTAGGGTTTCACTCTGGGTATTAGATCGTGGAATCACTATATATTCCATGGGAATGGGAATCACACTATACATAGTTCTATAATATGGTGAGGTAAGAAGATGAAGACATACTAGTGGTGTTATCTATAGTGAGTAGATTGAATCATCTCATATTGGTTATATAAAGCATTCTTTGTTTATTATATAAGTTAAGACTATAGTTCAACATCAAGAACTGAGGATGTTGGTTCTGCTCAACCATTATTTTTCATATTAGGCATCCCTATTTCATACTAGTTAAGGCTATAGTTTAACATCTTATGATGATGATGTTTTATCATTTGATCATCCCATATTTATCTTATGAGGAATCCCAATTTCACATAGGATAGGGCTACATTTTAACATCTTTTTATGAGTATGTTTTATCATATGATAATCCCATATTTACCTTATGACGCATTCCAATTTCATGCATGGTTAGGATACAATTTGACATCTTATATTGAGGATGTTTTATCATATGATCATCCTATATTTACCTTGTGAGGCATATCGATTTCATATGTGGTAATAATACATTTTAATAACTTATAATGAGGAAATTTTACTATATGATAATCTCATATTTATCTAATGATGCATCCAAATTTTATATGGGGTAAGACTATAGTTTAACATTGTGTGTTGAGTATGTTTTGATTTGTAGTTTAAATTAGTATAACTCGGACTATGGCTACTATTAGTTTAACGCCATAGAGTATGGACCATATGGGGAGTTTCTAGTTTAAGGTTTTAGATCTTGTACAAAAGGGTATGGATGTATAGAGGTGGTTTCTGTGACATTAAAGAGTGATAACACAACTTGAATATAGGTCCAATGATACAATCTTCCACAAAATAATTGGAAAACTTTACCTAGGTCAATATGATGATGATGAGGGTGCAGAGACCCACTGATTAGTTGATGGTGGAAACTGGACCTAGTATATTTTACCTAAGTGTCACTTCATATCCCATGGGAATGAAAATAATTTCATACATAGTTTTTAAATGTATTCAGGTAGTAAACCAATGTTAGACGGGTGGTTTCCTATCTGGTGAGTAGGTTGATTCATCTCATATTGGTCATATGAAGCATCCTATATTCATTTCATATGGTAATGATAAAGTTTTATTTCATGTGATGAGGATTTTGGTTTTTTTATCTCATATTTATCTTACAAGGAATCATATTTTTATCACATATGGTATAGATACAATTTAACTCCATGTGATGAGGATGTTTTCAAGTCTTATACATTGATCTATCCATAATTTCCTTCCTCCTATGGTGTTATGAGGGTGTCTCGATTCACTGGAAAGTTGATGAATATGATTAGGGATTATACGTAAATAGGATGTCCATAAGGGTTTTTAGCAGTCATTGTGTCTTAGGTAATTGGTGGTTGTGTGATAAATTTGTAGATGGTCCTAAAGAAAGGATGTATATACATCACTATGTATCCCTTGAGAATGAGAATCGATCAATACCTAGTTCTAGAACATGGTGGGTTATGAAAAAAACTTTGGTAAGGTGGAATATTCTCTGGTAAGGATGCAATTGAAAGGAGATGGGGGCATTGGTTTGATGAAACTCTAGGGATAGATAAAACCATACGAATGAGAGGCCACAGTGGGGATGATGCACATTGTTTAAAGGCTGTAATTATTTGACCATAAGGGGAAAAGAACATAGTGTATTACTATGTGGTAAAAAAGAATAAAAAACTAATGTGATTGGTCCAAGAAGGCTCTTCACCATGGAAGGAAATCCTAAAACAAGTTTTGTGCCTTTTAAGGTCATATGGTTTTGACTTGGGGAATTTATAAAAAATTAAAATTCATGAATATTGTACTGGGAAATTGTTTTTAAGGATATTTGCGTGAAATGAAATAGGTAAAACCCAAGGCTAAAAGAGGTATATGAAATCCCATTTTCTAGATAAATATCATGAAACAAACTTCACATAGTTTTTTGTTTTAATGATTGGACCATGTGAATGTAATTTCCTCTCCCATGAGGGGTGCATTATGAATTGACTGTTGGGCCTTGAGATAAGGGGTATAGGAATCACTATATATCCTATTATAATGAGAATGAAGACACATGTATTTTTGGAACATGTAAGGGTATAATACCCATGCTGATAGTTGGGGGATATCCTCTCTAATTAGGGTATTGAGGCATCCCATGGTTTCCATGGGGCATCCAATGTTTATGATATCGGGTAAGGATGCAACTTATAATCATGTGTTGTGGACATTTTTTCATATGGTAAACCTATATTTATCATATGATACATCCATAATTCATATAGGTTAAGGATAGAGTTTAATCTCATGTGCTAAGGATGTTGGGATCTCCAGTTTAAAGGCATAAACCTTATACAATGGATGTTACTAGTTTAATTTCATAGAGGTTGGAACAAAGGGGTTTCTATTTGTTCTAGGATATAGATCTCTGACCCTAGATCCTTAAATTTAATGTCACATTACTTTGAACATGGTTTATACTATTTAATGTAATGTACCTTCAACCATTATTTCAATAGTTTTAGGTTACAAAGCATTTATTGTGGTTTATGAAGTTTATGGTCACGTAGCATTGACCATGGTTGATGAAATTTAAGGTTGTGTAGCTTTGACCATGGTTTTTTTGTTCATGTTGACATATCTTTCACCATGGTTGTTGTAGTTTAAGGTCACGTAGAATTGAATATTTTTTTTGTGGTTTAAGGCCGCATAACATTGACCATGGTTTTTGTAGTTTAAGATCTCATAGCTTTGAGCATGGTTTTCAGGTGATGTACTACTTCAGAAACTTATCATTTGTGATAGGTGTGATATGATCTCTATTTATGTTTATTAAATATAATTCTCTATTGAAATAAATATTAGGCATAATGTAAGTTTCTTCCCATTTGGGCTTTATCTTTGGTAGGTTTTTTAGGGTATCATCGGTATTTTGGGAGCCAATGCAATGTCACCCAGGAGAAAGAATCAGAGGGAAACCTCCTTATTGAATGTTCTCACTATCCCATTATGGCACCTCTATAAGTTATAAAAGGAATGAAACCTATTTTTATCATGGGAATATTAATCATATATATAGACTAAATTTGTTCTCTCTATTGTCTATTATTCATTAACATCTATTTAGAGTAATGGAAACTGAAGATCAATGGGTAATACTACCCTTTATCTATACAATAGGGACTATAGGGTCTCTTGAGTGATATTTTTATTTTACATTAAATAGTGCCAAATAGATTATAGAGTTCACCAGGATAACTATTTTTTTCTCACCGTCAATATTATGAAACATGTTAGAGACAGTCTTATTGAATTCATAGATTGGCCTATTTTCATGTGCATGATTTCTAGAAGAATGTTTGGACTGAATGTTTTACTTGGCATATATATTTTTTAGCAAGATAAATAGTTTTGTTCTAGCCTAGTGATAAATTCACCCTATGATACTATATAAAATACTTGGATAAATTTCTAGTGGAACACCAAAACTTGGGTTTGGTTGATTTTTTCCCACAATGGACACAGGTAGTTTCAAAAGGATAGAGTATGATCACTGTCGATGGTAGTATGAGAGGTGATGTTGGTATTACGTCAGAATAAATGACTTTTGGGATGGTGAAAAATCTAGGAGGAGATAATAATATATTATGTTGGTAAGGTTTTCTCAATGAAGGTGATGGAAAATAGTGGGATGTTTTATTTTAGGGATCTTTGGAAACTGGAATGTAATGACAATTGTTTATGCATTAGAAGAACCGTGTTTCAATGATGGAGGTTGGCTCAGCTGGAGATAATGAATTGTGTGTGGTGAAACAATAGTGTAGATATGGAGGGATATTAATCCATTATTATCTAGTTAAATTATAGATTAGGATTCAAAGTATAAGTTCCCAGCTTTGCAGGGCTACCCAATGGGATGTATGAGATGGTATAGTATTTTACATCAGTACTAGGCACCATGCATCTCTAAATGGGGAATTTTTTTTATACTACCAGGAAAGGTTGGATGATGGTTAATTATGATTTTTTTGGTGTATTCTTATAGTGGTTTTAGGTATTTGGGGCCTTTGGGTCATTTATTATTCTATTCACCTCTTGAAATATGGATCATGTATGGTTCCCCCTTAATCAAATTAAAAAATGGATTGTCTAAAATTAAATAAAATATTAAGGAAATTTCTTAAACTGATAAACATAGAAGTTGGTGTCTTTTTCCATGAGAACAGTGTGAGGAACCTCAAATTGATGGATGATTTGGGAGCATAGAAACTCAATCATGGACCATGTTTTGACTCCCTTTATGGAAACCACTTCTAATTATTTGGAAAAGAAATATATTGCAGTCAAAATGAGCCTGAACTATCGAGTCATCACTGGTGAGTATTGTCTCCTAGTGCTGAGTCCCCATTTTGAAAAGGTCTAAGAATATTAGGTACTATTGATAATATTTATCTATCAATGCAAAAAGTTAGCATGGATATGACTTGTGTTACACCCCATGGAGAACTAAATTTAGTCATGAATCACGGTGGGGCAAATGTATCCCAAACTCCAAATTTGGTGGGAGAGATTCAATACTTCTTGATGAGACCAACAATACATTACCTGGACCTTTAAAATAACCTGATTTATCTCATATACTCAGATGAAATAGAGTATAATTATGTTGGACCACACCAGTAAATGGCTTTCTCAGGGTTATATCCACTCTAGAGGGTAAACTATGTTTCACACTAGTGGATTCGCTCATGAACCACTTGGTCTGGTAGGATAATTTCATGATGGAGATACTCCAAAAATGGAGACATCCAAATGGGTGTTTCCTCAATTTTGGGTGTATTTTATGGTCCTTTAATATAATTATTTAACTTTCAACTTATATATCTATTGGTATCCACCATTTTAGGTGGTTGGGGTGATGACTCTCCTTGTGCGCCACATGAATAACCGGGTCTTCCTAATTGGGTTCTTTGAGGGTCGTTAAAAAAAATTTCAAATAATTTACTTGAAAACTATACATATGAGAAACATGTTTCATCCTCAATTAGGAAGGTAACTAGGCCATCATCTAAATGGTTCCACCCAGTAGGGGCATCAACTATTTATTTATGAAAACATAGTCACTCTTGATCTGTTTGATGAATAGCTTAGATTCTACCTTCATGCGTAAATATGGGAAATCAATCTTGAGGTCAAGATCAAGAAAAATATGGTACTGTTAATATATATCCTTATTGGTTAAGACCTCTAATAATAGGAATGTGTATAGAAATATGACCTATGATGGAGTAATAAATATAATCCCCAAGCCTACCATGTTGAGCTTTTGATCATTAATCCTTGTACCAGTCAGGCCCCCTGACGCTCCAATTAAGTGCATCTTTCAAGATGTTATAGAATGAACCACATATATAATAGATTCATCTAAAAAATCAACTTAAATGTATAGTTTTTAAGGGAACATATGTGTTTCTAGGACATCTTCTAAGGCCTGACCTTTGTCGTCCTTTTATGGGGAAAAACCTAATATCGAACATATGGAGGATTACCACCCAGCACACCAATAATCATATTAGTTCGGGGCAATTGAGGATGTATTTTAGAAGGTCTAATTGAGACACTATCTATATTCCATGGTGTTGAAAATAAGGTTACAACTTGTTCAATACAATGACCAGCGTGAAGAAAATCTTCTTGATAGGGGAGTATATGATCTCCATGTTGAGGAGCATGTGGCTGAGATGGTAGATTATATATTTCATACCCTCATTATACTTATATCTATAAGGTTTCCAAAAAACCATTCTTGATTGTTCACGTAAAAAACTATAGCCTTTACTATGATGGGTAACCTCAAAATCAGGGGTTATATTAGGTATTGCTTAAAATTACCAAAGGCACAGAAGTATAAAATTTTTATATATCCATGGTCTGAAATCATGGATATATTGGTCAAAACCATGGATTTAATATATAGCCACAATTTCAAATATTTTTATACTATTTGAATGTATATTGAAAAAATCTATAACCACAGTTCTAATGGCCTACTGCCACAATTGCAATGGCGGTAACAACACCTATAGCCGTGGTTTTGGGAACTGTGGAAATATCCCTCCCAGTTGTCTACTATGGATATAGGGAAATATAAATAGTTTAAGCAATCAATATAGGGTCTATTTTCATGGTGGAAAACCATGGCTATATTCTGTTAATCCATGGATATAGGTGTAAAATAAATTTCTTTCAGAGGAATTCGATCTTTATACATCTACTAAGGGTAACTAGGTACATAACCACTACACCAAAACCAACTTATGGTGTATATATATATATATCTCTTTTGAAAATGTTTAAATAAGATCAATACATTTGCAAACAGTTCATCCTACCAAAATCCCACCTTAATTTTTTCCCATGCTTATCCGGGAATCCTATAACCATAGTTTGCGAAAACTATGGCTATAGCCTACAGAAAAACAACCTTTAGCCATCGATCCATGATAAATGTGGATATATACATTGAAAATAAATACCCATAGCCAAGTTACCATGAATAATATGTCTATGGGTACATGTTATATACACATTATCAAATAATTGTGGTTATGGACTTCAAAAAAGCTACCTATAGCCATGATTTAAGAAAACTGACACTATAGGAGCAGGCTATGCCCATGTTTTTTTAAAAAACTATGGATATATCCTTGGAATAAATACCTTTAGCCATGGTTTTAGAAAAATGTGGCTATATGTCCATATATATAGCCTAGTTTTCTAGTAATGGTAGTCTGTAGGTCCTCATCACACTGGAAATAGACACTACTGGAAATTGGCTATAAGCCCACAGTTCTATACCCACGGTTTAAAAAAACCGTGGGGATAAATAATTTTTATAATCCAATACCTACAGTTTGTTAGAAACCGTGGGAATAATCCCTTAAAACATGACCCACACTCGGGATTTTCCTCCCCCTCCCCCTCGACAAGCCATAATCTCCACTCCCCTCCCCCTCCCCTCCCTCCACGCCTCGGCCTCCGCCTCGACATCTTGGCCTCCATGTCCCAGCCCCCCGCCTATCGACTGCCGCCTCCCTCCATCCGCATTCACCTACTGACCCCCGCTTCCCTCCCTCCGTATCTGCCTCCCTCCCTCCGCCCCAACTTCCCAACCTTCACCTCTCGGTCCTCGCCTCCCTCCCTCCGCCTTCCTACCTCTGCATTCATCTCAGCGTTCGCGTCCACCTCCCTGCCTCAGACTCGTTCTCTTCCTCCTCCTCAACTCCCTCCCTTACCTGTCCATAAACCCTAATTTACATGGGTCTCCTCGCATCACATGTAATTTTGATTCAAATGTTCCCCTGATTTTAAATTCCATCTCAACTTTCAAATATGAAACCTACTATATTTGATGGAGAATTTTTAGAAGATGTTTTAATAAATATTGAACTGTTTGAGAAGGCATTAGATTAATCCAAATAGGTTTTGATGTCATTTGAGTGAAATTTGTAATTACTTTTTCTTTCATTGAAAAATGACAAAGTTTAAAATAGACCATCTTCACATGCCACTTTATTTTGTGCATGAATATGAATTTTTTGATTTCCTTAACATGACTTTATAGGGAGCTTTATAAAACTCTAAGAGCTAATGTGCATTAATTTCATTAGGCTGATTAAGATATTTCATGATGCATAAGACTTGGGGAATATGATTTTCAGTGTGAATGAATTTATATTTAAGATTGATGGATATCCATGCCACATTACTATAGAAAAATGAAGATGATGAAATGGGATGATGAGATAAACCATACTATAGTGAAGGTTGTGGTCACTATAAAATTAATATGATGACACCATGATGATATAAATATGGGAGTTTTGGTCATCATAGAGGATTAATGAATCAAAGGGAGTATTGGAATGACATGATAGTCATTGCACAAGGTATTGTGGAGGTCATGGGGGAAAATAGGGAAAAAATAACACAAAAAATTGGTGTGCATTTCATGAAAGATGGTTATCTATGAGAAACATAGAATGACTTATGCTATGGTGAATACCATGTTCAAAGTCAGGATGATGCACATATAATACGAGGGATGAGCTTCAAAATTGTGAGGACCACACTGTGGTAATTTCTAGGTGATTGTTTTGATTAGCCTTTGAAGCTGGAAGTTAATCATGGTCTATCATAGGTAAACCCATACCTAAGTCTATGTTTTGTTTCTAGGTCATTCATACATACATGATTTAAATAGATTTAAATCAGTGGGATCTATGGAGATGATGAAGACATGATAATTGAAATATTACATGGATATTATAATCAAAGTCTATGGGAGATATTATTGAATATAATATTGTTTTTAAATGATTTTAAATTATTATATATTGAAAACCGACCCAACATTTCCAAGTTTATGATAATTCAATCCAAACTAATATGAATGGGAAAAACCTAAAATAAACCATACATTGAAAATATATAACTAAATTGAATTGAAGTGAAGTGAAGTGAAGTGAGGTGAATTAAACATAATCAATTGGATTTGGCATGAAATAAATAAAACAAAATTTTAGTGTACAAAACTAATGAAATCTGAACTGGGACAAATAGAAATAACTAGTATTAACCAAATTAAACTACACATAACATAACCAAGAAAAATCGTTCCTAGGTAAACAAACCCAAAAAATATATATGGATCCACATCCTCTTGAACTAATATAATTTGTTTCCCCCTTGCTTGCAGGAACATGTTTTGACCCATGAGGTGTGGTGGTTCTTATATTGCAGCAGTGAATTTTATAGTCACAAGAGACAGGTATGCTCTAGTTTAGTTTTTATTTTATTTTCTTTATTGTATCGAACACTTAGGTCCTTTACAGTTTTCTATGGATGGAGGGTAGTTATATTCTACGAAGGGGGATA
This sequence comes from Viscum album, assembly GCA_963277665.1. Lineage (NCBI taxonomy): Eukaryota > Viridiplantae > Streptophyta > Magnoliopsida > Santalales > Viscaceae > Viscum > Viscum album. The sequence goes on along the minus strand of OY728156.1, from coordinate 2,132,711,952 downwards.
GAAGGGCACTGGAGGTGGCTACATGGTTTTCTTTGTAGGGGAGGGAGATCAGGATAGTGGAGGGATTAATTAGTGTGTTTCATTTTTTTATACCTTTGAACTGTGTTGTTTTTGTTTATTTTCTTTTCCTTTGATGTGTACATTAGACGTGTAGATGGGTCATGCCAAAATTTTATTTATTTTCTGCTGTCGTTTTAATTAATTGTTTGTGGGTGAAATTGTTCCTAAGTAGTGATTCCTTGATGCCTGGAGACTTGTCCCAGCCTGTGGGTGTAGCCCATCCACCTGAGTCCATCCTAGTATTCCTCTATTAGAGTTTATGTCTGAACCATGAGAAGGCCTAGAAAACATGGATAATTAGGGATAGATTGAGAATGTCTAGGAATGAATTATGGATTCCCATGAATAAGGATTGAGGACATTGGAATTTATAATGAGCAGATATGGGAGACTATGCACTATATATTGATTCTGGAAATGTTATGGGTGTAAAATGTGGTGAAATTATAATGCGTTGGGACTAATAAATGGAAAATCACATTCATAACCAACTTTATAATGTAATATCAGATCCTGAGGTACTGTACATTGTTGGAGTTGATGATTAGACTCCATCCCAATGCAATGATAAAAATACCTTAGTGCCAAAAATACTCTATCATACATTAGACAGTTTGGTTTGAAATTCCCAGTAAAACCTTCATTGACCACATGGTAGGACTCATGACTTGTTAGCAGATCACAACAGAGGGAAAGGTAGTTATTCCCTTATCACATACACTGAGTGGAGTGCCACAAAACCCTAAATAAAACAATATCCCCAAAATAAATACCTGAGGTTGTATGAAGCTACCTTCATTCTCTGATACAAAGTTAGAAACATGGTGAATCTTCCCACCGGTTCTTCTATGAATATTTTGTTCATTCTTAGAGCCACCCCACACAGTTTTGTTTTTCCAAGGAATCCCACTCATCTGGAAAAGGAATGGTAAATGCCTCATGATAGTTGGGATCTCTGGATTGACTTGACAATCTCTGAAAGAAAAAACTAAATGACCCCTGTAAGACTTTCAACTTTCAAACATATTGCACCTAGGAGCATAGTGATTAATCCCTTGTCTAGGACACCGAAAGGAGTGCCACAAAACACATATAATAGACAGTTTCCTGTTTTTCTTCTTCTTCATACTATGGTTTTACAGGTGCCAAAACCTTCACCATAGTCAAATATGTGATTTATTGAAATTTGAGAATATCCAAAAATCTTCATTCAGAACATCATTGACATGAAACCTGAAAACTTGATTCATGTAACCATGTGAACCATGCAAGAGTTGTATTCACATGTTACATGTTTTCCCTCATGAACACTACCTGTTAGCCTATTTGTCCACACCTACAGCCGTAGTTCCCATTCTATAACAGCTTCATGAAATCTTCTGACTCCCTGTGCAACAATATTTATACAGGCCATTGAAATGTTGTGTAACCTCAGCCTACTGAATCAGTTAAAAATTTCCCCAACATTCATGTATTTTAAATCAGTTTCAGACTTCAGATATTAAGATCAATTCCAGCCTTAATATATCATCCCACTGTAATGTTGCTTGAAACCCATATCACAAGGCATCTCCTTTCTTCCAAATTAGGCTAAACAACCCGTATGAGCAAATTTTTCAACTCCCCATTAATGTCTTCATTTCCTGCCCACATGGTGGAATGATTTTACCATGAGAGTCACTTGATAATATTGTCTTCTTCAAAAATCTTCAAGGTTGTCTTTGAAAAACCACTCATCTAATACCATCATGTTAGTGCAAAATAAATTTACATGAAATATTAAATAATGCAACTTCCTCATAAAGTTGTGCAATCACTTCACCAAGGTCTGTCATCATCAGATAGGTTCTGAACTCACTTTTGGAGCCTTATAAGCATGTATCAAAAATGTTGGGGGTCAAGGTACATGACTTTGACACCTGGATCACTTCAAATAATCCATGATATTCACTTTTTTATAATATTTCAGTATGCACAGACATATTCTACAATGTCTTTACAGATTCACCATAGTTTTCTCCAAGGTGATGGATGAGACGACATTGTTTCAAAGATTTCTGTTTCCATTGATTTCATAATATCCTTTCACTTATAATCTTTATAGAAATATTTCAACAAAGAAAAAACTAATTCTAGAAAATACAATCAGATTACAGCATTAAATCCCCAAGATTACATATTTAACAATACAGCTGGACATATTCTAGCTTGCGACCTTCAAGGTAATAGATTTAAACACCTATTTTACATAAATTATTCCTCAAATCCTCAATGTGTATTCTTTTGATGAAAAAATAGTGCAACTCCCCCTTGGATTGAATTTCCCCTAAATCAATACACTCATCAGTTTAAACAATATAGAGAAAGTGGATAGGGGGTATCTCCAATATCTTTATTTTGTGTTATGTGGTTGTTCCTTGTGAACCAACCCCTTCCATTATTTTTCCAGGTTTTTCATTAATGTGAAACACTTGGACAAACCTCATCATTGCATGAATTGGAATTAACCCCTTTTGTAATGACTAGCTCACTGGTAAATAATTCTTCCTTTGAAGCATGATATTTTGAGTTTTTTCATCCCTCTTTCTCCTTGTAAGAGATTCTCCATTATTCTTCCATTTATGCTTCATAGTGGTATGGTTGAAATGGCATACACATGTCACTGTGGTAACATCTTTCTATATGGCCTTCTTAAATTACACATGGATTTGTACTGCATACTTCTTGATGCTAGAACAAAACTCTTCTTGCTATTTTCTATTGTCTTAGGATTCTCCCTCACTACATAGAACTCTTCCTACAGCTTAGTGACCCTCAACTCCTTCACCTTTAGTAGTTATTCTAAATTATCAATGGGAGAATTATTTTCATCATGAACTGCCATCATCTGCTCTTTACACTATTTTCTAAGGACAACCATGGTGAATTCATGTTATTTCTTAATTTTCATGCTTACTTTCTATAAGCTCCTGTACTAGGTCCTTTTCCAATCATTTATCTTATGAATAACTCTGTTTTTCTTAACTTTTTATTTTCTAACTTTTAGATACTTATATTCTACTCATGAACCTATTCAAAATCTAAATTAGTAAATAAAACATTCAACACTCAAAACACTTTCAGATTTACATCAACTGAAGTAAGAAGAATTACTAACTTCCAGCCTTCCACATCAACCTCTTTAATTTCTACTTCACCTTTTGGAACTTCTTCCTAGTATGTGATGCTCTAGGAGAATCCATAGAATCTATTGATTTAATTTCTAGATTCATATTCCAAACTCCTTCATGTTTTTAGTTCATGTTTTAGAATAAAAACATTCAGATACTTCTCCATCAATCATAGAAAAAATCCATCTTCCATACTTAGCATGAATCATGAACTGTTTTCAAACATTTATGATGATTGTTACATTAAATGGTCAGTATAAAATCGAGAAAACTCAAATAATTTCAAGCAGATAAACCTAATTTATCACTTTGTTGTAACACATACATATTATCTTCCTATCTATCATGTAAGAAACTGTTAATATTACGTATCACTATGAGAATTTATTCCATGTTTTTAAGATCTTTTATCATCTAGTAAAGTCTTATGAACTCTTTCAAGGTTGTCTCATTTAGATTCCATTGATTCCTCTACTTCCGGTGATCGGTACTTTATCTTTTGATTAAACAAGAGCTTTTTTCTACGAGTCATATTTTGAAAATGTATCTTCATTCTTTCTTCACTTCAACATATCTTCCAAATGTGCACCTTTCTTCATCTATAATTTTTTAGATTCACTTTAGATTAGCATCAATAACTCATCTTGTAACTTTAGGACAATAAATTCTATAATGCTTCAACCACTATGATGGGTTGAGTACTATAATTGATTACTCAACATCTAGGTGGGTTTAATATGAGTGTGTTGAGAAATTATTTTCTTTTGATGTTGATAATTATTACCTTGTACTTTAAATTACAATGCAAGAAAAGAGTGAGGTGTTACAAAAAGGAAACATATAAACACATTGGATACTGTACATATATTTCCAAATTCTCCCAAGTAGTTGAAATCAGATTTCCCAAGAAAAGTCTTCATAAATTCAGAAGTCCAAATAGTCCTGAATACGGTTTCTGAGTCGACCAAAAAATACATCATCAAAGGATTTTTTTCATTATTTTCATGTTTAATACAACGAGGTTCACTCATATAGTCATAGAGTTGATGTTTGTGGTATTCATGTTAGTGGTTTATTTCGAAGTAATGAACATCAAATTTTTTGTAGGTATTACTGGAAAATGAAGGTTCCACACCATGGTGGTAATGAACACACTATTTTAGAATAGACTTAACAGGCCTGTAGGTTAAAAATTTCTATCTTTCAGAAGGAATATCAGTGTATTAAATTGGTGATCATGACTCGATATTTGGAGGGTGACATGGTGATTATATAGATATAAGAAATAGATTTATTTCTCTTTCAAAAGAAGGAATAAATATCATGGAATATACCAATAGAAATAGATCTCAAAGATACAAAGAGAGAACTAAGGATTTCTATATGTGGGATGGAAAGTTAGAGAAATGAGATCTATGAGGTATTCTTATTAGAGTTTCATTGAGTTCATCATTAGATGAATGTAGAGAAGAATTGATACACCTATGTTGGTGTAAATTCATTCATTGTTAGTGAAGAGTAGAACAACAACAAGCATGGAGAAAGAGAGAACTAAGGATTTCCATATGTGGGATGAAAAGTTAGATAATATGTGGGATGAAAAGTTAGATAAAGTAGATCTAGGAGGTATTCCTATTGGAGATTCATTGAGTTCATCATTAGATTAACGTGGAGAAGAATTGATACACCAATGTTGGTGTAAATTCATTCTTTGATAGTGAAGAGTCGGACAACAAGAAGCATGAAGTTAGTGAGTAGTTTGAGTGTGTGAGAGTAGCGTGTTATTTATTTTCATGTCTAGAAAGATGGATTCTGATGCTTTCCAATTTCCCAATTGAGGCAGTTCATTTAGAATGGAATTATAATTCTTGATACATTGAGTAAATCCAGTCATGAACATTTCATCATAAATTTTGGTAGCGTTAACTATATACCCACTGCATCCAGACACAAATCAAAATTCATCCCACAATTAGTTTTATATCCTCTATAAAAACCAGAATTTTGGTGAATGTCTGAATCTTCCATATTCATATTCAACATATTATTAGCTATATTTTTCTTCAATTTTTTTAGCTGTTTCTATATTCAAGTTAGTGAACTCCAAATTTCCTTAATCTGGATGGTCACTTGAGTTTGCTAAAAACATGGTCTTATTGTTTTGATTTTTATTTTTTGACATAACAGAAATTCTAATATATTTTTTCTTTTCATTTGGGATAGATCCTCACTAATTTACATGATCCTTGACCAAAAATGATCTTTTATTATTCATGCAAGTTTAGTATTGGATTTTATTGTACTTCATTCTTGTTAGAATTTGCAATAAAGGTTCATAATTAGTTGTTTTTATGTTCTTGAAGTTAGTATGAGGCAATACAGATGGTTACACAATCTTGGACATGAGGCAATATAAATGGTTAGTATTGTGTTGGTTTATAATATCCTAGATTTAACTTAGTCTTATAACAATCATTATTGATAATGTAAGTCAGTTTTGTTCTGGGAACTCCTGTGTGACATGATTTTTCCTCCATTTTTATTTGATTCTAATACCGATGGGAATATTGGATTTGGAATAGTAATAACCTTAGTAAAATAGAGAATGTCTTTTTTTTCATCATTTTAAGATATGCATCATTTTGGAATGCTGGAATTTTATCACTTTTTCTCCATCCAAGTTGTAATTTTTAATTTTCCCACCACCATGATTGAAATCAATCTATTTTTTATTTTGGTTTCTATTGTTTTTAAGTGAAGGATGGTAGGAATAGGTGCAGGATGGTAGGAAGCTAGAAGTTCTAGAGGTTCAGGATGGTAAGCTAGAAGCTGTAGTTTCTGGGGTAAAATGTTTATACCCACGGTTTATTAAACCGTGGGTAATTCTGCTGTGCAATATGGGTATAGTTTGGGTGCTAGAAAACGGTATACCCACAGTTACCAAACCATGGGTATAGATATATACCCACGGTTTGGTAAACCGTGGGTAATCTGAGTTTTTCTTGGGCTATGCCCACGGTTTTATAGGAACCATTGGTATAGAGCTATTGCAACACCACTCTAGCCCACAGTTCATGAAACTATGGGTATAGCCTATACCCACGGTTTCATGGGCTATACTCACAGTTCTAAAACGTGGGTATAGGTGATATTTCCAGTAGTGCGACCCCTTTTTCATGATGCTCAAGAAGGGCTTACACTTATTTTCTAGATTTGTAATAAATTGGTGTATATAGTCTAAGTGGCCTTGGAGGCCAAAAAAATCCTAGATATTACTTGGTTGATAAATTTTATTGAGATCTTTGATCTTCACTATTTTAATATTTATTCCTCTATATGTTATAAAAAATATGAGAAATTTCCCAGAGGCAACCCCGAATGTGCACTTTAGGGAGATTATCTTCATGTTTCTAGAGAAGAGGAGGATACAATATTTCTCAAGAACCTTAAGATGGTCCTGAATCTAGAATTATTTAGACACTATATAATTCACATAATACTCCACCAATTTCCAAGTAATGATCTTAAAAATGATGTGAATTCCTCAACTACATGTGGATCTTGAATTATTAAATCTGAAAGGAAGCACCTGGTAGTATAGAATACCTAGGATTCCATGAAGGTAGTGGAATTAACATCCTCATGGGACATAAAAATATGATTGTATCTAGATTATTCTTCCATTAAAGAGAGTTCCCATAACTCATATATATAATCAATCAATAACTCCATAACTTTAAGGGGGAAATTATCATTCGAACAATGGTGGTTGAGGTCCCAAATGAAAATCAAACACTGATCAACCCATTTCTATTCTTGGTGATGATGATGTTGGATAGACACCTGGGATATTGAAATCACTTGAAAAAAAATTCTTTACTAATATTTTTGTCCTTATCCTCAATCATAGCACCATGAGATGAGTGAATCTTTCTAGGAGGCTTTTTGACCTCATAATGACCCACTGTAGGGAAATCGGGATGAAAAAAATCCCGAGAGTCTAGCCCTGTAATCTCATCATATCTCCATGAGAATAACTTGTGGTTCTATTTCACGAGGGTCACATAATTTTTCTACTTCTCTAAGTACATGGGTACACTAATAAGTGTCATCCTAATCTCTTCTATAGTACAAAGATTCTGAAGGGTTAACCTAAAAACAATGTTGGAGAAACCCTCTTAAAATATAGGATGGGAATATACCAAGACTTATTTATCATCTAATACATAGGGATTATATAGAGGATGTGACACTTCTAGAATAGCTAACATAGGGGGAGAATCAATGTATTATCTATAGGATATATAATCCTTGATGATGTGTTCCCATTTTGTGGAGACTATAGAAAAAAATTTATTGAGCCAATTCAATTTGTTTTCCAGCTATGACGTCCACTCTTGATATCAAAGAAACATAGATGAGTTGAAAATTTACAAGTAAACCATTCTTTGAAGAATGCGTGTGAATGTTGTGGATCAGTGGCTATTGGAATAAATTCTTACACATCATAATAGTTGGGTATTTTGGTATTAGTCAGACCTTTCCATATAGGAGTAAAAGTTAATTTTTGAGAGCTCACTTTTCTTAAATATGGTGAAACAACCCCTCCAATTTATAATTGTGTGCTTCAACTCATGAATTGGGAGGAAAATTATGTCCTTCATGTTTATCCATAGATCATCTATAATGGTCGTTTGATTATTAGAAGAATTGATTCCCTCAAACCTGTTAGTATTGACCTTCTTTCCTTCCCATATATAGTAAACAACATCTAGGTAGTAGGACTGAAATGAGTCAAATGGGATAAATCTCCTTGGAGTACCAATACTCATCCCTATAATGATAATTTGAGGCACTGGCGATACAAATAGGGGACCGATGTATGGAAATGAATCCAAAGTCTTCCTAGAAGTGGATTGTAGGTAGTATCCTATTAGACTACCTTTGATTTATTGATTAATACTTGGAAACTAAATTGGGTCATCAACCAATTTTTTTCACCATCCTTCTTCTCACTCTTACCATACCACTAAATTTTAATGTTGGAGGACTTCATATTTTCTTTCATAAGTCTCATCTTATGCAGTGTTTTTTTCATGATGAGGCTGATACTGAAGCTGGTATCAAATATAAGAGTCGCATTTCAACACCATTAAACTTCCATGTGATATAAAACAAGAGTTTGTTCCCCTGAATGGTTACACCCTTGAATTCTCTAGAAAACTAGACAATGGATTGACATTCCTCTAATTCAACCTCTTGTGCATTGTAGGGATAAGTATAAACTACCCAAAACTCGAACTAAAGGGGGAAATTCAAATATTTGAAAAGGTACTCATGAATTTCCTTTAATACAAGGAGTTAATTAAGAATCAAAAATATCATGGGTATTATTATGAGGTTCTTTAGCAAACCAGATTTCCATTATATGGGAATATTTTTCCCATAGTGGGTCATTCCTTGGAAGGGGGCACAACATATATCATTGGATAATCCGCTGGTGCCTAGAATATACTAGAATTATAGTAATTTTTTCTAGATGATCTATATTAGACAAATAATTTTTGGATTACAGTTATTTGAGGTCAGTCCTTGGATGGATGTGGCTAATCTAAGTGTAGTCGTGGATGAGTCACGTGGTCAACCAATATAGTCGGTTTTGGGGTCCACACCTGATGAAGTGGAATATGAGGTTTTTCCAATTGATCCCTACACTAGGCCTATTGTTTTGGGTTTTTTAGTATAAACATATTTTTTTAAGCACATACCTTATCATTCCACCATTTAGTGTTTCCTTTTCCTCTCCTTCGATGGTGTTAGCTAGAGGTTCCTGAGGGGTTTTAACACCCCATGATTTTGAGAAATAGTTTTATTTTAAAAAATAATAATCTTTTTGAAATATTTTAACACAAAACACTATTTCTATCTTGTTTTACACACAACAATAATTTTATATTGTGTTACACACAACATTTAGAGTAACTTTCTATACACACTACATTGAGTATAAAAAAAACATAACATACTATTAAAATATTATTATTTAATATGATTTTTATCACATAACCATTATAATGGAATGTATGAATAATAATAACCAAATTATCAAAATATATGGTCTATACATGTCTATAAAATTAATTCTTTAGTAACTAATTAATTAATAATGAAAAAACTCTTTATACATGAAGGAATTATTTTTTAGAAAAACATTTTTATGCAAACAAACACATTTTACCTAAATAAATTATTGAAATCACTTTGGGTGAATTATTTTAATGATATTTATATATTATATGTTAAATAAATATTTTATCATTCATCTTATATATTTTTATATAAGATGTTATAATAAATCCAATTTTACTTTGAAAAATATATTTTTCTAAAAAATAGTTTTTTTCACATTTATACGCACATAATTTAAAACTAATGTGAGAAAGTTTTAGAAAATTAATTTTCAAATATACATATTATTTTTTAAATAATAATGCAAAATTTACCTTATTGTTAATTTTTGATAATTTTTAGGAAACAACATTTTTTTAATGAATAGTGAAAAATACAGAATTTTAATTGGAAACTCCATTTTCTTTTCATTTATTTACAAAGATAAATTAGATTTAAAATTGGTTTTAAATTAATATTAGTTCAATTATATTTCTATTAATACATTTTTTTTGTCATTTTAATAATTTTCATGTTGAATATTGATATAAAAACCATGTAGACTTTTAATAATTTTCTCTTTGAAAACCATCTTTCTTGTTGCATCTGCGGGATAAATTTAAAATTAAAAATTTCAAATCATGTGAATTGAATTATAAAAATTTTATTAAATTTTTTTAATTATAATAATTTATATTATCTAATAATTTTAACTCAAATTTTTTACTATAATAAAAAGTAAAACTGCAAAAATCATTTACCATGGTTATGGTAAAAATGGGTATACCAGGGATTAAACTAAAGAGACAAGGTTTAAAATGACCCACACACTTGTATAAAAAATATATATTATTACTATATTTAAAAATTATAATTTATAAATCTCAATAATATTCCATTTTTGACAATTTTGGACAGTAAAAAATATGGGTGCACTTTTTTCATTTCAAAAATTAAATGTGTGATACTCACCTCACTTATAAAAGGCCAATACCTATCATCTAATATTTACACCTTAAAAACATTTTAGATAAAAAAAATACCTTACCAAATAAAGTATTGAATTACCTAATCTCATATTATAAGAATTATTTTGGGTAGAAATCCAATCTTGTAATATTTTGGTGCAAACCCAATGAGGTAACTCGAAGAATATGTAACGGTTGTCAACAAGAATTTTTATTTTATTCTTTTATCTACCTCCAAAAATTATTATTTAACTACGATGAAATAATAAAATCAATATATTACATATAATTAAATTTTTTTATGTTATTTTTATGACCTATAATCATTTCCACATATATTTAATGGTTTATGAAATCATCATTCGTGTGTACGTCGGACTACTATCTTGCGAACTGATATCTATTATTTTTTCATTACCACTTCTCAAAGTTTGGTATATAATGGATATAAAGTATATATATTATATTTATAACATAATTATAATTATATATTATTTATATCATGTAATAAATTTTTTACATTCAATTTTATAGGGATACAATAACATCGCTTGTTTGTACAATGGACTACCGCCTCACAGAGCGATGTGATTTGTTTTCACTAACGCTTTACATGTAAGATAATATAGGTATATTTAATAAAAATAAGTTATTTATATGAAATATTTGTGAGATTAATTAAATTTTTATCATTATAAAAAAATAGTATATCATTTTTTTCTTATATTTTCACTCACTGAAAAATGATAACATCATTTTTGTACGTGTGGAAAACCGCCTTCATGAAGTGATGTGACTCTATATTTTCATCACTACACCACATAGATGATATTTATAAGTAAGTTTAAATTAATAATATCTTTTTATTATATTATTATAATTTTATAAATTTAAAATATTGCATACCTCCTTTCTATAATGCTTTTAAAAAAATGGAAGAGTTACTCTTGAGTATGTATAGCCTATTGTCTCTATGGTCATAACATAATTTATTTATAAAAACCATAATTAATTAATTTTTTTAAAAGTTTAATTGATTTATAAATATGATAATTATGTCATGCATATTATTATTTATATTATGGAACCATTATTAATGTAATAGGAACAAAAACAACAAATCGAAACATATACAGACAACAATGTGGTTATTACCTTTTTGAAGAAAGAAGGATTATATTAATAGAGAATATCAGAAGTCATACATAAGCAGATCCAAGAAGGGAAATTGTCCAGCCATAGTTGGTTGACATCGGAGGGGCTTGAGGCCACCAGCTGATGGGCCACATTGTTTCCTTACCTTTTGGTAAAGGAGAAGGTGCAGTAAGAGAAGCCTTGGTGCAGCGAGCAGATTCTTCTGATGATAAAGCCAAAGGCCTGGAGTCCGGCATCACCATGGTTAATATCATTGATGACCTAAAGGCAGTTAGACTCGATGATGATATCAGCCCATCCATGTTCCACATCGAGCACCATCCCTGCCATTATGGCATAGGCCTTAGCAACTATAGGTTCCCAGAAGGCATGATGTGGTTCATATTTTGCTGTACTGATCTACCCCAGATGATTTCGAGCTAGGAGGCCGAGAGCAACAGGCCCATCCTTGGGGAGATAAGCATCCACGTTAAGATTAAGACTCCCTTCCTTTTGGGGGGGGGGGGGTCCAGTGAGGGGAATAGGAGGGGGAAACGCCTGGAAAAAAGTGTCCTTTGCGGTCCTTCCAGCCCTAAATCCATGAAGTGGCTCGTTCAATCCAGAACTCAGGAGGCTGATGAACATGGTGGAAAACCAAATCGTTATGCCGAACCAAAATGATCCAGGACAAGGTGCAATGGGAGCTTGCATCAGATGACGAAAGAGAGGAACACCAACGCATCAGAAGATCGGGGAGGTCAGAGGCAATGTCCCATGAATCATCCGAAGCTGAGCCCCATTTAATATAATATAATATATATAAGTAAATCATATATAATATAATATATAATTATTATTCTATAATATATTTATAATAAAATTATATTTATTATATAGGATGTTTGAATCTATATGGAGAAAGTCAACACTTAAGGTATGCGATTTATACTCTATCCTTTATTTCTGAGAGACATATAAAAATACACCAGTCCTTTCTTTTGGTTGGTGTATATACTGACCCTTTGAAATTTTAGATATTTAATATACTAATTTTAATAATATTTAATGCTTCAATTGATTTTATTTTCTATTTGTTCTTATGATTAAAAATATTAATAAAGTTGTAGGGGATTTTTTCCTCACTTTTTGCTTCTACAATACACATTCCATATTCACTACCCATTTCTTTTATGTTGTGAAAGTACTTCCCATGAATTTATTTTATGATTATTATCAAGATTTTTTTATTTACATATTCATTTGAGTACCTTTCTTTCAATAGTTTTATGGTTCAAAAGTATCCAAAGTGGTAAAATATTTTTGTCTCAATTTTCATTCTTTGAGACATATGTTATGTTATGCATATGCATTTTTTATGAGGTGTATATACAAACCATTTTACATGAAATATCATCTATTTATTTATACTCATGATATTTTATGTTAAATTTTATTTTATTCTTTCAAGGTTTATATGATTCAATGTTACCAAAAGGGTAATGGTTTTATGAATCTCATCATTTATCTTGATTGTTTATGATTATTCATCCAATTATGAATTATTATGAAATACCTCTCAAGAAAATCATGAATTTTATTATTCTCTATTTATTTCATGATAATTAGTTTTTTACCTTCATATTCATTTATTTATATACTCATGATTTAAATATAATTTTTTTTAATAAAAATATTCTTTATATACCTCTTTAGTCGAAAACCTATTTTCCTTCCAAAAAGGTTTTTTCTAATTTTTTTAACTTTTTTCCCAAAATGATTTATTAATGAAATATTTACCCATTTTTTATTTTTAAAAAAAAAAATTGAAAGGAATCTTCATGTATTTTTCTAAAAAGTTCCCATATTAATTTTACCAGAAACATGAAAAGGATATTTATTTTAATGTGTACGTCATGCATGGAATTTCATACCATTATAACATTTATTTTAATTAAAGATTCATTTACAAATTTTTATGGTTCCTTTAAAAGAAAATAATTTCAAAATGTTTTATGTTTTAAAAATTATTTTTTATATTTGACTGTATAATTTCCTCACAAATGTTTTAAATGATTTTTAAAAGATTCCTATATATTTTTTCAATGTTATATTCAAATAAAAGAATTTGAAGAATATTTTATGAAATTTAATTTTAATAAAATTGTTTTTAATGAATTTTTTTACTTGAGAAATGTTCCATTTAGTCTTTAAGAATAATTTTCAATCTAATATGTCATCATTTGATGTAAGTTATGCTTTACAGGGGATATGAACATGGATACCATTCTTATTATTTATTTTAATGTTGTATAATGAAAATATGTTTATGAGACCCGTTTATCTTCTATTAGTTATGAGATGATAAAATTATCTTGTGACCCACCTATTTTTTAGCTGGTTATGCTTTATGGAATTGATGAAATTTTTATGAAACCTATATCTTTTCAACATTTTATGAAATGATGAAATATTTATGAAACCCATTTTATTTCATTGGTTTTGATACGATGAATGTTTTATTATATTGTGTCACACATATATATGATTATCATTAAGTGATGGGTGGGATCAATATATCCCACAAATGAATTGGGTTAAGATGGATACATTGTGAGTAAATATTTTATTCATGATTTAGATTACATGTTCACAATGTTATCTATTAACTTAAATACATATTCCTAATATTATGCATGAACATGATTACATGTTCATAGTGTTATTCATGGACATATATTTCATATCAATAATTTTATGTGTGGACCTGGATGCATGTCTATATGATTATGTGAGGGCTTGATTTCATTTAAATAACTTAATAAGTGAACCTGTCTTGATTTATACATGGTAAAAATGATATAAGATTATTTTTTTGGCTAAAATATATGTATCATTCAAATGTTAATATCTTATGGATCATGTTATTTGATTACATTATGATTTATGTCTTATAAACGTCCTATATTTATGTTGCGACTCAATATTATGATATTTTATATTAAAGTTATGTTTTTAAAATGTTACGCTTATATTATTATACCCTTATTTTCATGTTTTTCTTATGTATCTCCCTTTTTACCCTTCTTGACCATTTGAGCACACGCTTTGTTATGTTTTCTATCCCCAGGTTATAAATAATATTTTTATATAGGGTATGATTATGAAGACTACCAAAAGGGGAATATATTGATGGGAGATGTTGAAGATTATTCACATAATTCATATATTGTGTACCCAGTATCTAAAGACAATAGACTATTATGGTCCTAAGGAAAATATTTGTGTAATTTAATAAACATTCATCTAAAAATATGTAATGTATATGTATGATATGTTAGGGACTATATACTTGGTATGAAATGAATGTTTTAGTTAACCTTTTTAAACAAGGATGGGAAAAATTTAGTGAGATCCGTAGGGATATTTCTAAGGATATATCTTGGTATGTCCTTAAGGATAAGTAAGTGGATGATTCAAAGTATATGAAAATTTTATAAAATTTTATAAATGATAGAGAAAGTGATTTATATGAATTTATATTTTTTTGGGATCCAACAAGTGGATGTGGCTATAACACAAAGGTATGTAGGGGTAATAACTCTAGAAGGGTTAATTAAAATGGACATGATCATCACCTAGTGCATGACCACAAGACTTGTTGCACACCTGGTTTGACACACCTCAAAGATATGCTTTGGAAATTCACAAACTATTTATGATTAATCGTTAAGGATTTAAATATATAATGACCATGAGTGACCTAGGTTAATAAAAATCTATAATAGAATAAAAATAAGGTGTTTTGATTTAGACATCCTATATGTTATTTTTTCTGATTATGTGGATTCTTGCTACGAATATTGTTACTAACACAATACATTTTTTTGTTTTAGTAAATGGGGGAGACATATGAAACTCAATTAATGTTTAATGTGATATATAATGTAATGATGAGAAACCTAATGGAGTGATGACTAGCTAGAAGGATATTGTGATTATTCCTAATGAGTTATCTCGATATATGCTTAACAACATGCACCATAAAAAAGTATTGAACTAACCAAAGAAGAGAATGAATGTTTTTGTGGAGAGATTATGTGTTGGATACCATAGATGAATGAAAAATTAGTTTTCTATAAGTCAATATTGTGGGAAGAATCCCTATAGGTAATGTATCAAAGGAATAAGAACATGTTTTATGTGTGGAGAAAAGGGGCTTAAATTAAGTCAATATTGAGGAAAAATATAATGTTTAATTAATAAAATAAAAAGAAATATTGGTCTCCCTATGGTATTATAAATGGATAAATTTTATAATTTTTGAAATAATGGGAGATATTAAAATGTATGTTCTTGAGATAATTCTCATGAAGATAATCAGAAAGGTGGTATGGTTAACGGTTATACTACTGATGATGGAGATACCATGAATTAGATTTTGAAAACTAGTTAATAGTTTAATAATTAATTGAAATTATTGAAGTTATTATGTATTGGAATTCATTAATTTTTTAAATGAATCATGAAATATAAAAATATTGTACTATGGAATATTTTTTTAACTATTTTCATGAATATGATGAATGGTAGTAATGAACAAGAAAAGTGATTTAATGGCACAAATAAATTTTATGAATAAAAACACATGATTAAAGGAAGATAACCCTTATTATGATCATGATTTTAAGATAATGATTTCAGGATAAAGATTTTATGGATATGAACAAATATAATTGGATAGTATTTATTACCTTGGAAATGATTGTTAATTTTTGTAAAATTGGTTTATTCTATAATTGATGGAGTTTACAACACATTTTAGATTTATGGAATATATAAAATGATATATGTTTTATATATGGAATAAAAAATATTTTATTTTTTCAATATGGTGTTTCGGTAATTTCTGTTATTACCATGTTTCAATAGAATAAATGATAAAGGTATTCATATGTTTAGTATATAACAATTAATATAACCTTTATGTTGTTTGGGGGATTTATGATAATTTGATTTTAGAAAATTAGATTCCTTATTTCTAAAGTTTTGGATGTTAATATTTTTGAATGGTTATAATATAAACTATATATATAATGGTTTAATTTGAACATTGGATTAGGTTTTAGAGATTAATTTATCAGTTCACCATATGAAGATTTATCTATTTTGTATAACCAGTGATAACCATTTTTTATGATGATAACTAGAGATAAAATGAATGACATGTCATTCAATTATGGATTGTGTGGTCCACTAGAGATTTATGAATAAAAAATATCATCTATATTTCTTATTTTGGAAATAGAAATTGATCGAAACACAAGAAAAAGATGAAATTTTTCTTAGGATATAACTGAAATCTTATCCCCAAGTATATTGGTCCCTTTTATATTCTAGACCATATCAGGACTATATATTATTAGTTGGGACTTCCACCAAACATATCTTGGGTTCAAAATGTGTTCCATGTATCTCAATTAAGGAATTATATATTTGTTTCATCAAATATACTTAAGTGAGAGGCCATACCATTTGAGGATGATATTTATTATGAGGAACAACCTTTAGAGATTCTAGATTAAATAGTTAAAGTCATTCAAAATAATAACACTCACCTGGTAAATATTTTTTTGGTGAAATAACCATCTTGAGGAAGCTATGTGGGAACCTAATGATATAATGAGATATAATTATCCACATTTTTGGTACCAAAGTGATTTATTTTTAGGGTTAAATTCATTTTAAGGGGGTTGGAATGTAACACCCTAAGATTTTGTGAAATATTTTTTTAAAAAATAAATTTAATCTTCCTGATATTTTTTGTTACATGAAAAACTAATTTTAAATTTTATTACATTAAACACAAATTTATATTTCATTATATGAAACACTGACTATATCGTGTGATACACACTACACTGATTTTAAAATAAATGTAACGTACTATTAAAATATAATTATTTAATATGATAATTATCACCATGTTATTGGTATGGAGGGTTTGAATATGAATTACTAAATTATGAAAATATATGGTATACACTTTCATATAAAATTAATTCTTTTTAGACCAATTAATTTCAAGTGGAAATAAAATATATTTATAAATAAGTGAAATCATTTTTGGAAAAACTATTTTTATTCACACATATGTGTTTTAACAAAATAACTCAAACAAATGGAATTGGTAGATGATTTTAAAGAAATTTATATATAATATATTCAAAAAACATTTAACATTCATATTATGTGTTTTCAAGATAATATTTAAGAATAAATCCAATTTTACTCTTAAAAAATATATTTTTATAAAAAATATGTTTTATTACGTTTTTGAAAAAATAATTTAAAACTAATTTTTGATGATTTTAGAAAATTTATTTCAAAGAATATATTTCTTTTTTTTGAATCATAGTTTCAAAATTATCATAGGGATAATTTTTTTAAATTTTTTCAAAAGGATGATTTTATGAATAGTGAAAAAATAATGAATTTTGATTGAAAACTGCATTTTCTGTTACATTATTTATATAGTTGCATTTTATTTTAAATTTTTATTAAATTAAATTTAGTAAAATTATATATATTTTAATCTAATTTATTTCATTTTAATCACTCTTATAATTAATTTATATATAAAAATATTGTAAACTTTAGAATATTTTCACTTTGAAACCCCTCTTTCTCATCGCACTACGAGATTAATTTTTTTATTAATGTTTTCCACTTACGGGAATTTAATTTAGAAAAATGGATTCTATATTTTAAGTCAAAATAATTTATATTATAAAATAATTTCAAATTATCTTTTGATAATATTGAAGATTAAAAACAATAAATATTATTTTAGACGATTAAGGTAAAAATGGGTTTACCTAGGGTTAAACTAAAATGATAAGTGTCAAAGTGGCCTAAAAACTTCTATAAAATATATTTGTAGGACATATTTTAAGAATATATTATCTAATTTTCTATAATACTCCATTTATGGACCTTTTGACTTATTAATAACATGAATAAATATTTTTATTTTCAAAAATTACAAGTGTACCACTCACCTCGCTTATAAAAGGCCACTCCCTATCCTATACTTTTCACACCTTAAAACCATTTTTTTCAGAAAATACCTACAAAAATAAATTCCAAAATTATATAATATAATCCAATATTCATTATTTTGGACTTAAATTTAACCTAGGTAGGATTTTAGTGAAAACCTAATTAGGTTTCCCGAAGAAGAGGTAATGTTCATCAATGAGCATTTTTTATTTTATTTCATCCTAAACCTCCATAAATTATTATTAGTCCATTAGTATATAATAAAATCAGTATATTACACACAATTATATGTTTTTATAGTAATTTCGTGACCATAAATTATCCCCCAATCCATAAAATGGGTTACAAAATCACCATTCGTGTGTACGGAGGACTACCACCTCACGAACTGATGTCATTCTTTTTACCGCATCTCACAATTGGGTATTATGATGGATATAAAGTATATATATTAAACTTAAAACATAATTATACATCTGGATTCATTATATCATATATAAATTATTACCTTCCATTCTATAGGGGATATGATAATATCGTTCGTGTGTAGGATGAACTACTGCCTCGTGAAGCGATGTGATTCATGTTTCACTAATGCTCTACAAGGAAGATAGTAAGGATAATTTTAATGAATATATGTGATTTAAATGAAATAATTATGACATTAATAACATATTTATAATTATTAAAAAATATTATATCATTTTCTTGTTAACCTTTTCTCTCACTGAAAGATGATAACTAAGTTCATGTATGTGTGGACAACCACCTTTATGAAGCAATGTGACTCTCTCAATTAATCACCACACCACATGGATGACATTTAAAAGGATATTTAATGTAATAATATTTTATTTATTATATTATTATCAATATTTAATGATAAAATATTACTTACCTCTTTTTCAAAATGATTGTTGAAAAATGAAAATGTTACTCATGCATACATATGGCCTACTGTCTCCATGATCATAACATACCTAATTTCTCAAAAACCTATTTCATGATTTGTAGTAAAATTATAATTGATGTATAAATATGATATTTATTTCATTAATTTTATTCTATATATTATAAAACCATGGTCGATGTAAGAGGAACGAAAACTACTAATCAAAACATAAACGAAAAACAATGATATTATTACTTGAAAAATTATTTTGAAAAATAATTGTTAATAAATGTATAATAAATGGTCAAAATTAATTCATAAATGATATTATATATATATAAGTATTGTTAACTAATATATGTATAATAAAATTATATTTATTATATATGAGTTTTGAAGGTGTATGAAGGAATTCGACTCCTATGGTAACAGATTTTTAGTCACTCATTTATTATAGGGAGACTTATGAAAATTCTCCACTCATTTGTCTTGTGTGTTTTATATAATGACCATTTTACAAGTTATATCATTAATATACTCATTTTAATTATATTAAATTTTTTCACTTGGAGTTATTATTTATTGGGTCTTACGATTCAAAATATTAATACTACGGTAATGGGTTTTCGTCTCACTTTTTACTTCTGTGAGACACATACCATATGAACCACCTATTTATTTTATATGGTGTGAATAATTCCCAATAATTTATTTTATGATTATTATCAGGAAAATTATTTTAATTTAAATATTTATTTTATTACCTCTCCTTCAAGAGGTTTATGGTTTTAAAGTTACCAAAGTAGTGATGTATTTTTGCCTCAATTTGCCTATATTAATACATATGTTATGTTATGAACATGTATTATTTTATTAGGTGTATATATAAACTATTTTAAATATAATATACTGAATTTATTTACTCTCATTATTTTTTATGTTTCAGTTGATTTCATTATTTCATGGGATTACGATTCCATGTTACCAATGTTGTAATGGTTTCATAATATAATGTAATAATTTATCAAAATTGTTTATGTTTATGATAA
Source organism: Viscum album (assembly GCA_963277665.1). Lineage (NCBI taxonomy): Eukaryota > Viridiplantae > Streptophyta > Magnoliopsida > Santalales > Viscaceae > Viscum > Viscum album. The sequence continues at coordinate 2,132,691,452 of OY728156.1, read as the reverse complement.
AAATGATAAAATATTATTATATATATCTCAAGAAACTCAATAATTTTTTTATTCTATGGTTATGTCTTGAGAATACATCTATTCCCTTAATTTTCCTCTCTTTATGTATTCCGCAGTTCAAAATAATGTTATTATAAAAAATCATCTTTATTTATCTCTTTGATTGAAAACCCAATTTTCTTCAAAAACCATGTTTTGTAAAAATAATATTAAAAAAATCTCCAAATGATTTATTAAAGACATTTTTACATATGTTTTAATTTTTAGAATAAAATGTATTGGAATCTTCTCGTAATTTAAAAAAAATTCTTTAGATTTTACCCAAAATGTGAATTAAATATTTATTTTAACATGTATGTCATGAATTTAGTTTCCAAAAATCATTCCCAAAAATTTATTTTAAGCTTATTTCATATTTTTTCAATGTTATTTTGAATGAAAAATATTTTCAAAATATTTTACGATTTCAAAAGTTTTTTTTCAAAGTGGTATGAGGCTTTCTTCAAGAATTTTTTAAATTATATTTATAATATTATATTATAAGTTTTTTAATATATTTTAAAAGAAAAATATTTCATGAATATTTTATGGATTTTTATTTTAAAAAATTATTTTTAAATAAAATTTATTTTTCTCAAGAAATGCCCAGGTGATCTTTCAAAATCATTTTCCATCTAAGATAGAATCCTTTGATATAAATTATACTTTACTAAAAATATAAATGAAGGACAACATTATTATTCTTTATAGGAATTTTTTATGATGAAAATATGTTTATGAAACCCTTTTCTCTTCCATGGGTTCTATAATGATAAAATTATTATAAGACCCACTTATTTTTTCATGGGTTATGCTATGATAAATTGATGAAATAATTATGAAACTTGTATTTTTTTAAAAGGAAATGATATTCCTAAATATTTATATATCCCATTTCGTTTCATGGGCTATGATATGAAAAATATTTTATGATCTTGTGGTGCACATACATATGATATTAATTATGTGATGGGTGTGACCTATATATCCCACAAATTTATTGAGTAAATATGTATAACTCATATGTAAATATGTTATGCATGACCATAATTACATCTTCACAATGTTATGCATGAATATGATTGCATTTTCTCAATTTAATGAAAGGACCTGATTACATGTTCACATTTTTAAGCATAGACCTATCTTTCATGTTCATAATGTTATGCATATACATGGTTTCTTATCTATAGGTTTATGTAAGTTCATGATTTCATGTATTTAAAATAATGAGTGAACCTATCTCTATTTATACATTTTTATAATGTTATAATCTGATGTGTATGCCATAGATATTTTTCTTATGATAATTTTATGCTCGGTTAAATCATGTTCTTTGATTCCCTCATTATTCATGTCTTATGAACTTCAAGTATTTTTTCCATGACTCAATATTATGATCTTTGATATGCAGGGTATGTTTTTCAAAATTGTATACTCATGTTCTCATTCCCTAATATTCATGTTATACTTACATAACTCCCTTTTTTACCCTTACTAAGTATCTAATCTCACCCTTTTTTATTTTCCCATTCCTCAGTTTATAAAAAAAGATTTTAAATAGGGAATTATTGTGAATAATATTAAATGTGGATATTTTTATGGGATATTTTGAATAAATTTCACCAAATTAAGATATTTTTTTACCTATTCTCCAAATGAACTAAATTATTATGGTCCTTAGGCATGTGACTTTTTTAATTATTTTAATATTCATCTAAAAATATTTAATATATATGTAATATGTGTTGTGGTGGCTATAGGTTCCATATAAAATTCTACATTGTTGGGTAATGTAAAGTGGTCCACTAGTTTAATAGCATTTATAGAGTTAAATTTTTTCTCCTCATTATTAGAATAATTTTGAACATGGAATACCCTAAGATCATATCTAAACTCGGGAGGAATGAATTCAGAAAGTGTGTGAACTAGCCTCGACACCTATGGGGGACTCTAATTTCGCTTATTCCACCGACTTTTATTATTTACAAGATGAAGAAGGTTGTAGTGAATATGTATTGTAAATGAATGGAGGATGCATGGTAGACATAGAAAGTTATGTCTTACTGACATTTGTGTGGATGATACCATAGGCATGAGTGATTATTTTATTGAAAAAAATCATTTTACTTCTATATCCCATGAATGGGAACTTATTAACACTCACGAGAATCTTCATTGTCACTATCAGGGTCATTGGATACATGTTCCATCTATGCTGAAACATTTCCCAATTTGACTAGGCCACAATATACTTGGTCCTAGAGAAAATAATTAAAGTTGAACAATTCTTTTATGGTGTGTCCAAGAATTCTATAATACATGTAGTGATCGGCATGACCAGTGAGTTCGATGTCCTAGGGTCCCTTGTATTTTGGTAGCTTCAGGATTCCCTTTTCCATGGAACAAATAAATTATCCTGGTACCTAAAAAACCATGTAATAGTAGGTATTTTTTCCTTTGTATGAATGGAAACCAAGGAGCCTATCCCTGATGGGGGGTCGAGACCAAAATCTCTCAATGAGGAACAATTCTATGTTTGGATTCACCTAGAAGGGGTGCACTGGGTGGGGTTCCGTCGACCAAAGGGATAGTATATGTACCTTCATATGAACCCCTACATGTAAATATGAATGTTACATTTCTTTTATGGACCTTTTCATTGGAAATCTAAGGGGTATTGGGAATTACTATTGTTTGGTCTACTATAAGTATTCTTTGAGATACTGGGATTTTTTATAGAACTCTTTAAAACTGATAGGTTGGTTCTGGGAAATGAGGGTATGGACTAGATCAATTATATAATTCTCCATTAAAATAATAATTATTTGTTCTATGTATTGTGGATTGTTAAGAAAATATGTGAGTGGCTTCTATCACAAGATGAATTTTGAGAATCAATCATGAGGCCAATGTTCAGTTTTGAAGAGGTTAATATTTTTTTTCTTATGTGAAGTGAAGATGAAATGGTATAAAAATGTCTATGGAGGTCCTCTTAATTGTAAATGTACACTATGGGAAGATAAATGTAAAAAGAAAATGAAAAACCTTCTAGTGTTTTAAAAAATAGAGTGTGGTAGATTCCTACAATTCTGGAGTCCCAAACATTAGACCAAACATTTCTTTGAAGTGGGATAGATGTTTTAGTGGATTACTCATACCATTAAATGGTTTAAAGATGAAATTATCAAATTATAGGGTTACTCAAATGTGTTCCATTCATTATGGACACGCCATTCCTTCATGTAAAATTTCTACCTGTTGTGTTTCTAGATCCTTGAGACAAGTGATGAGAGTGGCTATCATGTCATCTTGGTGAGGATTTTTGGACACCAATGCATTCACATATTCATAGACTTGGGGAGAAACATGGCCATCATCCTAATAAAGTTAATCATGCTACCTAGGTGGGGTGAGAGACTCATATATCAATCATTTTTCATTACCCCTACTTCTTCCATGATTGAGAGCACCAGGCCACCATGTTTGAATTAGAGAAATTGGATCAGGAGAACCATGTTCCACACTAGAGGAGACATTTTTCCCTCCTAAAACAATCAAGTTCTAGGAACTAATTAGTAATAATATTAGTAGTGCTAATTTTATACTCTTTGATCTCATTAATCAAGGTGTCTATCCTAGGGTCTGACTCATCTTTGGGTGTAACCTCGGGTGAGATGGTGAGCTCAGTGGTCCCCTTTCCTTTATAAACACACTATAGGTCACATATAAATTTCTCATTGGCGGGACTCCCAAGTCCTTGTGAAAGTGTCTATTAGCGAGTATAGGCCTCCATTAAGGAGTTATCTTGGTACTATACCACCCCTTTAGATAGGTTTTTCTGGTTATACCCTACATCAGCGGAACTATTTATTTGATTCTATAGAGGTTATATGATGAACAAATTTACCATGGAAGTAGTCATAGAGGGTCCTTCATTTTCAGTGAATGAGATATATTGAATTTAATTTCATTTTTGAATGATTTGGATGAAATGGAGGGCTGCGTATTGTCCCTAGCCTCTGATCTACACAAGCGAAAACACCTCATTCATGACTTGTCAAAGAATGTTGAGGCTCTTTACATGGGTTTGATGGGTATTCTAGTAGTATACATACAATTCAATACATAGAGATACTAGTAGTTCTGTGATCTCAACTAACTCATCAATAATCTCATAGTTCCCTAGGTTGGTCAAATGATGGTTCTAAAGGTAGTAAAGCATCACCCAGATAATATAGAAAAACCAAATTGTCTAGACCTCATTGAGGGACTACGAGATGAAAAAATCATGTACTGTGGGTGTCCAAAACACGAATGATAGTTATTCAACATTCTAGAGTACCAAAAATTCCTCTTGTTCAATATCAGTGGGACATTCCAAATCTTGGTATACCCAAACCGAATTTGGCATAGGCCAATATAAGGTAAACGACACAGATGTATACCTACATTGCTGCTGATTTACTAGGATAGGGGGAACCTCATGGGCCAAATTTACACTGCATATTGGAATGTCTCTTGTATGTGGATCCAAATTTAATATCACATTCTTATAGGATTGAGTGTTTACTATCTCCTCATGAACAATGGATTAAATATACCATTGAGGATCATTAGAGTTATTAACATCATTTGAGGGTGTCCTTCAAAATCCTTACATCTCTCGAACATATGTTTTTGAGGTAGAGATGATGTAAACTTAGAGTGGTAGATATAGTTACTCTACCAGTACTTGGAATGAGGCCAAAAATCCCACCACATACAGTTATCTATGGAGAGATTATGAATCTTTTCGAATTTGGTTTTTGGTATTCTGATCCTCAATCGATGGGTTTCTTCCCCTCAGATCTTGTAGTATGGGTGAAGGTTCCGTCATCGAGTCATTTATCACCTTAGAGTATGAGTGGTCAATAGTGACCTAACACTCCCCATGGTCCCATACCTGATGAAGTTAGAATTCTATAGACATAGGTTGTTGATTTTCACTAGGGTTTCCTCCTATGTGTGTTGTAACCTATATCGTGGTCAAGAACCCGATGACATGTGTTCAACCTTTTCTCCTAGGATGTTTCTTTAAATAAGGATATGTTTTTGGCATATATATGACCTCAGTGATAGTTGATTGTGGTGCAGGGAGGACCTCCTCACTGATATTCCTCTTCATAGGATGTCCTGTAATGTATTTTTGTGGCATAATTGACAAAGAGAGTCGACTAGGCCTACCTAAGAGGTTGTTGGGGTCTTGATTCCAGGTGAGAGAATATGGATCCCCATTCACTAGTTGTGGGGATGTGATGAAATATATCAGTTGAGGTAGAGAACATTGTAGTTAAAGAATACTCCTCTTTTTAATAAATTTTATGGCTATTACCACGGCATTAGCATTAGGTGTTCTGAACCGGGGCCGAAGGAGTGTGGATGGATTCAACTTACTCTTCAGTCTATGGGACTCGTTGGTGTTGGCGCTAACACAACAATGTGGAAACCCTTCTTGGTGGCTCCCTAGTAGTGGTTGCTATAGGTATGGACCAAAAATCCCCTATCTCATCATTATAAGGGAGTGAGCTATCATATTACTTTAGGAAGACACTCAAGATGAAGTTTTATGTTATAATAAGGGTGGATTCCCTCAGTGCATCCCTTGGGGGAGGTGGGGTTAGTGAGGTATCAATGCCTCAAGATCTTATAAGGCCATATCCATGGTGGGAATAACCCATTATTGTTTGTATCAGTGAACAAGGGCATCAAAAACCCTCCTTTGGATGATCTCTAAGGGTGGAATGTGGTGTGGGTTCTTACCAGAGGAAGGTTTTGTGGCTTTAATGGTAGGAGTATAGTCATGCGTGATTTCCGCACTAACATTTCCACTTCTTTTATACCTATTGGAATTAGGTAACTAGTTTCCTATATCTTGAGTCCTATAAAGTACATAGAATCAGATGTCATTATAAATATTTTAAAGGTAATTCTCAATGTGCCAACATAATACATTATTCTTAATAGAGAGAAGGATTCTACACTGATTATGTCACAGACTGATGATTCCAAACATTATCTTACCCAAGTCATATGTGAGTTTTATGATGGACACATTTCTTTCTTGGTGGGACTTGAAATAGAATATCTAGATCTTATGGAATGTAAATATTATAGTGATCCTAATTTACTATTCTCCATATTTAAATGAGAATAGATTTATTTTAGGTTCAACATTTTTGTTTCTAACACTTTCGCAGCCAGGCTACTAATCATCTCAACGACATGTGCTTTTTACCCCACATTCTTGCTTCCAAATATGTTCACCTTCCATGAAATTAATCATAAATGTTGGATACTTGATCAAAACATGATGATGTAATACTGATTCATCCTTACATGTATTTCTCCTTGGACCTCATCACCAATTATGGGTCTCCCTCATAGATTTCATTCATGTTTGTGAAACTCATTCGCGGTGCCATCTCGTGGGGGATGTTGGTTAATTACACCGATTCTATCTCAATAGAATAGAATCCTCTGGTCAAAAAAGATAGTAATGTAGGGAATGTTAATGAATCTCTAGAAGTTGGGTGTGTTGGGCCCTTGTAAAGTCTTCTACTTTTAATGTTGGAGGCATCCCATATGAGGAATCATAGGCAAGGAACCTAAGGCTTACCATGTTTTCCATAGGGTAGTTAATGTTAGAAAAATAAGTATTCATTGTATTTTTATCTCATGAATCCCAAGTTTATTATATTGGGTAATGATTTTGGATCAGTTCATAGGTTTAACATCCTATAGAGAAAGGTGGGTCATAGGTTCAATGTCTTATGGGGACATATGTGTCACAAGTTTGATTTTATACGAGTATAATATGAGCCGTAGGTTTAGAATCTTGTATGGATATATGGGTTGGAATTTTAAACTCTTTTAGGGATAAATGAGTCATAGGTTTAACATCTTATAGGAAAAAATTGTTCGTATGCTTTACATCTTGGAAAGAAAAATGGGTCACCATTTTAACATATTCCTGGGGTCGATGGGTCACATTTTTAATGTCTTGAAGGGATAGATAATTCATAGGTTTAATATTTAATGGGGTAGATACATGATCAATAGTCTCTATTTTCTATGCTCACATTGGGGTGACCCACCTCATGCATTGGTGCATGATATAGCATTGAATTGTTACCTCACATTCTCTCTTTCAAAAGGTAGGTACAATTAATCACTTTCATTGGTGATGTCTACTCCTTGATTGAAACAAGATGATGAGATGTCAGTTTATCTTCCATGGATTCATCCATCAATATCATCCCCTATTCCGAGTCTCCCTCATAAATCAATTCATGCTTGTGAAACTCATTCCTAGTGACATATTTTTGTGGATGTTGGTTAATTATGCTACCTCAGTTTGAACATTCCAAGGGTTCTTGATTGGGAATAAATCTTTGGTCAAAAGATTATCTATGTTGGTCATCACTGGCATGTTTGGACACTGAGAACATTGGTCACTTGTATGAAGGAATCTCAGGCATGGAACACTAGGAATTCCATTTCAATCATGAGGTATCTAATGCTAAATGCATATATTCTAAGGCTTTCGCCTCTCACATCCCATGTTTAGCATGAGGTAGCTGGTGTCATGGGAGAATATCCTCTAAGGTATTCACCTCAATAATCATATGATTAGTATGATGTAGAATCATGAGATGACCATGAATTTACTGTCTTTAGGTGATAGAGTTGATTTATCAGAACACATTGTGTAGGAGGATTGAGGGAGTGTGTTCATAAGAGTTTAGAACTCGAAAGGTTTATTAGATGGATGGACTAGAATGCCTTGTGGTGGCGGTACCAAAAGGTGTTTCCCATTACGAGATGATTACACAACATGAAGGTTGATCAGAACACCCATGAAGGTGGAATAAATAGGTACACCCCTAGGAGGGGGGAACCAAGGTTCATGATTGGGCGGGATTGAACCTCAAAGTGGCTTCATACGTACCCAATTTAGAAAATAGGGATCAAAATCCCCATAGTTCAATAGATGGTGTGGGGATTACACATGTGATCTTCTGTTAGTAAGAGGATTTTACTTGGATTTATTTTATGGGGCTTACGCATGGGATATTCCTAGGGTTCTACTAGGAGTAATGATGAAATGGATGGGGATTACACCTAGGAGATTCCCAAGTGGCATGCATGATTTCACTAGGATGTAGTGGCCCAGGTAAAACTTGGATATTTTTGGTTTATTTTTGGGATGGAATATATTTGGTGGACTAAATTAAGGGTTTGGACCTCATAGAGGCTTCCTATATATCTTAGTTAGTCAGGGATCAAATCCCACCTAGTTTGGAATGGGGCATGATGGAGTTGACCCCAGAGAATGAGGCCTAGTGAAATGGATCATATGGTTGGGGTTTACGCATGGAAGATGCCCAGATGAGGGGACATGATGGGGTTAAACTAGAAGAGGAGACCTTTTGGATAGAAAATTTTGTGGCTTATTCATAGGAGTGTCCCATAGAAGAGGGGGTTGGATGTCATGGTCACTACTAACCTCTAATCCCACGTGAGTCATGCTCAATGTTTGAAATAAGTGGTAGTAGTAGACCTAACGGTCGTTTTGTGAAATATGATCCAACGAGTGATTGTGTGGGGATTTGGCATGGATAGTGCCTGAGGAGGATGTCATTCCATGTGGGGAGGATCTCATTCCATGTGAGGAATATCTCATTCCCTATCAACCAAACACAGAGAATCCTATAAATGGTGTGAAAGTATTATACGAGTAAACTACCTGATACAGAATGATCATCCCAAGGTGTTATCCCACATGGGTAACTTTTAGGGAACACAATGTCTATTTCACAGAGTGAGACTATATTTTAACATCATGTGATGAGGACGTTGGTTCTAAGAGGTTTTACATCATGTGATACAGATGTGGGGGACTCACTCTTCACCCCTTGGGCATACATAACCATCGCTTATACAAACTTCAGAGGGGTATGGATTTGGAAATTCAAGGATATGAAATTGTATAGGAACATTCATTAATGGGGTCCATGTTAGAATCCATATAGTGAAAATAAAATGGGATTATCATTCATAAGATGAAAATAAAATGATAAATGGGAGCCACGAGCAACACATGGAGTGGAGTGGGCCACAAGAATGGGTGGCATAGGTAACATGAGGGCTTGAAGTGAATAATAACCAATACTATAAGTATATAGAGGTGTATAGTACATTAACTTCACAGATAGGTATCATCAGAATAGAGGAAACATGTAAAGGACCAGAAGAGGGGCTTCATGACGAAGAGGTCCTCATAGAGGGGTTCTTTGGGAAGCATAGGTGCTTTGAAAAGGTCAGGGTCTTCGCGAAGGTATTGGATTCATAAAACATGGTATTCCAACCTCAAGATGATGTCCTATCTTGGGAAAGGAGTGCTTCATTAAGGGTTAATTCTTTATATAGACTCAAGTACCCATAAGGGCCTTACTCTTCCATGAAGGGTGTCACCTATCACGAAAGTCTTCCCCACATTAGTTGTATGTATCTAAGAACATGTGGATGGGGGGTTTTGCGATGCTCATCTACCTTGGATAATCCATATTTGATTTGGATAATGATGCTCAGGGTTCTTCCTGAATCCTGAGGAACTCAAAAGTCAAAAGTTCAGGTACTAGTTGTCCAAAGTTCTAAATCAACTGAGTATTTAAAAGAAACAAGTCTAGTAATGTTTGGATGTGGTTCATAGAAAACCTTCAGGCTTCAAGAATATTTTTATCTATATTAGAATCATGAAGAATAGAGTCAACCCGTCGTGTAGTCGTACATCACCATCAGACTTATGGATCATTCCGTCAAGGCCTCTTGTGTTTTTAGATGAGGAGGGTTTATCATAAAAGAGGTTAGAGATGCAAGGCCTTAAGAGTGATTCAAGGGATATTGAGATATAAGGGATGGACCAGTCTACATTTATAGAGGCATACTAGGTAAAAAAAACATTGAAAAAAACCATGGGTTGGTTTGTGGTTTTTATAAGTTTAATGTGTGGTGTCCAAAACCAAAATAATAAAGAATTACCTATCAGTTTTTATATAAACTCACACAAGATCCCACTTCCATTCACTTAAAACCATTTGATCACATCACTACTATTTCCTCCTCTACCTATTATCCTCCCAAGGCACTCCAATATCCCAAAACGCCTCTCTCAAACCTCTCCCAAGCCTTTGGGATCACACTTCTGAGTAAGGGATTTATTCCTTTCTCATTTTTATCCAAATTTATTTATGTTGTTATAACCTTTTATTTTCAAATAAAAATGTTGGGGGTATAATTTCTCACCTCCCCTATACTTTTATCCTTGTGTTTTAATGATTAGATACCCATTTCTCTCTCATTAATGCCTCTCGTGTACACCATTTACCATGTCCAAATTCTGTAAGGGATTTCTCTCTCATCATTTACATTCAATAAATTCTTTTGTATTATGAATATAAATTCCAATACTTATGTTAGGACATGTTTCTATATTAACGCTTTACTTTCCATTTCATGTACATATGATGTGATAACCCTTTTTATGTCATCAATCATTTTTATGAATTCTTATGTCATGCCGTTATGCTGTAGAAATTGCACCACAATTTTCCAAGCCAAAGTCATTGTGTAGAAAATACCATGCCCATTTTTCTATCATGGGTATTTACCTTTATGCACATTTACTTATTGATTATAGAGTTTCATGTATTAATTCTAAATTCTTTTATCTTGAGATAAAGGATTATTTTTAATGAATCCATTTTGTATGATCTATGTGGCACACTTATGCAAGAAATGAAATGTCTAAGAAGGGTGCGCCCTAATAGAACTCTAATGAAATGGGTAAAGATTAGTATCATGATACTTCAAGTGAATTGAGGATTTTCTCATGATAATTCAAGTTAAAAGAGGGTTTACTCATGCTCCATGTGCAATTATCCTTGGCTCATGCTAATGTCATGTTAAATGTTGATGCCACATTTCCATGTTATGATAATCATGCTATATCATGCCTTTATGTTCATGTTTCTCTTATGTGCCATTGATATGCCTATTGTGAAAAATGTACTTTATTATTCATGTTATGCCTTGTTTACTCCCTCATTAGGATTTATAGCTTACCCTGTTCTTATGCATGTCCTTATGTTATCCGATGCAATGATAAGTGAGAAGGAATGTTGTGGTCACGTAAAAGAAGTTTTAAATAAAGATGTTGTGTTTTATGTTCTAAGTTGTAATATAATGTTTCTAATTTTTCAAGACACTATACCTCTTGATCCTCCGAGTTGTATTAAGTGAAATTTTATGTAATAAATCATGTTTAAGTGTGTTATAAAGAGCAAGGTTGTTGTAGTTGGTATAAGAGGATAGGTTTAGTTATTTTGGGAATTAGGATCAGAAAAACCTAGTGAAAGCCTTAGGGATAATACTAAGTATAATAAAAACATCCACGAATTTTAGTGAGTATTGAGTATGTGTTTTATCAAGAAAATTCATCCATGTATGGATACGAGTAGGTAGAGGCAGCTCTGTCACAGATGTATCTAGGGGTAAAAACCGAAAACACCACTTTGAGATAGACTCAAACAGAAAATGGTGCACAACAACGGGGCTTTCTGTATTCTTGGTTATGACACTCCTAGGGGATATGATTTGGTAAATTCATAATCTCACTAAGAACCATTTTTAAGGGAATAAAAACTTCCCATAAGAATATATATTGGGAAGTAGATCATGGATAACATAAATTAAATCCTATAACTTCATAATTTAAGGAAATAAAAGTAATTTATAATTCCTATGTTTTTGTCTTCGGATTACCATTTATGTGTTACCATTAACTTTTATTTTATTCCATCCAACGACCTATCATAAGAGGACTCAGGCTAACAACCAATGTGAAGATCAATGCGATGACTATTCTAATGAGATTCCCAATCCGATGGGAGTGGGAATCAAAAAATTGGTCATTATACTATCTCAGTTAACTGATGTTTTGAATAGAAACATGGGTCAATAATAACTTTAAAAACCCCTAAAATATAATAAGTCTCAATCAAGAGCTTCATGATACAAAGTACTATTACTTTAAATGGATCATATGATCCCTCAATTGCCAAACAATGGATAAACTCCATTGAAAAAATATTCTCCATCCATCAATTTTCCTAACAAGAGATGGTTATTCTGGATGTGTATTGTATGGAGGGTAACTATGATCAATGGTGGGAACTGATCAAAAATATTAATCATGAGGAATAGATCGAGGTGTTGGAATGGAAGGATTTCCAGAATATGTTTCTTGATAAATATTTTCCATTCACCCTTCGACTTAAGATGGAAAGGGACTTCCTTGCCCTCAAGAAAAAAATACAATGAATCCATTAGAGTGTATGAGACAAACGTCACAAGTCTTTCAAGATATGCCTCTAGATTTTTTGTTAACCCCCTGAATACAAGGTTGACCGCTTCTTTGGTGGGCTAAAACCTAACCTACAGAAAACCATAGCGATCTGTGACTTCGAGAGATATAAGAAAATTGTCTGATGTGACCATAAGGTCAAAATGGAGATATAAGAATCTTAGTGGTATCATGGAGATAAAAATCATAAGGTGGACTTTAATTATGGAGGTCCGATGGATAAATCCAATAGTTCTAAGAAAATCCAACACCCCACTTTCCAAAGGTGTTGAAATAAGAACCCTAGAAATTTTCTGAAGGGGACAAGAAAAATCATTTAGCTGTGGAAGAGAATGGAACCTAGACCTTAACTTTCGACAAAAAAACCTCATGACTGAGACATAGGAGAGTAAAAGTCCCTTCAAACCTCAACACTTTGTTCATTTCTTCAACTGGAAATAACCAAGGCACTTTACAAACCAGTTCCCAAGCCAAGGGTTTTCGGAGGAAACCAATAACCTCCAAGGTAGCAAGGGAGATATTTTTTCCATCACTAACACCTAAGTGAACCCCAAAAACAAATTAGTGATAGGTATGCTAATTATTCATTAAATAATAGAGAACATACTTTTTGATTCTAGTTCTATGAATTATTTTATATCCTGAAAGTTTAGTAGAAAAATCCCAACACCACCAGAAATCATAGAAGTAAAGATGTTGCTGAAAATGAAAAATGGGGAAATCATTGCATCCCGTGAATATAACTCATCCCCTATATTAATTTTTGGATTTAACTTCCTGGTGGACCTCGTCATACTCCCTCTGGTAGAATTTTATGAAATTATTGGCATGGATTGGCTTTCCTTATATAGATCCAACATAAATTTCCGTGAGAGGGAAATCACTCTCCATATGAAAAATCATCCCCGTATTCTGTACAAGTGCAAGGAGGGGGATGAATCTTATTTAGAACCATCATCTAAAGTGTGTATATTACTTCCCTATGATCATGTGTATCTTGCTTAGATGATTGATTATAAGGAAGAAACTATCCTTGAAGACATTTCACTGGTGGGGGAATTCACTAAAGTGCTTCTCGAAGAATTTCTTGGTCTTCCTCTTAGAATAGATGTTGAATTATCATTTGATCTTATACTTAGGGAGTTTCCAATATCCACGACTCCATATAGAATGGCTATTGTAGAGGTTTCGGAGCTGAAGAAACAAATACATGATAATATAGATAAACGGTTTACATGCCCAAGTGCTTTAACAGGGGGTTCACCAGTCCTCTTCATCAAGAATAAGGATAGATCAATGCGCCTTTTGATAGATTATCATGAGATCAAAAAAACCATGATAAAGAACAAGTATCCTTGGTCAAGAATTGATGAATAGTTCAGTCAGCTATGTGGAGCACAATAATTCTCCAATGTGAATCTGCAGTTGGGATATTATCAAGTAAGGGTGAAGGAGGATATCCCCAATTCAGGTTTTCGTACAATTTACAGGCACTATGAATTCATAGTAATTCCTTTACTATTAATGGACCGAAGGCCTTCATTTTTTATTGATTTTTGATAACCCCCCTTTCAATGGATAAAGAGGAACCCTTACAAGGCTCGTAGTCTCATATATTTACATGGGCCATAGGCTTTAGGAGAATACATGACCCTAAGGTCTTAGGAAATTCAACCAGACTATGTACAAGGAACTACCCCTCCCCAACATCTGCATCATAATAGTAGCTCTCCAGCTTCTCATGGCTGTTTGGCTAGGCTCCCCGTGCAAGCACAGGCTGGTCTTGATGGCATAGCCATACCCTCTCATTCTGAAAAATCCATTTGGATATGCTCTAGAGAGTGCACCTGCTCTGAATCCTCTTATGGGGCTGCTCCTATTTTGTAGTGTATCTGGGGCAACTGCATGTGGCCGGAAGGCCTTGAGGTGGCCATAAGGCCTTAAAGGTGGCCCGAAATCCCTACTGACTCGAAGGCCTGGATGGCCTGAAATCCTTAAGGACTCCAAAACCAAACCAGTGGCCCAAGGTTAATAGCTCTAGTTGCTACAGTACCGAATAATACCTGGTACAATGCCTTCTATAGTACCGCACAATGTATAGTTTTGCTATAGTACTTTTACAATGTACAGTTCTGCTACAGTACCCTCTCATTGTATAGTTCTGCTACAATACTACTATAGTTACTACTACAGTACCTACTACAGTACTTCTACAGTACCAGAAATATGCCCCTACCTAGTTTTGAACCTGGGTCTTCTGGATGCACTTAAGGATACCTCACCAACTGGGCTGAGGCTCATATGCATAGTAATGCCTTTAGGACTTACTAATGCTCTAGAAATATTCATGAACTTGATGAATAGAGTCTTTAGATATTACCTCGAAAAAATTGTGGTAGTCTTTATAGATTATATTCTAATATACTCCAAAACCAAGGAGGAGCATGAGGTGCATCTAAGAACTATACTAGAGACCTTACAAAAGGATAAGTTCTATGAAAAGTACAACACGTGTGATTTCTGGTTGAAAGAAGTCTCATTCATGGGTCAAATCATCACAAGAAATGGAATATTTTTGGATCCCTTAAAAATAGCTACAATAGAGGGATGGTCGAGGCCAATGTCATCAATGGATATCCGTAGCTTCTTGGAGTTAGCTGGATATTATCGCTGAATTGTGAGAAATTTCTCTTGACTGTCAAACCCTATTACCAAGATAAATCAGAAGGGATTCAAGTTTTCTTGGAGTGATTAATGCAAAGAGATCATTAAGGAGTTTAAAAGGAGGCTTATCACTGTGCTTATGATCTCACTACACACAACTAGATTACTTTTTTGTGGTATTTAGGGATACTTAGAAGAAGAGCCTGTGCTATGTGTTGATGAAAAATGAAAAATTCATTGCATATTATTTAAGGGAATTGAATTTTCATGAGAAAAAATTATCCAACATGTGATCTAGAGATGGATGTAGCAATATTTTATTTAAAATTTTTCAGAATTTACCTATTTGCGGGGAAGTGTGAAATATATACAGACCAAAAAATCCTAAAGTATATATTCACACAGAAAGAGTTGAACAAGCACCAATGAATATGGTTAGAGATGATCAAAGACTATGAATACTCAATCCATTTCCACCCTATTAAAGTAAAAAATGTGGAAAATGCTCTAAGTAGAAAGGACCTTGCAATTATATCATTGATGATAATTGAAAAGGATACAATCTTTGTAGATTTGATGAAGATAGACATGATAATCATAAAGAAGGGAAAATCATCAATCCTTTCGCAAATTATTTCTCAACCATATCTTTTGGAATGATGAATGGATTCTCAAAAAGATTATTTGAGAATTCAAAAGAAAGTGGAAACTATCAGAAAAGATACATTTTAGGAGTTCAATGTTAATGGGGAAGGGACTGTGAGATTTTGTTCAAGACTATGTGTTCCATCAAATCTAAAGTTAAAGAAAGAAATTTTGGATGATGCACATAGATAGAATTTCTTCATTCACCCCAGAAATACAAATATGTATCTAGATCTCCGAGAGCTTTATTGGTGGGAAAACATGAATAAGGAGATCTCTAAGTATATATCAAAGTTCATGGTATGTCAGAATGTGAAGGTTGAGAGGTGGAAGTCTAAGGGTATGATGCAACCATTACCCATACCATCATGGAAATGGGAGAACATCACCATGGAATTTGTCACCAAACTTATAAGGACATCCAAAGGAAACAATGCTATCTAGGTTTTTGTGAAACATCTTATAAAGAATGCACACTTTTTTGTTATTCGAGAGGACTTATCATTGGATCAAATGGTGTAGATATATATCATAGAAGTGGTAAGGCAAGATGGAGTACCACTATATATTGTATTCGATTGAGATCCATGATTCACCTCTATGTTTTGGAAGAGTCTTCAACATGCTATGAATATTGAGATGAACTTCAGTATGACTTATCATACTCAAACTGATGGCCAATCTGAGTGCACTATACAAACACTTGAGGAAATGGTGAGAGCATTCTCAATGAACTTAAAAGGAGGATGGGATCAACATCTTCCTCTGGTTGAGTTCTCTTACAATGACAGTTTCCAATAAATAATCTAAATGACTCCTTATGAAGACCTATATGGAAAGAGGAGTAGAACACCGACATGTTGGGATGAAGTTAGAGAGAAAAAAATCCAAGGTCCTGAAATGGTTGAAGAAATGGTGGAGAAGGTTAATACCATTCATTATCACATTAAAACTGATCAAAGTTGAGAAAATAGCTATGCTGATAATCATCGATGAGACCTAGAGTTTGAAGTTGGAGATAAGTTATTCCTCCGCATATCACCATGGAAGATAGTTATGAGATTTGGGAAGAAGGGAAATATTATTCTAAGGTAAATTAGCCCTTCTGAGATCCTATATCGCATTGGAGCAGTGACCTATCAATTAGAACTCCCAAAAAACCTGTATCAACTACATTATGTATTCCATGTATCACTCTTGAGGAAGTACACACCTGACCCATCTCATGTACTCAATCTAGAGGTGGTACCATTGAATAATGACCTCTCCTATGAAGAGAATACAATGAAGATCCTATATCATAGGGAAAAATTTCTACGAAATAAGACAATGCCCCATGTCAAGGTGTTGTGGCGCAACCACAAGTTTGAAGAAGCAACATGGGAATCCGAGGATGTGATGAAGCAAAGTTACCCACATCTATTTTATTGTGGGAAAAGAAATTTTCTAGAGAAAAATATCTTAAGTGGGGAAGATTGTAACATCCTAAACTTTTATTAACAAAAATTCTTCTTGATGTGAGTAAATGTATTATTTTGTAAAATAGTTATATAAAATATGAACATACTTGGTTTTATGTTTTTAGATGTCAAAATACCATTATGAATTGTTTCCATTTCTAATATATCTTTCTAATAGTGATCACATGATTAGTATAAATATAGGGCTTTAACAAATCCAATTTACTCAGACAAAGGTAGCG
This sequence comes from Viscum album, assembly GCA_963277665.1. NCBI lineage: Eukaryota > Viridiplantae > Streptophyta > Magnoliopsida > Santalales > Viscaceae > Viscum > Viscum album. The sequence goes on along the minus strand of OY728156.1, from coordinate 2,132,673,936 downwards.
ATGAACTCATCCAGTAGAATTTCTCCATGTGAAGACCATTTTTGGAGCTCAAAAAGGATGTGGCATCACTGGGATTAGCTCTTGACCAATCCCAATCATATATTCAACACATTAATCTTGAATGGAACAGGTTATGGGAGAAGTAGAAGTTAATAGAGATTACCACTTGAGAAATGTTATCTGAGCCTCCCCAAGAGTTTGTCACCATCTCACACCTTACCCTTAAGTCTTATGTGGGTGTTATAATGGGTTATGTAACAAGACCCTATCACTATGATTATGTGCATTATTTGTGTATATAATTAATAATACACATTCATTTTATTATTGTTACTCTGTAAATAGTTTTTGAAGCACAAATAATATTTTTTAGTTAATATTCAATTAAGAAATCTATTTTGATGAATTAATGGATTTTTTAATTAAATAATATTTTTAATAAAATATTATTTCTAAATTACTTTTTATTAAATATAAATGATCATATAATTTTTATGAAAAAAATTGTAATTTTTATTAGGGTTTGAAAGCTGTTTTTGTCAAAACCAATGAATGTTTTATAAATGTAATGTTTTATTTTAAAAGTAAAAATTCACATATTCAAAAAATTATTTCGATAAAATGAATATTATTTTTAGTATCAAGACATTGAAATTATCCAATGGTGAATTTTTCATAATTTTCAGACACAGTCATATTTTTGGGTAAAAATTAACTACTATTTAAATATATAATGTGTTTTATGACATCATAATTACCCAATATTTATATAATAAAATATAATAAAATGGATTTTCGGTAAATATATGTTTTAACTTTAAAAAAAATATGATTCTTGATATCTTTGACAAATTGTAGGGTGCCTTAGTGGACCCTCCAAGACTTATAAAACATTTTAACTTTTTAATATGATTTCCTTGAGAGTGTGACTCACATCCAAATAATAAATCCTAATATTTTAAGAAGTCCCTGAATTTTCCTTATAAAATAATTTTTTCCCTTCCCTTTGGAAAAAAACTTTGACAAAAACCATGGGTTGGTTGGTGGTTTTGATTAGTTTAATGTGTGGTGTCCAAAACCTAAATAACAAATAATTCACTCTCCTTTCCTATATAAACCCACCCAATCTCCCAATTCTCTTCACTCAAAACACTTGTATCCTCCCAACTAGACCAAAGCTTCTAATAATCCTCTCTTAATCCTCTACCAAGACTTTGGGATCACACTTCGATGTAAGGGATTTCTTCCTTTCCCATTTTTGTCCAAATTATTTATGTTGTTATGCACTTTTATTTTCAATTAAAAATGTCGGGGTATGATTTTTCATCACCCCTATACTTCCATACTTACTCTTAATGATGATAGACCCATTTATCTCTCATTAATGCCTCCCATTTTCACCCGTTACCATACCGAAATTCTATAAGGGATTTCTCTCTCCTCATTTACATTCAAGCAATTATTTTTTATTATGAATCTAAATTCCATTACATATGTTGGGACATGAATCTATATAAACCCATCACTATCAATTTTATTTACATATTATGATACACCCCTTTCTCTCTCCTTAACCATTTTTATGAATTCTTATTCCATGTCTTTATGCTACCGAAATTGAACCACGATTTTCCAAGCCAAAGTCATTGTGTAACAAATACCATGCCCATTTCTCTATCAAGGGTATTGACCTTTATACACATTTACTTATTGATTATATAGTTTCATGTATTAATTCCACATTCTTTTATCTTTAAATAAAATATTATGTTTAATTAATCTATGTTTTATGATCTATGTGACACACTTATTCAAGAAATGAATTGATTAAGAAGGGTGTGCCCTGATAGCGCTCCAATGCATTGGGTAAAGATTAGTATCATGATAAGTCAAGAGTATTGAGGGATTACTCATTATAATTCAAGTTAAATGAGGGTTTACTCATTCTCGATGTGCAATGATCCTTGGATAATGAAAATATCATGTTAAATGTTGATGCCACATTTCCATGTTATGATAATCATGCTATATAATGTCATTATGTTCATGTTTCTTTTATGTTCCATTGATATGCCTACTGCGTAACATGTACTGTATTCTTCATGTTATGCCTTTTTTACTCCTTTATTGGGATTTATAGCTCACCATTTTCTTATGCATGTCCTCAGGTTATCTGATTCAATGCTAAGTCAGAAGGAATGTTGTGGTCATGTAAAAGAAGTTTTAAATAAAGATGTGTTTTATATTCTAAGTTGTTATGTAATGTTCCTAATTTTCCAAGAAACTATACCTCTAGATCCTCAAAGTTGTCTTAAGTGATATTATATTTAATAAATCATGTCTAAGTGTGTAATAAAGAGTAAGTTTGTTATAGTGCATCAACAACAAAATCCTAGTGCTGGGGATGCTATAAAAAGTACTTCAACACATCAGTGAAGGGAAGAATTCATTGTGTGTGTGTGTGAACAAATCCACTTCTTATACTTCTAGGTGTCTAAACACATTGGGGGGAAAAGAATATCCAAATACCATATACACTCCTAAAAAACACATTCGTCTAGTGATTCTGATAATGACAAGAACTTTCCCATTCAATTTGTATTAGATTGACGTGTTTGAAAAAATCAGGATGGAGAATTACTTTACCTTCTACCTATTTCCTTAGATGATGGGGGTGGTGATTGAAAATGGAAAAATGACTAAAGATAAAAGATAATATCTCCTGGACTTCAAATGTGGTGTTCTAGTGGCAAGGGTTGACTATGAGCCAATTTTCGGGCCATATAACCCACACTGGTTCGTGAGACAATTCATGTACCTGCTGAGGTTGAACCCCAAGGTGTACTTAGAGGTCCTTCATGTGTGTCATCCTTCAGTGATGAGGTAATTATGGCTCATGTTCACATGGTATTATGGGAGTGTGTAGAATTAGTTTCCACTATGCACTTCTATGTACGAGATAATGCATGGAAATTAAAAGAGTTAAGAATCCACATATATAGGGGTGGCACTGAGGTAATAAATCATTCGAGCTGGAAATGGGGTGAGACCTCCACCATGGGGCTGAGGAAGAGTAGTGTCTTGAGGAATTCATGGTGGTAAAGCAGTATGCAGGACACCAATAGTTGTACTAGTTGTTCATGGTCCCAAACAAGAAAGGGGTGACAAATAAAGAGAATTAGTGGTACCAAGCCCAATTCTCTTGGGACGGTGGACCTGAGTGGAAGGGGAGACCTGAGAGGAAGCAGATACATTCGGGGGGATCTTCATGGTGTTTTAAAAAGCTCCCAATATTTTTTTACACTACATGGACATTCCTGGTAATGTTTTATCTCCCAAATCATGGAAAAATGGTATGTCTACATGTAGTTCTCCAGCATTCAAGGTATGTGGGAAAATCTCAATAGATGTGTGATATTCCTTGTAGGGGTTTAATATTCCAAGGCTAGTTTCATATGTCCCAAGAAGAGGGAGAATGATATGCGATGGAGATGACAGACCTTGTGCACTCTCAGAGCATTGCACATCTGATGACAGATCGAGTGAGGGTGATGTTGGACATGACTTACCTTCCACAATTCTCCATTGATGTTTTTTACATTCATGATCCCTTACCCTAGGAATGATACTAATTATTTGGAGATGATTATATTGATGTGATCTATCTGGAGAGTGGTGAGATCACAACTTCTGTGGCCGAACAAGATGAAATCCTCAAGGTAATATCTAACTCACTTACCCATGTTGAAAATGTTTTCTCTTATAACCTTGAACCTCGGAAGGTAACATATTTTGTGTAGGAGAATCATGAATAAGGCCCCCCTACTAGTAGGGATGAATGTGAAATCATGGGTGAGAAGGATAACACTCTAGGTCATATATATAGGATATAAGTAGTAAGTGGGACGACTGAAGTTGAGGAGGTTAGAGCAACCACCCCAAAATATCCAAAACTCCCAATCATAAATGGAGGGACACAACCTGTAATTATGATGGTGGTGAACTAGGAGACCGAGATATCACTTATTTTCTTTCATAAGTCTCTTTTCATTATAAATGAATACTCACCTTTTTTTGATCAAGATGACTGATAGGTTCCCCTTTCTGAATAGTGAGGGTGGTACTACACATTCTACTATTAGAAGAGGCTAGTGAATCCAAAGTTCCTTATCTGATAGATATGATGGTCTATGTGGAGCTAGTTATCTAAGCCTATAATGCCATATTATTAAGAAGAAAATCATCTGTAGCCATGACTATATTCACTAGAAGGGTGAAACTCAGGGATGACATGAAAAACATTATTGATGTAGGATGAAGAGATGATGACCATCCTCAAAATCTGGAGTACATACCATGCAATAAGATTCCATTAGAGGACACTGCTTCAAAGATTCTTGCTACTTTATTGTAATGATATCCCACATATTCTAAAGAGATGGATGACACTAATCATGACACAACTTAAGAAAGTTTTATTATTTGGCATAGGGAATGTAATTGCATCCAATTCTTCATTGACAAGACCTCACAACCACATCATATGGGTCAGATGGGATACCTTCACTATTAACTATGCATAATGTGAACTATGCGGGTGGATTCTTGACGTATTTATAAACCAGTATGTGAATACCTTACTGAAAACATGGGGAATGATTTCTATCATTGGGAAGTCAAATGGCCCCAGGATAATCTAAATGGTTCTGAAAGGTCTAATAGGTCAACCAGGAGATCCAACACTTGAAAGAGAAATTTGATGATCATTCTTCCTTTATTACTACTCATTAAAAACTCATTATTAAAGTGAGGGACCATCTAAAGGAGGATCAAGAGTAGATATGGTATGCATAATTATAGGTGGCTGATCTCCTGGATGAGTGGGATTGGGCACTGATCCGAACTAACTAGCTCTGTCCGGAGGCTGATGGGAAGGAAACAAAACTTACAAAGAAGTATTATACCTTGGAAACCATTTGTGGAAGGCTATAAGAGCTATAATTATCTTTTTCCACATAAAATATATAGTGGAAATTTTTCTATAACCTATAAGAGGCTCTAATGTTTATACGTCCCTTGCTATTTACACAAACTTTTTCCTTATTTGAGTAATATGTGTGGATGGAAACATTTCATTACTCTCTTTGATTATTTAACTTCAATCATAATTAAAATACAACTAGTTAATAATACTTAAGATCATGTGGGTGATGACCAATGTGAGAAACAAGGGACAACCACATAATTGTTCATTTTGTATGAGAATTACTAATAACCATCAAACAATCAGGACATGCAATTATTGATTTACCACCGAGAGTTTTTGGGCTTGAGAGAGGTTGTGGCTTGAGAACAAGTCTATGAGAACATCCAAATTTCTTTTCTCAATGTTCTTTAATACACGAACTAGATAATTTTAGAGGAATTAGAATCTATCTATCCAAAGGGTAATGAGATGTGTGAATCACAATACCCAATATTCAGAACATGGTAAGAATGGAATGGTGGTACAAGAAAACTTCTGATCATATTCGAAACACAAAATCCATATTGTTAGCCTAGAATGGGGAAAAACAAACAAGGTTAGACTAATGACCATGTTTAAAACACTGAACATGTACTAAAATTTTGTATGTAGTCTTTGGGAATGTTGTACCAGAATGGTTGGTGTGCGAAAGTGGAATTGGACTAGGCCATTAGGGGTTTACTCTAGGCCTGGAAGAGGATGAGGATCTAAATCAAGGGAATGTCAAGCATGTAAATAGAGTAATAGAATACTCAAACAAATTCCAACACTCTTCTAATTATTCCACCATGACTTAGAGAACATTGGTATAGGAACACTGGTTTGAAAAAATATCACACCCATTTTACAGGAAGAATTATCATGAATGTTGAGTGATAGATGAAAATGAGAAAAATGTGGTAGATGAACAAAATCAAGAAATAAAGTCACTCAGGTGAGGGATTGTCATGTTTTTCAGTTTGACTTCATGAAATGTGGACGATAGACACACAGTTTAATGTCATACAATAAGGATTTTAACAACACATTTTAATGTTATATGATTAGGACAATGAATTGTAATGTTTAATGTCATGTGATTAGGATGTCGCAAAAAGTTTAATATTCTAATACATTGACCTAGACAAATAGTTTAAAGTCACATCAAATGAACTATAGTCTCTTAGTTTAAGTTCATAGAGTTTGTTCTATGGAAATTCTCAAGACGGACATATATTTCATGGAAAAGTGAAAGATGAATGTGAATGATGAACTAGAAGGCCCAACACCACATGACATATTCCCAAATGAATCTAAAATACATTTTAAATTCACGATTCTTGGACTACAATCTCTTAGTTTAGGGTAATAGAATTTGTACTGAGGTGATGATGTACCAAATAGATATGCACAACAAGAAGGATTAGAAAACTATATTGGAATGAGGGATGAGGAGGCTTATCGCCACATCACATATTCCTAGGGATTCACATGCAGTTTAAGGTCATGATTTCCTAGACATAAGTCGCTTACTTTACAGTTATAGTGTTTAGACCAAAGGTTTATCTTGGAAACTTTTCCATGTCAGTTAAAACCATTATATAGTCCTAATCCCACGCGATCCATGCTTGGTGTGGGAATTAAGGAACGGTATTAGGGATATCCAAACATGTAGAATCGCAAATGGTAGACGCTAAGGGTTTGGAATCGGACCATGGTGCAAGGAATTGGGAAAGAGGTAAGTTGATACCTTCATGATTTGTATAAAGGGGAAAATGGTGAGTAGGTATTGGCTATTGACCATGCTCAAAATAGAGGGACCCAAACTACTCTAGTCAAGAATGGGGAGAGAAAATGCACGATCAAATGTTGACCACGTTCAAAACATAGGATCTATAATTTCTTACTATATATCTATTCGAAAATTGGACTAGGACAGGAGGTGATCCAAATTGGAATGATGAAAAATCATTATAAGTCCTTCTAGATTTGAAAGGGGATGTAAATTCATATCAAGAAATACTCGAGGTGTGGAATGGATTACATCAGAAAGTGGGATCCAAATCTAAGGAGTGAAAATAGTTTAAAGTTGTTTTATTCAAACTATGGAGAATAGTTTAAAGAAACTTTTCTTGTACTATTGTAACACCCCAAGGTTTTGAAAATAAATATATAATGAAATTTTATAATCTATACATTAAACACAACTTTGCCTCTTCTATGTTTTGAATTTCAAGAAATGGTTTGCTAGAGTTGTGTTTAGTAAGTCATTTGGAGTCTGATAGAACAAACTTGATTTTTGGTGAATAGTAACATACCCTTATGAATAGTAATATTAATAGTAATATGAATAGTAATATGACCCTTGAATAGTAAATAAAGATATTATTTTATTTTATTAAGGTAATAATATAATGGGATCGTAATTAATTTTTCAATGTCACATAAAACTAATTGCACTTCAAGATTGTTATTTTTCGAATTAACTATGAACTTATTTAAAAATTAAATTAATAATATTTAGAAAATTATTTTTGAAAAATGTATTTCACTTTTGAATTCTACACTTCAAAAAATGGTATGGGTGAATTTTTGGTACTTTTCTGAAATTCTTGAATTTTTGATGAATAGTGAAATACCATAAAATACCGTATATTCAATTTACCAGTTAAATACACTATTTATGACATAATAAGTGACTTAAGGACACTTGGTTCGAACTCACATTCCATTATTACTATTAGGAGTCACATGAAACAATACTATTGGTTGTCTTGATGGAAATAATAAAATAATGAAATTAAATATTCAAAAATTACTCCTCTCCTCCACTATAAACCCCCACACTACCTCTTCTCTTCACTCCTCTAAGCCTTGAAGCTCCTCAATTTTCTGACCAATTAGCCTTCCCTAGTTTCTCCCCACGTCCAAGATGTTTTTGGTCTTTCCAAAATACCAAAACCCCATCCCTTAAGGAGTTTCTCAAGGAGGTTATTTCAAGAGGTAAAGTACCCTTCTTTTTCATTTGGTTTCATTTCAATTTATCTTCTTTTGTTATCCTCTCCTCACCTCCTCTGTCCAAATGATCATGATAACTCTAGTAACGTCTATATACTGGATTTATATCATGTTAATGGATGAAACATAATAAATATTCTTACTCCCTCCCTTTTATTTTATAAACGAAATCGACATCCATGATGCTCCGATTTATAACCTTCGTGGACGACGAAGTTTCATTTTTCAATTTATTCTTCATTACTAGTCATGAAACCATATTAATGGTTGAACCAGACTATAATATATGTATTATAATCTAATCAATATTCAAGAATGAGAATATGTACATATAAATAAGTTATATGACAAAACTAATCCATAATAATCCAAATACCGCCAAATAATCGAAGTGGTTGTCATCTAATGGTTCAACCCCATTACATGTAACCAAATGATAGAAATGGATATTAAAAAATATGGATGTTTGTAAATAATATTTAATTTAAATTCTGGATATTTACATCCATTCCACTTCATTACATAAAAGCAAGTAAACCGAATATGGAAATAAAGGAAACGAACACTCGAGAACGACGAAATTCAATACAATAACTTATCAATAAAAACATAAATGAACCTACTAGAATTATGGTAAACTAAATAAATGTCTAATATGTTCTGAAATAAGTTATTAAAAATTATAATTTTGTATTCCAGGAGCTTATGTACAAGAGTGGAACACGTTTGGAGTTAAGGTAAGGGGTTTTCCACCCGAACTTCCATTTTCATTCGGGATACTTTCATTGTCTAATTACCTCAATGAAATTATTATGTATTGTTATGTAATCATAACATATTCTGTGTGAGTATAATATATATGTGTAAAAACTAGAACCATTCCTTATTTTATGGATAGTTATACATTTTTAAAGGAACATTCAAATTTGTTTCCAAAATACAAGCCCGATCCAAGAGAATTGCTCAAATTCTATCCTATTTTGAAGGGCAGTCTATGATCGGTTTTTGGAAACCATTATCTTTATAAAATCACTAATTTTATTATGCAAATACTATCTTAATTCACTTCTGGTTTTATACAATTATTTTTCCAAAAGAACTCTTCTTTTCAAAATAAAAGAGTGTTTATCTCCAGAATTCCTTAATGATTTTATAAGACTGTTTTCATCTAATTAAACAATCTTGTTGATTCCATGGTATTATTGGGATTAATAATTTATGAAGTCATATACCATATTTTATTTAATGGTTTATTTCTAACTATATTGTGGATGATCTATCCTAAAATCATTCACCATATTATTCCGAATGGTTAGTGTTTCATGTTCAATGATTGCTGAAAGGTAGTTACATTTCATATGATAGTTTCAATATGAATATATTTGTTGTTTATGTTTATCCCTGATAATATGAGGAATGCATTGGACTTATTATGTGATGGGTGGGGCCCTCTATATCCCCTCGATGCATCGGTAGGTCGCATGAAACAACTAGACAAGGAATTGGCCGAGGCCTTTCCCAATGTGATATGGATTTTGGTCAAGGCCTTAATCATTAGACGTCTTGGATGAGGCCTTGAAAAAATGTTTCAGAATGTTCGGAATTATGCATTCCATCATTATTATTTCATCTATTTATATTTCATGTGGTTATTCGATTAGTATAATACCCATGATTATGTTTTATTATGGCATTATTTACTCAGCTCATATTCCTTCCATAATGTGTTCAAGTTTATTTATTAAAGGCATGTGTTTTCAATTATTCACCATGTCTAATGTTTATATTACCATTTGCTATATTGCTTACTCTTACTGAGAATTTGATATCTCCCCTTTATTATGTTTCATTTTCCTAGAGCAAGAAGAATTCTATTATGAATGACAGCTGAAATAACCTAGGAGTTATAGAAGTTGTCTAAGGAGTTTCTATGTTGTTTTTGATTTCAAGTTGTAATGATGAAATTATGTATGTATCTTGTTTACAATAATACTAAACTACTCGGTCCTTCGGGATTCACATTTCTTGTTTGTATGCCAATGTAATCAAATAAGGCACTATCTCCGGGAAACTGGGGTCAGGTCCTTACAGTTGGTATCAGAGGAAGTTTAGTAGAATACTTGGAAACTAGATTTAGAAAATGTAGAATTAGGGAAGAGTCCCTATGTTAGTATTTGTGGATATACATACAATAAAATCATTGTATTTTAGTAAGTAATATATTATGTGGATATTTCAAGCAATACATCCATGTCTGGATACGAGCAGGTAGAGGCAGCTTTGAGACAGATGTATCTAGGGGTAAAACCCGAAAACACCACTTTGAGCTAGAATCGAATGGGAACTGGTGCACAAAAATGGGCCTTGCTGCACTCTTGGTTACGACACTCCCGAGGGATATTCTTAGGATAATTCACATTTTTTTTATAATCCATTATGAAGGAGTTAAATGTAAAATATTCTTCAAAGAAACCATATTTGTGAATATGGGATTATTCATGTGTAAGATCTCAATTTTTCTGAGTATTTTTAAGTTAAGATTATACATTATGATTCATAACCTAATCTAGTGTATGCCATTATCTAGATATGGCACCTAGTGTAAGGAATGGAAATCGCATGAATGCATATGTCTCCTGTAGGTATTTTCCTCCGATGCAAGATAATGATGTTGGGTCTGGTGCTGTGACTGGTGCTGAGCAACTCATAACTATTCTGGGACAACATACTCAGGTTATCAATAATAATATTACCCGTATTGAGTAACCGGATCCACCACATGGAGGAGCTATGCTTGATCGCTTTATGCGACAACAACCACCATCATTCAACGGGACTACAAACCAGCTTTTAGTAGAGCAGTGGATATGTTCCCTTGAGAAGATATTTCTCTCCTTGGGATGTAATGAAAGAGAGAAGGTTTTCATGGAAGTTTATCATCTATCGGGAGATGCAGATCAGTGGTGGTCCTTAATCTAAAACACAAAGGAGAAGGAAGAGATAGAAGAGATGGAATATAGGGATTTTAAATAAATATTCATAGAAAAATATTTCCCTCATGAACAACAAGAAGATATGGAGGGAAAATTCTTGAGTCTGAGGCAGAAGGAAGATGATAATGTTGCAAGGTCGAAGCTAACTTCACAAGATTAGAAAGACATGCTATAGACTACATACGAAATCCAAGGAGAAAACTTGATTGATTCTTTGATGGCATAAATCCATTATTCCAGAGAGAACTGGTCTCCCAAAGCATTTCATCATATGAGGATATAGTTTCATGTGCCATCAAGAAATAAAAATAATTCTCTAAGTCTTATGACTTTAAGGGAAATCAAGAAAATAATAGGGTTTCTGAAAACCCTAGGAAAGGAAATAAGGAAACAGGGAATAAGGGAAGAGTCAAATTTCTACCATGTGACAATTGTGGAAAGAAACACCCAGGTGAATGATTAAAAGGAAAAGGAGTATGCTACAAATGTGGTCAGAAAGGCCATATTTCTGGTGATTGCAAAGGGAAGAAGGAAGTCAGTGATGTTCAATGTTATAGTTGTCGGGAGATGGGAAACTATGCTAATGATTGTCCGAAATGTCAAGGAAATATGAAATAGAGAAGGACAAGGGATCAGGGAAAAGATTATGCAATCACAACTGCAGAAGTTTAACTTCTTAATGATGTGGTGGCCGGTACTTTAATTATTTCCTCAAGTTTAGCCAATTATTTATTTGATTCTAGATCATCTCATTGTTTCATATCTTCCTAGTTTTTTAAGAAAATTAGTTATTTCCAATTTGATTTAACAAGGGACTTGTCAATCAAAAATTTTAAGGGAAGTATCATTGATACAATGTTTAGTGAATCAATTCCCATTAAGGAATATAAATGATATTTATCTACTAATATTATCATCATACCCATGATTGATTTTGATATAATCCTCGGTAGGGATTGACTTTCAGACCATGATGCAAAAATTTATTATAAGAAGAAGGAGGTTACGATTTTTGATGACGATGATAAAGAACACCTTATCTTAAGAGCAAAATAGTCACCACATTATTCTCATCTAGATCCACCCCCAGTAGCTCAACTAAATTCAATTATTGGGGTGGAAGAGAATGAAATAACTGTGGGTGAGGAAAGGAATGTTCAAATAGATAATGTACCTATTGTAAGAGAATATATTGATGTGTTTCCAGAAGATTTACCTGGACATCCTCCAGAATGAGAAATTGAGTTTTCCATTGATTTAATTCCTGGTTCAAGGCACATATAGAAGACCCCTTATAGAATGGCCACTGTGGAATTTGTGGAACTAAAGAAACAACTAGAGGAATTGATTAATAAGGGATTTAGTATCCCTAGTGTTTCTCCATGGGGAGCCCATGTCCTTTTTGTCAAGAAGAAAGATGGATCTATGAGGTTATGTATCGACTATAGGGAGATCAATGCTATAACAATAAAGAACAAGTATCCTCTACCTCGCATTGATGATTTATTTGAACAACTACATGGAGCTCAATACTTTTCAAATATTGACCTTCAATCTGGATATCATTAGTTGAGTGTGAAGAAGGAAGACATTCTGAAAATAGTATTTCGAACTAGGTACGGGAATTACGAGTTTACAGTGATGCCTTTTGGATTGATTAATGCACCCTCTGTCTCCATGGATCTAATGAACATAGTTTTCAAGGAATATCTCGATGATTTTTTAGTGGTATTTGTTGATAATATCTTGGTATACTCCAAAAGTCACGAAGATCATGAAAGTCACTTGTGCATTATCCTGATGACTCTTAGAAGATATAAATTATCTGGGAAGTTTAGAAAGTGTGCATTCTGGCTTCAGAAGATTTCTTTTCTTGGAAAAATTATCTCTAAGGATATAATCCTAGTTGATCCTTTAAAGACAAAGCCAATCCAAGATTGTCCCATGACAACAAACATAACAGAGGTACACAGTTTTATTGGCTTAGTAGGTTATTATCGACGTTTCATGTAGAATTTTTCTAGACTGGCTAACCTGCTAACGAAGCTCATATGTAAAGGGGTTAAATTTTTTTGAAAAAATTATTGTGAAGAACTTTTCAAAGAACTCAAGAGTATATTAGTAAATGCTTCTATACTGACTCTACCATCGGGGAATGATGGGTTTGTCATTTATAATGATTCTTTAAAGAAAGGAATTTTTTGTTTTCTTATGAAAAATGATAGGGTTATTGCTTATGCATCACAATAGCTAAAAATTAACGAGAAAAACTATACTACTCATGATATTGAGTTAGCTGCTGTAATATTTTATTTGAAGATATGGAGACAATATTTCTATGGTGAAAATGTGAGATTTATACTGATCACAAGAGTTTGAAGTATATTTTCTCATAGAAAGAACTCAACATGAGGCAAATGAGATGGCTTGAACTGCTCAAGGATTATGATTCCATGATACACTACCACCCAGGGAAGGCAAATAATGTGGAAGATTCCTTGAGAAGAAAGTATCATGGAGTTTTGAACAAGATGAGAGTTGAAAGGGATCCTATTTTCATGGATCTAGTAAAGTTGGATATTGGAATAACCATGGAAGGTGGAACATCAATTCTCTTTCAAATGGTTTCCAAACCATCTTTACTAGAAAGGATAAAAAATTCTCAAGCTGATGATGTGGAGTTTCAAAAGAAAATTAAAGCTGTGAATTATGGGAGATTGAGTGACTTTGTATATGAAGATGGAATTTTGAAATTCGGGAAGAGACATTGTGTTTCCGATATACCTGATATAAAAAGAGAATTGTTGGATGATCCTTATAGTTCCAATTTCTCTATACACCCTGTTTGCACTAAGATGTATAGAGATTTGAAGGAACATTTTTTGTGGGACAACATGAAGAGGGAGATTGCTGATTTTGTGTCATGATGTATCGTGTGTTAACAAGTGAAAGCTGGATGGAAACAACCTGGAGGAGTATTTCAACCTTTTCCCATACCTGAGTGGAAATGGGATAATATCATGATGGACTTTGTCATGGGACTACCAAAGAATCCTAGAAGGAATGATGCAATATGGGTCATTTTTGATCGTCTTACCAAGTCATCAAATTTTCATGCTATAAGAGAAGATATACCACTTGAACGTCTATCAAGACTAAATATTAATGAAGTTGTGAGACTTAATGGAGTACCCCTACCGATTGTTTCTGATCGTGATCCAAATTTTACATCAAGATTCTGGAAAATTATTCAGAAGGCCCTAGATACTGATCTTCGTTTGAGCACTGCCTACCACCCAAAAACTGATGGACAATAAGAACGGACTATTCAAACATTGGAAGACATGTTGAGGTCTTGTTCACTTGATTTTCATGGCATGTGGGATCAGTATTTACCTCTCGTGGAATTTTCCTACAATAATAAGATTCCATTCAAGAATACATATGGCACCCTATGAAGCATTATATGGGAGACGATGTTGTACACCAACTTGCTGGGATGATGTTGGTGAATGAAAGATCGTGGGCCCAGAACTTGTTGACGAAAAAATGGAAAAGGGGAAGATTATCTAGAACCATATCAAAATAGCTCAAAGTAGTCAAAATAGCTATGCAGATAACCAAAGGAAGGATTTAGAGTTTCAAGAAGGTGATCACGTTTTCTTAAAGGAATCTCTGTGGAAGGGTATTATACGATTCGGTAAGAAGGAAAAATTAAGTCCCATGTACATTGGACCTTTTGAAATTCTGGACCGAATTGGAGCCGTAGCTTACCGTTTGGAAATGCCGCCAAGTCTATCCAAGGTTTACAATGTGTTCCACGTGTCAATGTTAAGAAAGTACATGCCAGACCCAACACATGTACTCACTTGTGAATAAGTGGAACATGAGCCCGATCTATCTTACTGTGAGAAGCCTATCAATATTCTTGATACTAGAGAACAAGTATTGAGAAATTGGATGACTCGTCTTCTGAAGGTTCTATGGAGGAACCATAATATGTAGGAAGCAACATTGGAGCCTGAGGAGCTTATGTTAAAGACATACCCAAATATTTTTAGGTAATATTTTGTGAATTTCGAGGATGAAATTTTTGTAAGGAGGGGAGAATGTAACACCCCAAGGTTTTGAAAATAAATATATAATGCAATTTTATAATCTATCCATTAAACACAACTTTGCCTCTTCTATGTTTTTGAATTTCAAGAAATGGTTATCTAGAGTTGTGTTCAGTAAGTTATTTGGAGTCTGATAGAACAAACTTGATTTTTTGTGAACAATAACATACCCTTATGAATAGTAATATTAATAGTAATATGACCCTTGAATATTAAATAATGATATTATTTTACTTTCTTAAGGTAATAATATAATGTGATCGTAATTAATTTCTCAATGTCACATAAAACTAATTGCACTTCAAGATTGTTATTTTTCGAATTAACTACAACCTTAATTAAAAATTAAATTAATAATATTTAAAAAATTATTTTTGAAAAATTTATTTCACTTTTGAATTCTACACGTCAAAAAATGGTAGGGGTGAATTTTTGGGACTTTTCTGAAATTCTTGAATTTTTTATGAATAGTGAAATACCGTAAAATACCATATATTCAATTTATCAGTTAAATACACTATTAATGAAATCATAAGTGATTTAATGCCACTTGGTTTGAACTCACATGTAATTATTACTATTAGGGGTCACATGAAACAATACTATTGGTTGTCTTGATGGAAATAATAAAATAATGAAATTAAATATTAAAAAATTACCCCTCTCCTCCACTATAAAACCTCCCACCACTACCTATTCTCTTCACTCCTCTAAGACTTTAAGCTCCTCAAATTTCTGCCCAATTACCCTTTACTAGTCTCTACCCACGTTCAAGAAGCTTTTGGTCTTTCCAAAAGACCAAAACCCCTTCCCTTAAAGAGTTTCTCAAGGAGGTTATTTCAAGAGGTAAAGTACCCTTCTTTTTCATTTGGTTTCATTTCAATTTATCTTCTTTTGTTATCCTCTCCTCACCTCCTTTGTCCAAATGATCATGATAACTCCAGTAACATCTATATACTGTATTTATATCTTTTTAATGGAAGAACCATCATAAATATTCTTACTCCCTCCCTTTTATTTTATAAACGAAATCGACATCCATGAGGTTCCGATTTATAACCTTCGTGGACGATGAAGTTTTGTTCTTCAATTTCTTCTTCCTTACTGGACATGAAAACATATTAATGGTTGAAACAAACTATAATATATGTATTATAACCTAATCACTATTCGGGAACCAGAATATCTACATATAAATAAGTTATATGAAAAAACTAGTCCATAATAATCCAAATACCGCCAAATAATCGAAGTGATTGTCATCTAATGATTCAACCCCGTTCCTTGTAACCAAATGATAGAAATGGAAATTAAAAAATAAGTATGTTCATAAATAATATTTAATTTCAATTATAGATATTTACATCCATTCCACTTCATTACTTAAAATCAAGTAAACTTAATATGGAAATAAAGGAAACGAACACTCCAGAACGACGAAATTCAATACAATAACTTATCAATAAAGACATAAATAAACTAACCATAATTATGGTAAACTAAATACATGTTTAATAGGTTATTAAATAAGTTATTAACAAGTATAATTTCAAATTCTAGGATCTTAAGTACAAGAGAGGAACATGTTTTGAGTTAAGGTAAGGGTTTTTCCACCCGAACTTCCATTTTCATTCGGGATACTTTCATTGTCTAATTACCTCAATGAAATTATTATTTATTGTTATGAAATAATCATATATTCTGTTTGAGTATCATATATATGTGTACAAACCAGAACCCTTCCTTATTTTAAGGATAGTTACACATTTTTAAAGGAACTTTCAAAGTTGTTTCCAAAATACAAGCTCGATCCAAGGGAATTTCTGAAATTCTTTCCTATTTTCAAGGGAACTATATGATCTGTTTTTGGAAACCATTATCTTTATAAAATCACTAATTTTATTATGAAAATAATATCTTACTTCACTTATGGTTTTATACAAATATTTTTTCAAAATAACTCTTCATTTCAAAATAAAAGAGTATTTATCTCCATAATTGCTTAATGATTTTATAAGACTGTTTTCATCTAATTCAACACTCTTGTTGATTACATGGTATTATTAGGTTTAAAAATTTATGACTTCATCTACCATATTTGATTTAATGGTTTATTACTAACTCTATTGTGGATTATATATCGTAAAACCATTCACAATATTATTCCGAATGGTTTGTGTTTCATGTTTAATGACTGGGGAAAGATAGTTACATTACATATAATAGTTTCAATATGAATGTATTTGTTGTTTATGTTTATACCTACTCATATGAGTAATTAATTGGACTTATTATGTGACGGGTGGGGCCCACTATAGCCCCTTGATGCATCGGTAGGTCTCATGAGACAACAAGACGTGGAATTGGCTGAGGCCTTTCCCAATGTGATATGGATTTTGGCCGAGGCCTTAATCATTAGAAATCTTGGTCGAGGCCTTCAAAAATGTTTCAGAATGTCTAGCATTATTCATTCCATCATTATGAGTTCGGCTATTGATATTTCATATGGTTATTCGATTAGTAGAATACCCATGATTATGTTTTATTATGGAATTATTTACTCAGCTCATATTCCTGCCATAATGTGTTCGAGTTTATTTATTAAAGGCATGTGTTTTCAATTATTCACCATGTCTAATGTTTATATTACCTTCTACTGTATTGCTTACTCTTACTAAGAATTTGAGCTCACCCCTTTATTATGTTTCATTTTCTCAGGGCAAGAAGAATTATATTATGAATGACATGCTGAAATAACCTAGGAGTTATGGAAGTTGTCTAAGGAGTTTCTATGTTTTCTTTCATTTCAAGTTGTAATGATGAACTTATGTATGTATCTTGTTTCCAATAATAATAAACTACTTGGTCCTTCGGGATTCGTATTCCTTGTTTGTATGCCAATGTAATCTAATAAGGCACCAGCTCTGGGAAACTGGGATCAGGTACTTACAACTATGGAAAATATTTTAAAATCATGGCGCTTGGACTATAGAAAATTGTTTAAATTCATTATTCTTGGACCATAGAAAACATTTTAATGTAATGTTTCATATACTATGGAAAAATTATAAAGTTGTGTTTCTTGGAATATAGAATAAAGTTTAAATTCATGTTTCTCGTACTATGGAAAATAGTTTAAAGTCATGTTTCTTAGACCATGGAAAAGAGTTTAAATTCATGTTTCTCAGACTATATAAAAACTTAATGTCTTGTTTCTTGGACTATGGAAAATATTTTAAATTCATTTTTCTTGGACTATGGAAAATAGTTTGAAGTCGTGTTTTTTGGATTTTGGGAGGAAATATTTAGTCATAGGGTATATACAGGTCAAATGGGAGGTAAAACCCAACATTAATGATGCTGGAGAGACTCATGTTCCACACACACACACCTTAAGACGAGGGAGGTGAGGCATCCCATGATTATCATGAGATATCCCATGTTCAGGGAATGGGGTAACATTTTATTTTCATCCTATACTTATCATATTAGGTATCCATTTTTTTATATGTGGTAAGTTCTTAGTTTAACATCATGTGTTGAGGATGTTGGGATATGTAGTTTAAAGTCACACAACTCAGACTATATGGGTTGCAAATAGTTTGAGGTTAGAAAGAATGGACATTTTTCAAATAGTTTAAGGTTTTATTTCCTATACTATGGCTGAAAGAAAAAGTCAATGTATTCTAAATATAAAATTATGCTACATGAAGAAATCTTGATGCTGGTTGTGAATAGTTTCAAGTCATATAGTCTAGACCAAAGGGGAAATCATTATATATTTGTGATGTACAAACCAAAAAAGGTCAATTTATAAGGAAGTCTCATGGTACGAGAGAGGAATAATCCAGTATGAAAGGGCCAACAAGGTATTTGTTACACCTTTAAACTTTAAAATAGACTATGTACATTTTATGTTCATGATTCTTGGACTACATCTAGGGCCAAAGGTTCTAGGGTTGGATAAATATGTGGCTTGGCTTGAGAAAAAATGTATATGAATACTTATGTATCCCATAAGGATGGGAATCAATCCAAACATAGTTCTTAATGGAATTCATCATGTGTAGGTCTAATCTATACACAGAGAGTGGTCATTTTTTTGGTTTTTGTTTTGTTTTGTTATTGTTGTTGTAGTTTTTGTGAAAGTATGGATCATGATGTAAAAAACATGCATTTACTTGTATCCCATAAGTATGGAATCAAGATGTATGTAGTTCTTGAACATATCTTGGTAGATAACTAATGCCAAATGTGAGATCCTCTCAATAAGTAACATGATGTCACTGTTCCTTTAATCATCATGCATCTAGGATGATGGTTGGTACCCATTTTAATTTCACTCTACTAGGATTATAGTTCTATGTGGAATATTTTCGTATGGATGGGATTTTGGTTGAATAGTTTAACTTCATGTTTCAAGGAATATTGGGGAAAGGTTTTCTAAGGGGAGGTGCATGAATCAGATACCATGACCCAATGTGAATGAGGACCTAAGAGGTCTAACATTACACTACACAATTCAAAAATAAACTCAGGCCAAGAGGATAAAATATTGAGTGAGTTTGTGGTTGGTATCATAGTCAAAATGTATGGTTATCACTAAATATCTCATGGGGATGAGAGTCAATCCATACATATTTCTTGAAATCCCATTTAGTCCAACTTCATGCGGTAACGATGAAGATGAACCAACGTGAAGGAATCAAATTTTTTTGGATGGGATTGAGAATGGAATTCTGGGTGTCACTAATTATTTCATGGGAATCATAATCAAGCCATGCATATTTATTTGACATGGCATAGTAGACGATGTATTTCAAAAGTGTCTTCTTCTCAGAAAAGAATGTCACAATGTAGTAGATATAGGATGAGAGGGAAAAAACTCAATCCAAAGAGATATGCGAAATAAAAATAGTAACTTGATGTACTTGAGGGTATAGGAAACCCAAGTTTCCTAACATATTCCCTAGAATACTTAAATATAGTTTAAAGTCGGGATTCTTGGACTATGGCACTCAGTTTAAGGTTTTTAATCATATAACTATGAGGGATAAGGATTCTAAGGTGGATATATATATTAAGGAATCATGAAAACCCTAACATGAATGAGGCCAAAGAAATCCCAACATCACACAACAAAATCATAATAATAACTCACAAACAATTTAAAGTCATGATGTTTGGAAACTTCACCAAGATTAACATCATGTGATTGGGATATTAATGCATGTTTTTTTAATTCATATAGATCATACTTTATCAGTACTGTTTAATGTCATGTTGCGAGGATGAAGAGATTCCTTATGAAAATTATTTCTCAATAAAATTTCCATTGGTTGGAGGAGTGACGTGTTCTTCATCAACGATGATAAGAGTGTACACAAAATTGGGATATAACTTATAAATTTTGTAAGTACCTTCCTATTTGGGCTCAAAATTTGGTGGTTTTTTTTTCATGTATCATTAGTGTTCTAAGATCCAAACTCTATCAGCCTAGGGAAAGTAGTGGAGATGAACTTTCTTGTTGACCGCTCTGGATATCTTGTTATGGTGCCTATATAGATTATACATGGCCTAGATCATGTTCTCTTCAATGAATTCCTACACATCTAGAATAAATTCATCCATTCTATCTAATGTCTCCTAGTCATATTTAGTTTTTTAGAGTGATGGAAACCATATCTCATTGGGCATGACAACCTTTGTTACATACTATAGGGAATATAGAGTCTCCTGGGTGGAATTTTTAGTTTTCATGTGATAATCCCAATTATATTTGGATTGATTTTACATAAAAAATTCTTGTTGTGGACCACAATCTTCTTTTGAAATTTGGAGAGGTTTTTGTTGAATTTATTTATTTTTACATTTTCTTATTCAAGGTAATGGGATGTTTGATTAGAAAAAATAATCTAATTGGCATAAAAATTATTCAACTCAATTGCCTAGAAGATGGTGTTTTTTCGGTGATAATAGCATGAGTGACTTTGAATATATGGATGATATTGAAACTCATGAATTTAGAAACATATGGGTCCTTGGATTCCTTAAGTGGGATCACTTCTTCTTACTATGATAAGAAACATTTCACGATTAGAGTGAACCTACAATGGTGAGACGTCACTAGTGGATATGGTCCCATTACATCAAGTCCCCATTAAAAAGAGGGCTAAGAGTACTTTGTAGTATGGAGGGGATCCAATGGTCTATTCCCAAAATTAGCATGAATCTGACTTGTGTAGAACCACTTGGAGAACTCGATATAGTCATAAACTATGGTGGGCCAGAAGTAGCCCAATATTTGAATCTAGTTGGAGAGATTCAACCCTGCCTCATGAGAACCATAGGAATCGGCATGAACATCTTGAATAACTAAGTAAATCTCATTTACAGGAATGAAATGGAGGATAATTCCATCAAAATATTGTATGTAGAGAGTCTTCTTGAGGTTGGACCCACTCTAGATGGAGAACTTCATGGAACATCGATAGATTTACTCACACACGGATCCTTCTAGCAGAAGGATTCCATGATGTGGAAACTCAACCAAAGGGGATATCCAATCGGAGGATTCATTAGATGCAGTGGGATCCATAGGTTATCGATGTGGAGCTCTAGTGATTATGTAGTCTACAATCTGACTTTCATCATCGTTTTCTAAGGTGATGTGTGTGATAAATATTCAGTGTGCCACATGGATGAATAGATCATCCTAGTTAGGCTCTGTAAGAGAAGTTTCTAGACTATCCAATGAATCCATTCAGCCATTCTATTATTGGGGTACATGAGTGTCCTCTTGTTTAGAAGGGAATGTTGATATCAGTTGGTGAGTGCACTCTAACAAGGGCATGAGATCGGTCTTCCTGATAATACAATCACCATTGATTTTTTTGTTGAGTAACTCAATGTGTCCCTTCACATGTAAGAAGGTAATGTCAATATTAAGGGATATCTAAATACTAGAAATGAGAGCATGATACCCTTGATCATTTTTGGTGTATCCTTATAATAACAAGAAAGATTAGGGAAGAGAATATTATGAAGGGGTGATGAAGATGATCTCCATGCCCGTTCTACTAAGATTGGGATTGTTGATCCTTTAACGGGTTGGTCTATGGGAGGAAATATAAAAATGTATCTTCCAGCAAGGCATGAATTGTTGAACTGAGATGATAGAATCATATAGAAAATTAACATCTGAAGTCATTTATTCATGAGCTGTATGAGTAGCCATGAAGTCTTCCAATTCTCAACCATTGACATCTTTTTGTGGAATGAACCTAATTTCGAACTGCTGAAAGATCACTGGTCGGTGCGCTAGGCGACCCCTCAGCATTGGAAAATTTAGAATCAAATTTATCATATTCACATGGGACACCGACTATATATCATGATTCTATAGAAAATACCATAACTTCTACACTCTAAAAACTGGTGTGAGGTGGCAATTCTCGATAGGAGAGTATCTAGATTTTGCATTGAGGAGTATGTGGCTCAGATAGTATAATTTTTTCATTTTTTCCTTTTTTATTCTAATTAGTGAGAAGGGTGTCAGAGGATCATTCAAGGGAAGTCACATAGATTTCCAAAGGATTCCCTATGATGGGTGAAATTAGAACCATAAGTTATATAAGATACTTCTTGATCTCCTCAAATGTGGTCTGACACTCTTCATCTCACAGGTAGACAACACCTTTCTTCATGATCCTAGAGAAGGTCTTACAAATTACATATAAATTAGAAATGAACCAATGTATATAGGTTAAGTGGCCTTCCATACATCTAAGTAACCAATGGTTTCTTAGATGAGTAATCTCACTTATTGCTTGACCTTTTCTGGGTTGATCTTGAGCCTCTGTATCTGATGAATAAGTTGAGAAACATCCCATAGGTAATCCCAAAATAATATTTCAAGGGTTTAATCTTAAAATACTTGGAGATGAGGAATCCAAACACCTTATCAAGAAATAAATGTGGTCATAAAACTTGTTGGATTTGATAACAAAGTCATCCACATAACATTCCAATAGAATCCCCAAGATTGGTTTGTCGATGTGGTGCATGGGCCTCTTATAAGTGGCTCATGTATTATTCAAAACAAAAGTAATTACTTGATAACATAATGTACCTTAAAGTGCTGTGAATTTGGTCTAATATTCATCTTTGGGGTAAATATATATCTGGTTGTACCTAGAATATCCATCCATGAAGAAGAGATCCTAGAACCTAGCTATGGTATCAATCAACAACTCTGTTTCTGGAAGCGGAAAAGTTTCCTTCATATAGAGATGGTTGAGATCATGAAAATCATTAATAACAATTATCTTCCATCTATTCTTCCTGAGAATAATGATTTTTTCTAGACACTTAAATTAATTAACTTCCATGATGAGGCTAGATTTGATAAGCTTGTCAACTCCAGCCTTGACCATGGATCCATGAGAAGGGTGCATTTTACTGGGATGTTTCTTGAACTACGATGACATACTGGAAGAACAAGTTGGTGTAATGAGAGATGATGGTCCAACCATGGAATATCTTCATAGCTCCAGGAAAACACATCATAGTGATGCTTCCATAAATCCATGTATTATTATTGTTTCTCTGGCAGCATGGATACACTAATTTGTGTTGGCCTTAGATATACCTTAGTACAAAGATTGGCCCGGACCATATCATCAATAGTGGTAGAGAAACCCTCTTTAAAATATAGAGTCTCATCTTCCATATTCTCTTCATTATCTAAGTTAGAGGGATTGATAGGAGGAGATGATCCTTTCAGATCGATTGACTTTGGGGGAACACTAGTTCCCACTTAGGTGACAGTGGAATATTTATTAGGGGATTCCTACTCTATCAAATCCATATAGATAGTGGTTTTCACGAAAACTCCATTATTCATTCAACCATGGGGTCAATGATTAATATCAAATAAATTTTGATGGTTCAACTTGTGTCGATTCATCCTAACTAAGAAAAACAAGCATTTAAGATGAACAATTGTGTTCATTGGGAAAACATCTTGATACTTAAAATGGATATGGGGTTCGAGTATCACCCGAGACTGAACCATGTAGGATTACAAGGTAATATTTTTGTTGTTGTTCGAACATATGGATGACACAACACTTTCTATCATAAATTAAGTAGAAATTTCTCTAGTTTGAAGTTTTATCCTTCAACTGTTGAATTGGGAGGATTAATCTATCATCCAAATCTTTCCATTGGCTGGTTGTGGTGGTGGAGTACTTAACCTCCTTGGTCTGAACCTAATTTTCATTTCTCTTGTCATATTTGGCATCTATATAATGAGATTCATATGATTCGAAGGGGGAGCATCTACTTGGAGCACACCTAGCTGATCGTTGAGGGAGTACTTGAGGTATTGGTGATATGAAGAATGAACTTCTTCATGTAGATAGATCCAGGGTATAACATCCCGCATTTTATTACATAAACTTTCATTACATTACACAAAACTAAGGATCTTTAAGGTTTAGTGTCTTGGAAACCAGGAACATAAAACATGAAAACAACATAAAAAATTATTCTTAAACACTTGAAAGGATTCTCAATAAGTTCATCCTAGGTTCATTACTACATCTAATAACCTGGGGACATACATCAAAATAAAGGGTGAGCAGAAGGCCCAGTAAGGGAAACAAGAGAAACATTTTACATGTGAACTTGAAATACTTCAATAAGGTCATGAAAAGAACTTTAAGACATGAGAAAGAAATCATGAGTCATATCATAATAAAAATAACGTTTTTCATAACTTGAAGATGTGGATAAAATATTTAATATTTACAATCATTTCTGTTTCACCAAGGTTCATCCCCAAGGTGTGATTAAAAATCACCAAGGTTATTCACCAAGGCGTCGTTAAAAATAGTCATCTCTAGAGATTAAGTCTTTACCCAATGTATTGGAGCGCTATCAGGGTGCACCCTTGACATGTATTTATTATCATGTGAGCCTCATATATCATCATAAATCATTTAATAGACAACCCATTTAGCATAAAAGTAATGAGTTTCATTTCATAATCATAACGTTTTAAAAACTGCTTTAAAGACATGATCTTTTGTCACTTTAAAACCCACAGAAAAGGAAGGTGGGTCTCATATATATAAATCCCAGAATTTAAAATAGAACATTTTGGTATATATGTGAATACCCATATAGAAGAGAGATATTTTATTATTAACTTAATAAAATAAAAGAACTTTAGAAAAAGAGAGAGACATTTTGAGACAGAAATTCTGCAGCATAACAACTATGTTTCGAGGTTTTAGAAAACATTGAAAAGAGAGGGTACATGGGTCAAACATTCATAAATTACCCATAAAACAGTAGAGGGACAGAATATGAAGGATATATGAACATGGTAATGAAATTTTAAGGACACACCATTTGAAATGAAAAATATGGAATGAAGACAAAAAATAGATTTCTCTTATGAAAATCCCGCAGCCTAACGACGTCACTTAAGCTTCAACCAAAAAATGAATTCACAAGATCAAATAGGGTCTCTAATCATATGAATGTAAGAGTTCAGTATGAAAGATATAGAGATAATACCACAACATAATTAAAAAGGAACTTGAAATACTTGACATGAAAGTAGAACTTTGAAAAAGAGATGGGTGAAAGAATCCTTTAAAAAATCGGCAGCCTAACGGCACCACTTAAACATTCTTAAAATGAATTGATGAGAGCAAGAGGGGGTATCCCATCATATGAAAATAAAAAGGGATGTAAGATGAATATAAAATAACATCCTCCAACATAAGAACATGGAGCATAAAAGAAATGACATAAAAGAGATTACTTGAAAAGAAAGAGAGAGGTCGGATCCCTTACCTTAAATGTAACTCTTAAAACTCAAAGGTTGGGACCTTGAGGGCTTGGGGGAACCTTGGGAGGACTCCATGGGAGGTAAGGAGACCAGAAAATCGTTGAGAATGATTTTGGAGTCAAATGGATGAGAGTATGTCTTGGTATTTATTGGGAAAGTGAGGGGACAATGCATTAATGGCCAAGGGACACCTCATTGGTGGTATTGGAAAAACCATGGGTTTGCCCATGGTATTTGCCCATGGTATTGGCCACTTGGGAAATATCATACAATAATTCATCCCCTTTAGTCGAAAATCCCTTAAATTATCTCATGACATCATCATGACACATTTATGATGTCATTTAACATACTGAAACCCTAAAACTGCATTTTTACTATTCACTAAAAATTCATCTTTCTCAGAAAAATCCCAAAAAATTACCATAACATAATATCGATGCTCTGAGTTCAAAAAAATTCAATTTTATAAAAACAATTTTCTAAATATTTTTAATTTAATTTTTAATTAAAAAACACTATTCACCCAAAAAAACTGATACTTGATTAATAATTTATGAATCAGTTATTTACCCATTTTATTGAATCACATTACTGAATCAAAGTGTCTAAATTATATTAAAACTTTCTTTAAGTGAGATTACTAATCCATTTGGTCACATTAATAATCCTAAGCATAAAATCACTATTCATAATTTACTAATCACCAAAAATTATGTTGATCTTATTAGACTCTAAATTTCGTACTGAACATAATTGTAGAAGACCATTTTTTGAAAATCATTACACATCATTAATTATTTAAGGTTTATGTAAATATTTTAAAATATCCTTTTTTTTCAAAATTAATCAATAAAATACATCCTAAAATTAGCTGGACATTTGAAATTTCACAAACTTCACTAAAGGAGAAAATCTCAATTTATTCATTCCAAAGGGTTACATAAAGAAGCTACGGTCTCATCACATAGCCCCTTATAACACCAGAATATGACCTAAGTGTAAGGTGTGCTATGGTGAGAGAATCTGAGGGATGCTCAGATAACATTTCCCTAATAGTAATCTCTACTAACTTGAACTTCTCCCGCAGGCATTTTCGTTCAAGCTTGACACGCTGGAGTTCGGCTAGGGCTTGGTCCAAAGCGAAGCCCAAAGATGGAACCTCCTTCCCAAGCTCTGATAAGTGGGATTCATAAGGTTCGAGTATACCGGATGAAGCCATCGACTCCTCTTTCTGCATTAACCATTAACATCTCTATTAAATCGTTAAGAGTAAGTTAATATACTATTCAAAAAGTTTGGGTCATTACACAGGGCATACCCATCAACGTGTTGTAAGAAGTTTCTTATGAGACAACCATGAACTCATCATTTTTATCAGAATTTTTAATTGGGTCTTCAAATGGCTTGTATCACATGGTGTCTATTTGGTTGTATCATAACCCTGAAATTTTACGTTATAGGGACTCAAATATGATTCAATTAGTCCCATCCTACAGAACATTTAGGTCCTGATGAGATTTATCCCAGATCCTAATTCCTATAGACATTGACGAACCACTAGGTCATTGAAATGGATTGTAATGTAAAATAGGTAAATGTTCCCATACACAGGGGAGCCCAAAGAATGATATGATGTCTTGTAATTCTTATCGCTTACTTTCTTTAGTGTAGAAGGTCTCTATGAACAATACCTCTATTTCAAACTAGGGGGATTTTCAAGGCTTCTGTGAGGGACTCTCACGTCTCCTATGACAGTTAGAGGGCATCTATGATCAAGAGATATAAAATAATTTCATCAAGGTTCATCATCACATTTTGAATCATTTCTAGGCATGAATTTTTTTCTAGTAGGAGGTTTTTCTTTGGAAGGAGACATGATAGATACTACTGGATGAACCAATGGATTCCGACTGGTGCTAGAAACATCTTGTTGCTGATTAGAAATATCAGCATAACCCACCACTGGATGAATATTGGCCATCTAAGTCCTGGATCTAGATGGACATGAATGATTGTGATGCAGTCATGGTTATTATTCCTCATTTATTATCATGGTCAGCAATGGTGGTGAGTCATACATAGTAGGATGAGAGGACTGTTCCTAATATGTTTTATGAATAACCTAATTTATGGTCTTGATTTCATGCATGGTCAATCTTGAATCTCTAATATGAGAATCCTAATAGTTTTAATGACCTAAATATCTTCTTTTATGACATTCGTTTGGGAAATTTGAAGAGTTAATATGATAATTCTCATTTTCATGGGTCATGTTGGGGTCCACCAATTCAATAGTGTTAACATATTCATAATTCTGGTCATCTTTAGACAAGTATTCTTCTACTGGATGGAATTTAGATGAAATTCCCATTTCTAGAGGCATGAAATCAACAAGGATACATGAAGTATTTGGCACTGCTAGGGGAATTTTCTTACCCATGAATTGTTAGCATCTACCCTTCCAAGACATGGAAGTATTCGATAAAGATGTGGGGGAATTTTCTAGATAAAGAACGACTAATTAACGAGGTTAAGGTTGGAATAAGTGGCCATGGATGACACCATGGGTGCCAACGACTACTCTGTGATCCAAGAAATCATCAAACCTATGAGTCCCATGATTTGAAGTCTGATTCAATTCACTAGAACCCTCATTGTCACTATCCAATTTGGTAGAGATATGTGTTACCTATCCCCAAATGTGGCCCAAACTGACTACACCATTATCAACTTAGTCTTGGAGCTAATATTTGAACCCATAACATTTCTTGATGGTATGTCCAAGGATTATATGGTAAGTACAGTGGTCAGGGTGATCAGTGGGATTGGCCTTGTAGGGTATCTTGCACACTGGTGGGTTCAGGATCCCTTATTCCAAGGCACAATGGAATTAACCTGGGACCTGTGTCTATTTGAAGGTGAAGGTCTAGTTTCTCTAGTCCAGGAAGGGATCTCTAGGAGCTTAAACCTGATGAAGGTTTAGGGACTAATGAGAGAACAAAGGCACATTCGCTCACCTAGGTGACAGTTCTTGAAGTGGAGTCATTATCTAATTTTGTATTAGTATTTTCTTATTTTGACAGGGAAAATTTTCTCAATGAGGTTGTGCTTGGAGATGCTCAATGAGAAACAACTCTAACGGATCATGGGGCCCCCATTTTCACTATGGCGGTGGTTTATACCTTGTTGGATATTCTTGTAAGATATGGTATAGGAAATAGATGTTCCTGATTGGCCAACATTAAGGCTTCCTCTAGGCGCTGAGACTTATCCTAAAAATCCTGAAACCCACCTAGGAAATTCTGAGTGATGAGATTAGGGAAAAATTTAGTTTTGAAATTCCCCAAACACATCATCAGTAGCTTGTATTGAGTCAGCAGCATTCCCATAAAGTATGTAAGGCCCTTATACCTAGAGAAAAAGCCTTTTACATTCTCATATGGTAGTTTATTTCACTTAAAGAGGCTGAATATACTTGTCTTGTGTATGGTAGAGATAAACAAATAGAAAAAGTATTTGTGAAGGTCTTCTCAACCAATGATGGACCCAATGGGTAACTGGTTGTACCAGATGATCATAGGCCCTTCTAAAGTATGAATGAAACATTACATCTTGGATTATTCCGACTACTCTAGGGTCCCTAACAATGGTCCTCACATTGAGATGATGTAGGATAGATACTATAGTGGGTCCCACATCCCAATGAAGGGGGAGAAAGTAAGATTCCTAAAATCATGGGGATGATCACATATCATCAACCCAAGATGGATGGAAATTTCTATCAGGTGGTATTTCCACCTATCGAGTCTCTAGGGCTTCGAGGTGAGTGGTGAGAGTTGTTAAAAGATCTTCCTAGCATGGATTCCTATCTTGATGAGGATTCTTGACCACCAAAGCATTGATATGTACATCAATACAGTATAGAGTCTTGGAAGATCATGGTGTGACTTGAGGATTGTCTTGCAGAGAATGTCGATATGAGGCTCGAGAAAGGTTATCATGCTACTCAAGAAGATTGGGTGATGCATACCACGATATCTTTATATAAGATCCAACCTCTTCTCTGTTTTATTTTTAGGGATCACAGGGATTGAATGGGGGAAATTTACCAAGAAGGAAATTTTCTCGACCCTACTAACCTACAGAGGAGGAACCTGATCCTTAAAAGGATCACTAAAATCTAGACACCACTCAGCATGGAGATTATTTATTGTCTAATTCTAATATTAAATCTTCTATTGTAAGGTGGCCATTGTGGGATCAACCTCTATCTTTTTTACAACATCATACGAATTAGATGGATTAAAAATACCTACTAGTTTCATTTCCTTATTTGTATTTTAATTAGTGGGAAATGGTGTAAGGGGGTCTCCAAGGATGAGTTCCTACCTTTGTTGGTAGGTGAGAACACATGTATGAGGGTCCACCTAATAAAGCACTACCCCTATGGGAAGGTCCTCGTTTTTGGATCTTTTTCCGGTTTCATCATCCTTAGTCAATGTGAGATCATCCCTATTAACCATGACAGTACCTGGGGGTATCCTCGATATTGATGGGAAAATCATTCTATTGTAGGATAGGATTGATGTGGAGAGAATAATATTGACCCCATTCATGAATCAACACATGTGGAGATTCCACTTTGTTGATTATTCAAGGCATTTCAAATCACTAGATGCATCTTTGTTGAAGGGTATAGGGGTAGTCAGGTGATGTAGGATACCAATCCACTTGGAGTACCTCCAAATCAACCATAAAAAAATGTTTTTCGATGTCACCATAGTGGTATCAACACCTTGGATTGACCAACTGACTATCATAGAGGTGAAAATGCATCACTCAAATATTCTCACGAAAGCACAAGACCTAGTCCATAGCAGGGAAGTCTGGAATGTCAAAAATGGGAACCACATTCAGCCAAAACACCATAGATAGTAAGTTGGTGGTAGAGTATTCCACACGCTTCCTTGTTCAGAAGAAGGGTTTGACTCTTTATGGATCAGAGCATCGATCGGTGTTGTCTGAGAAAATTGAAATGGAATGGATGTGGATTGGTGTAGTGTTGAACTTATTGATGGAAAAACCTCTTGGTTATTTAATTGATCATTGTACACTAGGTTGTCTCTCTAGGATGGTGTTGGCCGCATCATCACATCTTTATAGCAATAAAAACTCACCACTGCCTTATGTGTGAGGTAAATGGAAATCCTCTGTAGGTCTATCAGATGCTCGTTGTCTATCATTCTCTATAAGAACTCTATGTGATCACGTATAGTGGTATAGAATGAAACCAGAAATGATAAGGATGACTACACTATGAGACTCTATAAGGGATCCAAATATTCATCCACTTACATGTACCTGTGAAGGGATTCATAGATTTTGTGGACCTTAACTTTTGGGATGGATAAATTCAACTATTAGTCTCCTACCCCAGACTCTAATGCAAATGCCTCGGGTGAAGGCTCCATAATTGAATCATATTTTTATTTAGATTCTAAGAAGATAATGGGATTGAAGTAACCTGGCACTTTCTGTAGTTCTGTTCGTGGAAAATACAGTTCACCCTTCTTCCCTGGGATATATCTTCAGGGGAGATATGTTATTCGAGACAAGTAGGACCCCCCGTGTTGGAGGATAATGGTGTGGGGAGGACCTTTTCGTTTATTAGATGGGATATGGGGAGGACCTAGACCTTTTTTAATGCTATGAACATGGTAGGAATTCTATGTGTATTGTGAGGGCAGGGAGGACCTCCTTCTTGGTTTTACATGGTACGAGAAAACCTTTTTACTGAATATCATCATCACAATCTAGCTCATGATTGCTGCTGAGGACTTTGGAAGATGACAGATTCAACCTAACCTACCTATGGGGAGATTGAGGCCTTTAATCTTATTGATAATTGATGGGTCCTTGCTCTATAGTGGGAGGTATCTCGTGGAATACTCTGGGGGTAGAATGATCCACTCGACCTATGGAAGATGAGGCCCCTTTTCAAGAAACCCCTTTATATCTCACCTAATATTAGCATTGGGTCACTTAGACTGGGACCGACATAGCAGGGGTGTAGTCCACTTGTTCCTCATCCTAGAGGATTGGTCACCACTAGTGCTGATGAGGCCTGGTGGGATCCCTCTTTGGTGACTTCTGGGTAGTAGTCATTTCCAAGATGACTCAAGGGTCCCCTACCTCCTTGGCATAGGGGAATGAGTCCTAAGATCGCTATAGGGAGAGGCTCCCGAAGTAGATTTTCATTTGAGTGGGGAGTAATGGATCCTTGCATATCCATTGGGGTGGCAGTGTCGATGAGGTAAAAAATCATTCAAGCCCTAGAGGGCCATATTCTTCATGGTAATGACTCTATCCTACTTTTACTATTGTACGAGGGAATCAATCCTCCTCCTATGGATGAGCATCAAGGGTGAGATGTGGCATGGGAACCTGGTAGGTGAGGGCATAGAAGACATCATGGTAGAGGTGGGGTTATACGAGATCACCTCATTACCATTTTTCCTACCCCTACATCAGTGAGCATTGGGTTTTTGGTTTCCTATATCTTGGGTTCTATAAAGAAAGAAGATTCACCCCTTAGTACAGATTTAAGGAGTGAAACAGGAGGAATTAGTAGACCAGATAGTCATGTCACAAAAGATGCATCAACGAGTGATGGTTTGGGGATTATGCATGGAAGCTACCTGAGGAGGATGTCATTTAATGCGAGGAGGATCTTATTTCATGTGAGTAAAATCTCATTCCATGTCACTCATACACAGTGAATACTATCAAGGGTGCGTAGGTATTACACATTGTAACAACCCATGGAAGAATGGTCATCCCATGGTGGTATCCCATAAGGGTCACATATCAAAAAACCCATGTTCATTTCATGGGTTGAGACTAGAGTTTAACATCATGTGCTAAGGAAGTTCGTTATAGATAGTTTCAAGTCATTTATAATGGATTTGGGGGACTCAGTTATCACCCCTTGGGCTTACATAACCAAATCACATACACTATTGGTAGGGGAATTGATTTGGTAATGCCAGGATATGCTGGTGTGGATGAGTGGTCAGTTATGAGGTCTATATTAGCATCCCTATGTCAAAAATAAAGAAGGATTATATTACCTATTCTTAAAGTAAAAAAAATTAAAATATGAGTCTCAGGCCACACTTGGAATAGAGTGGTCCACAGGAATGGGTGGAAGAGGTCACATGAGGACTGGAAGTTAAGCTAAACCAAACCTGGATGGATATGGATATTTGGAGTCCTAGAACATCAAAAAGTGGTGTCAATAGATGGGATGCAGTATAGAGAGTCCTTGGAGATGGTATTCGTGAAGTTGATGGCCTCACAAAGGGGTGCATCATGAGTCTATAGTTATTTTCTAATGTTTTGGGATTCTTGATGATATGGGCCTTGTGAAACATCATGACCCGACCTCATGATGAAGTCCTGGCTTGGGAAAAGAGTTATTTGTGAAGGATTAATCCTTCTCATAGACTAAAGTACCATTAAGGGCCTTCCTCTTCCATGAAGGGTATAGGCCTTCAAAAAATGAATCCCCACCTCAGTTGGAGGTATCTAAGAACATGTTGAAGGGGTTTGACGATGCTCAGGTACCTTTAAAGATCCATATTTAGGTTAACTCTCAATTATTAGGGTGATTCACGAATAAGGAAGAATTCAGAAGTCAAACTTTTGAGTACCCTTCATCTAAAGTTTGTAATGATCCATGTATTTAAGGTAAATATGTCTTATAATATTGGTATGTTGTTCCCCAATATATTTTAGGGCTTCACAAAAAGCCGTGACTAGGTCAGAATCACTAAGAAAAGTGTAAACTCATCTTCGGGTCATGGAGCACCATTAGACTCACAAAGCATTCCATGTGGGACTCACATGTTCACTGAAGAGGAGTAATATTCGCAAAAGGTAATTGAGAATCAGATCCTTTAGTGTGATTCTAGAGTTTTTTGGGCTTAGTTTTTCTTCTAAACTATTTTTGACTCCTTGAATAATCATGTAGAAAGTATTTTGGTGACAATAGTGTCTGCATGGGGGGATATGATCATACATTTTATTTGATGGAGTGTGTCCCTAGGATAAAGATTTTACATTTTAGGACTTGGTTATGTGTTTTCCCAGGAGGAGATTACACACTTGGGATTTTTGTTATGGTGTTGGGGTATCAGGATTGAACCTCATGAATGTTTCCTTTGTGCCCCATTTAATACAAATTTCAAAAACCAAATAATTTTTTGCAATGATTAAAGTTAATTTTAAATGAATATTCCATGAATTTTAACATCATATAGTAAAGATTCTCATGTCATTTACGAAGAGTTAATGAGAGATGGTGCGGGACTTAGGAATATGGGATTCCAAACATAATATTTTAATTCCACGGTAGTGGAAGAGGTAGAATCCCATGATGAACATACATGGGGAATATATTATTTATAAAATAGGTTAAGGGTATAATTTAACGTCATGTGTTGAGGATGTTTTCATACAATTTAACATTTTACAACTTTGATGTCGATCATGTATCACATATGTGGATGGGGCTTACACCCCGAGGGGAACCCTATCAAGGTGAGAGAAAGATCAAGAAAAAGGAATCTTTACAAGTTAAGAAATCCATTTCCCACAGTGATGCCACCCTTAGGGATTATGTGTCCATGAATCATGATCCTTTGTGAAGGGCATGCTGTAAACACTACTATAAAAGAGTGGAAAACCAGAGGCTTGATATAGGGGTGCCTATTTATATTATTAAAATTAATTAGGGTGCATATGATTAGGATAAAAGGTAAAGGTAATAGCCCAAGGCACACTTTAAGAAAATTTGAAATGAAAAATGATTTTTGGTACCAGTCACACAATTATTTGGGGTGCAGTTGTACCTAGTTTGGTTTGGTATGGGGCCCTAGGGAACTTAACTTTTTGGAAAGGTTCTTGTCCAAAATTAAGCCCCATGGAGAGGCCCAGGGGACGAGTTTCATGAATTTTGGGTTTTTTTTGTAAGTTGTGGGTTTGAAAAAGGAAATAGGTCTCATGAAATAATATGTTTTGAAAAATTGAGTGACCCTACCTCTTGGTGAATTCTTAGTTCCAAAGTGGTTTTTTTCATGAAGGATAAATATCTCACAAAAACCGCAAATCTACAATGGGGTTTATTCTCACATAATGTCCATGGATTTTCATAAGAGGTATCTCTAATAAGGTTTGAGGGTTATCAAAAATACATGCGAGGTGGTTTCATGAAGGATGGATACCTTTTGAAATCAATATTATCTCTCACTCATAAAACATATATGTTTCCCAAATTCAGATCTTTTCTTGGAAGATAAAAGGTTGTTTCCCATTAAAACTTGGACATGGGGAGAAATTTATGGGACCATAGAAGGTATGTGTATCAGTTTCATGAAATATGGGGGAGTTTTTGAAAGATTATGAGCTTCATGAAGTAATCAGGTTTCAAAAAAAATGTTGGGAAAAAAATCCTTCAAGGTAACATTGAACCATTTTTAAGGTGTTTGTGTTTGATGAAAAAGTTGGTTTATTTGTTGACAAATATGGTTTCCATGGTGATATGTCGAGTTACAGAGATATTTTTGACAACCAATATTGGCAAAGTATCATGACAAAATAATGGATGATCTGGAGGCAGTACAAAAAGAACAGATACAAGGTGGTGTTGTTTTCCAGTGTTTGTGAAGTTTTTGGGCCCCAAAATTGAAAAGTAGAGAAAAGTGTTTTTATAAAATGGAATTAAGTTCTAGGTTCTTGGATTCATAGAAGGTTTCATTCCATAAGTTTTTCAAAATCAGAACATCAAAATATGGCATAGGAATGAGGGGTTCCCATGTTTTGGTTTGGGAGCACAAGGTGACTTGGGCGATAGTGGTTTAGGCGGTTGGACTTGCATGCCGGGAGGAAACTTGTGCATAGAGATCATCATGCCAAAAATTCCTATAAATAGAGGGATAAACCTCTGAATTTTTGAAATAGATCAACACTTAGAGATAATTTGAGCTCTAGTCATGCATGTTGGTTTGGTCACGCAAGTGGTGGTTTGGTTGTTCTAGTATAAAGTTATTCATAAGTTGTGTGTCAGTTGATAGTTGCACACCAATATTGGTTTGAGTGTAAAAGAGTGTGATTCACCCAAATTTTGAGTAAAAGAAGGGAGTTTCACGCAATTGTATTGGATACACTTGAGCTCTAGGCTTGGAGAACCACACCAGGAATTCTAGGGTTGCACGAAAGATTGAAGTTTCCCAGTACACCTATGGTAAAGTGGTATTGATCAATGAATGAGTGTAGAACTTCAACAGAGCATCGACAGACAGAGTAAGATGGATTCATTTTTGATAATTAAGGGACCTAAAAGTCTTTAAACTAATATTGGATCTTCTGAAGAAGTAGTGAGAACACTTCAGTTGAGAGAGCAGTGAGCTTTCATATTGTGAGTGGTTGTAAACTAGGAGGGTCAATGTGATTTCTTCTAACTATGTAACAAGTAGTGCGATTTTAGAGAATTTGTTACATCAACACATAACCAGTGTATTGTCCTTGGATGTATCCTAGTGAGGGTGAACCAAGAAAAATTAACGTGTCTTGTGCTTAATTTAAGATTTGTTCATACTCTGCAACAGGAAATAGAGAGGAGAGACTTTTGTCTAATAATGAAACAAGTTCAATAGGGGAAGTTGTTTTAATATGTCACACCCCGATTCACCCCCCTCTCAGGGTATCTAACCTATTAGACCTAATAAAAAAACTCTATACATAAGTTACAACTTCATGCTTAGAATGACCAGGGACTTCCACAAATCAGAGTTACACTACATGGAGGCTACTATATCAAGCTTCATGTAGATGGGTACATCTATGAATTAGAGTTATACTGCATGAAGAAAACTACCTCAATATTCACATGATTGGGAGCTTTCAAGAACCGAATCCTTTAGAAAATATTTGGACCTTCATAAAACAATCCTTGAAGTGAATCTTTGACCCATTTTGGCCAGAATTTTCTTCAAACCTGTTATATCTTCCTCAAACCCCCTCATGAAACATGTATTTCAGGGTCAAAAGTTTTAAATCGTCTTGAATCTATCCACAGAGGAAATTCAAATACGTTTCATTAAAAACATTTTTCTTCCACTTCAATCATATTGAAAACAAATTAAAACCAATAACCAAATCATCAATAACTCCAAGGGTACCTCACCCTGGCCAGTGTTCATACTCTGAATGGGAAATCCAGTAAACAAAAACACTCTCCAACATAAACATGCATTACAAGAAAGTTAATGCCGACATCCAAATTTAATTACCATATTTATTGATTTAATATTGATTTAAAATAACCATATTTTTTTTGATGGATATAAGGAAATGGAATAATCTAGGGAAATATAGATATTCAACCTATATTTACCATTATGGTCAAGAGCATAGTCAATATCTTATTTCCTAACTCAATTGAAAATAAGATTTTATTAAGATACAAATATACTGGGTCGGTAGTTAATTAATGAAATTTGATATATTTATAAACAAAAACTTTAACCCAAAACAACCACCCGATATCAAATATTACATCAACACTACTTAGACCAAGGATCGCTCATTGTGAAACATAAACATAGTATAGACACCCTGATTCTCTTACATTACTTTTACATAATTGTTATGATAAAAAACATAAAAACATTAAACAATGAGGATCTAAAGGTTTAGTTTCTTGGGAAAACTAGGATGATTCATAAATTTTAAAACATAAAACATACTCATTTATTTAATTCTTTCTTCTCTTGATTATTATTGGATCTTGAATTTTTCTTAGTACACATAACCACATGAGGATATATATCAAAAAGGGGTGATATAAAATCCTAGTAAGATTATAATAACATGATACAATAAATAAAGGTGTGATCATAAACATTATCATTATATCCTATACATAGGATCATAAACATGATAAGAAGAATTAATAAAACACATGAAATGTGGAAATGCATAAAAATGAAACCTTATGTCTTAGTGGTTAACTACAACACATAGTTGTAAACAATTCTATAATCATGTTCAATAATATTTCACATTAACTCATGATATTAATCACATTACCTAATGCATTGGAGTGCTGTATAATTCTGGGCTCACCCATCACATCATAACATCAGCATTGTGCTATATAATTCTGAGGGCACCCATCACATCATAATGTTAAAATTATCATGCATTCCACTTAGAATGAATATCAATATTAGACATAAATAACCAATGTAAATGAATGTGTCTAATTTAAGAAATGACACATTTATAAACTTTGGGATCCCTAAATAAAGAGGGAATAACATACTTGATACAAGAACCATCAACCTTATGTGAGAAGTATAATGTGTTTTTTTAAAAGAATATTTCCTTTGGAAAACATTGTTTTTGATATAAACTCAAATGGAAAACATTTATATCCATGAAAATGTAATATAATGATTAATAAATTATTTTTAAGGAATAACCATACTGAAAATTAAGTGAAAGAGGGAAAACCAGAAGAATAAAAGTTGGGTTTGAGAATTACCCTTATCTTCTATCTGAAGTATTTCATCACTTTCATGTCATATATAATGACATTAGACTCATTAATTAACAAATAAAAAATTTTATACTAGAATATAGTTCATTATGGATTCATTAAGTTATTTTATGATCATTTGGATGAGTTTTAGAGTTTAAATTTGTTGTTTGGGAGTGTTCTTTTTATTTTTATTCATGAACGATTCACTTGTATTCATGAATGGATGTTCGTGTAAAACATGGATAAAAATCCATAATTAATATTATATATTTTAAATGATATTAAAATTTTTTAAATGATCTTATAATGAATTTGGTTATATACCATGATGACAAATCATTAGATAAAAGTTAATGAAGATCATTTTAGGTTAATTTGGGTGGTTTTTGGATCACAACGAACATATTTTGTTTTTTAATTTAGTATAATGTATAAATGTTTTTTCCAAAACATAAAAGGGGTTAAAAATACATATTTCAATTTTTTTTCCAGAAATTTAATGGTTTTATTAACATCCTTTAAGGCATTGAAGGAAAATAAAGGGGTATCACTCATGTTGATGGTAAATTGACACATCCTGGGAAATGATTTCTTTCTAAAAATAAAATAGATTGAGGGAGGATTTTAAAGAATAATATTACATGAACTTGATATAATACCATTATATCAATCAAAATGTATTTATCATGACATTTTGATAAGATAATTTGAGTATAAGAGAAGAAAATAAATGAAATTTTAAAGGAAATTGAATGAAAGAGAGAGAGGAATTACCTCTTGAATTATCCTCTTGATATCTTCTTCAAGGAACCTAGTCTTGGACTTTTGATGATACTAAGATCTCCAAGACGTGGGGTAGAGGCTAGGGAAGAGATTTGGGAAGAATTTGGACAATGATATAATGTTGAGAGGTGTGAGGAAATGAGGTTATGAGGGGTGGTATTTATAGTGGAGGGGAGATGGATTTTCTCAATACTATAATTATTAGTTTTTTATTTTGGATCTTCACGATGAATTAGTTGAGAATTTTCACAAAAAATATTAAGATAATAAAGTGTTGTTATAAATTATGGTCCTAAATCAGGATTTCATCAACTAGGACTGAATAAATACATGTATATAGCATTTATCATAAATTATCAAATTTTACTATTCATAAAAAAATTCATGTATTTTTGAAAAATCGAAAAAAAATCAACCTAACCATTTTTTAATGCATGGAATTAAAAAATGAAATCCATTTTCAAAATATGAACACTTAATTTTGATTTAAATCATTATTTATTAGAGAAATAGAGATTTTAAAATTTTAACTAATTTTATAACTTGTTGAAAAATTACTTAAGGTCTCATATAATTATGTTAAAACCATAAGACATAAAAATATAAATTTATGAATAAATTTTTTGAAAATAAATTTTCTTTTAAATTATTAAATTAATTATAAAATTTTAATTAAATATTTATGACTTATAAAAATACCAACACTAAATAAATAAGTTTTAAAATATTTACTTACTAATTATATGATATAATTACATCATATTACCATTTATAAGATGCAAAAGCTTTATTTATAATTTCATGGGTGAGGTCACTATTCATTTGGCCAATTTACTATTTATAAGTCTTATATTACTATTCTTAAGGTCAAGTTACTATTTCATCATTATAGGTTCTTTAACTTATAGAAATACTTCTTATTTTATTAATTCATAATTTATAAGGCTTTTTTATGGTGTATAAGTGATTTTATGTGCTTTATACTATATAACATTACTATAAGAAGCGATAAATTGCATTGATAAAAGATTCTTGCCATTACAAAAAGTGTCCTTAATTTATAGTTTATACAGGGTTTTGTTTCAAATTCGCAGTGATCGTTGGATTTTTTGTTTTAATTCTCTCCAACTATGTTGGAAAAGTGTAATAGATCTTAAAAACCTAATACTATTATCAAAGAAAAGGTTAAATAGTTAACTATTTCATAGGAACTCTCACATATGAACGATGATGATGTGTTGATCTATGATCCTAAGATCCATTATTGATGAAAAGATTTTAAAATACCAAAGATTTACAGAAATAGAGTGCTTTCATATGGGTTTGTAGATTTTATGTCAGATGTGTTCATATGAGAGATTTGATATCACCTTTAGTGGTTACAAAGCTTCAATATGCTTCTTGATTATTGAAATCATGTTTGAAATGATGAAAATTATATATAATATTGTTTTCATATTATATTTCACATAAAACAATATCAAATCTAATATATGGAAAGCATTATGATATGGGATGTCATTAATAGTGATATTCAATTAATGTCGCACCTAGTTTTACAATATGATATGTTATAGGTGATAAAATGGTAATGTCATATGATATAAGTTGTCATAAGCAGTGACATGTTATTATTCCTTTAGTTTTCAACATTTCATATGATATGATATGGCGAATCATAAA
The DNA here is from genome assembly GCA_963277665.1 of Viscum album. Taxonomy (NCBI): domain Eukaryota; kingdom Viridiplantae; phylum Streptophyta; class Magnoliopsida; order Santalales; family Viscaceae; genus Viscum; species Viscum album. The sequence continues at coordinate 2,132,632,865 of OY728156.1, read as the reverse complement.
ATATGATGGCACCAGTATTCACTATTTATTTAATTTAAAACAGGGTATCATATCATTAATATGATATAGGATATATCATAAACATAACTCCAAGTTACTAAATGTTAATATTATTTAGGACACTAATTAGTATCAGGTAAATGCTATGTAATTTAGTCATAAAATTTAATATATGATATTTCATAGCATACAATAACAAGATATCCTATAATATGAGTAATAATGAAAAATTATCAATTATAAATCGTTACATTCTAATCATTAAATATTTTATTAGTTTTGAAATGAACCATTAAATATGATATAAATTATATCTTTAAATATAGTTTAAGGGGAAAATTCATATTTTATTGAAATTTATTTTATGAATTGAATTATATAATTTAAAAATTATTTATAAATTTTACGAGAAATGTATTTTATTATATTTCTTTAATTTATAAACAATTTATTGATTAATTAATTATAAAAGTTTAATAATTAATAATTAAATATTTATAAACATTTTGAGAATAAATATCCATAAAATTGAATGTTATAATTTGATACATTTTTATATTATATGGAATGACATCTATTTTAGATTTGAAATGATCATATGGAAACTATAAGTATGGTTTATTAAAATTTGTAAATTAAAAAATAAGGCCACGTATAAAGGAGTTTCTAATTAATTTTTGAATTGTTTGTAATTAAGTAATCTTAAATACTCAAATTAAAATACCTTTATTATGGAAACTAATTAAATCACATGAAAATGGTGTTTGTCATTATTATTATAATCAAGGTTTAATTAATATTAAATATGAGATATTTAGATTTTATAAATTCTTTACATAACAGAATTGAAATATAAAATGGTTATATTTAAGTTAATATCATATATTTTTTGTAAAATGTCATATTAAAAAGATAATATAAAGGATTTCATATTGTAAATAAATATAAATATTTCTCTAATTATCAAATGTTCATAATTTATGGTTAAATTAGAACAAATATCTAATTTTTTTATTTAGTAATTGCATATAAATTTTCTACATTATATATAAATTTATGAAGAGTTCATTTATTTTTTTATCTCTAATTTATTCATAAATATAAGTTTTATATTATGAATATATATATATTTAATTTTTTAATTGGTTTTATAAATTATCATACATGAATATACGAAGTTACTTCTATGTATGATAATTGATTTAGTTTTCCCCAACCTTGATATTATCTTGTACTATGTTTTTATATTGAATTGATAAATAAATTGTAGTTTTTATATTTTAGTTTTTCAAATTATTATGGTATTGAAATCTCTATTGAGTAAAGTAACTTTGAGTAGTGTTACTTTATATCAAACAAATCATTACATGGATACATTCAGCTTTTATAGAAAAGTTGGGGTTGGTTATATATGTCTCCAAGATTACTCTTGTGAAGTTTATTGATTTTGTATGATTCTAATCATTTTCATGAAATGATTTCATGAGATGCATTAGGATATGTATGAATATAGTTTTAGTTCAATTTGTTTGATTGACACTATTAGTTGTGTAATCATTTACACAAAAATATTAATTAAACATATTTATTTAGGGAAATTATTAGTATTCAAAACTAAATAATCTAATTCATGAATACTTGTAAAGGTAATTCATGATATTATATGGTGAAATTATCCCCCCTTTAAAATACAATGTTTCCGATTTCTGTAAAAATAAAAACCTATCTTGACCTTTGTCATACATAAAGGATTGTTCATGATAAATAATGATTCCACTTGACAATATTATGTATGGATAGAAAGTAATTGGGTAAACCTTAGAGTTATGTTATTCATTTTTGGAATTTTAGTAGTGTTACATTTAGTTGGTAAACCCTAAGTGTTAGGATACTAGATTAATTGTGTTGGAGTTATCTATATGGTGGGTTGGAAATGAGTTTTCCACTCAAAAATCCAATAGTCATATATAATATGATTGATATAATTAAATACCTTAATATATAAAGAGATAACTTCCATGATAATGCGAGGTCATTTCATAGTGAAATATGGTTATTTTCCCATTGATTTAAATGACTCATTTGAAAATGGATTATAATTTTGGTAGGAGGAAATTTAATAAAGGTTATTATTTAATAAATGTAACCCATGATACACATTTAATAAATTTTTTATATAAATATAATATTCACCATTAAGCAATACATTGAGATGAATATTATAAAAATATAAATATTCATTTAATAAAATTCATGCACTGGTACCAAAACATAATAAAAAATATTAATTAATGAATAATGTTTTTGCTTAGAACAAACCATTTCATAATTAACCAACTATTTAAATTCTTCAAAATATGAACCAAGATTCTTATGAGAAGAAAAAATAAATTCACATAAGGTTTTAAAAACATTATATATAATACAATGAATGGAAAATTATTATCCACTTATATAATCAATGTGATTGAGTGTGGAAATTCCTTGGAGAGACTGAATGTATCTTTTATGGATTGGTATTGTCATTGAATGAATTCTATAATCATCACTAGAAATTTTGTAATAATAAGAATGAGTTAAAAAATAGTTTAACCTATTACCTCAATGTTTTTATAATATATGAGAATGATATTTGATATCCAAACTATGGATCTATATAGATAATACTAAATGGAAAAGTTCTAAGATAGAAATATAATATTGGAGTTTTATAATAATTATCCATGATCATTGAAACTAATTATGGGTCTCAAGATGGATAAATTATATAAAATATTTGAATTTTTATTTTTAGAAAATCCCTAGGAATCCCATGTCCATCATTTTTATAGAAATAATGTTTATACTTTTTAATTGTATATGATACCAAATGTATATTTTAAAAATGTTTAAAAGATAATACAACTCAAAATTAAGGAATGAATTGATCTAGAATACATTTTTTATTCAGGTGATGATGAATTTTTTTTATTAATCATGATGGAAACATGAATAATAAATAATATATTTAAATTCAATGGAATATGTCAATTCCAGATTGAACTATATTTATGATATGTATTTTCATCTTTTTTGCCTACATGATATGAAAATTTATTTGTTAGGAAGGGGTATTTATGAAAAATATTATATGATATATTTAATAAAAATGGTTTATGATTCTTTATATTTTATAACATGTTTCAAGAGAAGATAAAATTAAAAGAAATTATCAAGGATAAATGGGTTTATCTATATATTTATTAAAATATGAGGAATTTAAATTACACCAATCATTAGTGGTATATTCTATATAATAAATTTTTCTTCTTAAAATATTTATACAGACCCATATAATCCCATATATGATACATATACAATATATATTGTTTAAGTATTCCCATTGAATGAAATATGTTTCATTCCCAAATGAAAAAGGAGTTTGGGTTCATTATCAATAAATTCTAAAAATAATATAGTTTCAATGATTCTATTAGGAGTATGTTTGGAATAATAAAAGGTAAAAATTTAACATATAGTGTATTATACCAATAAAAACATAAAGTGAAATTCACATTATATCCTAAAGAAGTTTAGTATGATAAGGTAAAAGAAAAATGTAAACAGTAACATTAAATACAAAAAAAGATCTTGAGGAAAATGATTGATATAAATTGTTCTATGAAAGATGTTGATGATGAACTTATAAATAGTTCTAAGTAAAAAAATAGAAGTTATTAACGATATAAAATTTCTTATATTTTAAATCTAAAGAGTTTGAATAATTATTCAATGATTTGAACAACAAGAATATGATTTCTAAGTCCAATCATTTTTAAAGCTAGATTACATTATAGATTTTAATCACTAAGGAGTTTAGTTGAATGGTTTTACCATATATACATTAGGGGATTTGGAATGAATTGCATAGAGATGTAATGTGTTTAAAAAACTATAGAATTTATTAAAAAATATTTCCTCTCTATGAATCTATCATATTTGATATGATAATATAGAAACATGTGTTTCAATTTGTTAATATTATTAAATGATTTTCATAATATAAAATTTATATTATTATAAAAAAGTTAGTCTCTACTTTGTTATTATTTTATGATGGATTTATACATTACATGATTTCAATTGATAATTTACATATCAATGTATGAATTTGAGTTAACCAAAACTGATTTTTTTTTCGTGTACTATTATAGGTTTTGATAAAATTTAATATTAGTATGACCATGATTTATTATAGATATATGAAGCATTCTGGTGATTCAAAAAAAGTTTTTATTCTCTAAAATAATTCCCATGTATATCACATTGAGTTTCATGCATTATGTATTTGTTATATTAGGGGTGAATCATTCATATTTGGATTTCCCCTATTCTTAAAATTTGAAATTTAAATGGAATAAAAACCTTCCAAATGTTATTATTTTCTTATAAAATCATTGAGGATTAGCTAATCAAGGGGTGTTTGGGTATGTTGTTGATCTGGTAATCAATTATAGTTTAACCAAGATATTATTTTTCTTCTCTTATGATGAATATAATATATGGTCCCTCAATTGATATATAATGAAGGACTATATGAATATACATATATAATAAATTTAAAATTATTATCTATTTTGGGTGAGGGGAATGTTATATTATTATATACCTATATGAATTACATATGATGTATTCATCATGCATGTTTTTCTATACTCAAAGAATTTACAATGTAAGATTAGTTATACATGGTTGAAATACGCAATGTCTCATGATTACATTATGTTTTAAACAAAAGGATCATATAAAAATTCATTTTCTATATGGTAAAATTAGTGGAAAGAAGTATAGAGATACATGTGTTTAACATAGATCATAACAATCCATTTATAGATTGAGTAGAATTGATTCTTTTTTGTGGCCTTTATTTTCTTAAATTTAGGAATTTAGGGATTTATGGTAGTTTTAAATGTTATAAGGGTGAGTGGGGTTACACAATGTGATTGAATGAATGAGTATTGGGTTTTAAGAATCATAATGTGATCCTCTAAAATTTCATTAGGATTTATCCAAAAGTAATTTTTCAATTGATATTCACAAGGTATTTCTTATGATATGATACATGGTGAGTTTTTTGGATATCTTTCCAAAATATTTTTTTAAATATACAAAATGAGTTTTGGATATAGTTTCTCTAGATTTATTTGATATAATGTATCACCCCATACACAGTCACATAGAGTTAGTGGGTTATTTGTTACATGGTAATCATAATACACGATTTTACATTCCCAAGGTCAAGGTTTGGTTTTCTTAAAAAGACAATATACATAAACATTAAAATGTATCATGAAAAATTTCAAAATTTTAATATTAATAATTATACCTTAGTGTGATACATATGGTTTATCATACATACTGTTCCAAATTATTAGCTATGGAAATGAAAAAAAATAAAGACTCAGCTCAAATGCTCAATAAGGGATAGTAAACGACTGAAGTTAACATTGAATATGAAATATAATGGGAAATTATAAACAAATTATTTCACATTACATAATACATGGAAGGTAAAGGTAATAAATTAGTAAATTATCACTTGATTATGGAAATTTTAGGAATGCATAATTTTGTACATCATAAACACATAGTCATGTCCTTATGCCAAGACAACATACATAAAGGGTAAGGATGTTTCCAGTTACATATCATAATAGTCTCATAATACCTACCAGTGAACCTATAGTAAATATAATTCCATTCCCCATCCATCACATAAAGATTTACTTTATTACATAATATACAAAATGAGAGTAGATTATACATGGTATAATATTCAAATATTAACAATTTATAAACGGATTTCATAATTTGTCAAATAAACTTATCATTCATGACGTTCCCATATATAATACTAGATTCTATATATTATTAATCGATTTACCAAGTAAATTAATTATAAAGGATTTCTAGGTGACATACCATAACTCATATATATAATAATTATGGTATGCAATCACAATATTCAAATAATTATCCTTATTCAGTGAATGATATCAATTTATAATAATCATGTACTGTATAAAAATTAGAATTATCGATGAGTATGGGAAATTGATAGATTTGATTTAAAATGGTGGGAGTTTAATATTGATATTGATAAATAACCATATCAATATAATTAAATCCATCAATATGGTTGGTAAATAACTTGTGAATCATCCATAACATATCCTTTGGGAGTGTCAAACTAGGTGTACCCCAACGACCACTTGTTTTACCCAGAGTCAAGATCAAGTTATTACACAAACATCCATTTTTAGGGTTATTAACCCAAGATGAATATGTGAATGATTCATATCCCCTTGTTGGATTCCATATTTGGATGATGTATCAATGGAAACCACACACTTACTTTTCATTACAAAAAATTAGAATGGTTTTATGGAAATGGGAATGGTTGGGAATTATAATGGATTCTGAATGTAGTATAATGAGAGGGAATCATGATATATAATTGATAGTATATTAATTAATTTATATAAATAAGTCATAATTACATTTCACATTGAAATGAAATGGAATTGAAAAAAAAACACAATTGTTGAAAGAGAAGTGGTTATAGAAACTTTCCTTATAAAACAGTCTCTTAGAGATTTATAAGATCACCTTAAAACTATATAAACTTCTGGTAGAGATTTATGAAAGAGTAAATGAGGTTATATTCATGCTAAAATGATATTGAGTAAAGATTAATAGTAGAACATGTGGGTATTTATAGAAAATCATGCATGATTTTTTATTAATTTCTAAATAGAGGCTGTTGAAATATAGGTTGTGCAAAATGAAAAACCATTTCATTCCACATGGTTTTGGGTTATGCTTTTTTAAATTTCATGATTTTTTAAACATATTTGAGATTATGAATCAAACTCAACTATGTTATAACTTCGGACATGGGGATATAATGTTTCTAAAAAATATTTTTTAAACCATTACATCCATTTTGAACTATCTAAATTAATTTGTAGCTTAGAAAAATAATTTTAAATAATTAAAATGATTTAAATTGTTAAAATTAGTTATTTTTGTTGATATTTTTCACTTGTATTAATTATTATAATATTTATACATCATAATTATATCATAATACATACTTTATATGGTTACTGTATTTTACTACTTACCCCAAAAATTGAATATCAAATAATATTATACAAAATTAACCATTAGATATTTTCAATATGTTGGACTCAAATTTTATATCTTTTTTTATGAAAGTAATTTTTTTAAATGATTATTTTAATTTCCTAAAAAAAATCTTATTGTTTTTTAAAATTTTGTGTTTGAGAATAAATATTTAGAGACACATTTTTTATAGGCACTATTTTTATTCTATGTCATATGTGTGAAATTATATTACTATTAATTGAGTCATATTCATTTATTTAATTATTTACTATATTATTATCAAATTATTTTATTTATTGTATTTGAAAATAACATGAATAACTATTTTATTACTATTACAACACTCATATTTTCAACGGTCACATTCTAGCAGCCAAATCCCAATATTCAAATTCCAACAATCATATTTCAATGGTCATGTTACCCATAATATATAAACATCATTATAACATCCTACGATAATTCATATTTTTTTCCATTAGATGCAATGACATGGATTGTGTTAATTTTTTTCCTTTAAAATCGCAAGGTTCTTCAAATAGTTTTTATTCATTTACAATTATAGTCATTTAGTGTACAATATTATATCATTTCCCCCTTTCATTACTTATTTTATTATAATATTTTTATCTATTATTATAAATGTAATATCCTAATTTTTTATATCACATTTTTTTAGTTTATTACATTGTATTAAAAAAATATTATTCATTACTATAATTTAATAGGTATTACATTCTCCCCACTAACAAAAAATTTCATCCACAAAAAAATAAATCAATCCAAAAAAATGTTGATAAAACTTTATCATTTCATCCTATGGATACCATGTCGGCTCTTCTAGAATATGATTCTAATAAATAACCATCACAATATGAGTCATTAAATTATATATAATAAGCTCTCTTATATCAATAATCTAAATGGGATCATCAATATATAAAAATTCAGGTTCCAATAGAACATGATCCATTATCAGAACATGTGAAGTTTTCCGAATATACATACATATAAGTGATATATGAAATATTTCATGGAATTGAGATAGGTTTGATGGAATTTATAAATGAAACACCACAACAATAAAAATATATAATTTTTTTTAAAAAACATTATACCATGGGTTAATATTTCATTTCTTTCCAAATTTCATAAATCCTTACCATAGAGATATTCTCCAGAAGAAATGGCCTTAAACATGGAATTAAAGATCCTTTATTCAATTTTAAAAAGATTTTTTTTCATATTTTGGATTCGTTGATGTGTTCTTGGATGAATATTAAATTCTATGATTATCTTACATAAATTTTAGACCCGTTAAGTTCATTTCTTTAACTTTATCCCAACATGATGGCGTTTGACATTTATTTCCATAAAATTCTTCACATGGTCCCATTTTGATGCTGGAGTGGTAACTTTTATTGTATTAAAACTCCACTAGTGATAAATATTGACCACATCTTCCTTTTAAGTTAAGAGTTCTTGAACTTATCATATAATCTACTTTTTTCATACTCATTTCAAATTTCCCATACATTTGAGGATGATGGGTTATGATAATATTATTTTTTATTTAATGTATTATAGAGACTGTACCAAAATTATGATATAAACCTTAGATCAAGATCAAAGACTAAAAAAGGGTGTTCCAATGGGTCTCCCAACTTTATTTGTGTATATAATAGTAAGATTACCAAGAGTTAAATCTTCTTAATTTCTAATAAAATGATAGGAATTCATTAAAATATCCACACTAACTCATATCTTGTTATTCCACATGGATTTCTTATTATTCCATGTGAAAAAATACATAATAATATTATCCCACTTCTACTCTTGTATATGTAAAGGCTTCATAAAACCATTGGAAAGTTTTATTTTATCCTTCACCTGTTTTTATAATATGTAAATTATAATATAACCTTAAATATATAAGTGTATATTTTACCATCATAAATTTTCTCAAATATCCCTATATATATTTATGTTTCCATGTTATATAGATAAAGTTTAACAATGAGATTCAACCAGTAAATATTTTCTTATATATAATTTTGATGGAACACAAAACCTATTACTATACTATAAAAATACATCATCACCAACTTTAAATTAATGTTATTTTCCATTATTCACATCATCCATATTATTTTTAAGGATTTATCATTGGGTTGTGATTTCCTAATCAGATAAAATTATGATGATTGGGTAATTACATAGAACAAGATTGATTTTTCCTCTTCCTTTATAATTACCATGTATATCATTTCTAAACCATTAGAATTTAATCATTGTACAACAATTTCATGTCTAATATACCATGATATTTTATACTTATTTCATATTATGCCTTGTTTTCTTTCCTGTTATGTTAATGTATTGCATAATCATAATCCTTAAGTGGTTACACCAATTTATTTTTTCATTATATTTAAATATTTTTATATAAAGATGTATTTAGAATCATATGATCATTGTATATATTACATCTATCTATATTTTTAATGACTCTATATCTTTATAGAAAATATCACCTCTTATAACTCCAAATATTGTGTTGGATAATTCACCTCATGGGAATTCAACTATTTAGATATATAATCCACTAATCTATCATTTTTTATTGGATCACTTCCAATACCTTTCTCTGATGCATCATTATAAATTAGAAACCCCCATTTACCATATGGAAGAGTCAATATTGGTGAATATACCAATATATTATTCAATTCCTAAAATCATTCATCAAATACTTTGTCAATTTGAATTTGAACCCATTACGTGTTAACATGGTTAATGAATAATCTAATAATTTTTTTTCAAAAAACCATTGATAACACCCATATAAGATAATAAAATAATGTATTTTAGTTATTTTATAAGTATTTTACGTTAAATTTCAACCATTTTTATTGAGGACTAATAGATATACCTTCCTTGTATACAATATATCCATGAAAATAAATTTATTAAATCCAAAATTTAAATTTACTGAATTTATAATATAACTCATCTTTCTTTAGAACCGCAATCATAAAGATAAAATGAGTTTCAAGATCCACATAACTCTTAAAGTATATAGTAATATCAATAATAAATACCAACTCAAATAAATCATGATAATCCTTAAATACTCTATTCATCATATATATAAAAACATAAGGTGTATTTGTTATCCAAATAGTCATTACTATAAAATCATAATGGTCATACCTCATATAAAATTTCATGTTTGGGATATCATACTTATTAATATATAACTGATGATAACTATAATGAAGATAAATCTTCCAAAAGTATCAATCCCCTATAATCTAATAACATAGGTGTTAAATACGAGTTAATAGAGAGTTTTTATTTATAGAAATTCTATCAATTCTATTATAATCAATTCAGAATTTCATTTATCCTTCTATATTTTTAAAAATAAAATGGACTCTCCCCATGATGAAATACATGAAAAAATAAAAACCATATCATATAACACATTAATTGCATCTTAAGCTCAATGAATTCCACTGGATCCATTATATATGGTGGATTTGATATATTTTTTCCTCAGAGAGAATATAAATTAAGAATTGAACTTCTTTATTAAGACGAAATCCATGTGATTCAGTAGGAAATGCATCAATATAGTCCTATAAAATGGGCACATTTTCTATTCTTGAAACACTATTAACCAATATAGATTGAAGTTCTAATATGACTTCCCCATGTATTTCCTTAAGACAAGCTATTGCGGTTGGTTCAATAAAAGTTCTTGATAACAAAATATCCTTTAAAAACATGCAATTTCATACTTTCCTTATAAATTGTAACTTAATTATACATAAAATAGATTATTTATTTGTAATATATGTGGTTACCCAATCCTTGTACAATAATTATTATATTTATTCATAAATATTAATATCCATTAATACAACACAATGATCATAAAGTACTAGTGTATTTTGAAAACCAGGTTTATATTATATCAAAAGAAACATAAACATGGAAACATAATTTTACTCTCCATAGTGTGCTCCTAAAATGCATTTGAGATCATAAAACTACAATGTATAACTAGGGGAATACATAAATAAATGGGTGAGCTAAGACCCTATTATGAGAATAAATGTGATAAAAAATAATAACATGTGAGTCAAAGGTATAACTTGATATCATTAAAGATAATGTACATGAGTAATGAAATTGAAGCATAATGTAAAGAACTGTCACGAACTGTCCCTCGGTGCCCGTGCCGTGACTCCCCAAGCCCTCCTTCCATAGGCCATGGACTGGAAACTAGCAGCGGAAAGGCATATCCCTAAAACCAGGAAGGCATTGCCTTTTAACCTGCAAACTCACACAATCCAAGCACACAGCAAGATACAAGCACAAGGTAAACTATATAGTAAATAGGGTTATTATGATAAGTAAAGGGGATCAAACACAAGAACAACTAGAAAGTACAAGTAAAAATGAAAATAGATCCTATGAACACCCGCTAAGGATCCTACTTAAAGGGTAGGTACAACTCTTGAACGATCATCTCTGCTATACGTCTCATCTAATAGTCCACCTCCGAGCAGCCTCTAGTCCTGGCACCCTTAGCCTCGATAAATGATGTCTATCATGAGCACAAGACACAACAAGGTGCGTGCGTAGCCCATGTAGGGGTGAGTATAATAATACTCAGTAAAGACCCCAAGACCTCCGAAGGTCTCTCAGAATCCACAATGGAAAAACTAAAAAGTAATAGAAAAATCACAAAGCACAAAAACAACAGTCAACCCTACTTAGGTATATGCCCATACATTTACCTAACTCATCAAGTATACCCATCTCGTTCATGAGTAAACACAAGGCCTAACTCTTTATACAAAAGCACAAATGTTCCACGAAGGAAAGAATACCACGAAGGTAACACTAGAAAGGTAAGTACCACAAAGGTAATGCCACACAGAAGAATACCAAGAATGTATTGCCACATATAAGTTCACCACAAAGTTGAGTACTCATCTCACACTAGGTATAACTTATGTATGGAAGTATAGATGATTAGCTGTATTGCTAGATCATCTTACTTCATCGAGAAGATCTACTTTTGACCCACACAGGATGGAAGATGAACCACACAGGATCCAAAGATGCTGAACAACACATTATTCAAAGATGACCCATAAAGGATCTGAAGATGACCCACACAGGATCTGTAGATGACCCACACATGATCGATGGATGCTGACCCACACAGGATCTGAAGATTTTTCAAGTACAACCATCCATAGGGTTCCTGCACTATGCATGCTTGGTTCCAAGAGGATCTGCTCCTCAAGACATCATTCTATACTTTAACTGCCATGAATTACCACAAAGATGTATCACGAAGTTCTGTCACGTCATAAGGGACCCAATGCGACTGACAGCGTGTCAATCAGATGCTCATTCGGTCTGTTATTAACGTTTCTGTTTTGAGGGCCCGGTTGGATTCATGTTTGATCCAACCCAGACGTACTCCAAAACTATCCAAAACTCAAGTGGTGTATACCAAAAGTACCGTCTCAACCCAAGGATTTTTTCGCCGCATATGGTTTATCAAACGGTCACATGATTCTCAAGATATGGCCAAAAATGTGTATCTGGGTCCAGATGGGCCCGGGTCCGATCCGACCCTGTGTGGGCCGACCCAACCCGGTCTGGGTCTGGTCCAGCCTGCAAAGGGGGTGGCCCGGTACCAGGGTGGCCTTTTGTGGCGCGACTTTCCATAGCTTCCACCCAGGAGACGCACCCTTCGGGATACCCGAACGGCTCGAGGGCCGTTTAGTTCTGGACAACCCGACAGTGCCACATGGCACCGCCTACTGGCACGTGGGACCCACAAGAGTGGGTCTTGATCCGTGTGATGCGGTCGGTCGTGATTCCGGATGGCACCCCTTTCAGCGGCGTGATGACACCACTTCTCCTCCTGCGGTCGACCGGGTGTCGGCTGCCCTGGGTCGCCGCCGCGGCACAACATTCATGACCTCCTCCCCTACCGGCGGCGTGGATGCACGCCACCCAACTTCCACGCGGCCATCCGACATGCCGACCACCACCCTCCTCTACCATGACCGATGGGTCGCGGCCTCCTTCGGTGATGCGGTTGTGACGCCACCGCCACCACGGATGGCCGATGTACCAGCCACCACCCATACTCTGTCGGTGTCGGTCGCTTGTGTCGGTCGCCAGTGCTGGTCACCGGTGGACTTCTGCGGGTTACCAGGTGAGCTCCGGTGGCCCGTTCTTCAATATTAAGGATTCTTTGTGTGTCCCGGGATGTCTCCTTTTCAACTATCCTGACGTGGTTGGGTTCCACTCAACCCGGCGATCCACCCATAAAGAACACATAAATCCGTGAGGTAGTGGAGGGATCAGGCCATGTTCGTTTGGCCCATGGACTCCGTGTTAGTTTGATATCATGCAGCCAAAGAAGATTGAATCAATGTAAAATTAACGAATAACAATCAAGAGAAAACCCTACCTCAATAGTTCGTTGGAGATGGCATGAGGAAGAAGATGAAGACGATGAAGGATACACTAGAATTTCTCGCTCCCACAATATGCTTTTGATCTATGATCTAATGTTGGTTCAACATTCTTGATCTTTAGATTCGTTCTTCATTGGAGGAGGTTCTTCGTTGGAGGATGCTCTTCAACCAAGATTTCTCCACCAAACCAGTTTTCTAATAATTCTCGTCCACAAGAGGTGAGGAGCCAATCCCCTAAATTAAGTTTTATAATTCATTAATTGTTTAATTAATGATGGATCATTAATTTGGGGAGGGTTTCCAAGAGTTACACCACATTAAAAGAGGGGTTTCAAGGTCGGGTGGTCCCCACCACAAAATTAAAAAAAGTAGTGGGGAGATTTCAAATAAAAATAAAACTATTGTTTTATCATTATTACTCCACAAAAACCGAGATTCCCATTTTCCACCCTCGACCCACTATGGTCGAGGTGAAGGCCTCCTTAAGCGAAAATCAGCGCTGTAAGTTCAATGGTATCCTCATATTTCAATTCTGTGCACTGGTTCAAAAGTTACGAATTACTACAGTCAGGTTTACTAAACATACCTTAAAGAAAGTTAGAAAATTAATTCTCGGCACTATGGGCCTCGAAATCACATGCCGTCAATTTTGACAGTCTCTTAATATTTCCATATAATTAAAAAAAATTACATTTAAAATTCTAGGTCATTAAATTCTCCCCACCATAGGTATTTGCATCCCCGAAATCCACAACACAAACTAGAGAAACAAGTGGGGGTACTAAGCACGAAGCTGAGCCTCCCTCTCCCATGTGCCCCCTGGAGGTTCCCATGCTGCCATCGTACACACACCATAGGTATCAATTTCCTATGAAGGACTCTCTTTTATTGATCCTCAATCTCTACTAGAACCTCTGAAAATGTCACCACAACATTGATGTCCAGCTTGCCCTATTCAATGATGTGTGAAGGATCATGCACGTACCTTCTCGGCTAGGATACATGGAAAACGTCATGCACCCGATGCAACTGAGGGGGAAGAGCTAAGCTGTATGCCAACTCACCAACTCTGCTGAGGACTTTAAAGGGTCCAATGAACCTCAGAGATAACTTTCCACCCTAACCAAATCTCCACAAACCTCATCAAGGAGAGACCCATAGAAAGACATGGTCACTATCCTTGAACTCCAATGGTCTCTGTCTCCTGTCAACATAAGACTTCTTCCTGCTTTGTGTAGTCTTCATCTGCTCCTGAATGATCTACATATTCTCCATGGTAGCCTGTACCATCTCTGGTCCCGTGAGTGCTGACACCCCTAGGTCAGTCCAGCACAAAGGTGATCTGTAAGGTCGACCGTACAATGCCTCAAATGGTGCCATACCGATTTTGGATTGATAGATGTTGTTGTACACGAACTCCACCAAGGGAAAGTGACCCTCCAAGCTATGGCCAAAATCAAGGACGCAAGCGCACAACATTTCCTCAAGGGTCTGAATGGTCTACTCTGCCTGACCATCCGTCTGAGGATGACAGGCGATGCTTAATCGAATCTGAGTCCCAAACTCCTCCTGCAACCCCTTCTATAGCTACGAATTAAAATTTGCATCACGATCATAGACAATTGTCGAGGTCAATCCATGAATCCTTAAAATCTCCTATATGTAGAGGCATCTCAAGCCCTCTACTGAACCCTGCTCTCTGATAGGTAGAAAGTGGGCTGACTTGGTGAGTCAATCAACGATCACCCATATAGAATCATGTCCCTTGGACATGCATGGAATTCCTTTCATATATTCCATATAAATTTCATCCCACATACACTCTGGAACCTCTAGTGGTTGAACTAAGCCTAATAGAACCTGATGCTCTACCTTCACTTGCAGACAAGTAAGGCACCGTGAGGCAAACTCTGCCACTACATTCTTCATTACCGGCCACCAGTGCTGATGTCTATGGTCCTGGTACATATTCACCACTCCCGGATGTACCGCTAGAGGGGACATACAAAACTCCATTAAAAATTCCTTCCATAGCGCCACCGGTACCATAGTACATCCTCTAAAGAGGATGACGTACTCCCCAACATCATAAAATCTATCAGGTTCCTATCCTACAAATATCTGAGCACATCAAGCCTCACAATCAGTTTCCATAAGCTACACCTCCCTAAATCGCTAAAGGAGTGGGGGAGTGGCTGTCAGAGATTGAAGATAAGCTGCTCAATCTTGATCCACATAGTATATCCACAAAGTGGTTAGCTTCTCCGTCGCCTCACTCAGCAACTGTATACCAGATCGCCTACTGAGAGAATTTTCCACTACGTTCCCCTTCCCAAGAGTATATACTATCTCAAAGTTATAGTCCTGGAGGAACTCAAGCCAACACTATTGTCTCAGGTTCAAGTCCTTATGAGAGAAGATATACCTGATAATCTTGTGATCAAAGTAAACTATAAAACATTCTCCCATCAAGTAATATTTCCACATATTCAAGGTGAAGACCACTGCTTCTAACTCCAGGTCATGGGTATCATAGTTATGCTCATGTTGTCTTAGCTATCATGAACCATAAGAAATCGCTGCTCTCTTCTGCATCAGGACACATCCAAGCCTAGTCCCTGATGCATCACAGTAGACTACGTACACAACTCCCTCCTCTGGTATCCTCAAGATGGGGGCAATCGTCAGTCTCTACCTCAACTCCTAGAAACTCCTTTGGAATCTCTCTGACCACATGAAGTGTTTCCCCTTATTCATCAATGCAGATAAGGGTGTCATAACTTTTGAAAAGTTAGGCACAAACTGCCAGTAGAAACCGGCCAAACCCAGAAAACTACACACCTCCATCACACTCCTGGGTGGCTCCCAAGAAAGAAAATCCTCAATATTTGCTAGATCCAATAAAAATCCATCCTCCTAGATGATGTGTCCTAGGAAGTGAACCTCTCGGATCCAAAAATGTCACTTCGAGAGCTTAACATAATTCTAGTTCTCTCAGAGTGTGTCCAACACTATCTGCAGATGATAGGCATGATCCTCCTCTGTAGTTGAGTATAATAGGATGTCGTCGATGAATACTACCACAGAGTGATCAAGTTATGGATGGAAGATCATGTTTATAAGTCCCATGAACACTGCTGGGGCGTTGGTCATGCCAAATGGCATAACCAAGAACTCATAATGGCCATACTGACATCTAAAGGCTGTCTTCTTCACATCCTCGTCTTGTACCCTGAGCTGGTGATAGCCTGATATGAGGTCTATCTTCAAAAACCACCATTCTCCATTTAGATGATAAAAAAGAATATCAATCCTTGGTAAGGGTACTTGTTCTTTACGGTCACCTCGTTCAGGTGTTGATAGTCTACACAGAGTCTCAAACTCCCATCTGCCTTCATGGAGAAAAAATTGGGGCTTCCCAAGGAGGAACACTGGGCCTAATGAACCCCTTCCTCTACAAGTCATCTAGATATACTCGTAGCTCTCGAATCTCCACAAGAGACATCTGATTTGCTGGTGTAGATATCGGTGTCATCTTAGGTTACAAGTCAATATAAAAGTTCACCTCTATGTGAGGAGGTAGACCTAGAACATCATCAGGGAAAACATCATCATTATGGTCCACCACTAAAGGATAGATCAGACTCTCAACATAATCCTCTACGAGTGTAAGGCTAGCCAACTGATGTGTGATCGGCTGCACCCTCCTCTGGGTAAGTCCACTCTGTGCTGCAAAGGTTCCCTTCTCACCAGTGAAGGAAAACATGGTCCCATCCTCACGGACACACCAAAATTTGCACCAAATACAATAGATTTGAGCATAGATAGTAGATAACCAATCCATACCCAAGATTACATCGTAAGGACTCAATGCCACTACTAGCATATCCCAGCCGAAGCTCTCACCTCTTAGAGTAAGCTCACACTGTCGAAACCAATGTGTAATCATCGAATCCTCTTCTGTAGAAGTCTCTAGATGTAAGGATTGAGGCAACGGCTCCACCAGAATCTCTGAGCTCCGAATGAGAGCCATAGAAATAAAAGAGTGACTAGAAACTGTGTCTATAATTACTACAGCTAAGGTGGATTAGACACAGATCATACCTCATATCATCTTTGGAGTTCTGTTCTCATAAGCCTCAATTTCCAAGAGCTAAGCTCGTCTCTGTACACCTGATCTCTATGGTCGGGGTAGACCACCTGGAGGTGGTGGCAGTATAACCTCAAATTGCTGCCCACCACATGCTGCACGACCAGCTCCTTTGACATGTCCACCTGCTGCTTAAGGACCTCATAGATCAAATCTTCAACTCTTCCCAGGCAGTCATTCGACCGTATTATAGTCATCCATATAGTATATCAGGAATTTGAGAGACATATGACCCTTACCACCACACGAGTAACATTGCCTAGTCCTCGCGTGTCCTGAACTTCCTCGAGAGCCCCGCACAACCGACCCTGTATCCTGCGGTTTTCCACCTGTAGGTCTGATTCTCTTGGACCTATGCGTCATCTGTCTGCTGCCAGCTGTAGATGACTCTGATATGTGACATCTGGTGGTGGGTCTCACTGCCGGTGGCTTCTTATCAAGGAATATCTCTACCAAGAGTGCTTTCTCTAACAACCCCAACCTACGTTGAGATGTTGAGAGATACCATCGAAGCTCTGATCTCCCATCTGATCCCCTACTCAATAGTCTGAGCATTGAAGAAAGGCTCCAACACCATGTTAGTGGAGTAGCGCAAGAGGTTATTGAACCTTTCTGAATATTGAGCCATGGTCATGTTTCCCTAATGCAAGTGGAGAAGCTTCTGTATACGCACTAAGCATAAGGTCGCTGGGATGAAATCTTCCCTAAAAAGGCTCTCGAAGTCTTCCCAGATGAGAATCACCTTGTCGTGAACCTGGAGCATCAAGTTCCACCATCTCCCTGCAGCTACCTCAAAAAGACTGGCTGCAAGGATGAACATAAGATCAAATGATTTCCCTACCAGTTGGAAAACTCTAACCACGACCTACAGCTAGTCCTCAGCCGCCTATGAATCTGTCTCACCCTGGAAGCTCGGTGGCCTGTAGCACTAGAACTCGTTCAACGTGATCAATTGGTGTGAACCCTATGCTGCTGGGGTTGGTGACATCGTCTACCCAATGAGTTGTGGTGCTACAGGTATACCACCCGATGGTACAACTACCGGAAGGGGGCCCTGTACTAAAGCCTCATCGCTTGGTGGGATGTCATCACATACTATACCTGGAACCCTGGATGGCTGTCCACATGGAGGCATCCTAAAAAGAAAAAGGTGTTCCGGGGTTAATATGTTATACTTGGTGATTTGACTCAAAGAGACCGTAAAGAAAACATTTCAAAAACACACATGCAATCAGTTTTTTTCATGCACCGAGTCAGAAATCATAAGTCAGGGTCCAGGTGTATAGATACGTCAGCCGCTACACCAAAATTGGATTCCCCAAACTGAAAACCACACTCATTACACTTAAAAATATTGTTTAATCTAAATATCAGAGTCCAAGTTCTCTAGTAGAACCGACTTCCTCTGATACAAATTTTTCACGACCCATACCCCGAGGCTCGTGCTGTGACTACCCCAATCCCGCCTTCCATAGGCTAGGGGTTGGCGACTAGCACTAGAAAGGCATATCCCTAAAACTAGGAAGCCACTTCCTTTTATCCTTAAAACTCACATAATCCAAGCACACAACAAGGTACATGAACAAGGTAAAATATATATTAAATAGAGTGAGTACAATAAGTAAATGGGACAGAATACAAGACCGACTGGAATGTACAAGTAAAAATGAAAACAACTCATCTGAACACCCGCCAAGGATCCTACCTGAAGGGTAGGTACAACTATCAAATAGTCATCTCTGTCATACATCTCGTCTAATGGTCCACCTCCAAGCAGCCTCTAGTCCAAGCACCCTAAGACTCGATCAATGTTGTACATCATCTGCACAGGACACAACAAAGTGCATGCATAGACCGTGCAGGGGAGAGTATAAGAATACTCAGTAGAGACCTTTAGACCCCTTAATGTCTCTCATAATCCTTAAAGGATAAACCAAAAAGCAATACCATAATCACAAATCATGAAAACCACAGTCAACCCTACTTATGTATATGACCATACATTTACCTAAGTTATCAATTATACACATCTCGTTCATGAAGAAACAAAATACCTAACTCTTTTTCCAAAAGCACAACTGTTCCATGAAGGAAAGAATACCATGAAGGTAACACCATGAAGGTAAGTACCACAAAGGTAATGCCACACAGCAGAATACCATGAATGTATCACCACACAGAAGTGTACCACAAAGGTTAAGACTCATCACACACCAGGTATAACTTATGTACATTAGTATAGATGATTAGCTGTATTTCTAGATCATATTACTTCAATGAGAAGCTCTGCTGTTTACCCACACAGGATTGATGATGACCCACACAGGATCAGAAGATGCTGACCCACACATGATCTGAAGATGACCCACGCAGGATATGAAGATGACACACACTTGATATTTAGATGATCTAGACAAGATCAGTAGATGTTTACGCACATAGGATCTGAAGATTATTCATGTACAGCCAGCCATAGGGTTCCCGCCCTAAGCACACTTGGCTCCGGGAGGATCCAATCCTCAATCCATCATTCGATAATTCAACTGCCATAAATTCCCACGAAGAATTATCAAGAGGGTCCATCACACTATAAGGTATCCAACATGACTGACGACATATCAATCAGACACTCGGTCTGTAAGTTATTAGTGTTTCTGTTCTAAGGGCCCGGTTGGATTCAGGTTCAATCCAACCCGACCATACTCAAAAAATATCCAAAACTCAAGTGGAGTATACTAAAAAGACCATCTTAATCTAGGGATTCTAGCTCCATAGATGGTTCGTAAAACGATCACCTGGTTCTCAAGATATGGCCAAAAGGCATATCTGGGTCTAGATGGGCTCAGGTCTGGTCTGACCCAGCTCGACCTAGTCTAGGCCAACTCAACCCGGATGGGCTAGACCACAGCAAGCCCAGCTCATTGGGCATCGATCAATCCCGCCCCGTAAATGGGGAGGCTCAGCCCATTGGGTGGCCCACTGGGAAACCCGCTGGGAGGCCCACGATGCAGCCCTCGGTGTGGCTCGCGATTGGGGTGGCCTGCTGGGGCGCGACCTTCCCTAGCCGCCCCATAGAGGAGTCACCCCCCAGGATTTACGAATGAACCAAGGGCCGTTAGGTTCTGGCAACCCGATGGTGCCATGTGGTGCCTCCAGCTAACACACGGGACCCACCAGAGTGGGTCCTGCTCGGCATGATGCGGTCGACCAAGATTTTGGTAGGCACCCCTTCCAGTGGTGCGACGACACCGCTGCTCCACCCATGGCCGGGCAGGTGCTGGATGCCCTGGTGCACTACCGAGGCTCGACAACTGCAGCCACCTCATCTACCGGTGGTGCAAATGGACACTGCCCTGCTTCCACACGGCCGGTCGGCGTGCTGGCCACCATTGTCTTTTATCGTAGCCGACGGGCCACGACCTCCTTCGGCAGCGTGGTTGCGCCGCCGCCGCTATCGCGGCCGGACGATGTGTCGGCCGCCGCCCGTACCGTATTGGTGCCGGTCACTGTTGGACATTTACGGGCCACTAGGTGAGCTCTTGTGGTCTGTTCTTCAATCCGAATGAGTCATTGTGTTTCTCGGGACGTCACATTTGCATCTATCCTGATGTGGTTGGTTTCTGATCAACCCAACAATCCACCCACAAAGAACACATCAATCCATTAGGTAGCGGAGGGATCGAGTCGTGTTCTTTTGGATCATGCTCTTCGCATTATTTTGGTATCATGTGGCTCATGAAGATTGAATCAACGTAAAATTAACAAAGAACAATCAAGAGAAAACCCTACCTCGATGGTTCGTTGGAGATTGCATGAGGAAGAGTATGAAGATGATAAAGGAGACAATAACATTCTTCACTCCCACAATATGTATCCGATTCATGCTCCAAGGTTCTTGATTCAGAGATTCGTTCTTCTTTGTAGGAGGTTCATCGTTGGAGGATGTTCTTCCTCCAAGAGTATTCCACCAAACCAGTTTGCCAAAAATTCCAAACCACGAGAGGTGAGGTGAAAATCCCCCAAATTAAGATTAAGAGTTCATTAATTGTATAATTAATTATGGCTCATTAATTAGGGGAGGATTTCCAAGAGTTACACCACATTAAAAGAGGGGTTTCAAGGTCAAGTGGTCCCCGCCACCAAATTCAAAAAGTGGTGGAGAGATTTCAAATAAAAATAAAACTATTGTTTTATTTTTATTCTTCCCCAAAAATTGAGATTTTCATCTTCAACCCTCGACCCACTATGGTTGAGGTGAAGGCCTCCTTAAGTGAAAATTGGCACTACGAGTTCAACAGTATCCTCAGATTTCAATTCCGAGCACCGGTTTAAAAGTTACGAATTACCACCGGCATGTTTACTGAACATACCTTAAAGAAAGTTTGGAAATATATTTCGGGCACTCTAGGCCTCGAAATAACATTCCATTGGTTTTTTCAGAATAATAATATTTCTATATAATTATAAAAAATACATGAGAAATTCTGGGTCTTTACAAGAACATGGTATCATAAGATCATTGAATCAAAGGAAATGGGGTAGAAAAATAAAAAATAAAAAAATCATAGTTAATGGATAACTACCAAGACAATATGACATGGTGGTCAGACTCCCATAATAGATTTAGTTCACTCCCTAACCCCATACATGATGTCTCATGAGACTAAAGTGTTACCCAATGCATTAGAGTTCTCTCTGGGTCCAACAATCATAACATGTTCAAGATATATGTGCTACATATAAGGGAAATAAATCATAAGGCATGGCATAATAATTACTTATGTAAATAAAATGGGTTACATAATCTTTCGTCATATAATATTAAAATAAAATTTTATAATGAAGGCATTTGAGAAATGGTCATAATGTATGTACTACCCTATCCATGGAAGAGTGAATAACTAGGCATATATGTAAGATACATATATAAAAAATTTATAAGAAATCCATAACATAAAAGGTGGTTGTCCTTGATGAAAATACTTTTAAAAATATTAAAAAAATTCTTGAGAAACATAATCTTTTCACATTGACTAACATCAAAGGATGTCATCATAGATAGAAAATTATTTTTCCATATCACATTGACATTTTTTTGAGGAAAATACCCTTTAAATTTTGAAAACACTTATTTAAAAAATGAAAATTTCTCAAAAATTAAAGAAAATATTTTCTTAAAAATAACTATTTAAATTTAAAATGAATCTCTAAATAATTTAGTGTCCATGTTGGCAGAAGAGATCTGTTCATGTAAATATATTATAAGAAAAAATATTTCTTTCCCATTTTTTGTAAGAAAATTAAATAACTACCTTGTTTAAAAAATAACAGGAATATTTTATTTAAAAAATATTGTAAAAATGAATTATTTGAAAAAATAAATTTAAATAATCATATTAAAACCATTTTTAAAACATTTTTTCAAAATCATGGATTTGGAATAAAATATGATTTTTGACTAAAGAGAGAAATGAATTCAATTTTTACTAAAAAATTATCAATAATTTTAAGTACCAAAGATATAAACTGGTAATATTACATGTAAAAATAATGAATACAAAGATGATAATAAAATTAAATGGTATTATTATAAAATGATCAAATAATATCATTCAAAAGAAATTCAAACATAATAAATCCCGAATAAAATGATATTGATACACAAAACTCTTACCATTTTGGTAACACTTTAATCATAACTCCCATAAATAATGTAAATGAATTATAACTTATTGTATAATTATGTATGGAGGATTCATGATATAGTTTTTAAGGTGAAATATGTACAGCATTGAAAATAAAATTTGTACATAATAGAACATGTGTCTCAAAGAAGGAATTTTGAGGCTAAACCATTACAAAGTCTGTATCATTAAGGTGAGACTTTTAAATGGCGTGATTATGGGTAAATAATTTATATCTAAAAAAATATAATTGAAATTAAAACATAAATTACTCAAAATTTATTTCAATTTTATTTTTGATAATATAATCAATGAAGTATTCGTATAAACCAATGAATGAAAGTTGAGTCATGAAACACATTACCTCCAGATTCCCATTAATTGAAGACAATTTAAACATTTTATTAACCTACAATAGAATAATATTACTATTTATAACATTGTATATGATCTATTTATAGAATATTATTTCTCATTTGTTAATAATCTTTCATTATCACTATTGTTTTGGGTGTTAATTTCCTTGTCTTCTCATGAATTTGTTTTCATGAATGTTTTTATTCATTAACATAGTATATAGTCCCATCATCTAAGAAAAAATATTAATGTTATAAATATAATTTGTTTCATTATCTAATTATTTATAATCATTAATTAATTATAACATGGAGAATTAATCACAGCACTCTGTGGAGACAGTAGGTCGTACGTATCCACAACCAAAGGTATCATTTCTGCAACGAATGAAAAGGCCTGGAAGTGGATTTAATATTAATTTAATATAATAAATTTGATTTCATATATATCATATATATTCATTAAATTTATTAATTTTTACCTTCCATTAATAAAATTAGTAAAAAAAAGAATCACATCGCCTTGTGTGTTTGTACTTCTCTATCCAAATGAATAACGTTATCAAATTCTCTATGAAATGGAATGTAATAAGGTATATATGATACTATAATTCCACAAGTATAATTATATAATAAATATAATATATAAACATTAAATAAATCATTAAATCCATCCATGAGAAGTGGTGACAGAAAATAAAAAATGTCAGTTTGCAAGGCGGTAATTCATTGTACAAACGGTCAAAGGTTTTGTTCCCATTTGAGGGAGGAGGGGATGATTCAATGTAATTAAATTTAAATAAAACATTACATTATATGGAATATATTGAGGTTATTATATCATCATGTCTCAAAAATATTTTATGTTGGTTGTGGAAGAAATAAAATAAAATGCTCGATTAAGGACTTTACCTCTTCTTTGGAAATCTTTTTTGGTCTACACCAAAATCCTTACTTGGTTAGATTTATGACCAATCCAAGGCCTATAGGAAGATGTGAGGGGATTATAGAAGATGTTTGGTATGTATTGTAAAAAAATGGGTTTTAATGTGTGTAAATGAGACGATAATGGGTGGATCTTTATAAGTATAGGAGAGAGAACACTTGATTTTTTTAAAAGAACGAATTCCACCCATGTTTTAATCATGACACAAGGGTAAATAATGGTCCATTTTTCAACATTAGAGTATATAAGGTCTACATATTTCCAAAAAATTGGAATTGGACATGTTTGGGGTCATTTTTAACACTAATTACGTTATTTTAACCCCCCAATAATCTTGTTTTTACTTTAACCATGGTGAATAATTTTTAATTTTTCCACTATTCATTATAGTTAAAAAGTATTTTTATCTTATTAGATAATATAAATTATTATGATTAAAAATATTAAATCTATTTTAAAAATGTAAACTCATATAAGTTCCATAATTTAATTTAAAATTAAACCCATAGAGGTATCGAAAAAATGGGTTTTCAGTCCAAATGTATATTTTTATTATTAATAAGAACACTTTTATGGAGAAAGTGAGAAACCAAAAAGTACAACCTAGCCATAAAATAGTATATAACATTACAAAATTATTAAAGACCATCTTAAACCCATTATACTTAATATCCTTAAATAATTTCTAGGAGAGTGAAGTTACCTCTTTTCCAGGGTCATATCTGATAATGTTTTCGAAATGAGAGGCCAACTTACCCCATGCTCGCAAGAACTTTTCCTCATCTATTTTCTTGTTTTGGAACCCTCCAACTAGGGTTAGGTGTTGTTTGTCCATCCACTAACTTTGTTCCTTGTTCATGTCAACTTGAATCGATCTTACTTACATCCGTTCCATAGCCTCAACAGAATCACTGTTGGCTACCACCTTCTCTACCATCTCCTACACCGAATGTAATAGAAACTCCCATGGATATTACCTGATAAAAGCCTCCCCTTCCGGCTCCCTTGGAATCCCCTTCACTCCCACCTTGGAAGATGAGTCTGATTTACTCCCTTGCACCCCCACTTCCTCTGCACCTATCTTATCAAATGACCTGGTTTTTTCCTCACACTGAAGACCCAAGGAAGTAGCATCCTCCACCACTGGTATCACCTTCTTTGTATTCAAGTGTCTCTCCTCATGCTGATCTCTTTCCTGTGAGGATTCATTCTCATGTGACTCAAAGACCAAGACATGCTATCCATCCATTCTCTCCACTGATTGGGACTTGATCTCCTTGGTTTTCACCACTTTTTTTGGCCGATCGTATCTCCATCAGTCTAGGAATATAAGATTAGTCTTTTTACCCCTTTGGTTTTGGCTTCCTAAAAACAATGCAGCACCCTGGGTCCCTATTCTCATTGTTTCTTTTCTTTCTTATTTGGTTATGCCCGCCTTTTCCCATCCCTACCAAGCCATTATCATCAATGCAATTCTGTCACACTTAGGCTCAGTCTCATACAAACCCTTGGAATATCCCTCAAACTCTCCCTCATTACTCAAGCTCCCAAAACGGTTGTTGAGGGCAATGCAAGATAGAGCTCCCCTCGAGTTGAAGTCCTTCATGGTATCCAGTGGCCTATGTTCCCCAAGTTAAATATGATCCCACTCATGATCTGCCTTTGACTTATTCTTTCCATTAGACACCCTTTCTAGAGACTATTCTATTGCCAGAACTCACCTCCATTGCATAACAGCTCGTATTTTGACATGCCTCAACCCCAAAAACTAATCCATATGCTTCAGCAGCTCCAACAGCCTCCCCCAAAACCCATTTGGGAGAAGTGAGTGTGGCCCGAGTACCTTTAGACACTTCAATAGCATGAGTTCCCATTCCTCTAGTCTTGTTGTGAGGGAGAGTATCCAAGTCAACTCGTAGCCTTGTGAAGACTTCCGACACACTTGGACCTGAAGGTAAGACCATGTATGGTTTGCGTACCCCTGCTCCACCCGATCACTCCACCATCTCCAGATCAACCCTGCACACCTCTGGTTTCTCATCCCTACCGTAAAAAACCCACACCTTCTAGTTCACAATAGATTTAGCCAGTACCACATTCCCCACAGTTGCATCGATCACATCTTGTCAAACCCCACACCCGCGACGACAGACCAAGACCGGGTGCCCTATTTTGTGGCATCCTAGATAGAAACCATCCCATGATTCAAAGAAAACCATTTGTTTCCAAAGAAAATCCTCTCTTACCAAAATCTATAGCCACTCCGTGGGGGCCTTAGAAACATCATCCTCGATGAATACTCAAGGAGATATCGGATGACATATCACCGATATCCAACTATCATAGTAAAAATATTTTCCTACCATATTTACTAACATCATGAAAATTGTGGGGTTTTGGAAAAGAAGAGGTAAATCAGATAATTTTACCCAAACCATGGACAAGGGTGTGTCGTGATTCATGATGAGTTTGATAGACTAATGAAGAAGAAAAAATCTGAATCTATTGATTGTGTGAGGGGCTCGAACCAAGCAGTAATCAGATCATCCTCTGAGGAGAAATGAATCATCAGGTGATGCCGATCGAAGAGTCCCATCACCACATGCTCATGAAGATTCCATAAATAAAATACAAACTGATTGAAAGCATTGAAAGATTGATGGTGACCTCTGAATTGGGCTAAAAGCGTCAACTGGTAAAGATCTGAGGCCTCATTGAACTCTTTAGTAGAGAGCGCAAGCTGGGGCGAGCTATTGTGAAGGTCTGGGACCCTAGGGTAAAGTGGAATAGGTAGAAATGGGGGAAGGAAATCCGAGTTTGTGAAAGGGGAGAAGGACCGAGCTGACAAGGGGGGATGAAGACCTTGCCCCCTCCCCCCACCGGGGAGGAGGGTGTCAGAGCCACTGACATTCTAAAAATATGAAAATTATTAACAATTATATGAATTTAAACTAATATTTATAGATTAATAATATATATATTTTATTTAAATAATTCCTGATTTTGGGTTATTTTAATTTTTTAAAATGGATAAACATTATACAATTTCATACAAATTTCTAAAAAAAGGTGTCTTAAATACTACAAATAAACCTATACTAAAATATACTATAAATATGATTTATTGTAGTTAAAATGATTTAATAAAAATAAATAATCATTATTATAATTTTAAATAATATTGAAATAATAATTGGACTAAATTTATTAAAAAATTGAAAATTTTACAAAAATTTGTATTTTCACTATTCACTGAAAAAGTAATATTTTTTGATAAATCACAAAATTTCTCCATAAGTTAATATAGATATGATAATTTCAATAATGCTGTTTTTAATAAAATATATTTTCTAATTTTTTTTAAAAAGATAATTTTAAAATTATGTATGCAAAGCACGACTAATATTCCTTTCATAAAAATACATTTTTTTCTGAAAACATTTATGTGTATTTTAAATGATTCTTATTTTATTTATAATAAATAGATAAAAATTGAATTTATTTAAAAAAAATTTAATATATAAAATTTTCATAATTTAGTTAGTATTATTCATACTAACAAATTTAATTGCTACGTTGTAATGTTCATGTTTAAATAAAAATATTTTAATAGTGTCATGTTTCATTTAAACTTAGGGTTTCATTCGGTACAAACTATCAATGATATTGAATTTATTCATAAATAAATGTATTATAAATTATTAGGGAGTTAAATACTTCCCCCTTAAATAAATTATATCCTATAAATTTGAACTTGTACCCAGAAATCAAGGGTTTGGATTTTTTTTAGAAAAACTTCTTTGTGGAAAACTCACATCACAAGAAGAGTTAATAAAGCTTCCATTTAAAAAAATGAAAGGAAAATATGAGGGTAATCAACTAAATAGGTTTCCATATAGGAGAATATTATTGTAAAATAAATATATAGACACAGAATAAAAGCATAAATAATTTTAGAGAGTGGTAAAGATCATTGATCACAAGAAAGTGAACGATCATGGGAAAGTTAATGACCTAAAAACCACAAATCATTGATTTGATAAAATACTAATGATTCCTCTAAAATTAAATTAGTAGGATACCTTTTTTATATATCCTTTTTCTAGTGTTTAGGGATTATTCTACTATATACACTAAGGAGAATGGAAAAATACTTACTTGATAAGTAGAATTTAATCCTTTATTTAATTTCAACCATAATGTCATATTTTTCCAAAAGTGATGAGTATCCATGATGAATTATTCATTCTTGAAGCACTAAAATAAACTTATAATGGATTATATATTCCATAAAATAATAATAATATATCCCTCCTATAATTACTAAAATAAAAATTTTTAATAGTATTTCCAACAAACATTAATATCTAATACCTCAATAATAAATCAAAAAATTCAACTTAATCGATTCTATAAGTATTTATACTTAAAAACATTCATCTTAAATACCCTAAAACATAATGTAATTCTTCCCAAATAATAATTTATGTTCAAAAAGGTTATATATAATTTAACATAATAAAGCATCTCCTAAAATATAATTAGTCACCCTAAAATAATATAACATGATCCTATAATATGTTTCTAAAAATCAAATAAATCGTTAACCTTAAAAATATATATTTAAAAATAGTTGTACACAAACAAGTACATAATATAAGAAAGTTGTAGGAAGTAAAAACTTATCTTCCTTCAATTTTGGGTTCAACCCTTGCAGACTTGTGGATACGATCAGTTGTCACCTAGATTGTAGGTTATAAATATGATAAAACTGTGGAAATTTTTTTTGTGATGATCATATTAATAATTCTATGTGATCTTATAATTTTCTCAACAATATCATTATCATATTAAAAAATAACATCAGTCATCAAATAACTTTTTTAACAACTGTTTTTTTCTTTACACCCCATTCATTTAAAAAATCAACTAATTACCTCTACATCAAGTATATCACCAAGATTATTTTTTTCTCAATTATTTATTTTTTCATAGAGTATTATCCTTCCATTAAATATCTTATTTATATCATTCAACATTTTCATGAAAATTATTAATAAAACTGTTCTACAGAATAAAACTAATATATATATATATATATATATATTTCATGATTCACGTAATTCTTGAATTCTAGTACATAAACAATTCAATAATTCTATTTCATTCATAAACCACTAACATGGAAACATAATCTTATTTATTAATAACTAAATACTATCATATGTAATTTGTAGTGTCTTCATCATAAATAGAAAACTATTTACTCATAAAACCATATTTATCATCTTCTTGAACTTTCCCCAAGGATATCAGTTAGAATAATTCTTATTCATTACACATTTAATACATTCAATTATTGATTCTTTATGAAAATGATTATTCTTATTAATTGTTTTTTGTAATATATATATTTTTCCTCATTAATTACTTAGTTTTTATACTTATTCTCTACATGTAAAACATTAACTTGTTCCTTTGAGTCATTACCTTGAGTTCTTATTCCTACATTCTCAATATATAATAAGAAAAATGTTCATTACCCTGTAGTTTCCACCTCCCAAAATCCCAGAAAACTCTATCCTTATCTTCTTTGGTGAGTCTTTTAGTTGGTTAAGGTACATGTTGTTAATCATATATCATGATAACTGATTAGGAATAATAAAAATATTCTTTATTCTAGTCATAATTGTATTTGGTTTCAGATAAAAACAGTGTCGATCACATTCATTGTTAATAGAGTTCCTTTTGGTTCCATTAATTGACTAAAAATAGTAAAAGAAAAAATATTATAACACTTTAAAATATAAAAGGTAAAAGTATAAAACTATAATTAATAACTTATAACTGATAATTATGTATTGACATATGCACCTCTAGTTCTACATTATCCATGGTAATGATTCCTATTAGGTTTTCTAAATTAAAAATTCATTTAGGACAATTAAAATGGTTGGTAAAGAGTTTATGAATTTACAAATAATATTGGCCAATTGTTTCATACTAGGTGGGAAGTAAAAAAAATTTTCATGTACAAGGAAACAGTTTATTTAATACCGATGAACATTTATCATAGTTATTACCAACAACTATATATATTCCAGAACAATGAACACTTTTATTATCCAAAAAGGGATGTAACTAATAGGAAATTAATCATTCTATACTTCAATAAGATTACAAGATATTATTATATACATATAATTATCTTTTAACCTATCCCTAGGGTTCTCACTAAATTTTTCTCATCCTAGTTTTCAAAGGTTATGTAAACCTTTCCGCGTGTCTTTGGACAACTAGGTTCATACAATATCAAAGGGAAATTAAACCATGGAATTCTTAATTTATTATTTATAGTGAGATCCTAAAATCCATTTGAGATCTTAAAACTACATGGGATAGAATGGGGAATATATAAATAATGGGGTGAGAAAAAATCGTAGTATGGTAATAAACATGACAAGGAAACATAACATGTGAGTCAAAGGTATAAAATAATATCATAAAAGATATTAAACATAAGTAATAACATGGAATTATAATGTAAAGAAAAAAATATCATAAGATCCTGTCATCATAGGAAATGTAGAAGAAACATAAAATTGGACATAAGAATAAATCAAGATTAATTGAAAAGACAACATTGAATGTTGGAAAGAGTCCCGTAATGGATTAGGCTCACTCCCTAACCCCGTGAATGATGTCCTATTAGACTAATGCTTTACCGAATGCCTTGGAGCACTATATGGGTTCAATAATCATAACATGTTCATGATCTATGTGTTCCAAATAAAGTAAATAAATCATAATTAATAACATAACAATTAACCATGGAAGGAAAATGAGCTACATAATCCTACTTCATATCATATTAAAATTAAATTTTATAATGAAGGCATTTGATAAATGATCATAAGTAACATATTTATCCTTTAATGGAATATATAATAAACTAGGTATATATGTGATAGACAAATATAAATAATTTATAAACAATACATATCATAAAAGTTTGTTTTTTTAATGAATATACTTTTAAAAATATTAAATAAATTCTTCATAAAAATAACCCTTTCTATTTTAGTATCATAAAAGTATGTCATATTAGATGGAAAATGACTTTAAAAGATAACATTGAACATTTCTTGAGGAAATTATCCTTACGATTATTAAAATAATTACTTAAAATAAAATACTTTACCAAACATTAAAGAATATTACTTGATAATAACCTTTGAAAATTAGAAAAAATAAGCTTTAAAACATTGAGCTCTCATTATGGCGGAAGATTTCTGGTCATGCCAAATATGTTATAAGAACAAACATTTCTTTCACTTTTTAGTAAAAAAATTAAAAAATTACATTGTTAAGAAAAATATTGGATTATTATTTTAATTTTTTTTTCAAAAATACATTTAGTATACAATTTATTTTAAACAATCATAGTAAATCATTTTTTAATTTTTTTAAAACATTGATTTGGAAGAAAAATTATTTTTGACTGAAGAGATAAATTATGTTATATTTTTTTTAAACACTTTCTAAATAATTTCAAGTACCAAATAGTGTGTAATGATAATATTAATTGAATAATTAATTAATAAAAATATAGTCATTATATTAACTTTTCTTATTAGATAATGTGAAAATAACAATCTCTTCTAGTAATTCAAGAATAAGAAATCCCAATTAAATTGAGATTGAAACATAAACACTTTATGTGATGGTAAATTTTCAATTATAAATTCCCATGAATGAAATAAATGAAATTTAACTTAAAATATAATTATGTAGTATGTATTCATGATAAGTTATGTGAATTTTAAAAATACATACAATTCAAAATCAAATAGGTGCATAAAAGAACATGTGTCTCAAAGAAGGAAGTTTAAGATGAAACCATTACGAAGTTTGTATCATTGAGATTAGAGTTAATAAATGTGGTTATTATGTCTAAAAAATTTATATATATAAAAATAATAGTTTAAATATAACATATATAAATAAAAAATCATTTCACAAAACGTTTTGGAATAATATGATTAATAAGTAGGTGTATAACCTAATGAATGGACGTTGAGTTAAGAAACCCCTTACCTAATGCTTCCCTTTAGTCGATATATATTTAACCTCCATTATAGTGGTTTTGAACATGTTATTAACTTGTAATATAATACTATTGTTAATTATAATATCATATATTATCCTTTTATAACATCTTATTACCTGTTAGTTATTGAAATTTCATTATCACTATTATTTTAGTTGTTAATTGCCTTGTTTTCTCATGCATGTTTCACCATGAGAGTTAAAAATCAAGAAAATTGGATATACTTAAATAATATTAAAAATTATATTTTTTTTGTAAATATATTTTTTCATTGTATAATTTTTTATAATCATTACTTAATTTTGAACATGGATAAAGAAGCACATTGCTTCATGGAGATGGTTGGTCACACACACACACGAGTGACATTATTATTTTTTAAATGGGTGAAAGGGTAAAGAAGTGGATTTTAAATTAATATCCTATAATAAATAACATGTCATATTTATCACATATATTCATTAAATTTATACTTTTTTACCATGCATGTAAATGTTTTTTGAAAAATTGAATCACATCCCTAAGTGTGGTGGTAGTCCACCGTGCACATGACTGAATTTATTTCATTTTGTATGGATGTAAATTAAGAAGGTATATATGATATTATATTTTAATAAATTATTATTATTTCATAAATATCATATATAATCATTAAATTTATCATTATGTATGGTTTCAGAAGTGGTTATGGAAATGAATTATGTCAATTCATGAGGAAGTAGTCCACTGTTCACATGATCAACAATTTTATTTCATATTTGAGGGAGGATGAGATGAATTTAAGTCATGTAAATTAAATAAAAAAATATAATTATATATAATACACTGAATTCATTATATCACCATGTTTTAATAATATTTTATTCAGGTGGATGAAGAAAAAAAATAAAACACTCAGTTATGGATGTTGCCTCTTCATCAGACAACTTCATTTGGTTTACACAGAAAGCCTTCCAAGGATGGATTTATGAAAAAGGAATATAGGATAAGGGTAGGGAATTATGAATTTTATTTTGATTTTTATTTTATGAAAAAAATTTGTTTTAGAAGTATGTAACGTGGAGTAGAGGTGTAGCCTTTTATAAGTGGGGGAGATGACACACTTGGAATTTTTGTAAAGAAAGAATTTTAAACACGTTTTGTCATGAAAAAAGGGTCTAAAATGGGATATGTTCAAACCATATATGATATAAGGTCTAAATATGACAATTTAATAGTAATTAGACATGTCTTTGTTCATTTTTATCCTTTATCATTTTACTTTAACACCCTTTTAAACTCATTTTTTTTTCTTAAACACCACAAATAATTTTTACTATTTTCACTATTTGTTATTTCCAAAACTTAAATTGAAATTATTAGAAAATATAAATTATTACTATTATATATATTTAATAAATATTTCCAAATTCAACTTATACAAGTGGGATAATTCAATTTAAAATTAAACTCACAGACTTGTCGAAGAAACAGTTTTTTCCTGAAATATTTTTTTAAGGAAATGAGGATCTTATATTGACAATATGAAAAGTAATAATAATTAGATTAATTTCAATATTTTATTTTATATATATATATATTATATATATTCCATTTAAACAATTTTCTATTAGTGGTTATTTTAATTATTTAAAATATATGAACATTATACACTTTAAAATAGTTCAAAAAAGGTGTTTTGAAGCTTAAAAATAATATTATACTAAAATATATTATAAAAATGAATTAATTTTAATTAATTTTAATTAATATAAATAAATAAGTATTATGATAATTTTAAATAAAATTAAAATTATAATGGGACTTAATTCATTAAAAAAGAGTATTTTATGAAAATTGATATTTATACTATTCACTGAAAAAGTAATATATTTTGAAAAATTAAAAAATAAATCATCATAAGTTAATTTCAATATGATTATTTAAAAAATTAATTTTTTTTATCAAATTAATTTTTTAAAATTAGAGAAAAATATTTTTAAAATTATTCTCTCAAAGGGAAACTAATCTCCATTTCGAAAAAAATACAATTTTTCAGAAAAAATTTCGTTTTATTTCAAAGTGTTCTTATTTTATTTATAATTATTAAATAAAAATTTTAATTATTCAATTATTTATTAAAATATATAATTTTATTATTTAGTTAGTCATATTTATACATTCCAACTTAATAAATAGGTTATAATATCAATGTTTAAATACTAATATTTTAATAACATATTGTGTTTCTTTTTAACTGAGTGTTTAGTATATCACAAGATATCAGTGGGATTGAATTTATTTAAAGATAAATATATTCAAAATTATAAAATTTTTACAATTTTATATCCAATACATCACTATAATTAAAAAAAATCCCACCATAGGTATGATGATTTGATTCACAACTAGACAACACCATTGTATTCTTATATGAGTAGCCTAAAATATATTCATTTAATTCAATTTAAAACTTTGAGTTATAATAGATAAATCATTTTTATTGTATTATGGGGTGATTAAATGTTCTTAGTAAACATTAATGATATAAATAATTATTTATATCTATAATAAAATAATGTAATAGTGAACATTAGAGGTATAATCAAATTACCTACTATCATATCATTTGGATCTTTAATATTGGATATTGTCATAGAAAAATATTATAATTG
This sequence comes from Viscum album, assembly GCA_963277665.1. Classification (NCBI taxonomy): domain Eukaryota; kingdom Viridiplantae; phylum Streptophyta; class Magnoliopsida; order Santalales; family Viscaceae; genus Viscum; species Viscum album. The sequence continues at coordinate 2,132,597,280 of OY728156.1, read as the reverse complement.
ATATATAAGATTCTTCTAGGGAATATTCTATTTTCACTTAGTTTGTTCATTTAAGAAATATCCCATATCTCTAAATTTATATCATTCTGGAACTAATGAGCCTGAGGACCTTTCTCTCCTCATTTTAAGCATACAGACATCACCTTTTTGCAGGTCCTTGGATTTTTCTTCCCAACTTTATTATAAATAGGGAACTCCAATATTCTATTAATTTCCATTATAGTCTTTATTCTAACTAATTGGTCATCCATAATATTATTCTTATGTTATCCTTTTTAAATTAATAAATTTTTAAACTCATTCTTAGTCTTGATCTCACTTGTAATTGTAACTTCACATGATGAAATTTTTTGAGTGATCAATGATATATAAAAGCATGGTTTAAAACCTTCAATAAAGTGGTCATTATTATATTCTGAGTTATATAAATAATCCATATCATACATCACTAATCTTGTGAAATTAGCTTCATATTTATCCATCAGCTTCTCATCTTTGAATTATAAATTTTAGAATTTCCTTTCTGTTATAGAATGTTACTCCCATGGAAAATATTTTTTCAAAAAAGTAATGTTAAATTTATTTTACTTTATTTATTTTAACCCCACTTACTTATTCATATTTTGAATCAGGTACCATTATTAGGCAGCATTTCCCCTTAAATAATATGACACCATGATAATTATTTACTTCTCAGTAAACCCTAGTTCCATAAGTATCTTCTCTATAGAATTAGTCCACTAATATTCCACCATGGGACACACCGAACGATGGAGGATGCTACCTCATATCATAATATAATAATGATAATTACTTTTGAGGTGGAAAAGGATTCTATAAGTGTTTCGAGATAGTTTTTCATATCCTGAGTCAATTTCACTATGTAGCTATAAGTTTTTAGTAATAATATTTAATCTATCATCTTGATTATCTTATAAATCTTCATATTATACTCAATTTTAAAATGGTCTCCATTTATTATAGCATGTTACATTATTTATCAAATTTTAGGTTTTATTTAGTAATATTATAAACTTATAATATATAATTAAAAACTTATATATCATGTTTCTGAAAAATATATTAATATTGATAATAAACCATTGAAGATTAATCTCTAAAATTCTTTAAATATTGAATCTATGTCCATTCCCTTTATTCTTATAAACTAATTATCTTGATTTCTACCAAACCTACACTTAATCCAACTGTAACTCCCCCAAACCTAGTTACCTAGATTTGGTGGGTTATTTATTATATATTAATCAGAATACATGATATTACATTCCCAAGATCAAGGTTCAGTAGTCCTCAGGATACTAGATATATGAATATTATATTACATAATGAAAAATTTCAACATATGAGGACAAATAATTATTCATTAGTGATATTAATAGGGTTAATAATAAATATTATTCCACTCTATTACTCAAGGAACTAGTAGAAAAAGATAGAGGGTGTGCTTAAATACTTAGTAAGTGATATAATATAGTGGAAGCTAACAGTAAATACAAAATAAATTGGGAGCAGATAAAAAAATGATGTGTTATGAAACTATACATGTATAGAAAATTATAAAATGATTCATATATTATATAATGATGGAAATTTTAGGAATTTGTAATATTGGAAATGAAAACATATTGTTCGGGCCTTATTCTAATACATCATATATAAAGTGTAAGGACACTGCCATTACCCTATCTCAGTTGTCTCATGAGACATACCGGTACTGTGAGAGGATATATAATTTTTTCTCTAACCTATCATAAAAAATTCCAATTTATCCCATCATATACTAAATGAGAATAGGATACAGATTTTATAATGTTTAGGGATGAACAAATTAGAAATAAATGACATGAATAGTAAATGAAAAATATAATAGAAGTATTTATTATTTAAAAAATTGGATTATATTAATTTTATGTAAATTTACCTTGTAAATTGATTAATAAGTATGTCTAGGTGAAATCCATTGACTAATTTTTCGAACGGGTTAAGGCTCAATTTTTTTAAATAAATACCATAGTCATGTAAATAATATGGATTTTTAGTTATCAGGATCTTTATAAAAATTACGATATTGATGAGCTAGGGAAGTGAAAAAAATTTACTTGAAATGGTGTGTGACCCAATAAATTATGGATAAATATATATTCCAATATAATAAAATTCTTTACTATGTTTGAAAAAATGGATTTGAATCATCCAAAACATATCCCTTGGGAGTGACAAACCTGGTTTAAAAGAAGTCCCACATTTTTTGAACTAATTAATGATCAAGTTAATAAATAATAATATTTTTTGGGTTATTAACACTAGGTGATTATGTTCAATATTTTTATCCACTTGTTTGTATCCAGACATAGATTTCATTTTTAGGTAAACCAATCATACCCCTTTCTTTACCAAAATTTAGGATGATTTTATAGATATGAGAACGTTTGAGAATTATAATAGTTTGTGAGTATAGTATAATTAGAGGTCATGGATATATCTAATTGGACTTATAATAAGTAATTTATATTAATAATTCATAATAAAATTTTACATTTAAATTAAAAGGAATTGGAAACAACAATACAATTATTGGAAGATAAGATACTAGGGGATCGTACATAGAATGGTAGGTTTTTAGATATTTTAAGGTCACATTAAAACCTAAAAAAATAAATGTAGAGATTCATAGGAAAAAATAAGGTTATAATCATGTTGAAATGATTTTTAATGAAGGTTTATGGGAGAATGGGTGGGTATTTATAGAAAAATAGGGATTAATTTTTATTAATTTCTAAACTTAGGCCATGAAAATATAGGTTGTGGAAAATAAAAAGTGATTATTATACCCATGGTTTTGGATCATGCTTTAAAATATTTATGGAATTTGTTTTGAAATATTTTATTTTGATAGCTAATTTAAATTATATTATAATTCTTGGGCCTTAGAAATATAAGTTTTCCAAAAATTGTTTTTATAAAAATAATTTATATTTTAGACATTAGGATGTTATCTAAAGGATTGTAAAATCACTTTAATTTATTAAAATAAATTATATTATTAAAATAAGTGATTTATTTTATCATGGTTTCACTTACATAATTTATTACATCATTTATATATCATAATTGTTTCATAATACATATATTTCTTTCCTACTGTATTAAACTATTTAGAAAAAACATTGACTCCCAAAAAATTATAGAAAAATAAAGTTTGATACTTTTGATGTGTTAGATTAAGATTTAATTTATTTATTACAAAAATAATTTTATTTTTATAAGAATTTTAATTATTAAATAAAAGGATTATCTTTTTTTCAAAATCATTTGTTGTGGAAAAAAATTAGAAAATATTTCTTTTAATAAATCTTAGTTTTTTTATAATATATATATATGTGTAATTATAATACTCTTAAATAATTAATGTATATTTCATTAATTATTAATTTTATTACTATTAAATAATTTTTTATAATTTTAATATACTCTCTCATGAATAACTACATGAATACTATTTTAATAGTTAGATTTCCAATAGTAAGATTCAAACTATTAGATCCCAACAGTTTTATTGCGATTTTCATGTTATAATGGTCGTAATACCCATTATATATACAATTCATTATTACATTTTTAGATCACTCATATCATTCCCTTATTACCATATCTGGTCCTTTGTTTATTTTTTTACTTCACAATAACAATGTCCCTTATATACATGTTATTCATTTTCAAGTATGATCCTCCAGAGTATAAGATTACAGTGTTACCCTATTTCTTTACATGTCATATAATACAAGTTTTATATGATATTGTAAATTAATTTTCCTTTTTTTCTATTAGTTTACGCAATTTTTTAAGGAATTTAATTGTAATAAAACATTCTTATTCATTCCTATAATTTATCACATATTATATACAGTACAATGTCAAATGAAAAAAATATTATGAGGTTTTAGTGTAAGTGGGATACTGAGAAAGATGCGAACTAAAGCCTTAAACATGTGATATATATTAGATATGTCAGATATTATGATAATTATATATAAAAAATAATGATATATGACATCATGATACTCCCTCATCATGTCATAGTATAGGACAATGATGTATTATTAGTTAGTTTTATTTGAAAATTTATATCACATGATAGATACTAACACTCTATGATTGATATTGGTAGCCAATCAATAGGTTTTAATGTTTTAATATCTTATACAACAATTGATATCAACCAACCTAAATAACCCACTAAAATAGTGCCTGAATCGGCTCTGAGAAAGCCTAAAGGTCATTCTCAATCCCCAGGGTTAGAGACTGGCTCCTAAGAATCCAGAAATAACTAGTGAGACTTATTTAAACATATGATCAAATGGATAAAATAGAAATAGTGGAGGGAGTAAAAAATAGTCAATATACCAATACAGTCAGCAATGTAGAAAATATTCCACATGGTAGACAAGAAAAAACCAAAACATCTCATTATCATCAACAATGTCATCATAAGACCTCCTTATAGCATGTTAAACACATGATTCACTTATCTTTGCTAACTCCAAAGGTCATTCTATCCAGAAAACTCATTTTCTCAAAGTTTTTATTTCACTTTTCATGGACTTGGCATATGAAATTCAATTAATGGCCAAAATAAAAGGATGTTTGTGAGAAACACCACCCTAGTAGCATAACACTATTCATTCAATAATCAATCCATATCAAATAAAAAAGATATTCTCAATTTTAAATAAAAAATTGTAAAGCAACAAAATTTAAAATTAAATATAAAACATGAATTCTAATAATTTAATTGGAAATTATAAAATAGGTACAAAAGTTAATTTTAATTAAATGAATAATACATAATCATATTTATCCTGACAAGTATTAATAAAGAAGTTCATAAAAATTAGCATGTGTAAATCATTTTCAATAACAGAACCATGGTGATAAGTCTCAGGGTTGAGTAGAACAATGATCAAGTTTTCACACATTCTAAATGAAATAAATCTCATACGATACACACATCATTATATATCAATCCTAGGGGGTCAAAATTTACCTAAATGAGTGGACCCCCTTCCCTCATAAAAGTTAATTTTTTATTTTCATTTCCAATCCACTTCAAGTTAGAGTCAATACATGCCTAGAGTTCATATACTATACCAACCACCTATCTAACTAGGATCCCATGTTATTCTAGTAAATCAATCAAGTGAAAAATCATTCTTCTCAAATCATTTTCATTAATCATTTTTCATGTATCCTCAAATAAAGTTTTCAAACTTGTCATTTTATTTAGAAAATCAATATTAAATGGGTTTCAAAAATTATCATGCCATTCAAAAAAATTCATTTCATTTTATTTCAATAAAAAAAATTATTCGTTCTATTCATAAAAATCATCAAATTAATTTTTAAAATAATTCTTTTAATTCATAATCATGTTCCATAAATCAGAAGTTTATTTCAAAATCTACTTCCAAATAGGTTAATTCACACACCTAATTCCATTCAAAAAAATTATTAATTATAAGTGAATTATAAATTCATTTTAAATCAACTCAATATTAATGATTTCAATTGATATATATGGATTATGAAACCATCTACCTCAATCATGGTCTCATCAAACATCCATCATTTGATCCACAATCTGAGGGTTAAAGGGATAGAACCGATCTAGAGGGAATCCCAAAAACACAATACAAAAAATAAAAACTATATCCATTTATAACATAAGGATCCACCACTACTAAATAAGGATAGATATACATATAATGAAATCCATAGTAAAATCAAGGATACACTTACAAAAAGAGATTCGATTATTTAATAGACCCTCTAATCCATAACAGTTCAAGGTTGGAAGGGTCATAATTTGTTAAATATAGTTAACAAGTAGATATGGGTTGAATGTGGTTCAAGGGAGAATATATTTCAAATAAAATTATGGTTTAAAGTGGTATAATTATGATACAGTATGAAAATTACTCTCTCATATTGGTGTCATGAGCTAGTTACTACCACCGAGAAGATTATATGTGCTACTAGGAACCTCACTGACTTGATGGTGGAATTCCTGAAGGAATATCATTACACCAGCCTTCTAGAATCTATCTAGTTGAACTCACCATCTATTTCGTGGACTTCATAAAAGAATTTCCGACTTCCAATATTCCATAGGATGGATTATGGCTCTCACTAATAATCCAGTTGGCCAGATGTAGCTATTCAAGATATATTACCATGCCCACGTTGAATCCAACCTCATAAAACACCTCATGACCCCTCAAATGATAATCATAACCACTTACTTAACATTTAAAATGATCTAAACAATAAGTAACTACCAATAATAAAAGGTAATCGCCAATGATAAACATAAAAAACAAAACTCGTAAGTAAACCAAGGATCATATTTAAAGGAATGTGTTGGAATGTTAAAATTATCCCCACCATAATTGATTTCTTTCCCAATAAATCATGTTAAGAAAACTAGTCCATATAGATATGAGGCCACTTCCCCCAAAAAAAATTCACACACTTACACATCTCATGAGAGTCAGAACCATGATTCGATAGAACTGAACCAAATGGATAGACTTCTCATGAATAACCATCAATTAGAAATCAAAAATTTGAGCTAGCTAACCAATCTCGGTCATATCAGGTTTCATATCAAGATATTACCAATTCAAGACATTAGGTGGGTCTTAAAGATATTTCTTGAGTTGTGAAAAATGAAACACGTGATGGATCTAAGTCATATAAGGTGGAAATTGAAAATGGTATACTACCTTTCTAATCCTCTCAACAAAAAAAAAGCAATAAAATTTAACTTGGTTCCAACATCCCTTATTTTCTATGTTGTTGGTGACCCATCCATGTAAAGACTCTAAAAATAATTAATTTACCAATTGAAAACTCTAAATGAAATTGATATTGATTTCTATATGATTTATACCGAATCTATGCCTTCACCAACCTTTATAAAAAAACTAGATCTCCATCGTTATCTATTAGACCAAACTATTTCCAAATAGGGATGATAAACCAATATGTGAGCAATAAAGAGGAGATTTACAATAGCAACCACACAAAGCCCTAATGAGTTCTACCTTTATAAATGATGGGTAACTATTATTGTAGAAAAAAACCTATCCCTAAATTGAAATTCCAAACTCATCCAAACCCATAAAAATAATCTTAGATCATGTATTTAAGAATCTGTATAGCCAGTTATATTTAACCATCCTTCTGAGGATGGTATGTTGTGTAAAACTTTACCTAGTATCATAGCACCTCCTATAGGCCCCTAAAAAATTGAGATGTGAATTGGGGATACCTATTATAAATAACCAGAGAAATAAAATTAATTCATTAATAATTATGTGTCAACACTACCAAAAAAAATTAATATCTCATATCCCTTTCAATTAGACACTGAAATTGGTTGAAGTTAACATGAAGGCTTCTAATGCTCATCCCAAATCTGTTGGTTGGTAAAACGATGGAAGATAAAATTTGTAATGTCTAATTTTATAACTGACCACCATAATTATTTCCTCATATCATAAAACATGATAGTTGATCCTAAGTAATATTCACTCTAATAATAATGAAAATACCCCAACAAATACTTGCATGTAAGAGAAGGAATGAAATAACTATCTTGAAAGTAATGTATTCCCTATGAATATAGAAACCATTCACTCATGGTCTCCCCAAAATATAAATAACTCATAATTCCTTGAAACTCACCATCAAGATGCTATTCCCAAATAACCATCTCAATAATATAGGATTTAAATATAACACTTCCCAAAAATCCATCATCCTCATCCTACCATACACCCAAATGCATGCGAGCAATGAGAGTTCTAAGACTCCACTCCTCTAATGACCCCTTTATGGAGTGGAATCATAAATTCTTACTAATATAATCAAAAAATGTGTCCCTATATAAATATTTATGTAATTTAAAAGTAAAAATATTTAAGTTACTCCACCCATCAACTTTAACAGATATTCACATATTTTTGGGATATGTTATAACAAAATCTTTTATTATTAGAGTAATTAGTAATCCTTTCTTCAAAAAGGTAGTGCCTCCAAATATTAAGATATTTCATTGATATTATGACATCTAGACCATATTTGTGATGGTTCTTATAAATATTAAAAAGTTTCTTAGAACCATAAGTCACCATGTGACCACCATGCATCAGAAGAAAACCCATACCCAGACTTGAATCATTGAAAAAGACCACATATCCCTTCTTAGCCTCTGAATGAGTCACCAATATATCTAAATTAAAATAGTGATTAAACTCATTAAAGGATGTAAAAAATTTTTAATCCCAAATTTAATTCAATCCATTCAGAGTGAGATCAATAAATAGAGATGAAATATTAGATAAATATTTTATGAAACAACAGTAATACCCTATTAAACCTAAAAATATACAAATATCTAAGACATTACATGGTTCCCCCATTTAAGAAAATATTTCCCCTTTTCATGAACAATTGAAATTGCATTTTTTTAGAAAACGTACCCCTAATAAATTCAACTCCCTAATCCAGAATTTGTTCTTTGATATCTTGAAATAATGTTAATGATTCATCACAGTGTATAATACTTCTCTATAATGAGACACATTATCCTCCTCATATTACAAGTAATCTCAGATTCATCCATGAATATTGAAATGAAAATTTTAATATATCGATGTAAAATCTTACCAATTAGTTCTATAATTACATTATAAGAATTATTCAGGACAATAGGAATAACCAGATACTGATAACATCTATAACTTAACATCAATGAAATCATTGGGATATTGGACTCTTTGATCATGAGATAGTGGTAACAAAAATAAAGATAAATTTTAAATACAAATGATTATCCTTTAAAATGATCAAACAATAATTAATAATGGGAAAAAAATTATTCTTGACCATAACTTGATTGAGATTTTAGTAATAAACACATAGGTAAAGGGTTATATTTTCCTTCTTACTGAAAAAAGCATATTCTACCCAAGGAAATACACTATGTTTGATGAATCCTTTGGAATTCATGTCATCAAAATGATTAATTAATTAATTTAGTTTATATGGTGTTATATTTTAAAAGGGGATAAATACTGGAGATTACCTGGCACCAAATAAATAGAGAAATTCACTTATATCACCAATTTTAAATGTTATTAGTTTGGTGAAAATACTTCTAGAGACTCAACTAATACTAGGTGAAGTTCACTGCAATAGGTTTACCACTCAAATTCGACAGTAGAAAAGTATATAATTCTAAAAAACTATAGAATAAAAGGTCATACTTAGCTAAAACTAAGGTCTTATTATCCTTGAAAAATATAGAACTTCACATCGAGGGTAATAAAGGACACATACTGATGATAAAAGTCAATTAATGGTTCATATCAAACAACCAATCTATTTTGATAATGACATATAGAGGTTTCATATAAATAACATATAACTCCCCAAAAAATATTGATCTATAATATATATAAAGTTCAATAGGGGTATTAGAGACCCTAAACTCTCTTCATTCCAGGATTAATTTTTATTTACATAACAAATTCATGTGATCTATGGGGAGATTTAATAAGTCCACGGTACTGGTAGATATTAAATAATGAGAGGCACCAATAACAAATAGGTAAATCACTATAGATAAATCAATAGTAATGGAACCTCTCACTATCACATGACCCACATCAATTCCCATTTGAGAATCATCAACTGTGTAATGTTTATTTATTTCAGATGTCTATTTCTTGAACCTCATTATTCTTAAATCATATGACTATATCCTAAATCCCCCTAGTATTTATGAGTTTGTCACACTATGAAATGTGTTAAAATTATGGCAAACCTATTAAATTGATCTAATAATCTATTTATGCTACAAATATTTGGTGACACAGTGTAAGAACACTTTGATTTCCCAACCATTCATTATTAGAAATAATTCTATGGGACTTTACTAGAAACTAATGTTTCTCTAGAGTATGTCTTACATTGAGAAGCATCACTACTTTTTCAACCATGAGACTCATTTAACTTTATCCACCCCTTAAATGAAACTATATATCCATGTGAGTTGGAGGAACTCACAACAACCCAGATATACTAGCTATGTCAATTTACACCATCAGATATCTATTCAGAACATTGAAATATGAGGTAAGTTTCAATATAAGGACCTAAGACTTGATATCTGGTCGAAGACCCATATGAAACCTTATGGACTTTATCTTCTCATTCAACACTACGTTGTTTGAAAACTGATCAAGTTAAGAAAAATAATTATCATATGAGTGATTTTCCAACAACCTTAATGATGGATGAGAAAATCCATGAACTTAGCCAAAACCATATATTCTTGAAAAAAATTATCTAAAAATAGGGCATCGAAGTATTTCTAGTCCATGTTATCATCCTTATTTTTATAATACTATATTATCCCACCATCGTCTTATAGGTTCCTCAAACATGAAGATAAAATGATTCACCTAAATGGAATCCAGTGTCTCCATGAACTCAAATATTTATTCAATCTTTCCCAACCAATCCTTTAAATATTCAGTATCATTTGTTTCTGAAAAATATGATGGACTATGAAGAAGGAAATTTGGAACATGGTATCTACTCTCACTAATTTGAAGTACCACCATTGTAGCCAGAACGAGAAGGGATGCGACTCCTTGGAGAAAATTTTGGATAAATAATAATACTACCTCTTTGAGGTTTAGGTCAACTAAAGGATTTTATTTCTATGGTTCATCAGTATCTCCATCATAAATCTTAATCAGAAATAATTTTGGAGATCTGGTACCATATTATATGAAAATATAACAAGTAAAATTCAATCAAGATACAAAATAACATCAACTCAATCAGTCAAAACAAAAACTCAAGAGAAAAAAAATCACATCTCAAATATCCGAAAAAGTTTAGAATTAGATCAAACAATTCCTTAAATAAACTTTTTCAAAACCATTTAATGTAACTTTAGGATATCTATGATTATATCAGGCCATTTACACAATCATAACCTACCCATTGTGTCCCAAAAATCTTGTCTCATTTCTACCAAGTCATCCTAATTGTGTACTAAAAACATAGTAGAGAAAAAAAACTCCTCTAAAACCATTTTATCTTGAACTAAATGGGATAACCCGCAAACCCATAACAAAAATTAGTCCTGAAATAGAATTAAGGGTTTTCCAAATCCCCAAAATCTAGAGACTAGTGAATGGACATCAAGAAACAAGAATATGGGATTATTTCTCTATAAGAACAAATAAATAAAATTTAAATATAATAGTGAATCAAATCATAGTCAGTATTCCAACATAGTAAAATAGTGAAAAAACTATACCTGGTAATCAAGATAAAAAATATCATAACCAATGTAAAAGAAATCATTGGGTCTCCTTGAAATAGGTGGGACACATACCCCATCTATCACCAAAAACTACCAACGTGTTTCTATCAAGAGCACCCACAACCTCAAAGAGGTTCATTCCATTTTTATAGACCTTATATATTAAAGAATACAAATACCCAATGAAAAAAGGTTATGAGAAATACTATACCAATAGGATCCCACTATGAATTATATAAGCATTATATTTCAAATAAACAAAGCATTGTTAGTTTTTAAAAAAATGGCATGATATTATATTAAAAAGTTAATGTAAAACAATATGCCAAATCAATTCAATGGAAAGTAAAAAATACGTACAAAAGCTGGAATCCATGAAATATATCATGTATAACATCATGATCAAAACTGAAAAGAATAAAACATTTCATAAAAATTTTATTGTATAAATAATTTTAAATCATGGAACCATGACTACGGGTCTTGGGGTTGGTTATATTAGGGATAAAGTTTCTTCATATTTTCAGTGAAATATAAATCCTTTTATGAACACATTCTTACATATCATTCCTAGGGGAAATACTACTCTACCCCAATGAATGAACTCCATTCCCCCATTAAATATTGGGTTTTTAATCAATCTATTACTATTTAGAAAAATAAATTCCTATCATGGAAATCCTTATCCACCCAAAAAACATCCCAAGATCGCATGTGGTTCAAGTAAAAAAATTAATGGTAAAATTATTAATCTCAAATTATTTTCATCAATCAACATTCAATCAAACCAAAATAAGTTTTTCAGACATTCCATTTCATTATAAATACTAACATTAAATGTTTTTTTACAAAAGTCATTCATTTCAAAAACAATTGTTTCATTTAAATTCTTTAAATAATTTCATGACTTATTTTCTTGAAAATAATAAAATTTATTCTTTAAATCATTATTTTAATTAAAAACCATTTTCAATAAATCAACTATTTATTTTAAAATACATTTCCATAGAAGATACTTTACAAACACCAGGCCTTTTAAAACATTTATTAAGAATATCATATCATTATTTGAAAATTAATTTGAAAAACATTTTAAATAAAACAAGTATCTATGGTTTCATTCGATATGGGAGGATTATAAATGTAAATACTTTATTCATAGTCTCATACAACACTCAACCCAGGCTCCATAATTAGATAGTCAAAGAGATAAAATCAATTAAGAAGGAATATTAGAAAAAAATTCATCAAATTAAGATTTGGATCCATAAAAAACATAAAAATACCCTACTTTTAAATAATTATAGAAATCCAGAAAAGGATATCCAAAATTTAATGAAGGATATTCTTTCCTAAAGTGATTCATGAAATAAATCATCAAATTAATCAATGAATATTCAAGGTTGTAAAGGCAAAAATTTTCTCAGGAGAGTGTCCATTTTCATATGTGTTGAATGAGGTACAAGGGAGTAGATATTATAAATAAAATGGTGGTTTGGGTGGTCTAACAATGACTTCAACCAATCATTAATCACTAATATTGGTTTCATCATCAGTACACATGCTCCCACTAGAATTATGGTGGTTCTAGGAATAATAACATCACTTATAGAAACCAAATTGTCTAGCTGGTGGAGTTCCAAAAGGAACTACATTCTTCCATCCTTCCACCGGATTTCTAGTGGCCACAAACAGTGAGAATTACTATAGTAATGTCTTGTTTTCATCATTCCACTGGCTAGCTGGTGTCTCTCATTGTCTATCTAGTGGACTGACTATTTATATTCTAGGTACAAGACAAATTCCACTCACGATACAACCACTTGAAAAACCTCATCACTTATCAAACAAGAATCAAAACCACTTCCCCAACTATTAAAAATCTATGAATGATAAGGAACAACAATGAATAAAGAGAAATTACCCATTATTGACATGAGAAACTTGAAGAGAAAAATAAATGATGGATCATACCTAAAACTAAGGGTAAAGATGTGACATGAGAAGTCATTTAAAAAAAATTATGAAATTAAATGTATGGGAGAACTATTGAATAATCGATGAATTAATTATACATGAAGTAACATATGAATTATTTATTTATTAGTCGTGGATTATCTCCAAGTGTTATATAAATATTCAATCTCAATGAGATATTTTATTGTTGGAACATTTCTGATAGTTCTCTTGATTCTCTACTTTCTATCTTCCCCTTCTCCATTTTCCAAAAAATGGTGCTAGAATAACATTAGGGTAAAGGATAATCCTTTAGAACAATTGGTTGATTCATATCAACATATTGATACACTATAATAAATGAGTTTTTTTGGAATCGTCATCAATAATATGAATGATGGGCATAATTGAGAAACTCAACCAGGTGTGGTTTGCATTATCTTCTTAATTTTCGATTTATACATGGTTTCCATTTTAATGCATGATGATATTTGATATTTAGGTTTCTATTGCCTTACAATACATTGATTTTTTTATATTTATAAACCCTTAAAATTTATCACAATACCCTCATACAGATAGATAAGCACATCATGTGAACCTTATCTTGGTATAGACATAAAATTCATTTGTATATCTCAATTGAGGGACTATATTTTGAGAGTTAAATTATACTTAAAAATACTGAAATATATGAAACCAAAATGAAAGAAAGACAAGTTGGAAACGACCATTTATGTCACACGATATGATTTATATTTTTTAAATCCTTTAATAATACTAACAAAACCATAAACAATAATCCTCGTAATCATATTTAATATGATATACCACTATATGTGATTTATGTTCCATACAATTTTTGGTTCTTGTTTAAATTATCAAATCTTTATTTAATAATTTCCATATGTCAATGTGATAATCTGATAAAACATCTAACTAAAAATATTTACTAAAAAACATTTATGAAGAATGTTTTTTAATAATTGTGATACGTTGTAATCATAATTTAATATTAAAATCATTCAAGAAAGTATTCAAAAATCTTTTACTCCAAAATATCTTATGTTACAATGTAAATAACTTTTATTGTGTCATGAACTGAATCTAGTCGCCCTCAAAAATGACACCAAACTAATCCCGTTACAAGTCCTGAAGGACATTCCTGATCCCCATGGACTGGAACAAGTGTTCGAGTATCATAGAATGAAAATTGGGAATGATTTACCAGAGTTTATAAACATACAATGACAAACAAGTCCAATAAAACCAATTGGGATTTTTCAAACAAAACCCTATTTGAAAAAATTTCAGAACTGAATTAAATGGTTTTAAATAAATCTAAAAGACTATAACAAAAGAATAAAACCAAAATTGACAACCCAAGAACCTCCACATGGTGAGAGGTACCTCCCTCAGGCCATCACCATAACACCACATCATGATGGACCGCTAAAAACTTGAACCGTTGGCAGAAAATATGTACCCAAACATTCAAAAAAAAACCAAGTCTACTTACTCCCAAATTCGTAAGTAGGGTGTGAGCCAAATTCCATTAGGACACCACCACAAAGATATTACATGTGATAAAGATTCAAAGATGAAAAGCATGCAAGTTTTCAAGAAATTAAATGCTAGTAACAAATTCTAAAAGATACAACTTAAATAAAATCAGTTTTCAAGTGGGATATTTTAAAGAATCGACAATTTTAAAAATATTGTCAATGATACTGAATTTTCCATCCAACCATAATGTATGCCGATGATAAGCACAAATTAACTAATGAGCACAAGAAATGGGAAAGTAACCCCTAGGCACTAGCTCGCTATGGGTCCCAGGTACCTCATATCTCGGTGATAGTAACTATCACAATTTTCATTATCGTACACATGAGCCACTAGTAGGGATTATACCCATAACCTAGTGGTCCCCCATAATCATCATCATCATAGTTTAGTTAGTGTTGTAAGAATCAAACATGTTACGTTACCCTAATGCCAAAACCCACGAGATCACTAGCATACTAGTACACGTCCACCCACCTAGATTCTATGGTTTCCCTCTTGTTCTCAAACAAGTTCAACAAGTATAGAAATAAAATTGTCACTTGAAAATACCCCTTACAAATCATAAATTCACCAAAAATCCCACATGTATGTCACTCAATTCACATAATCCACTTTTTCATTTAAATGCATTTTGAAATCATACTCACACCAACATAGCCGATAAAACTTTTCACATTTCATTAATAGTTCCAAAAATCCTTTAAAAAATTTTATAAAACAATTAAAAGGTTTTCCAACTCACATAAAATCCCACACACACATCACATAATACATCTTTTATAAAAAAAATTCATTTTTCACAGCACACTCACACAAAACGGCCCACAAACATGTTTCTCCCCTCCTTTTCCATTTGATAAAACATTTAAACAATGTATAAAACATTCTGAAAATGTTTGACATATTAGATCACGACTTCACTTTTTAAAAACCCAAATTAGGTGAATACACTCACCAAAACAGTACATATACAACCTTTTCCAACTTTGTTTAACCAAATAAAACTTTAACAATTTTAACAAAACAACCCCAAAGGGTATAACAATGTCTTTCCCACAAAACCTATTTCAAAACCCCATTTCAAGGATAAAATCACACCAAGACCCTACCAAAAAATAATTGGAAGCCCTTGAAACATTTATTAAACCATTCTCAAGTACTATAAATCACCTTAAATTATACCACAAAAGATACACATGAAAAAAACACATTTTCATAAAACACTTTCATGGAGTGAAACAAGGTTTTAAACATAAAACCTATTCAAAAACTCTCTTTTAAACCCAAAATCACACCAATATCCTACAAAAGAAGAATTTGTGGCCCAAAAAATATTTATCAAACCACTTGAAAATGTTATAACATCAACCCAAAGATTACCACAAGGTTAACAAATGGAAAACACCCAATTTGAAACAATGAGAAACTATATAATTAACAGCCTAACAAACTCCATAAAAATAGCTTTAGGAAAATTAAAATCATTTGAGTAACATTAAAAATAATTTAATCAAGAATTATAACTCATAAAAAAATGATTACACAAGAAATCACCTACCCTTTGAATCAAAACCCCCAAATCGTTGTGCGAAACATCAACCACACCACTACTGCACCTCAAAGAAGTTAAGTCCAACCTTAAAACCAAATATTTCAAAAAAAACCCAAATAAAACCCTAGGTATAAACTCTAACTTCTATAAATTTTAGAACATCATGAAAGGGGGAGGAAACCCTAAAGAGAAGAAAGGGAATGAAGATAGAAACACTTACTTGAATAAATATTTATGAAATTGGCCCAAATCCACCAATAGTTGAATCTTGAAGT
Source organism: Viscum album (assembly GCA_963277665.1). Classification (NCBI taxonomy): domain Eukaryota; kingdom Viridiplantae; phylum Streptophyta; class Magnoliopsida; order Santalales; family Viscaceae; genus Viscum; species Viscum album. The sequence goes on along the minus strand of OY728156.1, from coordinate 2,132,580,503 downwards.
AACCAAAACTGGTAGGGAGGATCGAAGGAGTCATATTAGGTCAATTGGGGACTGAATTTGGAGTCAAAGTGTGAAAATTGATGGATTTATGAAAGAAACATTTAACCTCTTCAAATCTGGGCGATTTGAGAATGATTAAGAAAGATCTCAATAATCAGTGAGGGAGATAAGCTCCAAATAGGGGGAGGAGAGAATGGGAGTGCGCCTTGGTTAAGTGGGCTTGGGTGAGAGTTTGAATCACTAAGAAACCATAAAAATTCAATGAAATATTGAATAATTTAAAAACTATTTTAAAGCAGGAAATGGGATTTCGGGTTGGCCCAACACCTTAATTAAAAACCCAAATACAACATTATTATGGATTACTATTGGGTCCAAATTGATATTTTTGTTTTAATATACCATGGGATTACAATTGGTAAGTTTAATAGGTGTAAAATGTCAAAAAATTAAGGATTTATAAAAGAAAAAAAAAATATTTTTAAATCTGGAAATGGGCTCACGGTTTGACCCAAATTTTGAAATCCCACCATTTCTACCAAAATGAATGGGAAAACCCCCAAAAAAGAATGGAAATTAAATGAAAAATACCTTTAAAATAAGTCACGGATGTGGAAATTCTCCCCACCATAAAACTTTTCACCCTCATAAAGCCACAACAAGGCCAAAGAAAAAAACAAACAAAACCGAAAGTCCAAAATAGACTCCTTTTCCATATTTTTCCTTCCCCTAAAAGACCAAAATACCTCTAATCGATCAATAATGTAAGGAATACTCTCACAAAAAAAACATACTCCACTTCCTAAAGTGATAAATTATATTTATATTTTATCCCAAAAGAAGTCTCCTCAAACACTATCTGAAATAGATTCCATCAACGTACCCAAACAAACAACAACAACGAACAAGGTTACACCTACCTTTCTTTTACCAGACTGTTGGGAATTCTACACTCCCAATGTTTACCCTAAGAAGATTTAGGTAGTTATATAGCTCCAAACAAGACTACCTTCTACCAAGATAAGACCAAGGACCAATCTGTGTTACTAGTATTGAGAGACATAAATGGGCTCCCCATCATAAGAGACATCAAAAATTTTCCATGTCATGGTTACTACTAACCATGTTCAAACCATGCGCTCAACCTATCTAGCCAAATTCCCAACCATACTCCAACAACTTCATGGAAACCAAAGGGTAAAATAATGACAGTGGGTGATAACATGGGCACGGGGCCCTCCACCTCTTTCCACCAAACAGGAACAACAGAGGCAAGATGATGAAACCAGAGGTTTAAACTATTCCAATATTTCATACTTAGTATAATACATTGTACAAGACTTTAAATGACCTTGGGACTTCCCCTCACTACACGCTATCTTCACTCCGGGGCCCATTGATGGAGCCTAAAAGATTGAAGAATCTTCGACCTCACAGTTAGTCTTTGGAAACCCCTGTATGGAACTTCTTCTTTCTATGACACAAAAAACTACACCACAATCCTAGACAAGTTTAGAAAGAAATATCACACTCCAAATTCATCTTTCCTTGACCCAAAATTTCACTAAAACAAGATCTTAGAAGAAGCACACACATCACCCCTTGTTTCTTCTCATGAGAAACAGGAGGAAATGATATTTAAAAACATCTTCCTCAAAACAATTCTTGTTGAAATTTTCATAAAGGATACACACTTTTAATAAAACAAAGACCCAAAAAAGTGTAACACCCGAGACTTTTATGTTATATAAACCATCAAAGGAATCTTTTTCTACACAACACTTGCTTGGCTTGCTTTACACGCAATCGCGACCTTCCTCGATAGCTTGCGTCGTACGCAATACCGAGTTTCACTAAACAACAATATGCTATTAAAACTAGCCGTTATGAATAGTAATAACCACTTTTTGAAATTTTATAAATTTTATTTTTCAAAATGGACTTCATTTTTGGACTCAGAATATCGAAATTAGCCTAGGGTGAAATTTTGGTATTTTTCTGAAAACTTTCAATTTTTGATGAATAGTGAAACCACTAAGTGGTAGGTTAAAAACTGAATTTTGCATAAAACTTAATTTTACCTCTTCTGTGAATGGAATTTCGAAAATCCAACAGACACGGTTGATATCAGTAAGTAAAATGTGGTTCAATGAGATAAAAATAATTTTTTGGTGAATAGTAACTTTTTACGATTTTTACCGCGGTTAATAGTAAATAGGGTAACTAAGGGTAAATATGATATTAATATTACCCTAACACATGTCCTAATTCTATTGGACAAGTATAATTCGACCAAAAACAAACTTAGGAATAAAATATGACCATTTAGGCCCACTTGGATTAGATTATGACATTTATTATTAATTTATTTAAAGAAGGGTTAAAATAGTTAAAATCAAAGTTTAATAAGTAAATAATTTTTAATATGGGGTTATACATAAGATAAATTAGATTTTAAATATTCATTAGAAAGATAAAAAGATTTCCTACATGATGGTATTTTATTTGTAATTTTTAGACATCAAATAATTTAATTTATTTATGACACAAAGATGATGCAGTAATTATCTTATTAATGAAATATTGACAAAATTGATAATATAAATACAAAAATAAATGTAATTTAAGACTTTTTATGAATTCCACTAATTTTCTAGGTTACTATGATATATTAATGTTGATTTAATCAACTTGGTTTGAACATATAATTCTGTTATGACTTTCACAAAAATAATATATCAAATAGTGTCAAAATTGACACAAAATAGTTTTTAAATCAAATATTATATTATTAATTGTTATTTTATTCCTAAAAATCTAAGGTTCGGCCAAATGACTTAGATAAGGATATATATATTAATAATAAACAATTTTGGGTTCGTTTGGCATGTTATATTAAGTGTATTAACCATATAGTGAAAGAAAACAAAAAGACACGGTAAAAGTTAAATTAATTAACTTAGAGTTAAATCTAATTGATAAGGATAAAATAATACCCTAAACTTGTCTAAATCCTATTGGTTGATAGGATTTCGACCCATCACCACTTTAGCTTCGAAATAAGACCCTTTGGAACCATTATAAACCGATTTTGACTTTAATATAAAATAATATTTTGAGATATTCCTAAGGTGCCCCTCTCCTCCCTTATAAAAGGGCACCTCCTCCCCCTCCTCCTCACACCAATTTGAGCACTCAAGCTCGGCCAACCCCTGCCATTTTCTCCTCTCCACTTCCCTAGAATAATCCTAGAGGTCCTGGTATTTTCCAAAGACCAATCTTAGTTCCTTAAGTGGAGGATTCAAAGAGGCGTTCCAAAGAAGTGGAGCTTCGGACACGAACAAAGCAAATCGGACCTAAGGTAAGGGAAATATCACAATCTCATTTTTATCCGAGATTGTTTATTCGTAAGTATTTACTGGGGTGTATTTTATCATCCACATCCATGTTCCCTCAATATGTAATATTGTTTCCATCCACTTGCAATAGTTTAAATCCAATTTTACCCTTAGGCGAGTTTTTAGTAAAGAATATGAAAGGAATCTTTTGTCGTTTTTCCGTACGAGGTACTTTTTGACTTTTCCGAAAAAAGTACGAAGAATGTTTTTTTAACTTATATGGCTTGAATGGATTTTTAAAACATTATTTCCAAGAAGATTCCTTTACAAGTTTTCAGGTTTATTTTTAATCAACTTCTTTTATTTTAAAGTTGTATGACATGTTATGAAAGGAAAAATGTTTTTGAAGAAGAAAGGATATTTTCTTCAAGAATTCAATTCAAGTGTTTTATCAAAATTATTTTCCATCTAAGATAATAAAGGGTTCTGTTTCTATCCATATTTTTACATTGATTTGACTATGTTGTGATGGAATTATGTTTATGAATTCCTTTATCTTATATGAATTGATTTATGATGTCATGATGTTTCAAGAATCCCATTTTTGTTATATGTGTTATGCGATGATGTATGTTTTATGATTATGTGGCACACATAAGAAAGGATTCATTATAAGATGGGTGGGACCTATATCTCCCTCCAATGCATTGGGTAATGATTTTATATCTCATGAGATAGACATGGCTGGAACGGAAGGTTATTTCGGTTCAGTGATACAGGACTGAAACGAGGAGTGAACTCGGTTCAGAAAGGGACTTTGTCCACTAAGATAGTCTTGGAAATGAGTCATGACTAACAAGAAATGATTTTCCATGATTATGTGTGCATGCCACAAAGTTTCAAGTTTTATGTTATGATTATGGGGATCTCATTTTCACTTCTATGATTTATTCCATGTTAAGATATTATGATCTCTTTTGCAGGTTTTGATTTTCATAAAGATATGATATGATTTTTATTTCCTTTATTTGCCCTTGCTGAGCATTTGAGCTCACCCTTTTATGTTATCTTTTCCCCAGGTCAGGAAGATGGATATTAAGTAGAATATGCTAAGAGGGACCCTAGATATGATGAAATAAATGGGAGACACTGTAGAAGATTTATGAACCAGTTGTTTATGTTTCCCAGTTTCTAAAGACACTATACCTATACGGTCCTTTGTGGTTTTGTCATATGTTGTAATAAGTGTGCTTCAATTTCGAAGTATTAACAATGTATGTAAAGTATGGGTCGTTATAGTTGGTATCAGAGGAAAGGTATAGTCAACCTTTGGAAACTAGGATTTGAAAGCCTTAGTAAGAACCCTAAGGATAAGTCTAAGCATAGAACAAAATCTTAGAAATGGCCATGAATAACCTAGGATAAGACCATAAGCATGAATTTTTTTTTGAATTATGTGGTTTCCTATTATAATTAGTGTTGCTCACACTATTCTTCTTGGTTTTAGTCAATGGCTGGAACCCGAAGGAACCGTGTTAATGCGGAATGCGATGGGCAATGCAATGATTGTCCCCCTGAGCAACCAAACGATATGGGAGCTGGAATGCAAAATCTTGTAGCCATGCTCACACAACTTTCTCAAGCTATGAATCATGTAGGATTTCCAAACGAACAAAGGAGGGAGCAACATTCTGTTGAATCCTTTATGAGGCAGCGTCCACCTTCTTTCAGCGGGTCTACTGATCCATTAGTTGCTGAACAATGGATTAGTACTACTGAAAAGATATTTTCAGTTCTTCAATGTTCTGAGCATGATAAAGTCATCCTAGCAGTGTATCGTTTGGAAGGAGATGCGGATCAATGGTGGAATCTTGTTAAGAATACGAGGCAAATGGATGAAATTGAGTCTATGGAATGGGACGAGTTCAAGAACTTATTTTTCAATAAGTACTTCCCTCGTATTCTCCGAACAAAGATGGAGAAAGAGTTCCTTGAACTGAAGCAAAGGGATGATGAATCTGTTAGTACCTATGAAGCAAATTTTACAAGACTTGGAAGGTACGCTTCTGGTATTATTATCTAACCTGAGATTAAGATCGATCGATTCTTTAGTGGCTTAAAACCAAGTCTTCGAAGGGCGTTAGCCATAAGGGACTTCAATAGCTACGAGGAAATCGTTCGATGTGCTCTCAAAGTCGAGATGGAGATTGGAGTAACCCATCAGTCACATGGGTTTGATAAGAAGAGGAAGATGGAATTCAAAGAAAAATCTAAAGAGCACACGGAAAAGAAGATGATCTTTTCCTTATGCTCAAAGTGTGGAAAGAAACATGGAGGGAGTTGTCTTAAAGGGACAAGTAAAAGTTTTAAATGTGGAAAGGAAGGTCATCGGGCATTTGAATGCCGTGATAATGGGAAGAAGATGTCTAATGATGCAAACAAAGGAAGGGATACACAGAATGAACCTACTACACTTCAATGTTTCAAGTGCAAGGAGATGGGGCATTATGCCAATCAATGCCCAAATCCAAGGGTTGATGATGATGGTCGACGTCAACAAAATCTTAAGGCTAAAGACAAAGGAAAGTCACATGCAATTTCTATCAGCGATGTGGAGTACGATAACGATGTGGTGAAAGGTACACTTACTATCCACTCTAAAGTAGCAAATGTTTTATTTGATTCTGGATCCACCCACTCTTTTATTTTTGAAGACTTTTCTAAGGGTATCACCGTATTACCTCAACAATTAGATGTTGAGTTAGCTGTGACAACACCTAATGGCACATCAATCGCATCAAAAGTTTATAATTCTTCTCCGATCGAAGTTTGTGGGAAAGTGCTTCCTGCAAATCTTGTGATCCTTCCTTTAGTGGAATTTGATGTGATTCTTGGCATGAATTGGCTTTCTCTACATGGAGCTCATATCGATTGCCAAAGAAGGGAAGTCACATTTCATATTCCAGATCAATCTACGATCGTCTATCAATGCAAGGATGAACATAACCTTCCAGTGGAAATTTCTTCCATCTTATGGGTATTGATTCCACTAAATGAAGGTTATTTATCTCAAATGGTTGGTGAGAAACTCACGATTAAGAATATTCCCATTGTACGGGAGTTTGATGATGTCTTTCCGGAGGAATTGCCGGGTCTTCCACCAAATCGTGAAGTTGAGTTTTCAATAGAACTCGTACCGGGTGCTTTGCCTATTTCAAAGACACCTTATAGAATGGCCCCAATTGAGTTGCAGGAATTGAAGAAGCAACTCCAAGAGAATCTTGATAAGGGATTCATACGCCCTAGTGCGTCACCTTGGGGAGCACCTGTTCTATTTGTTAAGAAGAAAGATGGATCAATGAGACTTTGCATTTATTATCGAGAACTTAACAAGATCACTATCAAGAACAAATATCCTCTCCCACGCATTGATGACTTATTTGACCAACTACGCGGAGCTCAATACTTTTCCAAGATTGATCTTCGTTCAGGGTATCATCAATTAAGGGTCAAAAGGGAGGATATACCAAAGACGGCTTTCCGTACAAGGTATGGACACTATGAATTTATAGTGATGCCATTTGGTCTTACTAATGCCCCTGCTATCTTCATGGATCTAATGAATAGAGTCTTTAGAGACTATCTTGATCAATTTGTGGTAGTCTTTATAGACGATATTCTTGTCTATTCAAAGAGCAAGGAAGAGCATGAAGATCACTTGAGAATTATATTGAAGACCCTGAGAAAAGAGAAGCTTTATGCCAAATTTACCAAGTGTGAATTTTGGCTTCAAAAAGTTGCATTTTTGGGTCATATAATCTCAAAAGAGGGGATATCTATGGATCTAGCAAAAACAGAGGTTATCGAAAGATGGTCAAGACCAACAACAGTAACTGAGATCCGAAGTTTTCTTGGTTTGGCTGGATATTATCGACGTTTTGTAAAAGATTTTTCACGATTATCTAATCCAATCACCAAGTTGACTCGGAAAGGAGTTAAGTTTGTCTGGACAGAGGAATGTGAAGAGAATTTCAAGGAGTTGAAAAGAAGGTTATCCAGTGCACCTGTGCTCACAGTGCCTTGTAGTGGAGAAAGGTTTGTGATCTACAGTGATGCATCCAAGAAGGGATTGGGGTGTGTTCTTATGCAAAATGATATGGTGATAGCTTATGCTTCACGACAGTTGAAAATCCATGAGCAAAATTACCCAACACATGATTTGGAGTTGGCTGCGGTAATATTTGCATTAAAGATTTGGAGGCATTACCTTTATGGTGAAAGGTGTGATATTTATACTGATCATAAAAGTTTAAATTATATTTTCACACAAAAGGAGTTGAATATGAGTCAAAGAAGATGGTTGGAGCTGATTAAGGATTATGACTGCTCAATCCATTACCACCCTGGGAAAGCAAACAAGGTGGCAGATGCATTAAGTCGACAAGACCATGCTAGTTTATCCATGATGAGGATCACAAAAGATCCAATATTTATGGATTTACAAAGGATGGATCTTGGAATTATAATGGAAGGGGAAAAATCTTATCTTTCTCAAATGAATGTTCAACCATCTATACATGTGAAGATTAAAGAGGCACAGAAAGAAGATGTCGAGTTACAAAAGAAGGTGAGAAATGTTCCTGAATTCAACCTTGATTGTGATGGGATAATAAAGTTCAGGAATCGGGTTTGTGTTCCTCCCATCCCCGAATTAAAGAAAGAGATGCTGGATGAGGCTCATAGTTCTTCATTCTCTATTCATCCTGGAAGCACGAAGATGTATAGGGACCTGAAAGAGTACTTCTGGTGGGATGGCATGAAAAGAGATGTTGCTGAATATGTCTCTCGATGCTTGGTTTGTCAACAAGTTAAAGCTGAGAGACAGAAGTCTAAGGGGATGTTACAACCATTACCCATACCCGAATGGAAATGGGAAAACATCACTATGGACTTTGTCACAGGACTTCCTAAAACATCCAAAGGCAATAATGCTATCTGGGTCATAGTTGATCGTCTTACAAAGTCTGCACACTTCATTGCTATTAGAGAGGATTTCTCTCTAGATCAGCTTGCCAGGATATATGTAAAGGAAGCGGTAAGATTGCATGGAGTACCACTTTCTATTATATCTGATCGAGATCCGAGATTTACCTCGAAGTTCTGGCGAAGTCTTCAGCATACTCTGGATACAGAGTTGAGTTTCAGCACTGCTTATCATCCCCAGACAGACGGTCAGTCTGAGAGAACAATTCAAACCCTAGAAGATATGTTGAGAGCTTGCTCTATGGATTTCAAAGGAGGTTGGGATCAACACCTACCTTTGGTGGAATTTTCTTATAATAATAGCTTTCACTCCAGTATTCAGATGGCTCCTTATGAAGCTCTCTATGGAAAGAAATGCAGGACTCCAACTTGCTGGGATGAAGTTGGGGAAAGAAAGCTATTAGGACCTGATCTCGTTGATGAAATGGCAGAAAAGGTCAGATCTATTCAACAACACATAAGAGCAGCTCAGAGTCGACAGAAAAGTTATGCCGACAACCGAAGAAAAGACCTAGAGTTTGAAGTGGGCGATAAAGTGTTCTTACGAATATCTCCCTGGAAGAGGGTTATGCGATTTGGAAAGAAGGGGAAGTTGAGCCCTAGATATATCGGTCCTTTTGAAATACTGGATCGTGTTGGGAAGGTAGCTTACCGATTGGGGCTTCCACCGAATCTCTCTCAAGTTCACGATGTGTTCCACGTATCTCTCCTGAGAAAGTACATACCAGATCCTTCACATGTACTCAGCTCAGAAGTTGTACCGTTGGAGCAAGATCTTTCTTATGAAGAACAGCCGATAGAGATTCTGGATCGTAGCGAAAAAGTCCTACGAAACAAGACCACTCTCTTGGTGAAAGTTTTATGGAGGAACCACCAACTTGAAGAATCTACATGGGAGCTTGAGGATATGATGAGGGAGAATTATCCTCATCTGTTTGTTACAAAGTGACGAATTTCGAGAGCAAAATTCTTTTTAAGGGGGGTAGAATGTAACACCCGAGACTTTTATGTTATATAAACCATAAAAGGAATCTTTTTCTACACAACACTTTCTTGGCTTGCTTTACACGCAATCGCGACCTTCCTCGATAGCTTGCGTCGTACGCAATACCGAGTTTCACTAAACAACAATATGCTATTAAAACTAGCCGTTATGAATAGTAATAACCACTTTTTGAAATTTTATAAATTTTATTTTTCAAAATGGACTTCATTTTTGGACTCAGAATATCGAAATTAGCCTAGGGTGAAATTTTGGTATTTTTCTGAAAACTTTCAATTTTTGATGAATAGTGAAACCACTAAGTGGTAGGTTAAAAACTGAATTTTGCATAAAACATAATTTTACCGCTTTAGTGAATGGAATTTCAAAAATCCGACAGACACGGTTGATATCAGTAAGTAAAATTTGGTTCAATGAGATAAAAATAATTTTTGGGTGAATAGTAACTTTTTACGATTTTTACCGCGGTTAATAGTAAATAGGGTAACTAAGGGTAAATATGATATTAATATTACCCTAACACATGTCCTAATTCTATTGGACAAGTATAATTCGACCAAAAACAAACTTAGGAATAAAATATGACCATTTAGGCCCACTTGGATTAGATTAGGACATTTATTATTAATTTATTTAAAGAAGGGTTAAAATAGTTAAAATCAAATTTTAATAAGTAAATCATTTTTAATATGGGGTTATACATAAGATAAATTTGATTGTAAATATTCATTAGAAAGATAAAAATATTTCCTACATGATGGTATTTTATTTGTAATTTTTAGACATCAAATAATGTAATTTATTTATGACACAAAGATGATGCAGTAATTATCTTATTAATGAAATATTGACAAAATTGATAATATAAATACAAAAATAAATGTAATTTAAGACTTTTTATGAATTCCAATAATTTTCTAGGTTACTATGATATATTAATGTTGATTTAATTAACTTGGTTCGAACATATAATTCTGTTATGACTTTCACAAAAATCATATATCAAATAGTGTCAAAATTGACACAAAATAGTTTTTAAATCAAATATTATATTATTAATTGTTATTTTATTCCTAAAAATCTAAGGTTCGGCCAAATGACTTAGATAAGGATATATATATTAATAATAAACAATTTGGGGTTCTTTTGGCATGTTATAGTAAGTGTATTAACCATATAGTGAAAGAAAACAAAAAGACACGGTAAAAGTTAAATTAATTAACTTAGAGTTAAATCTAATTGATAAGGTTAAAATAATACCCTAAACTTGTCTAAATCCTATTGGTTGATAGGATTTAGACCCATCACCACTTTAGCTTCGAAATAAGACCCTTTGGAACCATTATAAACCGATTTTGACTTTAATATAAAATAATATTTTGAGATATTCCTAAGGTGCCCCTCTCCTCCCTTATAAAAGGGCACCTCCTCCCCCTCCTCCTCACACCAATTTGAGCACTCAAGCTCGGCCAACCCCTGCCATTTTCTCCTCTCCACTTCCCTAGAATAATCCTAGAGGTCCTGGTCTTTTCCAAAGACCAATCTTAGTTCCTTAAGTGGAGGATTCAAAGAGGCGTTCCAAAGAAGAGGAGCTTCGGACACGAACAAAGCAAATCGGACCTAAGGTAAGGGAAATATCACAATCTCATTTTTATCCGAGATTGTTTATTCGTAAGTATTTACTGGGGTGTATTTTATCATCCACATCCATGTTCCCTCAATATGTAATATTGTTTCCATCCACTTGCAATAGTTTAAATCCAATTTTACCCTTAGGTGAGTTTTTAGTAAAGAATATGAAAGGAATCTTTTGTCGTTTTTCCGTACGAGGTACTTTTTGACTTTTCCGACAAAAGTACGAAGAATGTTTTTTTTAACTTATATGGCTTGAATGGATTTTTAAAACATTATTTCCAAGAAGATTCCTTTACAAGTTTTCAGGTTTATTTTTAATCAACTTCTTTTATTTTAAAGTTGTTTGACATGTTATGAAAGGAAAAATGTTTTTGAAGAAGAAAGGATATTTTCCTCAAGAATTCAATTCAAGTGTTTTATCAAAATTATTTTCCATCTAAGATAATAAAGGGTTCTGTTTCTATCCATATTTTTACATTGATTTGACTATGTTGTGATGGAATTATGTTTATGAATTCCTTTATCTTATATGAATTGATTTATGATGTCATGATGTTTCAAGAATCCCATTTTTGTTATATGTGTTATGCGATGATGTATGTTTTATGATTATGTGGAACACATAAGAAAGGATTCATTATAAGATGGGTGGGACCTATATCTCCCTCCAATGCATTGGGTAATGATTTTATATCTCATGAGATAGACATGGCTGGAACGGAAGGTTATTTCGGTTCAGTGATACAGGACTGAAACGAGGAGTGAACTCGGTTCAGAAAGGGACTTTGTCCACTAAGATAGTCTTGGAAATGAGTCATGACTAACAAGAAATGATTTTCCCTGATTATGTGTGCATGCCACAAAGTTTCAAGTTTTATGTTATGATTATGGGGATCTCATTTTCACTTCTATGATTTATTCCATGTTAAGATATTATGATCTCTTTTGCAGGTTTTGATTTTCATAAAGATATGATATGATTTTTATTTCCTTTATTTGCCCTTGCTGAGCATTTGAGCTCACCCTTTTATGTTTTCTTTTCCCCAGGCCAGGAAGATGGATATTAAGTAGAATATGCTAAAAGGGACCCTAGATATGATGAAATAAATGGGAGACACTGTAGAAGATTTATGAACCAGTTGTTTATGTTTCCCAGTTTCTAAAGACACTATACCTATACGGTCCTTTGTGGCTTTGTCATATGTTGTAATAAGTGTGCTTCAATTTCGAAGTATTAACAATGTATGTAAAGTATGGGTCGTTATAAAAAGATTTTAAAAATTCACCTCTACAGTCAAATGAGCATAAAACATAACAACGCATCACCGAACATGAACAATGTGACTGATAGAAATAGTACATTGAGGGAGGCCTTATGAAACATCCCCAAACATCACAAAAATATAGAAAATGGCCATAACATCCTCTCAAGACTAGATTTCCCACACTAGTGGTTTAACATAAACCCATTATTCGAAGAGACTACAAAGGACCCAAATGCCCTCTTAGACACTATCCAGATACTCATCCCCACGAACAACCCCAGACTTCTTTTACCTTTGACGAATTAGGTAACATAAGAATATATGGTCTCTTTAAACCTTCCACGAGAAATCCTTGCTAAAAGAGGATCCCCAAAACCAAAAAAGAAAGGGTGTAGACTCATTCGACAAAGATTGAGAAAAGATTCCTTATATTGATCAATTAGAGGATTTTTCAGTGGTGAAACAATCTGGGTTGCACTTCAGTAGTGCACTAACCATTAATGGGGGTGTAACTTATCTAATGAAAAACCCAAAGAAACAACAAAGCAGGTCCATTGTTCCAGATGTTCCACAAAATAGATCCATACTCATTGAGGGAGCCATCATAAAGCCATCCCGAAACATTTTTCAGAAGAGATCACAAACCGGCCCTTCAACCCAGTTTGCCGACCAAATACAAACCCAAAACACAGTTTAGACAAGAGGGGTTCTTTGACTCAAAACATCCCACAACATAAAAATTTTCAAAAAAAGAAATATAAACCATACCAAACTAGTCATCAAGATATAATGTTTTCCTTTAAAAATATTTCTTTGAAAGCAAACAGTTCAACTGTTAGAATATCCACTAATGGTACCCGATGTGCCTCACACATCAACATTTATGTGCCACATAGAGCACCCTACTCATATCCATTGTGTCACTCATACATTTGTTCCATTAACCATCCATCATCCCATATAAACCCATTCATGTGGTTGCTCATGGAAATACCAAAGGTTAAAACCAAAATTCATTCAACTTTTCAAAACCCAAATAATCATCCAATACTTCCTTTTTATCATGACCTATAACAAAGAAATAAAAATCCCAATCATTAAAATGAATACTCACTTTCAAGTCATATATATCAATTTCAAAACATCTCATCCCATTAAAACACCTTTCAATAGTATAGAATACTCTATTGGGAACACATTTTCAAAACCAACTTTAACATAATTTCTTGCATGTGAAAGAGGTGAAAACACACCATTTTCCATTTCAAAACAATTCTGAAAATTCAGTTCCACCATTTCAAAAATCAAACCATTCAATATTTATTAGAAAATAATATCACAAAAACTTTACACTTATTAAAACTAAGTAAAATTTTTCTTTAAAACCAAACTTCCAAGATTTCAAAACTAAAAAACACAAGACAATGCAAGATGAAACTAGATTCAGTGGGTGACTTAGAAATATGGTTTTCGGCCACACTCTAATCACTTAACCATCATGGATAATGACATAGGTCAATATCCTCTACTCTAAATGGATTTCTAGGCCCTTCAAGCTCACTGATACCATCAACCCTACCCTCTTTTCATTTCCCGTAATCATCATCATACTAAGAAAAACAATGAACTAAGACAAATACCAACCTCCCCTCGCGACTCGAACACCATCATGGGGTGTGCTAGCCTGGAAAACTACCCATAACTGAAATTTCATTTCCTAAAAGTCATCACTCTATACTATCCGGACTATTCCCCCTTATAACATGAGCTAAAAGTGTGAACCTTCTCTGATACTATTTTTCACGAACCGAATCTGGTCGCCATAAAAACCGGAACCAAACCCATCCCGTGACAAAAAACGAAGGGCATTCCCAATCCCCACAAGCTGGCAAAAGTTCATGAGTATCATAAAACAAAAATTGGGAATAATTTACCTGAGTTTATAAACGTACAATGACAAACAATTCCTATAAAACCTATATGAATTTTTCAAAAAACAACCATATTTTACAAAACATCATAACTGAAATACATGGTTTTATAAAACTCTCAATGATTATAAAAAATTAATACAATTAAAAAGGACATCCCAAGAACCTCCACATGGTGAGAGGCACCACCCTCAAGCCATGTCAACAACACTGCATCACGATGGACCGCTAACAACCTGAACTGTGGGCACAAAATTTGTACCCAAACCTGCACAAAAAATAACCTTGTTTACTTACACCCAAAGGTGTAAGCAGAGGATGAGAAAAATTCTTGTAAAATACAACAACTAAGAGATTCTATGTGATAAACATTCAAAGACAAAAATCATGCAAGTTTTCAAGACATGAAATACTAGTAACAATTTCCAAAAGATGTAACTTAAATAAAATAAGTTTTCAAGTGGGTTATTTTAAGAAATCCAAACTTTTAAAATTAATGTCCACACTACTAAATTTTCCATCCAACCATAAATTATGCCGATGGTAAGAACAAAGTAATTAATGAGCACAAGCAATGGGAAAGTAACTCATAGGCACTAGCTCTCTATGGGTCCCAGGTACCTCGTATCTCGGTGAGAGTGACCATCACAATATTTGTTCTCATGCACATGAGCCACTATTATGGAGTATAACCACAACCTATTGTTACCTCATCATCATCATCATCATAGTCTAGTTAGTGTTGTAAGGGTCAAACACTCTACATGAAACTACGACCAAACCCCAAAGGATCACTAGCATACTAGTACACGTCCGCCAACCTAGATACCCGGGTTTCCCTCTTGTGCTCAAACAAGTACAACAAGTAAAGAAATATAATTTTCACATTAAAATACCACTTTCACATCACACATACACCAAAAATACCACTTGTATATCATACAAGTTACATAATCCATTTTTTATTCAAATGCATTTTGAAATCATACTCACACCAAAATAGCCCACAACACTTTTTACATTTCATTAACACTTCCAAAAAAACTTTAAAATTTTTTATAAAACATTTTTGTGACAATCCAACTCACATAAAATCCCACACACACATCACATAATACTTATTTCATAAAAAAAATCATTTTTCACATCACACTCACACAAAACAGCCCACAAACATGTTTCACCCCTCCCTTTTCATTTGATAAAACATTTCAGCAATGTATAAAATATTCGGAAATTGTTTGACATCTTAGATCACCAATTTACTTTTAAAACCCCATATTATGAGAACACATTCACCCAAATAGTAAATATACTCCCTTTTTTAACTTGTTTTAACCAGATAAAACTTTTACAATTTTCACAAAACAATCCAAAAGGGTATAACAATGTCTTGCACAGAAAACCCATTTCAAAACCACCTTTCAAGGAAAAAATCACACCAAGACCCTTATAAATCAGAATTTTAAGCCCTTGAAACATTTATTAAACCATTCTCAAGTACTAAAAATCATCTCAAAATATACCACAAAAGATACACATGAAAAACACAAATTTTCATAAAACACATTCAAGGAGTGAAACAAGGTTTTACATATAAAACCTATTCAAAAACCATCTTTTAAACCCAAAATCACACCAATACACTACCAAAGCAGAATTGGCAGCCCAAAAAATATTTAACAAACCACTTTCATATGTTATAACATCAAACCAAAAATTAATATAGGGTTTACACTTGGAAAACACCCAATTTGAAATAAAGTGCAACTATAAAATTAACCACTTTAAAAACTCCATCAAAAATGGTTTTTTAACAATGTACAACATATGAGGAACATTGAAAATAATTTAATCAAGAATGATAACTCCAAAAAAATTATTACACATGGAATCACCTACCTTTTGAATCAAAACCCCCAAATCTTGGTGTGAAACATCAACTGCACCACCACCACTCCTTAAGGAAGTTAACTCCTACCTAAAACCCAAATATTTGACCAAAAAGACACCAAATAAAACCCTCAGTTCGAACCATAACTTCTGTAAATTTTATAACTTCATGCAATATAGAGGAAACCCTAAGGGGAAGGAAGGAAATGAAAAGAGAAACACTTACTTGAAAAAATCTTGAAGAAATCGTCATAAATCAACCAATAGTTGAATCTTGAAGTAACCAAAACTGGTAGGGAGGCCCAAAAGAGTCATATTCGGTCAATTTGGAACTGAATTTGGGGAAAACAAGTGAAAATTGAAGGGGTTATGAAAGAAACATTTTACCTCTTCTAATCTGGTATATTGAGAATGATTAAGAAATATTGCCCTAATACCCGAGGGAGATGAGCTCCAAAGAGAGGTAGGAGAGAATGAGGGCATGACTTGGGTACATGGGCACATGTGAGATTTATAATCACTAAAAAACATAAAATTTTGAATGATATATTAAAGAATTAAAAAAAACTTTAAAGTAGGAAATAAGTTTTCTGGCTGGACCAACAACTTAATAAAAAACCCATATCCATCATTATTATAGATTCTGATGGGGTCCAAATTTAAATGGTGGTTTTAATATACAAGGGGATTCCAATTGAGGAGTGGAATAGGTATAAAATGTTGAAAGATAAAGGAGTTATAAAAGAAAAAAAATTATTTTTAAAACTGGAAATGGGCTCACCGTTTGACCCAAATTTTGAAAACCCATCATTTCCCCCAAAATAAATGGGAAACCCCAAAAAGAAAACAATAAAAGAAATAAAATGAAAAATACCTTTAAAATAAGTCTTGTATGTGACATATTGTCTACATAGAACTATTTATATGCTCATTATCATTAACATACGTGGAACTGTTCCAACCTAACATTTCTTTTGAGATCATTTGATAACTAAATGTAACTCCTTACATTAATTTTATTTACCAACACAATAAAAACACTTTTAGGATAAAAATTGATATTTTAATTTTTATTATATATAATTTAACACTCTATATTTTTATTTAACAAAATAAAATAAAAAATATTTTGATATTATGTAAAATTAATTTTTAATTTAATTAATTAAATATTTTCTTTTTGGAACAAGAAATTCTCTGAGTCTAACTGTGATCCTAATAGATTCTTAGAAATTGCATTCTCTTTGGAATATTTTGTTAAGATAAAAAATAGACCAATTTCCTAGATTTTTTTCCCTTCAGTGGTTATGTATAAAAATATAGACTATTATATCCATATCATAACTGTTATTCAATTTATTTTATAAATATATAAGAAAAGAAGATTATAATCATTTAAATTTCAAGCTTTTATATGGTGGGCGTAACATCCCATGATTTTACTATGTATTTTTCCTTAAAATAAAAAAAATATTGAATGGATTCTCTTACTTGCATCGCTGAACTAAAACAAAAAACAATACATTTTTTTGAGATAACATATTATAATAATAAATAAATATTAACACATTATTAGAATGATTTATGAATCATCATTAATAAAACTACGACAAGAATAAAACCAAAAGTAAATAAAAATATCTTGGACATGTAATCTTTGTCCTCAAGTTTTTTGTTGAAGATCTTACCTCTCATTATAACTATGAAAATATGAAAAATAATTACAAATATAATATACATGTTGAAGGAGAAGTAAATAAATAAGATGAATGACTATAAGGATGTATGTAAGGATATATATAAGAATGAAATATGACCCTTATATATATGGTCATTATAACTTCTAGAAAAAAATTTGTTGGATATATGATGATAGGGTATATCCAAAGTCTAAATTTTTTAATTGTAAATAATAAAATAATTTTGAAAGGAAATAAAAATTTAATATATAATTAAAATATTTTATTATACAAATATATTTTTATGTGTTATATATTATTATTGTTATTAAATAATTGTTTGATTTATTTATAAAATAAAAAGAAATATTATAATAACAATGGATTGATAAAATTAAATTCATAAAATATGAATAATTAATATTAATATTTTGTGTTTAAAATTATTTTATCATAAAAATTATATTTTTCAAAGAACAATTTTTTAATGTATTTTTTATTTTTTTCATCATAAATTAATTTGATAGATTTTAAATAATGATTATTTTTTATTGTTTCGGGGTATAAAAAAATATTAACAATCATTTTAATTATTAATTTTTATGAAATTGGATAAAGAACACATAATGTTTAAAAAATATTTTTATATAAAATATTATATATATATATATATATATTATGATTTCATTTAAAAGATAAATTTTTGATGTTTATAAATTAAAATAGGACAAATAGAATAAAATTTTTTATTTTAGATGAATAAATTAGATATGGAGGTAAATTTCATTTTTAGGAATTAAAATAATTTACAGAGTAAAAAAATTAAGCTGCATGATAAATGTAAAATGAAGGAAAATGGGGTTAAAATAAGTGATAAAAGTATAAAATATCACAAAACCCTGTCTACAAATGTGTTGATGAGGGATTTATTGACAAAAAATTATCCCATATACATTACTTTTCAATTTATATCCACTTTCAATTCAAAATAAAATACTAACAAATTAGAAAATAAATATTAACAAATATTTCACTCAAAACTCACTTGTAAAAGGACCCATCCTACACCCCTCCAAAAATACCCAAGAAATTAATTTCTATCATAAATCTCTATATAGTTACCCAATTTCTAATAAAAAATTATTTCATAATTCATAAAATAATTTTCCAATAAATACAAGCCAAGGATCTAGAGGTCTAGTCCTTTTAAAAGATTGCACATACCAATACATCATCTTAATCATTAAAAACTAGTATTTATTTAAAAATATAAAATATTATACAAACTCCCATATATCTTCTAAAATTAAATAGAATATTATGGATAAAATACAAAGTGATAAGGGTGATCTAGATATCCTTATAAGGGAATATATTTCACAATAGATCATAGCATGGGAGAAAATGGCATGACATGATATCATAAAGAAGATGATAATTAGAAAGGATTCATTTCATAAGGAAATTATTTCACAAGATAATAAACATTTAGAAACAATATTAAAAATTATTTCATAAAAATAAGTCAATTTTACCACCTAGGACCATCATCATAGAGTGGGAAATGTCCCAATATGGATTATGTTAACTCAATAATACCTTACATAACATCTCATGAATAATAAGGATTTACCAAATGAAATGGAGGGATATATAAATTCATACCCTCCAATCACATAAATTAAAACCATACATATGTGTTCCACAATATTAAAATGAGCCACACATAAATCATAGGAAAGATCAAACCCATGAGAAGGAAGTGGGGTTCATAATCCTTATTCAAGGAATAATTGAAGGCTGAATCATATGGATTCAAAATGTTAGAAGGAATTAAAAAAAAATTACATTAATATTTGAAAATGAAACATAATTATTGATCATTGATATTAAATATAGAGATTTAATGAGCATTATATTGAAGGAGAAATAAATAAACATACCACTAGGGTCACTCTTCACGAAATAAGTAGAGGGTCATTTCAAGTAAGGAAATATGATATTGTTTTCTGTAAAATTAGAATTGTTCCATATAGGCTATCCATAAAATAATTATGTTTTTATCATATATTTATTTTTTTAAAATATTTTACAAGAGTTATTCTCAATATGAAATATGAAATATGAAAGATCCCATAAAACGAGTTAACTTAAAATTATGAATTTATAAGGGAACTAAAAACTTGTATTAATCGAGAAATGAAAATGATATTATACTCAGTATATTTTTAATAGATATATATACAAAACTATAAGAGGATCATGAGTAAAATATTTCATAAAATAGATATAAACAAAGATATTGTTTGACCAATAATTCTTGATATAGGTACGAATAATCCCTTAACTCATGTTCAAAAGTGAACTGTAGTTGCACATAATATTTAAATAATAAAATTAATTTTATAAAAAAAATTACCTAAGAAAATTCTCCAAAAATATTTATTTTTATATAGTTTATTTTTAATTATTTTGAACAAATTTATTACATTGTTTTCACTTATGCGGGTTACTATAAGTTCATCTTTCAATTTTTCAAAAATATTCATAGTATGGTGAATAGCATAAAAGTTTTGTAAAATAAATTCACAACACCCATAATTGTAGATTATCTTTTCCATTATTATTCTATTATCAAATAATTTATATTTTTAAATAGGTTTTCCATGAATTGGCTCAATTTTGAAAAGGTACTTTGATATGCCCTGTTTAGTGGTTACATTTACTATAACCATTTATTTTTTCACAAGCAATGCGAAGAAAAAGGGGAAAATAAAATGGTATGGGAACTAGTAAGGTCTTTAAATCCCCAAATAAACATTTAAACAAAAAATTTATACAAGTTTCAACATAATTTTGTCCTAGTTTTTTACTTTTACAATTTTATTATCACGGTAACTAATATTTACCCAAGTAATTTATTTGTAATGATTAAAAATAAAATAAATTTGAAACAAATTATTCTAAACATGAAAAAATAATTGAAATAAATTTTATATGTGTAATGAAAATTAATTATAATATTAGAAAATATAATGTTAAAAAATATATTCTTATAAAAACTTTATTTTCAAAGAATATGATTTGTGTTTCAGATAAAGTATCAATATTGTAAATTATATTAAAATAAAAATGATGATTATTATTAAAATATTATTTAATTAAAATTAAAAAAATTCAAAAACCTAATTCCACAATGTGAAATTATTATTAATAGAAAGAAATGAAAAAACGTTTTCAGTAAAACATTTCCAAAATTTTCTAAGATTTTAAGCATGGGATTTATAATTCAACATCGTATTTTAAAATAATAAATTAAAATTATGTTAAATTAATTATTATTTTAAAATTGGGATTAAAAAAATTATGTCATTATTTTATAATAACATCATAAAACATATAGTATTAGAAAAATCAATATTTTTTACTATTCACCTAAAATTAAATTATTTTAGAAAAATCACAACAATTAATCTTAAGTTAATATTTTCATGGTAAATATAAAAATGAAATTATTTTTTCCAATTAAAATTATAAATATATTCTAACTACATGAATTCAAAATATAGTATTACTATCTATTTCTACTAGTTTAATGGTTATAAGGGCCATCATTAATATTTTAATTTACTAAAGATTTATAGTTTTAGTTAAGTCTAGTATTGTATGTAACATAAGATACTAAAAAAATATTTATTAAGGGTAACTAATAACTATTATCATAAAAAATTACATTATCCCCCCTTAAGAAATTACACCCCTAAAATTTGATATCTTACACCAAGGTGAAAGAAATGAGGGCACTTTGTATTCATGATCTCTTTAGGTTCCAAAATTTTATATTCATGAATATGGTTGTCCAAAGTACATTTATAAAGTGAATTGTATTATTCCATCAAAATTTGAATTTATATTCCAAGATCTTCACAAGATTTCCCCATAATAGAGATCATTCTCCAACTGTAAAATCTCTCAATTTAGTATATGCAAGGAATAAAGTATGTACTTCTTCAAGAGGGATATGTATAAAACATCATGTATTTTGGATAGGTTTTATGGGAGTTATTGTTGATTTTACATGGCTATTATGTGATAATTAATTTAAAAGTGTATAATATATATCAATCATAGGTTCCCCTATTCACAAATCTCATGACCCTCCACCGCAAAGAAAAAAAAAGAACACTTTATAACTAACCTTAAACTCCAGGTCTCCTCAATGGTTTTGTGGAATGGAATTGAAATTTTATACCATTTCTTTGACCATATAAATTCCAGGAGACTTTATTTCACCTATATCATTACATCACATGGGTGTTCAACATCTCTTCCAATAGATGGATTTTTATGGGGTCATTTGGATTATTGAGTCGAAATTTCACTTATAAGAGAACTCAAACATAGTAAGATTTTGGTACCATACTTCCATAAAGTCACAAGATAAATATCTTAATTTATCCTAATTTTTCTAGATAGTACATTCAGATTGGGAATTATTATGGGGATGGTATATCATAACAAAGTTTATCTCTATGTTTAAAGTATACTGAAGAATATTCTAGAACATTAATGTGACCATAGGATCTCATTCATATATAATTGATAGTGGTGCCCGATATAGTCTCACCACTTTTTAAATGTTTAAAATTTCAAGGTTATAAAGTTAGAATTCATCTCGACTGGAAATTAAGTGTGTTTTTATTATAATATGGTCAACCACAACCTTTATTTAATTATTATGTTTTGATGTATTTGGAAGACCCATGAAAAAATCCATCGTGATGTTTTCCCATTTTAATATTGGTATGGGAAATGGTTTCATCATCCCTTTCTACTTTTCCATTAAAGACTTCACCAGCTAACACAGAATGACATTTGATGTATATTTTATAATATTTTTATTTATATTTTCCAACCAATAATGGTATCATAGATCTCTATACATTTTAATTTTTCCTAGTTAGATGGAGAATGTCATGTTATGAGCATCAACCTTTGAATCCTTTTTATCTCCATTTCTAAAGAAACATAATGTCTTTTCCAAAATAATACAATTATATCATCATCAACCTTGAACTCATAGGGTTTTTATTCTCCTCTACTTATAAATTATTCAATATCACCACATCATTGGTTTTATATTTCTTAATATTCTCAAGTAGTGATAGATGTGAAATTATTTTATAAAGGTTGGATGTTATACCTTTATTCATGTTTCCCATGACTATCCTTTTCATGTCTAAGAATATCTGATCTTTCCTCATCCACATCATAGATAAGGTTGTAGTATCTTTTCTACTTAGTGCATCTGCCACTTTTTTCAGATCCTACGATGGTATTCAATTGAAAAATCAAAATAATTGATCATCTATAACTATATTCATTGGATCATGTTGAGAACCTTATATATTAATATATATTTTACATTCTTGTGGTATTTATATTTTTCTCACTTCCCTCTATAGAGATAATTATTAAAAGTTTTTTATTGCAGAGATTTCTATGTCCAACTCAAGATCGTGTATAATATTGTTTTTTTCACGTACCTCTATCTATTTTATGAATAGGATATAATTTTATCATTATCTATGAGTACAAAACCAATACCTAATTTGGAATGTCACTATAGAGCAGAGACCCTTACCCACTTGTGGGGTTAGTGAGTATGGGTGTTTTGTTTACCCCCTTCTTATGTTTCTTGAATCTCTCATCGCATTCATGTGTCTAGAAACATGTCACTCCATTTTGAATAATTTTTGTTAGTGTGTTTTATAATTTTTATAATTTTCTCAAAAATCATCAATATTACCCATATAATTGGAGGAAACTATGGATCTCTATCATGTATGATGGTCTAGGAAAATCCTCAATTTCCTTACTCTTTTAATGGTATAAAGATATCCCCTTACATGTGATAACATGCCCAAAAAATTCTATATTCTCTATCAATAAATCACATTTACTATACTTTTCATATAGCTTGTCATTCCCAAATGTATTCATCACTTTATTATAATGATCCTCATGTTAATCCTTTCTCTGAGAGTATATAAGAATATTGTCTATAAAGATTACCACAAATTTATTGAGGTTATCTATAAATTCACTATTCATTAAGTCTATGAGAATGCTTCAATTATTTATGAGTCCAAATGGATTAACTATGAATTTATAGGGTGCATACATTGTATGAAAGGGGTTATTGATAATATCCTCCTTTCTCATCATAAAATAATGATATCCTTACTAAAATTCAAATTTAGAGAAGTATTGAGCTCTATTTAACTGTTTTAACATGTCATTAATCTATGGTACTGGATACATGATCTTTATCTTGTCTTTTTTAGTTCACAGTAATTAATACAGATACACAGAGCCTCAACCTTCTTCTAGAAAAAGATGTCCAGTGCACTGTATAGTGAATCAATCAAGTGTGTGAAGCATGTATTAATTTTTTCTTATAATTTATCCTTCAGTTAATCAAGTTAAATAGTGTATAAACTATAATAGTTCTTACATATCTAAAGAGATATAAGTATAAGATCAATAGAGAACTCAACCACTCTATCAAGAGGAACACTGGACAATTTTTTATTTAATACATCAGCATAACCCATTATAATGCACATGTCATCAAGAGTGTTCCTCTATATTGATTCAATTATTTGAGATATATATTCTTTATCATAAAGAAAAAATATCCATGCCTATAAATAATATTCCAAAGGAGATTCATCCTTCTCCTTATACCTGTATATAATCATAGGAGAATTTAATATATAAAAGGCGATTTTCTTATCATGAATGCTTATTTGGGATCTATATAGAGACATAAAATCAATCCTTAGAGTAGTATTAAATTATACAAAATGGATTTTTAAATGTTTCAATAGGATATACATACCATAGATATCAACTGGGGAAGATTTATATACTTGAGATGAAATAATCACTCCATTTGTAGTTTTCACTGATAACTTAACCATTATGTTTTGTGGTGGGGTTAGTGTAGTTCTACCAAAATTTCATGAAATAAAAGAGTTTGTATAAGATAATAAAAGTTTATATTCACTGTTAATTAATGAATAACTTGTGTACCTTTTACCACATCATTGTCTTGATCTACCTTCACAGCCATAACAGAATCAGATGACCCTTTCTCTCATAGCCTTAGGGGTTTTAATCATTGGTTATATTCAACTACCCTTATATTTTTTTCATTGGTTTTTACAGTTTCCATTTTCCTTGCATTGGAATCATTTGAAAATATATTGAGTATAGATCTTTACATTTTGTTCTTTGATCACATTAGTGGTCTTTTCATCTCACTTTTATAAGAATTGGTGTGACTTCTATCCTTTACATATATGAAAAATTCCATTGTCCAATTGAGACAATTTCCATTACGCTTCTTTCTGCACTTTTGATATTTGGGATGTTGGATTTTATTACTACTTTGAGATTTATCCAGTGATCCCTTGGAGTTAAAATATATTATCAACTTCTTATCTCTAGTCTCACAAGACCACTAGGAATCACCCATTTACTTATAAACCTTGAGGTCACATCATAAAACTTATTCAGTTCATTAAAAGTCCCAAATTTCAATATATCATCACAAACACTTCCATAGACCAATAAATAAGTGTTTTACCATAATTTTATTATCAATGATAAATCCAATGGAATATCATTTAGTCTTGGGGATGTATTCCTCATAATATATAATGGATTTTTTGATCTATTTTCTTAAGGGAAAGGAAATCACTCTCCATTTCAAGAAAGATAGTGAAAAGGGAAATATATATTGATAAATATCCTATTAAATTCATCCCAACCATAAATTATATTTCATCCTTGGGATTTGAATTATTGATCAATATCCACCACTGATGAGATTCTCCCTCGAGGTGGTAATAGAAAGTATCACCATATCTTGCATAGAGTATTGATGTAAAAAATATCTTATCAATTGAGATATTAAATTATTTAGAAATTAAGGGATCATAATATGAACTAAAATTTGGAGGTATTTGACAAATAAATGAATCAAAAAAATATTTCTCTCATAGAGGGAATTCCACAAAATTCATGTTTTAATTAATAACTTGAGTGAGTTATTCAAATAGTACCATGAGGTTATCATATCCTAGTCCCATCATGTTAGGAATTTTATTTGGACAGTCATCAAATTTTTTGTTTAACATTTCATTAAAATGATTCCTCCTAAATCATAATATTTTCTAAAATAAATGATAGTTATGTATGAAAATACTCTTATTAATAAATTTATAAGAGTTAAACCATAAACATAGAATATTTAAATCATACACGATATTAAGATCAAAAATTATGAATCTATAAGGTTCAATATACATTATCCAAGTTCATTTTACTATTTGGTTCTCTATCCTAATTAAGTTCCATAAAAATGAAAAAAATCCTCCAAAATGGTTTTTTAAGAGCATGTAAATTAACCAAAGAATATCTTCTTGTAGTTTATATCTTGGTGTGTAGTTTGGAAACTTTTTCATGAACTAGGTCATGATTGAGTTAATACCCAGTATTCCCTCTTAATGTTTATTACCCTTAGGTATAACTATGCCTAAGCCTACATCCACATGTCAAGATTTAATTTCAAGAAAAACAAAAAAATATCTGATTTAACAAAATTTTGGGGTTTTCTCTTATAATTGCTCATATCTCTTAGACTTATCACAAATATAATCAATAATGGGGTTTTATCTTAATATAAAAAAAATAACCATAATTTTATACCAATTTTATAGAACCAAGGCTTAAACACATATTATTTCACAATTAAAAAAACTAATAAATAAATGTTGAGTATTTGAAGGCATAGTCTCTTTAAAAGATTATATGTACAAATATATCATCTTGAATATATAAAATTATCTTTATTTAAAAATATATATAGTGCTCCTAACTCTCAATGATATTATAAAACATAATAGGATATACTTGGGAAAATAAATAAGTAAAATGGTGAGATAAAAAGCCCATTTATGTAATAAACATGGAAATAAATCATAACATGAGAGTCAATAGGCTTCACATGATATCATAAAGAGGATGATATTAATAAAAGATGCATTTGACAAGTAAATTATGTAATAAAAACATAAAAATGTGGTTGAAACCTAAATCATGATATCATAAACATAAGTCAAGGTTCACTCTCAAGACTCTCATCCAAAATTAGACAATTCATGTATTAAATATAAGTAGAATTAACCATACATAAATCAACAGAATGATCAAACCCATCAAAAGTATATGGGTTTAAAAATTGTGATTCAATCTATTACCAAAGGCTTAATCATAATAATTCTTTTGATAAAATGTAATTAAATAATTTTTAATTTTATATTTTAAAATTAATCATATATCTTAATCATTAAGTTCAAATATATGGATTTAATGAGAAGGATCTATAAGATGAAAGAAAAAAATGTATCACTTGGGTGAATCTTTTTGAAATAAGTGAAGGAAATTTTAAAGAAGAAAAGAACTTATTTTTTTATATAAAAAAATTAACAGAGTGGGTTATCAATAAAATAATGAGTGTTTTTAAAATTTAATTATGGATTAAAAATATATTATGGGGATATTATTAATTGGAGACCATAAATAGGAAAGTTCTCTTAAACTATGTTTATTTGAAATTTTTAATTTTGAAGGAAAATAAAATCTTGTATAACCCCCAAAAAATAAAAAATATACTTGAACAGATATATATTTAAAGGACCTAAATATAAAAATAAAAGTTTTAAATGAATATAATATTTTTTAATAGTGATAAAAAATAAAGATAATTTGTAATCAAAAAGTAATGAAGGTGGTACAAAATATCCATTACCTCATATAATAACAATATATATACGTAAAATTAACATCCTAAATAAAAACAATAAGTTTATTAATAACTTTCATAACAACCTTATACATACATAATTATTTTTATAAGTTCAATTTATCATTATTTGTCAACAATTTATTACATCATTTTCACTTATGTCTATTACTTGAAGTTCTCCAGTCAATTTATTTGAAATTTTCCTGGTATGTCGACCAAGGTAATTGTGTTGAAAAATTGTTTACTATTATACAAAATTATATATTACTATCATCTTAACTATTATATTATCGTATAATATATATAGGTAAATAGGTTTTCCATGAATTGAGTCAAATTAAAAAAGGTACATGAATATGTATTTTTTTAGTGGTTAATTTTTTCTATAACAGTTTGTTTTTAATAAAAGTTTTAGAATTTCAAATATTATCTTTATATAAATTGAATTTTTTATTAAATAAAATTTTTAAATATTAAATATTTTATTATTTTCACCCATCTTATTTTTTATTGAAAAATAAATAGAAAAATAATCTCATGAAGGTGTTAGTCCGTACATACACGTGACGATTTATTCATTTTTGGAAATTTCTTCAAGGAATATATAAAATGGATGTTATATTATTATTAAAACAGAAAATAATATTAATTATAATGTTTTTAATACCTTAATAAATTTAATATGTTTGGTGTGGTAGAATTATTTAAGAATTAACAATATGTGGTGGAAACTATTACTTCTCACTTTGGATATTCTCATTTAGTGACAACATTATGGAAACATAGTTTAGTATTCTATAATGATAAAAGATTCATTTCTAGGGTTACAGGGTTTCTGATTAACAAATTTCAATTTTAGATCAATACTAATGAGTATTTTATGTTTGTATAGGTGGAGGTGTGGTGGTTTTTTTTATAATTTAATATACATCCATGTTCAACAAATATAACTGTAATATAAAGAGATCACATTTTTCTAATGGAATGTAAAGAAAAATGGAAAATAATAGGATGTGGGATGGGGTAATACTGATAAATCATCAACTAATCTTTTCCAACATAGTTTTAAACATGTTTGTAAGTCATTTACTCTTAGATTTTTATTTTTACTATTTTTGGTGTTTACCGAGGTAATTGATGTTTCATTGAGCAATTTATTATTAATACATAAATATAAAATGTAAATTATCAAAAAAAATTATCCTAGTGATTTTAAACATGCAATATAATTTATTGAATAAAATTTATATGCATAAGGAAATATAATTATATCATTATCACATGTAATGTGCAAAATCCAGTTTTTATAAAAAGTGTAGTTTTATTCATATGTTATATTTTGTGCATAAAATTATTGATATTATTGATTATATGGACAGTTAAATGTTAATTATTATAAAAATAATATTTAATTAACATTATAATAAGTTGAAAACTTAATCATATGATGTAAAATTTGTTTAATAGAAATATATGAAAAATACATATTATTTAAACATTTTCTAAATTTTATATAATGGCCATATTTAATAAATTAATTTATTAAAGATTCATGGTTTTTGTTTAGTACATTATTGTATGTACCATAACAAACTCTACAAAATATTTATTAAGGGAACGTAATCAATAGTATCATGGATTCTTTAACATAACCCATTTTCATCTCCCAAATCCTTCATAGATATTTCGTAGATGATGGTTCCTTGAAAGAATTCTAAATCCTTCATTCCAAAGATCTTATGCCATGAAGGAAATTATTCATTCTTTAGGTATTTAAGTTCTTAGATAAATTATTAAATTACCTTATCATGTCTACAATTTATAAATCTTATTATATAATATAATTATATTATAATAAAATCATTATTCTTATTAGAATATGATACTACTATTGTATAACTATAGACTTTTACTCATTTTTTGGCATAAAAAGTTCTTGTTTGCATTGGATCTACCACCTATATGAAAACTTTTATACCAAAATCATCGTTTTCTGATTGAAAAAATATTAAGACATTATTAATAGTAATACATGATATTAAATATTTATATATGTCATGTATATAGTTTGGAAAAGATGAAATAAAAATTAATGATCAGTATTATGTAACTCATTATCATCAGTAAATTACCCGAAATATATTTGACAAAGATTACATTAATATTGGAAATATTAATAAATATTAATAATTTTATAAAATAAGTGATTATAATGGTTATGTTTATTTTGGAGGAGGTTAATTTTATTTTAAGGTGTTCAAGATTAATAGTAAGGTTTTCTTTACCATTCTCATTTAAAATCGATGATGTTTATTTTTGAACTTCCTTTTGTAGAAATAATATATTATACTCAATAAAAAAACTTTTTATTCTTATCTTGTTATTAATGTGTCTTTCATGTCTTCTAACCATTAATACTCAATTTTATTCAAAATTTTATAGAAAATACATTATAAGAAGAGTTGACCTTGTCTCTTATTTTTGGTCAGGACCCCCACATGTTTGTATTATTTTTATTTATATATTTATACCTAATTAATAGATTTATTTAGGTATTTATCAATTTATTTTTCTATATTTATAATATTATTACTATTTTAATTATTTTGGTACAATTTTCCACCAAATTTGACTCTATTTGTGAAAATTTGAAAATCACCTTCCTCTTTAATGTTTTTAGGAAAAATAATTTTTCCCCATTTTAATAAAAAACTTCATAATGAATATTCCTATCTAATTTAAAATTATTTAATAAATTAACATCTATTAAAATTATTTTGTGAATTTTTAATTTAAAATAAAATATTCTAAAAGAAAAGGATATTTCTATTATTTTTAAAATAATTTTTAATGCACTTATAAAATGTATTTTCATCTATATCAGAATATTTTAGTGTTTTTTATAATTTAGTATAGATATGATTTAATAATATCATGCACCTCAATTCTATGGATGTATTATGATCATGTTATGTTAAATATTTCATGATACATATTTCTTTTCCATGATATAATTATGATTTTATAGAATTATGAATGTCATCATGGTCACGTGGAAATCATATATATTGTTCTTCATTATGTGTGGGAAATACTAGAATTATATTGAACTAAAATGAATTGGTTAAATCATTATCTAATAATATGACTATAGAGAGGGATAGAACCCAAACCATTAAGGGAATATATTTACAATGGGATGGGTGGGCTCAAAATTATACTTCCCTCAAATGAATTATGTAAAGACATATATCTCAAGAACATACTTGTGATTGATTGGGGAGAAAAGTCCATCCATTATGGGACTTTTTTTACAATGTTATTAAGTTCTTGGAAGTGATATTTATCAAAAATTGATTTTATGTTCTTATGTATCTTCCACAGTCTTATTTTATGTTTTCTCTTGGATCGTGATTGTTGACTAATTTTTTCACACTTTTATTACTCATGAATTAGGTTATTCCAAAAGACGTATTACATGGAACATGATTTATAATTTATGGTTATGTTTGTATGGTTCTATTATGTTATATATATTAACCATGATTATGTTCCCATGATCACATGTTTATATTATTGTCACTTATGATCTTTAATTATTTTCCACATGTTTTCTCTTACTGAGCATCAGAGCTCACCCTTTCCTTTGTTTTTGGCCCTTGGGTTATGAATGGTAATACTATATATAATATGTATAAATGTAATTATTTGAGAGTATTATTTTTGATACATGTTAATGTTTTTATAAAATAAAATTGTTTTGTATATAATCTTCAATGATACTAAACCTATTGGTTTTGGGTAGCGATTTATTTTGAGATTTAATAAATATTCACATAAAATTATGTAAAATTATTGTATGTGTTATCAAGTAAAAATAGTTGTTATTAGAGTGTAGTTTAGTTATTCGTTTGGGGCTATGATAATAATAATATGATGACATAACCTAAAATAACACATGATGAACCAAAAATTACATAGAAAAAACCTAAAATGTTATTAGTTGAAATGAGTGTATCCTAGTTTATGATATTATAGGATTAATTTTATTTTTTCATAGGATTTCTTACTCTAATTATTATTTTGTGATTCCTAGACTAATATTTTTTGTTTTATTAAGTAGATATAACAATGATGAATCAAGTTTACAATGAGTGTGATGGACATTGTAATGATTATAATAATGAATAAGCAAACTGTATGGGAGTTGAATTAAAAAAATATCATTGATATACTAGACTAACCATCTCAAGCTCTAAACAATAACATGAATCATTCAGAACACCCAAATACTCTATGAAATAAAAAAATATACATTGAGTCCTTCATTTTTCTATTTCCACCATCCTTTATTTTGTCTTTTTAACCCCTTATTTTCAAGTAATGGACCAACACAATTGAAAATATATTTTTCATTCTCCAATGATTGGATCCTGAAATGGTTTTTTGAGCTAATATTCTTTAATAAATTTTAGTTTATCAATGGTTGAATCTCATTAAAAATATAATATAGGAGAGAAATTTTTTTTCCATTGAATGAGTTTAGTTTAATAATATATTCATACATAATTACATTCCCCAAACTCCTCTATCTAAAGTGAAGAGAGTATTCCTAGATAAGAACCAAAATGGTAATAAATTTATTGGTACTTATTATGAAAAAATTATGACACTTTAATGGTATGATTATGGTTTATCGTTGACAATAAAATTAAAATTGTTAATATATTTAGTGGCTTAAAATAACTAAATAAAAATAATTAGGTAAATAGGGATTTGAGAGTGGTGAATAGATAGTTTAATGTTCTATCATAGTGGAAATAGAAATGGGAGACTCCCATTATTCCACTAGTATTAGGGAAATGAATATAAAAATTTTATTTTTAGGAAACTCAAATGATAAAACCCATGAAAGAACGAAAATCAAACTTCATACATGCCAAAAATATGGAAAGAATCATGGAGAAAATTATAGTAAAGAGATAGAAAATTTATTCAAGTGTAAAAGAGATTGCTATGAATCACATGAATATAAAAGATATATTAGGATTACAACCAATGAAATTGATAAAAATAAATATTATCCTAATTCACCACTCACACAAAAATTATTCAACTATAAGGAGAGTAAACATTATGCCAGTTAATGCACCAATAAAAGGGTTAATTTTGAAAATCAACACCAACAACCTCTAAATACAAGTGATAAAGAGAAATATTGTACAATCAAAACTAATGAAGTGGGTTATGAAAATGAATTGGTTAAAGGTATACTAATCATCCACTCTAAAACTATAAATGTCTTATTTGATTCTAAATATACCCACTCCTTCATATAGAATAAGTTTTCTATGAAAATCAAATAACATCCACAATACAAAAATATTAGATTAATGGTGAAAACTTATAATGGTATAATGATTTCATATGATGTCTATAACTCCACTCAAATATAATTTTCTGAGAATGTTCTCCCTTAAAATATTATTATTTTCACTTTATTATAATTTTATGTGATTTTGAGAATGAATTGACTCTCTTTGAATAGACATCATATTAATTTTCAAGTTAGGTAAGTCACATTTCATACACTAAATCAATCTATGATTATATATTAATAAAATGATAATCCTGATCTCCCTATAGAAATTACATTCAATATATGGTTACTAATACCCAATCATGGGGGTATCTAAATAAAATTTATTCAGTAAATGTGACATAGAAGATGTTATAATTGTATTAGAACATGTGATTTTATTTATAAAAGTGTTTTCTAGTATTTCCACAGATTATCTGGGTGACATTTCAGTGGAACTCATATCAACTTTTATGTCAATATCAAATAATTCTTCTATATTTATTCGGTTAATTTGAAGAGACTAAATATGTTACTTAAATGGAATTAAGATAAGGGTTTTAGATAACTATGTGGCATCACCATGTGGTGAACCAAAACAGTTTGTTAATAAGAAATATGGATCAATAACTCTCTATGTTTATTATTATGAATATAATAAAATGACAATCATGAATTGGTGTCTTATAAAAAATATTTATGACTTGTTAGATTAAATTAATGTGGATAGATACTTCTCAAATATTGACCTTTGATTTAGATGTCATCAATAATGGGAGAAAATATATGTTATATCCAAGAAAACCATTCATGGAATATATTGGAATATTGAATTTATTGTGATAGAATTTGGACCCACTAATTTTCCAATTATCTTCATAGATTTAAAGAAAAAAATCTCCCTATATTAGTTTGATAAAATTTTGGTAGTATTTATAGAAAATATTCTTATATATTTCATGATAAAGGAATACCATAGATATCCTTTGTCAATCTAGTTATGGACCTTGGGAAAGGACAATTTTTCTCCACATTTATCAAGTGTCAAATTATTACTATACAAAGTATCATTCTAGGGTCATGTAATCATAATATAGGGAATATATTTGGATCCTTTAAATTTATATGTGATTGAATAATTTCCAATACCAACAACTGTAATAAATATATATAGTTTTATTATATTTTTTTAATATTATAAACACATTTTGATAAATTAAGCATGTTTGTTAAAACTATTTACCAGGTTACTCAAAAGGGATTGAAGTTCCTATAGATAGATGGATGTTAAGAAAATTTCAATGAGATCAAGAGATGATTAGTCATTTCATATATAAATACATTACCCATCAGTGGAGAAGGGTATGCAATATGTAGGTGTACATAAAATAAGAGAATGTGTTATTTATTCATTTATAATAACATGGTGGAATCTTATCTCTCATATTAGTTAAAGATTCATGATAAAAAATAACAAAACACATGATTTAGACCTAAGAGTCACAATAATTTCATTGAACATATGGAGGCATTAAATCTATGGAGAAAAGTGTAAAATATATACCAATCAAAAGATATTAAAGTATATATCCACAAATATGGATTTAAACATGATCCAAAGGAGATGGTTGGACCTGATCAAGGACTTTGAAGATTTTATACATTAAAACCTTGGTAAAGAAAAGAAAGTGTTTGATTCTCTATGTTATAAGGATGATACAACATAATCCACAATGAGGATTAAAATAGACCCAATACTCATGGATTTTTAAAGGGTGGACCTTGAAATCATGGGGGAAGGGAATAAATCCAATCATTCCCAAATGATAGCTCAACTATCCATCCATGTAAATATCAAGTAGATAAAGAAGGAGGATACATAGATATAGAAGAAGGGGGAATATTCTAGATTTAAACTATGAATGTTATAAAATAAGAAGATTTAGTAAATTAATTTATGTTCCATTTGTAAAATAATTAAGGAAGGGTTAGTTGGATAATGAACATTTCTCATAATTATCTATCAATCTTGTAAGAACAAAGTTGTATATAAATATCATAAATAATTTCTGTTCGAAAATTTGGAAAAGGGGGATTGAAGAGTATGTGTGTCAAGACTTGTTATGCCTTAAATTTAATCTAGAATTACAGAAGCCTAAGGGGATGCTGCAAATATTTCCCATAAATATATATAAATAGTAAAAATCACTATGTATTTCCTTGTAAAACTTATAAATACCTATAGATTTTTTAATTCCATTTGAGTTTTAGTCAATCAACATAAGAACTCAGCACATTTCATTCAAATTTTGAAAATGTATTCCATGAAAAACATTAAAATATATACATAATGAATGTGGAAAGGATTCATTCAGTACCACACTCAATTATAATTGATTGAAAGTTATGGTTTTCCACAAAGTTCTGGAGAAATCATAAACACGAATTAGAGTTGGAGAAGAAATTTAGAAATGTTAATCATTAGTATACCAATTTTCAATCTTAAAGGGACATTTAAACTCTAAAACTATGTTTTGACCTTATTAAGTAGACTTCCAAGTACACTGGGATCAATAACTTCTCCCAGTAGAGTTATTATATAGAACCGGTTTCAATTCTTGAATTGAAGTGCAACCAAAGGAGGATATTTACTGGAATAACTATAATATTGTGATATTCTATGAAATATTTTTTTGTTGAATAAATTAAATTTCATTGATATCTTTCACTAATTCAACACTGAGTTCTAATGAGGCACAATATACTATTTATATTACTATTTAACATTATTGTTATGAACAAGCTGTTAAAGTTGGTGGTATGAATAATAATAACCACAATTGAAATATTAATTATAATTTTTTTATATAATAAAAACATATTTATAAAAAGGTAATTATTTTTTTCTAAACACTTTATATATTTCGAGAACTCTATTTTCTCAAAAAAATGATTTTATTTGTTTTTGGGAAAAATAATATTTTATTTAAAAAAATATTTTAAAAAAATATTTTTAAAAAATATTTTAAAAAATTAAATTAATTTTTGGTATCAAAATTTCTAAATTATATTGGGGTGAAT
Organism: Viscum album; assembly: GCA_963277665.1. Taxonomy (NCBI): domain Eukaryota; kingdom Viridiplantae; phylum Streptophyta; class Magnoliopsida; order Santalales; family Viscaceae; genus Viscum; species Viscum album. The sequence continues at coordinate 2,132,544,399 of OY728156.1, read as the reverse complement.
ATTTGGTATTTTTCTGAAAAGTTTAATTTTATGATGAATATTGAAAAATAATTATTTTTATTTAAAACTGACTTTTTATTTAAAAAATTTATAAATTTATATTTTTTTTAAAATGTTTTAAAATAAGAAATATTTAAATTTTATTATAATTAAACCAGTAAAGGCCATTGAAAAAATTTTCATATTAAATTATGATATAAACACTTTTTACTATTTTTTTTCTTTGGAAAACTGCCTTTTCGTCACATCTGTGGGTTTAATTTTAATTAAATTCTTCCACTTATGTGAATTGAAATTGTAAAGATGGATTATATATTTGGAATAAAAATAATTAATATTGAATAATGGGGTTAAATTAATTATTTACCATAATGAATACTGTAAATTTTAAAAATTAATTACTATAGTTACGTTTAAAATGGGTTTACCAAGGTGTTAAACTACAAATATAAGAGTTAAAATGAAATAGAAACATGAAAAAATTAATAATTTTATATTCATATTGTGACCTAATAACCTATAAGGTTTAATAATAATTATTTTTATATTTATGGCATGTTAGAAACGTGGGTACACTTAAATTATTTCAATAATTTCATGTGCCTCCTCTCCCCCACTTATAAAAGGACACCCACTATCCTCCCATATTAACAATACCAAAACACTTTAATTAGGAAATTATATACCCAAATACATTAATTAATTACCTTTTATCATCATATATTCATTATTTTTACTATGAAACCCTATTAGAAAAGCTTTAGTTAGAAACTTAAAGAGGCTCTCAAAAGAAGAGGTAAAATTCTAAAACATGTGTTTTTGTATAATTTCTTCTTCCATATCCTTGAAATATTATTAAACCATAATAATATAATAAAATCTATATATTTCATATAATTATATGTTATTATGTTTATTTAATATCTTATATATTTGTCCTCTACCCCCAAATTAGAAACTAAACTGTCAATTGTGTGTGCGGTGGACTACCACCTCATGAACCAATATTATTTATTATACATCACATCCTCCAACTACTGAATATAATGATGAATTTATTATCTATATATGATATTTATTATAATCTTATTCCTATATATTCATTATATCACATATTAATTTTTAAATTCTATTCCACTGGTATACAATAATGTCAATCATGTATACGGCGAACCACCTCCTCGTGAGGTGATATGATTTGTTTTTCAATAATGATTTAAATTTAAGGTATATGATATATATGAAATAATATTGACTCAATAAATTATATATATTATTTATCTCTTTTAATTTCGACCCATCGGGAAAATTGAAAGAACGTTCGTGTGTACATACTACTTTCTATCTCTATAAATGGTGTAACTCATTTTATATATATAACTTAAATATATTACAATAAATACATATATCAGTAATATATAAGATATTTAGATCAAAGTTAATATTTTTTATATGATTCAAACATGATAAAATTATTATAATTAGAAATATTAATACAAAACATACATGAAAAGCAAAGCATTTGTAACCTAAAACATGATATTAACAAGGAACTATTGATAAATGGGTTATAAAAAGTAATGATTAAATAATATATGGTAGGATAAATATGTGTAATGTTATTTAATATATTTATAATAAAAATATATTTGTTATATGGTAGGTTCAAACTTGTAATAAAGATGTCAACACTTATTGTAACAGCCCGAGATTTTATGAAAAATATTCTTTTTAATTTTATTAATGTCTTGTGTTTTACGCTACATCAAAAGGAGCTTGCACAACACACATCCTTGACATCCCTTTCATTACACGCAATCACGACCTTCCTCGATAGCGTGTGTAGTACGCAATAATGAGTTTCATTAAACAACAATATGCTATTAAAATATTATTAAAACTAGCCGTTATGAATAGTAATAACCACTTTTTGTAATTTTGTATATTTTATTTTTCAAAATGGAATTAATTTCTGGATTCGTAATATCTAAATTAGCTTAGGGTGAAATTTTGGTACTTTTCGGATAACTTTCATATTCTGATGAATAGTGAAAATTACTAGATTATAATTAAAAACAACTTTTTTAATCGAAATAATTAATAGCGATAAATCATTAAATTGAGTGGTTTTAAAGTATATTTAGAATATATTTTTTACAATTTAATACGATGTTGGTCATTGGATGTAATTTCACATTTAAACCAGACATAATCAAGTGTCAATCTTTTGGTAGATATTGTTTCTTAAAAACACGCAATTTGTTTTAACAGCGGGATTAAATTATAAAATTAATTAATGAAACTTCTATGTTATGAATTTGGTAAAATAGACTTCATTTTTGAATTCGGAATATGAAATATAGCTTAGGATGAAATTTTGGTATTTTTCTGGAAACTTTCAATTTTTGATGAATAGTGAAACCACTAAGTGGTAGGTTAAAAACTGAATTTTGCATAAAACATAATTTTACCGCTTCTGTGAATGGAATTTCGAAAATCCGATAGACACAGTTAATATCAAGGACTAAAATGTGGTTCAATGAGATGAAAATAATTTTTGGTGAATAGTAACTTTTTACTTTTTTTACCACGGTTAATAGTAAATAGGGCAACTAAGGGTAAATATGATATTACTATTACCCTAACACATGTCCTAATTCTATTGGATAAGTGTAATTCGACCAAAAACAACCTTATGAATATAATATGACCATTTAGGTCCACTTGGATTAGATTATGACATTTAATATTATTTTATTTAATGAATAGTTAAAATAGTTAAAATCAAAGTTTAATAACTAAAACATTTTTAATATGGGGTTATACATAAGATAAATTCGACTCTAAATATTCATTAGAAAGCTTAAAAAATTTTATACATAATGATATTTTATTTATAATTTTTAGACTTTAAATAAATTAATTTATTTATGACACAACGATGATGCAGTAATTACCCTTTTATGGAAATATTAACATAATTGATGTTATAAATGCTCAAATGAATGTAATTTGAGACTTTTTATGAATTAAACTAATTTTATAGGTTACTATGATATATTAGTGTTGATTTAATCAACTTGGTTCGAACATATAATTTTTTTATGACTTTCACAAAAATCATATATCAAATATTGTCAAAATTGACACAAAATAGTTCTTAAATCAAATATTATATTATTAATTGTTATTTTATTCCTAAAAATCTAAGGTTCGGCCAAATGACTTAGATAAGGATATATGTATTAATAATAAACAATTTGGGGTTCGTTTGGCATGTTATAGTAAGTGTATTAACCATATAGTGAAAGAAAACAAAAAGACACGGTAAAAGTTAAATTATTTAACTTAGAGGTAAATCTAATTGATAAGGTTAAAATAATACCCTAAACTTGTCTAAATCTTATTGGTTGATAGGATTTCGACCCATCCCCACTTTAGCTTCGAAATAAGACCGTTTGGTACCATTATAAACCGATTTTGACATTAATATAAAATAATATTTTGAGGTATTCCTAAGGTGCCCCTCTCCTCCCTTATAAATGGAAACTTCCTCCCCCTCCTCCTCACACCAATTTGAGCACTCAAGCTCGGCCAACCCCTGCCAAAATCTCTTCTCCTCTTCCCTAGCAACATCCTAGAGGTTCTGGTCTTCTTCAAAGACCAATTTTAGTGCCCTAAGAGGAGGTCTCAAAGAGGCGCTTCAAAGAAGAGGTAATTACCGTTACCAATTCTTTCATCTTTATTTCTTCTTCCACTTCTTCTTCTTAGGTTGTTTAATTATGAAGTAATAATATCAGTATCACTAATATACTGATATGTTATTTTAAGTATGAAACAACCCTATTTCACCATCTATCCATCCTACGGAAAAAAAGAAATCACCGCGCGTGCGTACGTACGGAATACCGTCTCCACGCCGTGGTGTAATCTATTTTCCACCACCACCTTACAAGGATGGGTATAATGGTGTAAAGAATGACTATACATAGTTATTACAACATCATATTGATTCTGATATATTGTATAATCCACTTCAATTCAATTCAATAATTATGGAAATGATATCATCGCTCGTGCGTACGTACGGACTACCATCTCCACGACGCGATGAGATTCATTCTTAATGATTAACCATTCATGAATGATTATAAAGTATATATAATAAGTACTAATGAAATATATGACATAATAATGATACTGGATTTATGTATATATATATATGTATGTCATCTACTTACTTCCATTCAAGACAATAAGGAAAGAAAAACAGCGTTCATGCGTACGTACGGACTACCGTCTCCATGAACGGTGTTTTTCATTCCATTTATCTATCTATTATATATATATATATACTGAATATATATGATATAAAAATCATATTTTATATTCTGGAAGTAAGTAAATCATGATATAAGTAATAATAAGTCAATGAAATTATTTAAATCATTATACAGGAGGTTCGGACACATACGAAGCAAATCGGACCTAAGGTAAGGGAAATATCACAATCTCATTTTTATCCGAGATTGTTTATTCGTATGTATTTACTGGGGTATATTTTATCATCCACATCCATGTTTATCAATATGTAATATTATTTCCATCCACCTATAATTGTTTAAATCCATTTTTACCCTTCGGCGAGTTTTTAGTAATATGTATGAAAGGAATCTTTTGTCATTTTTTGTATGAGGTACTTTATGAATTTTCCGACAAAAGTATGAAGAATGTTTTTTTTAACTTATATGGCATGAATGGATTTCTAAAAAATAATTTCCAAGAAGCTACCTTTACAAGTATTCAAGTTTATTTTTAATCAACTTCTTTTAGTTTAAAATTGTATGACATGTTAAGAAAGGAAAAGTGTTTTTGAAGTAGAAAGGATATTTTCCTCAAGAATGAAGTTCAAGTATTTTATAAAAATTATTTTCCATCTAATATAATAAAAGGGTTCTGTTTTTATCCCTATTATTACATGGATTTTATTATGTTGTGATGGAAACATTTTTATGAATTCCTTTATCTTATATGAATTATTTTATGATTTTATGTTGTTTAAGAATCCCATTTTTATTACATGGGTTATGCGATGATGTATGATTTATGATTATGTGGCACACATAAGAAAGGATTCATTATAAGATGGGTGGGACCTATATCTCCCTCCAATGCATTGGGTAAAGATTTTATATCTCATGAGATAGACAGGGCTGGAATGGTAGGTTATACCGGTTCAGTGAAACAGGACTGAAACGAGGGTTACTCGATTCAGAAAGGGACTTTGTCCACTAAGATAGTCTTGGCAATGAGTCTTGACTAATAAGAAATGATTCTCTATGATTATGTGTGAATGCCACAAAGTTTCATGTTTTAAGTTATGATTATTGTGATTACATTTCACTGCCATGATTTATCCCATGTTATGAAATTATGCTCTCTTTTGCAGGTTAAGATTTCCAAAATGTTATGTTCTTATGAATACGATGTGATTGATATTTCTTTTGTTTACCCTTACTGAGCATTTGAGCTCACCCTTTTACGTTTTCTTTTCCCCAGGATATAAAGAAAGATTTTAGGTAAAAAAAATGGGAAGATCTTTATAGGAGATGTTGAAGATCTTTCACCACGATTAGAAGATTACGTTCCGAGTTTCCAAAGACACTAAACTATTACGATCCTTGTGTGTATGTACTAAGTATTCCGCAAATGTAATGTAATGTCAATGTACGTCATGTTTTGGGTCTCTACAGTTGGTATCATAGGAAAGGTTTAGTCAACCTTTGGAAACTAGGATGCGAAAACGTTAGTGAGATCCCTAGGGATATTTCTACGGTATGTCTAGGGATGTCCCTAAGGTTAAGTATACGTATAGGTTATAGTACTAGAACTACGCTAACGATCATAGAATTAAACCTAAGATGTTAGATATTGAAGGTACTTCCCCTTTATTATGTTGTTTTCCCTAGCATGATTTTTGCCTCTCACACTATTCTTTTTGGGTTTTAGACGATGGTTGGAACCCGAAGGAACCGTGTTGATCAATGCAATGGACAATGCAATGATTGTCCTCCTGAACAAACAAATGTTATGGGAGATGGAGTGAAAAATCTTATTGCTATACTTACACAAGCTATGAATCATTCTGGACTTCCAAATGAGCAGAGAAGGGAACAATATTCTATTGAGTCCTTCATGATGCAACGTCCGCCTTCTTTCAGTGGGTCTTCTGATCCACTTGTTATTGAACAATGGATCAGTACCACTGAAAAGATATTTTCAGTTCTTCAATGTTATGAACATGATAAAGTCATCTTAGCAGTATATCGTTTGGAAGGTGAAGCTGATCAATGGTGGAATCTTATCAAGAATACATGGCAAAGAGATGAAATTGAGTCCATGGAATGGGACGAGTTCAAGAACTTATTTTTCAATAAGTACTTCCCTCGTATTCTTCGAACAAAGATGGAGAAGGAGTTTCTTGAACTAAAGCAAAAAGATGATGAATCTGTTGGTATATACGAAGCGAATTTTACAAGACTTGCAAGGTATGCATCTGGCATTATCATCCAACCTGAAAGTAAAGTTGATCGATTTTTCAGTGGCTTAAAACCAAGTCTTCGAAGGGCATTAGCTATAAGAGACTTCAGTAGCTATGAAGAAATTGTGTGTTGTGCTATCAAGGTAGAAATGGAAGTTGGTGTTACATATCCATCTCATGGTTTTGACAAGAAACGAAAGATGGAGTTCAAGGAGAAATCTCATAATAATGGTGAAAAGAAGATGAATGTTTCTTTATGCACAAAGTGTGGAAAGAAGCATGGTGGAGATTGTCTTAAAGGGACTAGAAAATGTTTTAAGTGTGGAAAAGAAGGTCATCGAGCAGCTGAGTGTCGAAGTAATGGAAAAAGGGTTTGTAATGATGTGAATAAAGCAAACACTGCAGAGAACGCACCACCAACACTTCAATGCTTCAAGTGCAAGGAAATGGGGCATTATGCTAATAAATGCCCTAATCCAAGGGTTAGTGATGATCAACATGAGCAACCACTGAAGGCAAAGGACAAAGGGAAGTCACATGCAATCACTATTGGCAATGTTGAATATGACAATGATGTGGTGGAATGATTAAGTGTTTATGTAATGGGATTCCAAAATAATGTTGTATCATTGAGTATTGCAATATTTATTGATGTGGTATTCAAAGTGATTGAGATATTTTTTGGAAATAAGATGATATGCGCATAATGAAGGGAAAACGAGAAAATGAAATGTTTAATAGTATTCATGAGCTCATGATTGATATAAGGACTAAGTGATATCATGGTTTGAGTATATAGAATTTTGAGGACTTTGGTATGTGGAAAGTGTTAACTTTAAACTGCATTCTTGTTTTCACTAAGGTATTCAAGAGAATACATGATTAAGGACTTTGAATGTTTAGAATGTGACCAACAAGACATATCTTATGGGGATCAACGATGGTATTAAATCTCTGGTAATTGTTTTCACTATATTATGAGAGTGGACTGCAGTATTATGGGTAAGCCTAAAGATTGGAATGGATTGTGTTTGAATAAGTTAGTATTGTTTAAGGATAGAAGTTTTTTTTCGATATTATTGATGGGATGTTATAGTAATATAGTTTTAGAAAAAGGACAACCTGCAGGACGGGTGACAGCCCATCGCGTCGGACAAGGCTGTGGGAATCGAACCCACAACCGAAGTGCGACTGGCCTTTATCGCCTACCACTGGCCTACAGGAAGTCCCTGTTTTGTAGAAACTAGTTTTATTATATTAAGTTGTATGACATATGATGTATAAGTCCATTTTAGGAACCATATATGATTAATCTCACTATAGATCGACTTATGTATTTAATTTTTTTGCTAACCGTTTGTTTGAGACAGATGGAATGACCCGTCATTCTATCACATGATCTGCTAAGACTTCACGAATAACAAATTCAACTTCATTTATTTAAGAGATGAAGTGGAAATTGTTAAAGGCACGAACAACAGTGAGATTGTACCAAAATAAAGTAAGTATTTATTCTAATTCAAATTAGGGAAATGATCTTGAAAACCAAAAATGTTGTCCTAGTGATCTTATATCTGATGAATCAGATGGAACCTTAGATCGTCACAAATTTATGGCTTTGTGATTGCTGGCTTTTCCATAGCCATGTTCTCTACCACTCTCCATCAGAACATGATGGTTAGATTTCTCTTCCATATCCATATTTTCACCTATGTGGAAACCCAGTGACTAGTTTATTTGGGTAACCGTTACGTTTCATACTTTTGTTTTTAAAGATTGGTTTTGATATTCCTTTTTACTATGTGGGTTTCTATTAAATAAACTTTCGAATAATAAACCATTTATAACCCCGACGAATTTCGAGGGCGAAATTCATTTTAAGGGGGTAGAATGTAACAGCCCGAGATTTTATGAAAAATATTCTTTTTAATTTTATTAATGTCTTGTGTTTTACGCTACATCAAAAGGAGCTTTCACAACACACATCTTTGACATGCCTTGCATTACACGCAATCGTAACCTTCCTCGATAGCGTGTGTAGTACGCAATAACGAGTTTCATTAAACAACAATATACTATTAAAATATTATTAAAACTAGCCGTTATGAATAGTAATAACCACTTTTTGTAATTTTGTATGTTTTATTTTTCAAAATGGAATTAATTTCTGGATTCGTAATATCTAAATTAGCTTAGGGTGAAATTTTGGTACTTTTCGGATAACTTTCATATTCTGATGAATAGTGAAAATTACTAGATTATAATTAAAAACAAATTTTTTAATCGAAAGAATTAATAGTGATAAATCATTAAATTGAGTGGTTTTAAAGTATATTTAGAATATATTTTTAAAATTTAATATGATGTTGGTCATTGGATGTAATTTCACATTTAAACCAGACATAATCAAGTGTCAATCTTTTGGTAGATATTGTTTCTTAAAAACACGCTATTTGTTTTAACAGCGGGATTTAATTATAAAATTAATTAATGAAACTTCTATGTTATGAATTTGGTAAAATAGACTTCATTTTTCAATTCGGAATATGAAATATAGCTTAGGATGAAATTTTGGTATTTTTCTGAAAACTTTCAATTTTTGATGAATAGTGAAACCACTAAGTGGTAGGTTAAAAACTGAATTTTGCATAAAACTTAATTTTGCCGCTTCTGTGAATGGAATTTCGAAAATCCGATAGACACGGTTAATATCAAGGACTAAAATATGGTTCAATGAGATGAAAATAATTTTTGGTGAATAGTAACTTTTTACTTTTTTTACCACGGTTAATAGTAAATAGGGTAACTAAGGGTAAATATGATATTACTATTAACCTAACACATGTCCTAATTCTATTGGATAAGTGTAATTCGAACAAAAACAACCTTATGAATATAATATGACCATTTAGGTCCACTTGGATTAGATTATGACATTTAATATTATTTTATTTAATGAATAGTTAAAATAGTTAAAATCAAAGTTTAATAACTAAAACATTTTTAATATGGGGTTATACATAAGATAAATTCGACTATAAATATTCATTAGAAAGCTCAAAAGATTTCCTACATAATTATATTTTATTTATAATTTTTAGACTTTCAATAAATTAATTTATTTATGACACAACGATGATGCAGTAATTACCCTTTTAAGGAAATATTAACAAAATTGATGTTATAAATGCTCAAATGAATGTAATTTGAGACTTTTTATGAATTCCACTAATTTTATAGGTTACTATGATATATTAGTGTTGATTTAATCAACTTGGTTCGAACATATAATTCTGTTATGACTTTCAAAAAATCATATATCAAATAGTGTCAAAATTGACACAAAATAGTTTTTAAATCAAATATTATATTATTAATTGTTATTTTATTCCTAAAAATCTAAGGTTCGGCCAAATGACTTAGATAAGGATATATGTATTAATAATAAACAATTTGGGGTTCGTTTGGCATGTTATAGTAAGTGTATTAACCATATAGTGAAAGAAAACAAAAAGACACGGCAAAAGTTAAATTATTTAACTTAGAGGTAAATCTAATTGATAAGGTTAAAATAATACCATAAACTTGTCTAAATCTTATTGGTTGATAGGATTTCGACCCATCCCCACTTTAGCTTCGAAATAAGACCCTTTGGTACCATTATAAACTGATTTTGACATTAATATAAAATAATATTTTGAGGTATTCCTAAGGTGCCCCTCTCCTCCCTTATAAAAGGACACTTCCTCCCCCTCCTCCTCACACCAATTTGAGCACTCAAGCTCGGACAAACCCTGCCAAAATCTCTTCTCCACTTCCGTAGCAACATCCTAGAGGTTCTGGTCTTCTTCAAAGACCAATTTTAGTGCCCTAAGAGGAGGTCTCAAAGAGGCGCTTCAAAGAAGAGGTAATTACCGTTACCAATTCTTTCATCTTTATTTCTTCTTCCACTTCTTCTTTTTAGGTTGTTTCATTATGAAGTAATAATATCAGTATCACTAATATACTGATATGTTATTTTAAGTATGAAACAACCCTATTTCACCATCTATCCATCCTATGGAAAAAACGAAATGACCGCGCGTGCGTACGTACGAAATACCGTCTCCACGCCGTGGTGTAATCTATTTTCCACCACCACCTTACAAGGATGGGTATAATGGTGTAAAGAACAACTATATATAGTTATTAAAACATCATATTGATTCTGATATATTGTATAATCCACTCAAATTCAATTCAATAATTATGGAAATGATATCATCACTCGTGCGTACGTACAGACTACCGTCTCCACGACGTGATGAGATTCATTCTTAATGATTATCCATTCATGAATGATTATAAAGTATATATAATAAGTACTAATGAAATATATGACATAATAATGATACTGGATTTATGTATATATATATATATGTATTTCATCTACTTACTTCCATTCAAGACAATAAGGAAAGAAAAACAGCGTTCATGCGTACGTACGGACTACCGTCTCCATGAACGGTGTTTTTCATTTCATTTATCTATCTATTATATATATATATATACTGAATATATATGATATATAAATCATATTTTATATTCTTGAAGTAATTAAATCATGATATAAGTAATAATAATGTCAAGAACAACAAGTCAAAACACCTACGATAAATGAAACGATTTTAACCAAAACGCTTCTTTAACATGGAATTTACAAAAGAACGGGTAATATAATGTCATAAGTGAACCATATATGATATCATAACAATGAATATGATTCTGTAATAAGTAAATGACATTATTTGAATCATTATACAGGAGGTTCGGACACATATGAAGCAAATCGGACCTAAGGTAAGGGAAATATCACAATCTCATTTTTATCCGAGATTGTTTATTCGTAAGTATTTACTGGGGTGTATTTTATCATCCACATCCATGTTTCATCAAAATGTAATATTATTTCCATCCACCTAAAGTTGTTTAAATCCATTTTTACCCTTCGGTGAATTTTTTGTAATATGTATGAAATGAATCTTTTGTCGTTTTTTGTATGAGGTACTTTATGACTTTTCCGACAAAAGTACGAATAATGTTTTTTTAACTTATACGGCATGAATGGATTTCTAAAAAATAATTTCCAAGAAGCTTACTTTACAAGTATTCAATTTTATTTTTAATCAACTTCTTTTAGTTTAAAATTGTATGACATGTTAAGAAAGGAAAAGTGTTTTTGAAGTAGAAAGGATATTTTCCTCAAGAATGAAGTTCAAGTATTTTATAAAAATTATTTTCCATCTAAGATAATAAAAGGGTTCTGTTTTTATCCCTATTATTACATGGATTTGATTATGTTGTGAAGGAAACATTTTTACGAATTCCTTTATCTTATATGAATTGTTTTATGATGTCATGTTGTTTAAGAATCCCATTTTTATTACATGGGTTATGCGATGATGTATGATTTATGATTATGTGGAACACATAAGAAAGGATTCATTATAAGATGGGTGGGACCTATATCTCCCTCCAATGCATTGGGTAAAGATTTTATATCTCATGAGATAGACAGGGCTGGAACGGTAGGTTATACCGGTTCAGTGAAACAGGACTGAAACGAGGGTTACTCGATTCAGAAAGGGACTTTGTCCACTAAGATAGTCTTGGCAATGAGTCTTGACTAACAAGAAATGATTCTCTATGATTATGTGTGAATGCCACAAAGTTTCATGTTTTAAGTTATGATTATTGTGATTATATTTCACTGCCATGATTTATCCCATGTTATGAAATTATGCTCTCTTTTGCAGGTTAAGATTTCCAAAAATGTTATGTTCTTATGAATACGATGTGATTGATATTTCTTTTGTTTACCCTTACTAAGCATTTGAGCTCACCCTTTTATGTTTTCTTTTCCCCAGGATATAAAGAAAGATTTTAGGTAAAACAAATGGGAAGATCTTTATAGGAGATGTTGAAGATCTTTCACCACGATTAGAAGATTACGTTCCGAGTTTCCAAAGACACTAAACTATTACCATCCTTGTGTGTATGTACTAAGTATTCCGCAAATGTAATGTAATGTCAATGTACGTCAAGTTTTGGGTCTCTACACTTATAGTAAGGGTTTTTTGTCTCAAATTTTCATCTTTGGGACATACGTTATGTTATGCACCTATCATATTTTATGAGGTATATATAAATTCCATTTTAATTTAAATATTATTAATTTATTTATTCTCATAATATTTTTTGTTACATTTAATTTTTTTTTCTTTCATGGGGATTACGATTAAATATTACCAAATTGGTAAGGATTTTATGAAACAATATCACAATTTATCTGGATTTATTATGTTTATGATTTTGGTGATGAAATATTATGTTCTATATCTCAAAAAAATAATTAATTTTATTATACTATGGTTATTTCAGAAGATTACATGTTTTCCGTTCATTTTCTTCACTTTATTTCCAATAGAGTTTAAAAGAATATTTTTAAGAGAAATCTAATTTATTTCTATCTTTAGTCAAAATCCCTTTTATTCTATATCCATTGTTTAATGTTTTTTTACTACTCTAAAATTAATATTTGAAGAATTTTTTATCCATTTTTTAATTAAAAATATTAAGTGTAATCTTCATGTCAATTTTCAAAAATGACCTGTTATGATTTTATTAAAAACAGGAATGTATTTTTTTAACTTATATTATATAAATAGAATTTTTCACCATAATTATCACATAATTTTTTGAATAATATTTTATATGTTTCAAGGGTTGTTTTAAAAGAAACTAATTTTTAAAATGATTTTTTATTTTTTAGTTGAAAAAAATTATTTCCAAAATGAAAATGATATTTTCCTTAAGAAGTGTTTGAGGTGATATTTCAAAAATAATTTCTTATCTAAGATGATAACCTTTGATGTTAATTATTCTTAATTGGGTATTTGATCTAGGGATACCATTATTATTCTTTTTATGTATATTATATGTTTATGATGACAAGATATTTATGAAATTGATTTCTATTCCAAGGGTTATAACATGATAAAATGATTCAAAAACACTCTTCTTTTTCCACAGTTTATTCTTTGATGAAATGATTAAATTATTATGAAACCTATCTATTTTCCATAGGTTATGGTATGCTGAATTTTTTATGAATCCCATTTCTATTCACAGGTTCTGATATGATAAATGTTTTACGATCGCATGCAACATGTATGTATGTATTTTATTATATGATTGGTGGGGCCTATATCTCCCTTAAATCCATTGAAGAAAGATTGGAATCTCATGAGATATATAGGAATGGAATGGGAATTGAGACCAGTTAATTAATGGATTTTTTCGACTATGATAGTCTTGATAGGGAAACTTGACCACTGCGATGGTTTGGGGAGTGAACTTATTCCACTGTGATAAAATTGGCAATGATCCTTGACTATTATAAAGACTATTTTCAATGCTTATGTGTATTCCATAATTCCATGTATTATGAAAAAATTATGCTCTCATGGCTCATATAATATTATTTCATTATGATTAATGTCTTAAGAATTTGTAATATTTATTCCAACTCTCATGATTTTGATATTTGATATTTTTGTTTTGTTTTCATAAGTTATGATCATGTTCTCTTACCCTTATGCCCACATTATATTTATGTATTTCCCTTATGTTCCCTTACTGAGCATGTAATATCTTCCATTATTATGTATATTTTACCTAGGTAAAGATTATTAGTATTACATGTGATATGTTTAAGAGGGATACTAGTTATTAGGAAATAAGTGGTAAATGATGTAGTGCACTTATGAACATTTTTTTATCTATTTTAATGTTTCCAATGGAAAAATAACTTTATGATCCTAAGGTGTGTTTTTATTTAATTTCATTAATATAAATCAGAAAATGTATAATATCTTTGTATAAAATCCTAGGTCTTTATAGTTGGTATTACAAGACAAGTTTAGTTAATTTTTGGAAATTAGGGTTACAATACTTTAGTGCGAATGCTTAGGATAATCCTAAGTATACGGTAACATGAAAAAGGGCTTTAAGGAATATATTATGCCATTTAAAAAGAAATTAATCCTTGTATATATTCTAAAAGTGGACATGGTTATAGAATATTTGTACATGTGGTTAATAACTCTGAAAAAGGCACATTAGCTCTAACTCAAGTGTTACCTAGTATACGACAATAGATCTTACCGTGAAGCGGGTTTTACACTCTAAGAGGATACAATTTGATTAATTTTTATATTTTTTATAAACCATAATGATGTATTTGAATATATAATGACCATGAATAACCTAGGATAAACCTTAGGTGTTTGTTATATGAAACTTTTTTCTTGATTTAGTCATATTTAAGATGATTTTTCATTACTATGAGTTTTTTCCACTATGATTATTATTTATCACACTATAATATTTTGTTTTAGTCAATAGAAATAACCCTTAGGAACCATGTTAATGATAATTGAAATGGATAATGAAACTATTTTTCTCTTGATAAAATAAATTTTATGGGAGATGTAATGAAAAATATTGTTACTATGATAACATAAATTTCTCAATATATTAAGCATGATGAACTTCCAAATGATCAAGGGATGGGAAAATATTTTGTTGATCCCTTCATGAGACAACATACACCAACATTTAGTGGTTTCACTAAATTTATAGTTTTATATAAATGAATCACTTACACTAAAAATATATTTTTCATTCTCCAGTTTTTGAAACACGAACAATTCATTTTCGATGTCTTTCTTCTAGAAGGTGAATTGGATCAATTGTGGACAATCATCAATAATGAAATGTAACAATTTTAAATCTACTACATGGATTAGAGAGATATTAATATATTATTTTTCAATAATTACTTCCCATGTATTCTTTATACAAAAATAATTAATTAATTCCTTGAGATAAAGTATAATGATGATAAATCTATTGGTACCTATAGGGATAATATTACATGGCTTGTGAGGTATTTTGATGGACTTATTATCCAACAAAAAATCATTTTTTATAGATTCTTCAATAGACTAAAACCATGTCTATATAAGGAGCTTTCCATAAGGGACTTTATTGGATATGAATAAATCATTTGATGTGACCTCAAAGATTAAATAGAGATTTTAGTTACCCATTAATCATAAGGTTTTGATAAGAAAATAAATATGGAGTTAAAGGGAAACACTAATAAACATGGAGAGAAGATGATTATAATTTCTACATGTTTGATGTGTGCAATGAAACATGGAGGAAACTATATTTATGGGACAAGAAAAGGTATTAAGTGTGTAAGGGAAGGTCATTGAGAAATTGAATTACAAAGTGATTTAGAGAATTTAATTAATTATATGAATATATAGAAATCTACACATAATACACCACCCAAACACTAGTGTATAAAATGAAAGGATTATAGCAACAATTCTAACCATTTCCCAAATCTAAAAGTTATTGATGATGATCAATGTCAGGAACCACTTAATCTATGGAACAAGGGGAAATATCATGTGATCACTATTTTCGATGAGGGTCATGCTAATTATGTGGGGAGAGGTACACTTTCCATCCAATTTATAACTGATAATGTTTTATTTCACCCAATATAAACCCATTATTTTATATATGAATAATTTTCTATGTCAATGAAAATTCCAAAAACACAGTTAGATTTTTATTTTATAGTGAAACCCACTAATGGTATAATGATCACATCTAAAGTACAATATTCTTCTTATATTGAAGTTTATAGTAATTTACTTCCTATAAATATTGTAATTTCCTGTGGTTGAATTTGATGGTATCCTAGGAATGCATTATATTTATATATATAAAGCCATCATAAATTAATTAGAAGGGATGTAGTGTTTGGTATTCCAAAAAAACTTATGATCATATATTAGGGTGATGATAAATAAGAACAGTTGATGAAAATTAGATCCAATGTATGGGTTTTCATTCATATTCAAAAGGGGTAATATCTCAGATGTTTGGGGAGAAACTCAACATCGATGATATGCTTATTATGTTGGAGTTTATTGATGTATTTTTTAAATACAGTTATAGTCTTCCACTGAATCATGAATCTTAGTTTTCTATTGAACTCACATATGGTTCCACACATATTTCATATAATCCATATATAATATCCTTGATTATGTTCGAGGAAATGAAAAAGTAACTCTTGGAGACTCTTGACAAGGGAACCATCTTTCCCTGTGTGTAACATTGGGGTGAACCTATTCTATTTTTCAAAAAAGATAAATTCATGCGACTTTTCCTTAATTATGAGGGGTTCAATAGGACCATAGTCAAGAATAAGTATTATATACCCCATATTGATGACTTGTTTGATCAACTATGTGGATATAAATACTTTTATAAGATTTTCCTTCATTTTAGATATCATCAATTAAGGATCAATAAGTAGGATATACCCAAGATATAATTATGTACAATGTATTGACACTATGAGTATATAGTGAATCCTTTTTTTCTTAATAATTTCCCTACTATCTTCATGGATTTAATTAATAGAGTATTTATAGATTAACTTAATCAGTTTGTGTAAATATTTTTAGAAAATAATATTATCAATTATAACAGTAAAGATGGGCATGAAAATCACTTTAGAATTATAATAAAAACCTTTTGGAAGGATAAGATGTGGGAAAAAGTTTACAAAGTGTGAATTTTAGATACAAGAGGATTCAATTTTGAGTCATATAATCTCAATAGTTGGTAATTCAGAGGATACATCAAAGACATTGGTTATTGAATATTAGACCAAACTAACCACAATGACTGAGATCCAATGTTTTCTTTGTTTGGATGGCTATTATCGATGGTTTGTGTATAATTTCTCATTATTATATAATACAATCACCATGTTAACTAGAAAGGGATGCATGCTACTTTGGATTGAGGAATGCGAGGAAAATTTTGATCAATTGAAGAGAATATTAGTCGACACACTTGTGCTTAAGTTAACCTATAGTGGAGAAGGTTATATAATCTTCTTGGATGTATCCTAGAAGTGATTGGGATTCGTTATTATGAGTAAATAAATGGTTATATCTTAAACCACATTAAAATTATAGGTACAAAATAAAAATTAAACAATTCCTGCTTTGGAGTTAGCTATGGTAATTTATACATTAAAGATATAGAGGCATTATATTTTTTTTTGGAAAAAGTGTGATATATATATATATATATTTATCATAAAAATTTAATGTATATATTCACACAAAAGAAGTTTAATATGTTATAGAGAATATTGTTAGAGATGATTAAAGATTATGGCTGGTCAATACATTACCACCTTGGAAATGTGAACAAGGTGGATAATTATTTGAGTAAAAAGGATTATTATAGAATATACTTGACGGGGATAAAAAAATATCCAATATTTATAGATTTTTATAGGAGGGATATAGAAATATTTAAGGAATGGGGGATATTGTATCTTTATCAAATAAGCGTTCAAATATTTATCAAATTGAATATTAAAGAGGAAAAAAGGATGATAAAGGATGTAGAATATTTTCAGAAATATTTATAAGTTTATCCTTAATTATAATGGAATAATAAGGTTCAAGAACCATTTATGTGATACTCACATACCATATATTAATAAGAGGTTATCAAAGGAGGCTCAAAGTTTATCCTTTTCTATTTATCCTAGAAGTAAAAATATGTATAAATATTTGAAAGAGTATTTTTTTGTTGGATAGAATGAAGAGAAAAATCATAGAGTATATATCTCAATACAATGTATATTAAGAAGTTAAGGATAAGAGAAAAAAGTATAATGTTGTGTTATATCTACTACCCATACCATAATAGAAATGAAAAAACATCCCTATAGATTTTGTCATTGAACTCCCCAAAACAATTAAGGGGACACTACTATATTGATTATAGTTGATCACCATAAAAATTACACACATTTCATCTATATTAGAGAAGAATTAAATTTAGATCATCTTTATAGGATTTAAATTAAGGAATAATTAAGGTTTCATGTATTACCATAATACATTGTTTTTTATTGGTATACATGGATTATCTTAATGTTCTTGTGAATTCTTTGATAAGATCTAGATACATAGTTGACTTTTAAAACTATGTATCATCCTTAGATATATTATTATTCTGAATGAACAATTCAAACTAGAGATTATATATTGATATATTTTTCTATATATTTCAATGGTTTCTAGGATCAACACCTTCCTATAATTGAGTTTTCATTAAAAAACATAGATCATATGAGTATTCAAATGGATCCTTATGAATCCCTATATCGAAATATGTATAGAGATCTGACGTGATGGAATGAATTTGAATGAAAAAATATATTGTGAACTGAGATAGCTGACGAAATTATATACAAGTTTGGAGTTATTCCAAAACACATACGGGCGGCATAAACATGATAAAAAGTTTACACTGATAATATTTGATGTGATCTGGATTTTGATATTGGTGGTGATATATTTCAATACATTTAACCATGGGAGATGATAATGGGATTTGGAATGAAGTGAGAACTAATCCCTAGGTGTATATATCAATTTTAAATTCTTGATTTTATCGAGATGGTATTCTATCAGTTGATAATAATCCAAGCCTCTCCCATGTCCATAATGTGTTCCATATATCTCTCATGGGAAGTATATAAATTAAAATTCACATGTACAAAAATTATAGGTCATACAACAAGAGAAATGTATTTCTTACCATGAATAATTTTTGGAGATTCTAGTCTATTGAGATAATGTTTTACTATACTTGACCGCTCACATTGTCAAGGTTTTGTGGAGCTACCACCAATTTGATGATGTTACATGGGAACATGAGGATATAATGATATAGAAGTATCTTCTTTTGTTTGATTCAATGTTAATTAATTTTGAGGGAAAAATTAATTTTTAATGGATATAATATAAAACCCGATATTTAATGAAATATACATTTTCTCTAGAATAAATTTAATTTTTTGATATCATGATTTTCACGCAACACTGAGTTATAATGAACCATAATATACTACTTATTTTAATATTTAACATGGTTGTTATGAACTAGATATTAAAATTGGAGATATTAATATGAATAAAAACATTTTAAATAGGAAATATATTGCTTTTATATAAATATAAAATATTTATAAAATGGTACTTATTTTTGGTAAAGAATTTATATGTTTTAAAAAATCTATTTTCTGAAAAAAATAACTTTATTGCTTTTTTGAAAAAAAAGTAATTTTTTAAAATATTATAAGAAAATATTTTAATACATTAACTTAATTTTTCATATCAAAATTTCATGATTATATTGGGGTAAAATTTTGGGACTTTTTTTGAAAAGATTAATATTTTGATGGATAGTGAAAATACTAGTTTTTGTTAAAAAAATTTAATTATTTAAAGACATTTTATGGTTAAATTTTATTTTAAAATGGGTTTAAAAGTAAAATTATTTCAATAATATTATAATTAAATCAATATAGGTCATTTTAATCAATTTAATATTTAATTTTGTTATAAAATCTTATTAAACTTTTAAAACATTTATCTTTGGAAAACCACTTTTTAATCACATTTTCATGATTAATTTTTAATTAAATTCTATCAATTATAATAATTTATTTTAGAAAATTTGATTTAATATTTGGAATAATTATAAATAATATTTTATAATAATTTTAAATTACTTTTTTATTATAATGAATAGTGGAAACAAGAAAAATTAATTACTACGGTTAAGGTTAAAACATATTTAAATAGGTGTTCAACAAAAAATAAAATGAGTAAAATAACCTATAAACTTTTAGAAAAAACATTTAAGGACATATTTATCCCTTATAAACACTAAGGATCAATAATGAGCTATTTTAATCCTTTTTTAATTTGAGAAATGTGGGTACAATTTATTCTTTTCTAAAATTCCTTATGTGCCCTCTCCCCCACTTGTAAAAGGACACACCTCTCCTCTCCTCATCACACTTATAAATCAATTTTAATTATCCAAGTCCTTTCAAATTAAATTTCATAGAACTGTAATATCATAATATAGGGCTTATTTGTATTGTTACACTCTCATAAGAATTCATTAGTTATAAACCTAAAGAGGCTCATCGAAGAAGTAGTGAAATTCTTAAACTTGTGTTTCTATTGTATTTCATCCTAAACATCCTTAAAATATTATTAAACCATGATAATATAATAAAATATGTATATTAAATATACTTATATGTTGTTATTTTAATTTAATGACCAAAATATTTCTCCTCTTACCTAAAATCCGAAATGAAACTATCGATCATGGGTACGGAGAACTACCACCTTACAAACTGATGTTTTTTCGTTGTCTATCACTACCTATCATAACTAGATATTGTAACACCCCAATTATTTACAAATAAATTTAATGAAATGCATTAAACACTAAGTCTCTATGAAATATTTTTTTTAAGAAGATAGTTATAGTTTAGCCACTAAGACTGTTTTTTTTATTTGTTTTGAATTTTGAAAAACGGATATACACAGTTGCGATCAGTGAGTTATTTGAAGTATGATAGAACAAATTTATTTTTTGTTGAATAGTAACATACCCTTATGAATAGAAATATTTCTCTTATGAATATTAAAATGTCCAAATAAATTTTAACCTCACCAATAAATGTACAATAAAAAGGCATCATATAAGTGACTATATGATCATTATATAAGTGTTGGTATTTTTGTAAGTTGTAAATATTTAATTAAAATTTTATGATTAATTAAATAATTTAAATTAAAAATTTATTTTATTAAAATGAAATAATAAAATAATATTTTATTTTATCATGATTATAATATAATTTTTTGAGACCTTGATTACTTTTTCAAGGTGTTAAAAAATGTGTTATAGTTTTAAAAATGTTAATTTTTGAATAAATTAATATTTTATTTAAAAATTAAATTAAACATATTGAGAAAATTATTTTGATAAAATGGAGTTAATTTTGTAATTATTGACAACAAAAAATGGATAGAGTTTTTATTTTTATTTTTTTAGAATACTTGAATTTTTATGAAAAGATTTACCATATATATACATTATATGTTAAATACACTATTCATGTCATCATGGATGATGTAAGAAAACTTGGTTCCAACTAACTTGATATCTTTACTATTTTGGTTCACATGAATGAAGACTATTCATATTTTTGAGCAAAAATATTAAACTAATGATTAAAATAATGGAAACCCCTCCTCTCCTCCCCTTTAAATACCACCCTAACCCTTCTTCCTCTCACATCTCTAAAGCATAAGAATTTTATAAATGTTTTCCAATCATCTTTTCAATGCTCTTCCCCATGTTCAAGAACTACTGGTCTCACCAAAAGGCCAATATTAAAGGCCTTAAGGAGGATCTCAAGGAGAAAATATCAAGAAGTAAAAAACCTATTTCATTTTCTTGTGTTTTCATTCCAATTATTTTCTTTTATTATACTCTCTTATCCTCCCCTTATACAAGAGGAATGAAAGGTATATTATTATATATATTCTGGATTTTTATCATGTTTATGTTTTAATTCATCATTATACTCCTTCTTCTCTATCTCTTATTCTAAAAATAAATAAAATAGTTCATGATGTGTCGATTTACTGACATCGTGGATGATGTGTCTTCAATTTTCCTTACTTCATTCAAAGATGGTTGGAACAAAATTTAATGGTTGAAACAGACTTTAAAGTGTATCATATTACCTCTCTTATATTCCTAAATTAACTTATATGCATAATATTGATGTTATATGATGAAACAAGTTTGTGATTATCAAAGAACCACTAAAATGATCTAAACATCATTAATATTTTATCTAATGATTCATTATCATATATGATAAAATTTAATAATAATATCATTTAATATTATGGAAACATGTTAATAACATATGATTTTAATTCTATAGTTTCTATTAAATTTTATAATAAAATATATTAAGAAATAACCATGGAAACCATGTAAAGAACACACCTGAAACAATATAAATTCAAAATATTATTAATATATGTGTGGAATGATGTTATAAAATAATAATATAATGTGATATAAAATTTTTTATACTACTTTAATGTATTAATAAAATTCATTTTACTATTATATAGAAGATTTAAAAACATTTGACGTAAGAAAAACTTGAGGTAAGGGAATTCTTAACCCAATTTCCATTCTTTGGGTTATCCTTCTACATTATTCATTATGGGTATTAATATTATTTGTGTGATTAATTATGTTTATATTATTTTTTATTATGTGTATTTCTATTTTATACAAAAATCCATTCCATTCTATTAATTCTTACTCCAATTATATTTGTAAGAGTCTTTCCTTTTAAAATCCTTCTACTAGTTTCTTTAAAGAAATTCAAAAAGATTGTTTTTTATCTAAATAGAATGAGTGATTTATCCTTATTTAATGTTTCTTTATTAATCTAATGTTTACATTATATGTTGACATTATAATTTTGATTAATATTATTTCATTATTTTTTCACTTTTTTTTATATTTTAAAGGTTATCTGTTTTAAAAAAGAATGATTTTTCGGAAATCTGAATGTGTTTTTATCAAGGGTTTAAATGAGTTATCATGTGATTTATTCATGATATGTTACTTAAACATAGTTATGTTGGGTTTATCCCATTATAGATCAAGATATGTGGGTTGATCTCATTATATCTCAAGATATGATGGGTGAGCCACATTATAGCTCTCCAATGTATTGGGTACTCTGGAGATAAAAGTTGACCGAATGGTTATTCCATGTGTAAGGGTGATTAAAATAGTGATATAGTAAATATTTCCTAAGGAAACTACATGATTCTTTTATGCATGATAACAAGTTTTTTTATGAAATGGGTTTTGTTGGTTTTTATGTTGTCACTTGACTAAACATTTCTTTCTTCATATCCATTACTTAGGTTTTTGTACTCATCCCAAGTTTTAAATGTTTTTTCATAGTTTATAAGGATGTGTAAGAGAAATAACAAAGATAATTTAAATTTTATGAACAATTATAAATGAAAATTTGTTTTATTTGAAAATTTTTATATTTTGTAAAAATTAGATACTATTTTAGTAGTATCCTCATGCATGTTTATGAGAAGTTATGTATGTTTTACAACCTAATTCACTAAAACTATAAACCTAAAAACATACTAAATGTGTAATAATGTATGTTCTTATCTAAAACTGACAATTTTGTAATGTTTTAAGGTTGGGACCTTATAGTTGGTATCATAGGATGGTTTAGATAACTTTAGGGGTTAAGATGATGTTAAAAGAGTACCATAAATGATTTTTTACTTTATGGTTATTTTAAAATGGTATATAATTTAAAGACTAAAATGTTGATTCATCTAATATATTTCTTTTTATAATTTTTTCCACAAAATAAAAATTGATGCTGAAGTAGGAATGCACCAAGAGGTTGTTATCTTTCCAAATATGCATCCTGTAATGGTTGGAATCAGAATCAAGCATTTTTTGACAGCTCTGGATTAGTTGACTTAGGTGATAAATAGTGGTGGTATCCTTGATAGAAAGGAACCTAATATATAACAATGAACCATGTCTTTTGTGAAAAATTTTATTAGGCAACACCCACCAACATTTAGTCTAACCACAGATCTAGTGATAGCCAAAGATTCAATAAATGATCTAGAAAATATATTTTATGTCATAGGACGTTCAGAACACCAAAAAGTAATACTAGACATTTATATTTTTAATATTGAAGTCGATAAATGGTGGTATTTGGTTAATTATATTAGAGAAATATATGATCTTGATAGGGTAAAATGGGATGAGTTTAAGAGCCTTTTCCAGAAAAAATATTTTCCTAAAATTGTTCAACTCTAAATATGGAAACAATTAATAAAAGTAAAGAATAATGATGATGATTTTGTGTCATAATATGAAGCCAATTCTACAATACTGGTCAGGTATGTACAAGATTTTACTCAGGATTTTGGTAGTAAAATTAATAGATTTTAATTTTCTTTAAAACCATTTTATGAAGATCATTTGCTTCATGAGATTTTTAAAATAAATGAAAAACTTTTTCATTGTAAAAAAAGTTGAGATGGCATTTTTTTACACATATGTTACTTGTGATGATAATAATAAGAATCATTCAGGTTGGAAGTCATTGGGGAAGAATTCATCAAATAAATCTAGAGATTATAAAATCAATTTCCCTTCTTGTGAAAAGTGTGGTAAAAAGCATTATGGTCAATGTCTTTTAAATTATTGTAAATGATACCAATGTAAAAAATTTGGTCACATGTCCCATGAGTGCATGGAAAATGATCCAAATATTAATGAGAAGATGATGGGGATATTATTTAACTATAAGAAATTGGGTCATTTTTCTAATGTGTGTTTGAAGCTAGTCCCTCAGGATGGAAATCAGCAAGATTGGAAGCAGAAGGGTGTTTCAAAATCCATTGAAACCTCTTCTGAAGATGTTGAGACATCGAATGAGCTGTTATCATGTACATTTATTGTTTTTATATATTTTAAAAATGTTTTTTTTGATATAGGGTCTATACATTTCTTCATATATGATAAATTTTCTGCAAAATTGGGAATTCTACCTCATGAAATGAAACTAGAATTCTGGGTAAAAAAACTGGATTAAATATTTTGGAGAAAATAAATTATAATAATATACCTATATTTGTCTTTGGAAATATTTTACCTAAAAACATTGTTGTATTTTATCTAGTGGAGTTGAATTCTATTTTTGGGTATGGAGTATCTTTTTTTTATCATGCTAAGATAGGTTTCCGAGAAAAAGATGTTTTTTTCGAAAGAGTTTTAGTTTTTGTTCAAGAATAAACTTATACCATTGATAACATACTAGGAAGATAAGTAACTGTTAAAATATGGAAATTAATGTTATCTTGAAAACATTGTTGAAAGTAAAGGAATTGTTCAGATTAATCGTGTTCCAGTGGTAAATGACTTTCTTAATATATTTCTTAATGATCTTCCTAGTGCTATTCCTGATCGAGAGGTTGATTTTATTATTTACTTAATTCTTGATGATAATCTAATTTCTAAAACCCCTTATCAGATGGATCAAATAGAACTTTTATATTTGAAAAATTAACTACAATAATTATTAGATAAAGGCTTCATTCGACCCATCACTTCACTATGGGGTTCTCCAATATTGTTTGTTAAAAATAAATATTGATTAATGAGACTTTTTATTGATTATAGAGACTTGAATAACATCACTGTTAAGAATAAGTATCCATGGCCTCATATTGATAATTTTTTTGACCAAATCTATGTAGCATAGTATTTTTCAAAGGTTTACATGAGGTTAGGTCACCATAAATTAAAATTAAAATAAGTAGACATACCAAAGAATGTGTTTCATAGTAGATATTGGTATTATGAATTTCTAGTTATGCCATTTTTGTTAGCTGATGCAACTTATGTATTCATAGATCTAATTAGTAGAATATTTCATGAGCTCTTGTATATGTTTGTTTTTTTTGTTTATTGATGACATATTAGTATATTCAAAAAGTAAATTGGATATTGATTAACATATAAGGGATGTTTTGGAAACCTTAAATGAAAAGAAACTATATGTAAAATTCAGCAAGTGTGATTTTTTTTTGAAAAAAATTTATTTCCTTGGTCACATTGTTCCAAAATATGGAATAACTGTTTATCCTACTAAAAACCTGTTGTTGAAGAATGGCCAAGGCCCACAAATATTACTAAGATTAATTTTTTTCTTAGTTTTCATGGATATTACTAGAGGTTTTTTGATAAAAATTCATGGTTATCTATCCCACTGACTAAGTTAACTTGAAAAGGGGTTAAATTTATATGGAAAAAAGAATGTTATAATTTTTTCTAGAATTGAAAATCATATTGGTGAATGATCTAGTTTTGAACCTACTATCCACAAGTAATGAATTTTTCATCTATAATGATTCTTATTTAATGGAAATTGGTTGTGTTCTAATGCATAATGATCTGGTAATTTCTTATGCTTCATTTCAGTAAAAATATCATGAGTTTAATTAACCTACATTTTATTTGGAATTATCTACTGTTGTTTTTGAATTTAATATTTGTAGGCCTCATCTCTATAGAGTAAAATTTGAAATATGTACCAACCAAAAATGTTTGATGTATGTATTTACTTAGATGAAATTAAACATGAGACAAAGAATATGGATGGAAATAATTAAGGATTATGATTACACAATTCATTACCATCATAGGAAAGAAAATAGAGTGGCTAATGCCTTGAGTCTAGAATGTTATGATACATTAACATTGATACATTTCTAACATGACCCCTTGGTGAATTATTTGATAATGTTTTTCTTGGAAGTTGTTGGTGCAGGAAATTTCTCTATTTTGTTTCAGGTTTCAGTGCAATCATCTCTGTTAGAAAATATCATGAAATCAGTGAAAAAAGATAGTAATTTACAAAAAGGTAGAATTGGTTAAAATGGTAAACGTGCCAAAATTTAAACTTGATAGGTATTATTTTTTGACGTTTCTAAAGATATTATATGTTCCTTGTGATTATTAGTTGAAGAATGAATTGTTATGTGAAGATCACTATTATCCATTTTCAGTTCATCCCGGCAGCACACAGATGTACATAGATCATTGGAAGTATTACTGGTTGGATTGAATGAAAAGAGATATTTTTCATTTTATTGTGAAATGTTTGACAAGTTAATTGGTTAAAGAAGAGTGGATGTTACCAAAGAGGATTCTTCAACCTTTACCAGTGCCAGTGTGGAAATGGGAAAATAAATCCATTGAATTTATTTTGGGACTATTGAATTCATCTCAAGGTTACAATGAAATATGGATTATTCTTGATCTTCTGGATAAATCTAGACACTTCTTTTCTATTTGAGATACTATTTATTTTGATCAACTTTCTTGACTGCACCTCAAAGTGATTGTCAGGTTATATAGAGTTCCTCTTTCCATTGTATCTGACCGTGATCTCAGGCTATCTTATAAATTTTGAAAAGACCTTCAAAATTCATTGGCCACATAAGTAAATTTCATCAGTACTTTTCAAACTCAATATATTGGACAGACTGAGAGAACAATTCATTCATTGAAGATATGATTTGAAAATTTTTAATGGACTTACAGAGAAGTTGGGATCACCATATTTCATTAGTATATTTTTTTTATAATTATTATTTTCATTCAAGTATATAGATGTAACATTTTGAGTCATTTAATGGAAAATGGGTAGAACTCAAACATTTTTGGGATGAAGTTGGTGAAAAGAAGTTGATGGGACTAAAATTAGTAGAGGAAGTGGCAGAAATGTTTTAGGTGATTCTACGACACATGAGGAAAAATCAGAGCAAGAAAAAAAGTTATGTAGATAATAAAAGAAAATACATTTCATTTGAGGTAGGTGATCATGTTTTCCTTAAAATAAATCCTCAGAAAAGTGTTATGTGTTTTGGTAAAAAATGAAAACTAAGTCCACATTTCATTGGACCTTATGAAATTCTAATTAAAGTTGGACTAGTCACCTACCGACGAGCTTTTCCATTGAGTTATCTCAGGTACACAATGTTTTTCTTGTTTTTATATCGAGAATGTGTGTTCCAGATTCATCTCAATTTTTATGGCTATAAGTAGTTCAACTGGAAGAGAAACTTTCTTATGAACCGAGACCTATTCATATTCTATATTGTAGAGATAAATTATTTCATAATAAGCTAATCCACTTGGTATAGGTTTTTTGGAGAAACCACATGCTTGAAGAATCATCCTAGGAACATGAAAATTCTTTGAAGAAAATGTACCCTCACTTGTTTAATAAGTAAATAAAAATTGAATTTTCAGAAGGTGTGGGGAATATAACATCCCAATGACTTACGAATAAATTTAATGAAATTCACATAACACTAAGTCTCTATAAAACAAAAAATTGTTGTAAGGAGTTATTTATAGTCTATCCATTAACCATGATTTTTCCTCTTATGTGTTTTGAATTTTGAAAAAAAGGACATACACAGTTTAGATCAGTAAGTTATTTGGTGTCTGATAGAAACAACGTAATTTTTGGTGAACAGTAACATACCCTTATGAATAGAAATGTTACCCCTATGAATAGTAATATGACACTTATGAAAAGTAAAACTTCCAAATAAATAGTAACCTCACCAATGAACATACAATAAAAGGAATCTTATAATTGAAAATATGGTCATTATATAAGTGTTGATATTTTTGTAAGTCATAAATATTTAATTACAATTTTATGATTAATTAAACTATTTAAATGAAAATTTATTTTCATAAAATTTAATAATAAATTATTATTTTATTGTCTTATTGTATAACATAATTTTATGGGACCTTGATTAATTTTTTAAGGTGTTATAAAATGAGAAATACTTTTAAAATTGTTAATTTTAAAATAAATTTTGAATTTATTGAGAAATTAAATTATTCATATTTAAAAAATTATTTTGATAAAATGATGTTCATTTTTGAATCATGTACATTGAAAAAAAATTGGTTAAATTTTTGTGATTTTATGGGAATACATGAATTTTTTATGAGTAGTGAAATATGGTAATTTACCGTATATATACATTATATGTTAAATACACTATTCCTAGAATCATGGACAATTTAAGCACCATTAGTTCAAAATAAAATTCTCTATTTATAGTCTTGGTTCACATCAATCAATACTATTCATAGTCTTGAGAAAAAAATATTAAACTAATGATTAAAATAATGGAAAACCCCTCCTCTCATCCACAATAAATACAACCCCAACCCCCCTCTTCCTCCCACACTTACAAAGATTGATCATAATTTAAATTATGCACTATATTATTCACAAGTATCTTCCCTACATCCAACACCTGCTCGTATCACCAATACCAAAGTTCATGAGGATGTTAAAGAGAAGATATCAAGAGGTAAAAAAACCTCTTCCATTTTCTTATGTTTTCTTTTCAATTATTTTCTTTTCTTACACTCTCTTACCCTAGACTTATCTAAGAGGAGTTAAATATATAATATTATATATATTATTTATTATTATCATGTTTATGGAAAAATTCATCAACATACTCCTACTCATATCCCTATTATTCAAAAAAATAAAAACATCGTCCGTGATGTGTCGATTTACCAATATCGTGGATGGTGTGTCATCGAGTTCCTTTACATCTTTCAAATAGTTATGTAAACCCATTTTAGGGATTTAAAGAGATTTCAAATATTATTATATGACCTATATTATTTCATGTAATTAACTTATATTCATAATATTAAAGGTATATGATGAAACAAGTTCATGATTATCAAAGAACCACCAAAATGATCTAAACATCATTATTGTTTTGTCTATGACGCACCATCATATATGATAAAAATGATTAATAGTATAATTTAAAATTATGGAAACTTATTAATAACATTTAATATGTATTCTGTATTTTATCTTCCATTTGATAAGAAAATCCAATACGAACTGACAACGAAAACCGTGTAAAAAACGTATCTGAAGCAATGTAAATAACAAAATATTATTATTATATGTGTGGAATGATGTTATAAAATGATCATATAAGGTTTTATAAAAATTATTATGTTTTTTTAAAGTATTAATAACACTTTTTTAACCATTATACATGAGTTTTAAGAATTTTTAAGTAAGACAATCTTGAGGTAAGTGAGTTCCAAACCCAATTTACATTATTTTGGTTAACATTCTACATTATTCATTATGGGTATTAAGATTATTTGTGTGATGAATTTTTTTATATTATTGTTTTATTATTTTTATTTAAAATGTATACACATAGACATTCCATTCTATTAATTCTCAATCCAATTATATTTATAAGGGACTTTCATTTTAAAATCCTTTTAAAAGTATCTTTAGTGAAATTCAAAAAGAGTATTTATTTATATATGGAATGATTGTTTTCTCCTAATTTGATAATTATTTATTACTTTGATGTTTCCATTATATTTTGGCATAGTAATTTTTATGAATATTATTTAATTATTTTTTCTATATTTTTTTATAATGTAAATGTGATATATTATACGAAAAAATGGTATATCGAAAATATGAATGTGTTTTGTTCAAGATTTTAAATGAGTCATCAAGTCCTTTATTCATGATATGTTACTTGGACATAGTTATGTTGGGTTGATCCCATTATATCTCAAGAGATTTTTTATTGAGCCCATTATTTCTCAAGATATGATGGGTGATACCCATTATACCTCTCAAATGCATTAGGTACTCCAAATATGGAAGTTGACCGAATGGTTATTCCACGTGTGAGGATTACTGTAAGAGTGATATGGTAAATACATCCAAAGGAAACTACATGATGTTTCTATGCATGCTATCCAGTTTTTATTAAATGGGTTTTATTTGTTTTTCTGTTATCACATGACTGACAATTTCTTTCTTTATATCCATTACTGAGAATTTTGTGCTCATCCCAAGTTTTAAAATGTTTTTCACATGTTATAAATATATATAAGATAAAGAAGGAAGGTAGTTTAAATGTTATGAATATGTGTGAAAGAAATCGTGTTTTATTTGAAAAGTATTATATTTTGGAAAAATTTGATATTGTTCTAGTAGTATCCTCATGTATGGTTATGGGATTTTAAATATTTTTTTCATCTTAATTTTCTAAAACTCTAAACCAGAAAAGATCCTCAATTTCTAAGAATGCACGATCTTCTCTAAAACTCAATATTATGTAATGTTTTAAGTTTAGGTCCTTATAGATAAAATTATGGATTTATTATTGATATATGATATTTATGATAATATTATTATTCTCTAATAATAATATCACATATTCCTTCTTACTTTCTAATCTGTGGAGATATGATAATGTCGCTCATGTGTGAGGTATCCTACCACCTAATAAAGCGATGTGATTCATTTTACACTAACACTTTACATGGAAGTTAATAAGAATAAATTTAATAAATATAAATAATTTATATGACATCATAATTACTCTATAATTTTTATATATAATTTACCTTCATTCCTTATGATCCATCAGGAAAATAGAAACAACTTTGTTGTGTACATACGGATTACCATCACCGTGAACGATGTAACTCACACTTTGGGAAAAGTGGTTTTTTTGCGACGGGTCAATTGCGACGGGAATATATACCGTTAGAAAAGTTCTGACGAATTACGTATTTGTGACGAGAGTATTTTTCCGTCGCAAATAGTAAGTAAATTGCGACGGGAATAGCCAACCCGTCACAATAGGTTTGGCGCGGTTTGTGTGCCAAAAAGCAGGAAGGGTATTTGCGACGAGGACGCACCCCCCGTCGAAAAAGCACGACGACAGTAAATACCATTTGCGATGGGCACAACTGCCCATCGCAAATAGTATGTCAGCAGGTGTGTATTTGCGATGGGACCCATCACAATTACCCTTTTAACCGCCAAATGTAATTAATGCGGAAGAGGGTATTTGCGACGGGACCCGTCGTAAAAGCCCGATGGTGGTAAATACTATTTGCGACGGGAAAATCCGCCTGTCGCAAATAGTATGTCGGTAAGTGTGTATTTGTGACGGGACCCGTCACAAATACCCGTTTAACCACTGACTGTAATTAATGCGGGCGAGGGTATTTGCAACGGGCCCCGTCGCAACTAATCTAACCTATATATACCCCCGCCTATTTTTTTCCAAATCACTCAGATCTTCCTCTTCCTGTCTCTTCATTCTCTAGTTTTAAGGAAAAAAATTCTTTTAGTTAAAATTTTTTATACGAGAGCAATTGGAAGGCACCAATACCTTCAAAATATCAAAGTTTATGGTATTTATATTTTATTTGTTTATATTTATTTTATTTTTTATATTTATTTTAATTGTTGTTTATTAGTTGTAATTAAATTATATTTAAATTGATTTTTATTTATATTTATGTTTTGTAAGAAGTTGATATTGTTAGTGATAATTATAAATAATTAGTGTTAATTTGCAATAATTAAAGATTATTATTGAAAATTAGCGGAATTTAGTCATAATTAGATATAATTAGGGATAATTAGGGGTAATTAGTAATAATTAGATATAATTAGTAATAATTAGATATAATTAGATATAATTAGTAATAATTAGATATAATTGGTAATAATTAGTGATAATTGGTAATAATTAGTAATAATTGGTAATAATTAGTAACAATTGGTAATAATTAGTAATAATTAGATATAATTAGATATAATTAGTAATAATTAGATATAATTAGTAATAATTAGATATAATTAGTAATAATTATATATAATTAATAATAATTAGATATAATTTGTAATAATTAGATATAATTAGTAATAATTAGATATAATTAGTAATAATTAGATATAATTAGTAATAATTAGATATAATTAGTAATAATTAGATATAATTAGTAATAATTAGATATAATTAGTAATAATTAGTAATATTTTGTAATAATTAGTAATAATTTGTAATAATAGATATAATTAGATATAATTAGTAATAATTAGTAATAATTAGATATAATTAGATATAGTTAGATATAATTAGATATAATTAGACATAATTAGATATAATTATATATAATTAGACATAATTAGATATAATTAGATATAATTAGATATAATTAGATATAATTAGATATAGTTATATATAATTGGATATAATTAGATATAATTAGATATGCTTGGTTGATCACCTTGCAAGTAGCGTTGCAATAGGACAACCCAAGTCATGCCCTTCTCATCTTTAAGAATTGTCTCACATGACCCTTTACATAGACCATTCTTCCTTGAAAATTTAAGGGAAAGATACTGATGTCCCCTCAAATTTTTAAGAAAGAATGATCTATGTAGAGGGAGTGAGATGATTCTTAGAGATGATAATGACATTAATTTGGTCGTCCTATTACAACACTACTTGCGAGGTGATCAACCATGCAAGGACAATTATAGAGTTTACATTGGACATGGCTGACACAAACTTTTTATTACGCATGACCTGACAATTGGCGACCCTTTGAGATTTGAACATGTTATGAATAGAGCAAAGCCTGTTGCGAATATTGATAATTTTAATATTTTATAAATTTTTTATTATTTTAATAATATTAATACTGTTTTTTCAAAAATATTGATAATATTTTTTTATTAGTAATAATTAGTAAATGAAAACTGCTTGGATAATGATGGGAAAATTTGTAATCATCCCCACAACGATTACCAAATTTCCTTTCATTATTCAAGTAGTTTTCATTTTACTAAGTACTGTTAGGTATTGCCAAATTAGTAATAAATTGTAATAATTAGTAATAAATTGAACTAATTAGTAGTAAATTGTAATAATTAGTAATAATTAGTAATAATTAGAAATAATTAGCAATAATTAAAAATAATTAGCAATAATTAGGAATAATTAGTAATAAATTGTAATAAATTGTAATAAATTGTAATAATTAGTAATAATTAGTAATAAATTGTAATAATTAGTAACAATTAGTAATAAATTGTAATAATTAGTAATAATTAGTAACAATTAGTAATAATTAGTAGTAATTAGTAATAATTAGTAATAATTAGAAATAATTAGCAATAATTAACAATATATAGAAATAATTAGAAATAGTTAGCAATAATTAGGAACAATTAGCAATAATTAGGAATAGTTAGCAATAATTAGGAATAATTAGAAATAATTAAGAATAATTAGCAATAATTAGGAATAATTAGAAATAATTAGGAATAATTAGGAATAATTAGCAATAATTAGGAATAATTAGTATTAAATAGGAATAATTAGAAATAAATTTTAATAATTAGTAATAAATTGTAATAATTAACAATAAATTGTAATAATTATCAATAAATTGTAATAATTAGAAATAATTTGTAATAATTAGTAATAATTAGTTAGGAATAGCTAGGAACAGTTAGGAATAAATTTTAATAAATTTTAATAAATTTTATGAACTTGGCACAATTTCCATTGGATTGACGACACTCCTTTTGCTCGATGAATTTTCTCTATTCAACTCTCACCGACTCAAAAAATTATAAAAAATGTGTTGCTACGTAGACATATGAAATCTTGTATGCACGATATTGGATATGCATTCGTAGGATCATATTTTTTATAATGTTTTCATGTGGTGACAGTTGGAAGAAGACGATTGATCAATGAAAAGGGGGCTCTTTTATCCGAAGACTCATTTACTTGCATCTTTCTCACACTAAAATCACAATGAAGAATATTGTCGGAGGTACACATATTCATTCTCGTGCATACAAGAATGAATATGCTTACCTTGGAC
Organism: Viscum album; assembly: GCA_963277665.1. NCBI lineage: Eukaryota > Viridiplantae > Streptophyta > Magnoliopsida > Santalales > Viscaceae > Viscum > Viscum album. The sequence goes on along the minus strand of OY728156.1, from coordinate 2,132,509,433 downwards.
AAGATTAATAATTGTTATTTCAGTGTGAGAAAGATGCAAGTAAATGAGCCATCCGACAAAAGAGGAGCCGTCAATCTACCGGAAATTGCGTCGCCCTTAATTAAAGATAATTATTAAGAATTAGTTGTAATTATTTTTCTTCTTTTTTCAGATATTGTTTTTATAATTTAAAATTATTCAAAAACAGTGATGATTTTATATTTTATGTAGAAAAATATGGAACAAGGAAGTTGACATCAGTCATTATTAGATGACCGCGCTTGGATAAATCGGCGTAGAAATACAAATGGTTCTGGTTTAAATCTTGTATATATTGAGGGTTTTGAAACATTCTTAGCATTTTCATAATCAAAACCAGAATATGTTTTAGAAGGCACAAAGTGTCCTTGTAGAAAACATTCTTTGAGAACGTTTGACACAGTTGACAAGGTTGGGGGACATCTTTTGCGGTTTGGTTTTCAACCAGATTATGTTTTTTGGTATCAACACGGTGAATGTAGTTCCAGAGAATATCCTAATAACTTGATTCTGGATCCATCCCAATTTTAAAATTTAGTACATGATGTTACAGGTCCATTTGTGGAACAAACTGAAACTCACGATTATATTGATTTAACTCCTCTGTTTGTACCATCCGAATTTTATGAGTTGTTGAGGTCTGCTGAGGATGCATTATATCCTGGATGCAAGATAAGAAAATTATAAGTGGTTGCAAAATTTATTGCTATTAAATCAGATAATGCAATGTAAAACAACTGTTTGGATCAGATATTTTTTTTGGTTAAAAAACTGTAACCTGAAAGAAATGTGTTACCTGCAAATTATTATGAGAGCAAGAGGCTGGTTCGTAATCTGGGCCTTAGTTATCGGAAGATTCATGCGTGTCCAAATGATTTCATATTATATATTGGCGAAAATGAGTCATTGGATAGTTTTCCCACATGTGGAAAATCATGGTATAATGAAGCTCAACCAGGGAAGTATAGATCGATTCTAGTAAAACAGTTGAGATATTTCCCCCTTACACTCAGGTTTCAGCGTTTATTTATGTCTTAGAACACAACGTCAATGATGTCATGGCACAAAAAAAAGATTTCAACTGATAAAAGTTTGAATTATCCATCTGAGGGTGATTCATGGAGGCATTTTGACCGTATGCATCCTTATTTTGCTATAGATTCCCAAAACGTGTGATTGGGTATTTCTACTGACGGTTTCTGTCCATTTGGTTCTTATGGTAGTCAGTATTCATTTTGGCCTATCTTTATAACTACGTACAATTTGCCTCCATGGATATTGATGAAGGATCCTTCTATCTTTTTGACTCTATTAATCCTAGGACTTCCAAAAAAGAATATTGATGTTTATTTTAAACCATTGATTGATGAGTTAAATGAATTGTGGAGTGATAGTGTTAATACATATGATGTTACTGCGAAACAAAATTTTATATTAAAAGCTGCATTGATGGGGATGATTAGTGAATTTCCATCATATGACATGTTATCTGGTTGGAGTACACATGGTCCAAAATCATGTCCTTATTGTTTGAAAGACAACAAATCCTTTATGCTCATAAATGAAAAAACCTTGCTATTTTTATAGTCACCGTAGATTTCTTCCAATCGATCATCCTTTTCAGAGGAAAAAATCTCATTTCAAAAAAAGTACAATTGAAAGGGATGAACCTCAAAAGATGATCTCAGGTACAGAGTTAAAATCAGTTGTATTTTCATTACCTACCATCACATTTGGACCAACAGTAAACCAACAGAAAATTAATGGCTTTGGGAAAGAACATAATTGGATAAAACAAAGAAGTTTTTGGGATCTTCCATATTGGTCTGATTTGTTGGTCCGCCAGATGTTGGATGTTATGCATATTGAGAAGAACTGTTTTGATAATTTATTTCATACAGTTTTGGATACACCAGGTAAAACCAAAGATACTGTAAAGGCACGATTAGATCTTGGCCAAACTTGCGGGCGACTAGAACTTGAACTATTTTAAAATGTCAGATCAGAGAGGTTAATTAATCCAAAATAAGCTTATACACTGTTCAAAGAGATTCACTTATTATTTTGTTAGTGGATTTGTAGATTTGAGACTTCCAGATGGCTATGATTCCAATTTTGGTAGATGTGTTAAGAATGGTTATATTACTGGATTAAAAAGTTATGATTGTCACGTTATAATGGAATGACTAATGCCGATTGGATACAATGGTTTGTTGAAAACTATGATTTGGGATTCAATAACAGACATATCATATTTTTTTAGAGACATTTTTTTAGTGACAACAGACTATAATGCGCTAATCAAACTGAAAGAAGATGTTACTATAATTATATGTAAACTGGAAAAAATCATTCTGGCGGATTTCTTTGACTCAATGGAACATATGATATTAAATTTTCAACATGAAGCTAAAGGTGGAGGTCTAGTACAGTTTCAATGGATGTAACCATTTGAGAGATTCATGCAGAAATTGAAGAAAAAATGACGTAACAAAGCATCAGTTGAAGGCTCAATTACTGAAGCTTATTTGCAAGAGGATTTTTTTTTCTGCCCTTATTATTTTGAATCTCAATATCCCTCAAAACACAATCGCATGGGAAGAAACGAGGATAATGTTAATGATGAAATGAGAAATTAATTAACAGTTTTTAATCAGGAAAATATTAGTTTCAGTGCAGTTCAAGAACAATGGCTTTCAGATGATGAACATCACAGAGCTCATATATATGATCTTCTCAATTGTGAAGAAATTACATCATTTTTCATGTGATTTCTTCTATCACTTATTCTATAATTTATGTTATAGTATTTAAACTTATTTTATTTGTAGGTTATATGATAATAACGTCAAGAAAAATCTTCCACAAATTACAGTTGCTGCTCTTGAAGAATGCAGACAAAAAAAATTTCTCAATGGTTTCAAAAATTGGTAACATAAATTATTCATGGTTTAATATCAATTTTGTTTATTATTTATTATATTGATAATTTTTTTACAAATTTTCAAGTATCTCAATATGATGATAAAATTGATAAGCGACTCTGTATATTGAGTAACCCACCATCCAAAATAGTTAAATCTTATAATGCATATGTGATGAATGGTTATTGATTTCATAAACATGAATACGAGGAATAAAAAACATTGAAAAGTGGAGTTTTCTTGAGAGGATCAAATCACAAAGAAACTAAATTTTACTTTTATGGCATTTTGGATGAAATTATTGAGCTATATTATCTAGGACAAAATTACATAACAATGTTTAAATGTCGGTGGTTGGATACTGAGAGAGGCTTACGTGTTCATCCGAATCATGGAATTTTTTATATGAAATATAAAAGTCTTCTTGTAGTAAATGAACTATTTTTACTAGATCAATAGGAACATAAAATTTATTATGCAAAGTACTATGCTACTTTAAGAGACTTGAGTGATTGGTGGAGTATAATAAAACTGAAACCTTGGGAAAATTAGTTTACTCAAACAGAATGTGGTTCCGCTGATGTGGAAGGAATTGAAATTTTTCAAGAGACTGTTCAAAATCCATCTGATTCAAAAAGAGACGTGAATATAAATGATTACACCCCCACAATTAAGGATCGATGGTGATGAAGATTTTAATGATGTTACAAATGACTTTCAAATGATAAGAGATGCTAAAACTGAAACTCATGTGGATATTGATGATTCTGAGGAAGAAGATGAAGACATTGACATTGATATCCATGGAGAAGAGGATGAAGATGGATATTGACACAGTTAAATTCTGGTTATAATCATAAGTAATATATATCTATATATAATAGTTATTTTCAACTATCTGCTAATAACAATCATTTTGTGTTTCAGATCGACCCTGATATATATCGCGAGTTGCAGGAGGATGACCTACCGTTGGATGAGGGAGATTTTGGATCATCTGACCCTCGGCCTACTGGTGGTTCAGGGGGTACGCAGAGGGGGCATGGTCTCGCACGACTGATGATTCCTGACCCTAACCCCAAGCGACGTCCACATCTTGGTTTCGATCCACACACATGGAGGTACGATAACCTGTATATTTTTTTAGCTTTCATTAATTTATTTATATATATGTATTAATTGTTTGATTATTTATTCCTTTTTCACAATTTTGCACATGTAGCTACTGGACAGGGGAGCGCTATCTTGGGCAATTATTTTTCTCAGCCATGGATCACATGGGAACATATTCCCATTGATGTGTTACACGACATTTTCCATCATTGGCTGGTACATAAATAAATAATATTTATTTTGAAATTTATTTTTTTAATAACTTGATATTATAAATTATTTGTAGGGTTTATGGTATCTTATCCATGATAGCATGCACGACACTATCCACACAACATGGCAGGATTCTATGCATGACTGTTTCCATCAGTTTTTGCATAGTTTGAGAAGGATATACATTAAGAAAGCAGGAGTGACATAATTTGATGAGCCATGTAGAGCTCACCGACTAGAGTATACTTCATCTCACGTTTGGGATGGATTATGTTTACACTAGTTGGGTGGTGGATTTCAGAGGAGATCTTCAGTGGGATGACAGAACTGGGAGAGACAGGAGATGACGCATCGAGCTGGTAGTCGTACATTCAATTTGCATAGTGAGCGTCTGGTAAGTATATTTTTTAAATATTTTTATATAACTTAAAATATAAACAGTTTATTTAATATTTTTGTAGGCAGTCGAGCATCCTGATATTATAGAGTTTGACATTTATCGGAGGATGTACAATGATCCTGCCACTGGAGAGATTAGAGGTGATCGCTAGTGTCAGATTATGATTAGTATTACTTTTTCAGTTTGAAAATTAACTGCATATAATATTTTCACAATTTTAATTTTAAATTGGAATTGAAGGAGTCATATGAGGCTGTGACCTCTCAGACACAGGCTGAGGGTCAAGACGAGATGACTGAGCAGACCAGTTCTCACCATTTCGATGAGGTGACATGGATGAAGGTGACTCAGTATGGATTTGAGAAGGGCCGAGTAGTTGGTATCATCTCTCATTTGACTTCGAGTACTAATTATGGTACTGCTGCGATGTCGGCGTCCAGCTCAAGAGGAGATCGTGGAGAGACATCATCTTCTGGATCACAGTATCAGGAGCAGTTGCAAACTCAGACTAAGCATAGAAAGACTTTGCAGAAGCAGCATAAAGAGATGTTTCAGCGACAGCAGCAGCAAGAGCAACATCATGATGAGGAGCTGCGTCAATTGGAGCAGCAATGACAACAGGAGTATCACAAGCAGTTAGAGTACATGCACTGTCTGACTCATAGTTTAGGGATGGATTTTCCTCCACCTCTTCCAGACGACCCCCAATGATTTTTTTTATGTTAAAAACATTCGAATTCATGTTTTGTAATAATATGAACTATTTACAGTTTTTGTCTTTTATATTTGTGGAAATATTGTGTAATTTAATTTTTTTATTAATATTTTATTATTTATAATTAGTATTATATTTTTTAATATTTGTTTATTTTACTAATAATAATAATATTTTATGATTTTCTTATATTTTTTTGAAAATATTGAAACTTTTAATAATTTTTTAATTTTTTATTATTTTAATAATATTAATATTAATTTTTTATTAATCATAATTTTATTAAATATATTTTTTTAGTATTATATTTTTTAATGTTTGTTTATTTTACTAAAAATAATAATATTTTTCATTTTTTTATTATTTTTATAATAATAATATAATTTTTTTCATTAATCATAATTTTATTATTATTTTTAATTATTTTTAGTATTTGCGACAGGGTCTTTTGAGATGGGTCCCCATAAAAAATAAGTGAAATATATTCTTTTAATATTAGTAATTTCAACAGGACAATGGGCCCATCACAATTAGTATTAGCGACGGGCCCATTGCAAAAGGTTTATGGGTATATAATGTATATTATCGGAAGGCTATTTGCAATGGGTAAGTTCCCCGTCGCAAAAACTAATTGTGGAAGGCCCTTCACAAAAGGTTTTTGGGTATATAATTTATATAATTGGGAGGTTTTTTGTGACGAGTAAAACTCCCATCGCAAAAGGCTATTTGTGACAGGACCCTATCGCAAAAAGCTCATTGCAATAAATGAGAATTCCTGTAGTGTCATTTTATTCATCTAACATCAATATATTACTATAAATAAAAATATAATGAATATATATGATATAAATATCATGGTTAAAATTCTATAAATTATAGAATAATGATAAAAATAAAATTATCAAAAACAATAAACCAAAACATACATGAAAACAAGTAGTTATTACCTGAAATATGATTTTAACAAATAATTATTAATAAACACGTAAATAATATTCATAATTAAATTATATATGTTATGATAAATATTATTATGAATCTATAATAGATGTATAATAAAATTAATTATCTTATACAGGATGTTCAAACTTGTGAAAAGGAAATTGAGACTTATGTTTGGGGATTTGTGTCTCAGTTTGTCTTCTTTGGGACATGTGTTATGTTATAAACCTATAATATTTTATGAGTCATATATACATGCCATTATAAATTTTATATAATGAATTTATTTATTCTCAAGATATTTTTGGTTTCCTTTATAATTTTTATTTCATGGGGCTTATGATTCAATGTTACCATTGTGGTAACGATTTTATGATATAATATCACCAATTATCGAGATTATTTCTATTTATGCATCTGATGATAATGTATTATAATCAATATCTCATGAAAATGATGAATTTTATTATCCCTATGTTATGTCATTAGAATATATTTTTTCCTTTATTTTTCTATATTTATGTAATTAAAAGTACAAAATAATTTTTTTATGAAAAATCAACTTTATATATCTCATTGGTTGAAACCCCTTTTCCATCAATATACATGTTTAGAATAAAATTTCAGAAATTATTAACTACTCTACAATTATTTTTTAAAGTCATTGGTACCATTTTTGACTTTTTACAAAAAGAAAATGAATATTTATGTCATTTTCTAAATAAGGTTTGTTCTGCTTTTACTAAATATGTGAAAGGAATCATTGTTTTAACATGTATGATAGGAATGGAATTTCCCAAAACCATGACCACATATTTTTTTGAAGATTATTTTATTAGTTAAATTTTTTATTTTCAAATAATATGATTTTGAAAATTATTTGTGAATTTTTAGTTTCAAAAAAGTTATTTTCAATGTGAAAAGGTTATTTTCTTCAAGAAATGTTCCAAGTGATCTTTAAAAATCATTTTCTATCTAAGATAACAACCTTTTATGTAACATATACATTTCTAGATATCCAAGGATACCAATTTTATTATTTCTTCAGATGGTTTGTTTTTATTTAGACAATATATTAATGAAACATGTTTCTCTTTAATGGGTTATACCATGATAATGTTTTTAAAAAACCCACTTCTTTCTCCATGGGTTATGCTTTGATGAAAGATCGAAATAATTCTGAAACATAATTATTTTCCATATTTTATTATATGATGAAAATTTTATTAATTCCATTTATTTTCATGGGTTTTGATATGATTAATTTTTTATGATCTTGTGGAACATGTATATATTATTATCATTATATTATGGGTGGGACCAATATCTCCCTCCATCGTATTGGGTAAATATTGAAATCTCATTAGATAAATTCAAAAAGAATGGGGAGAGAAACCAGTTCAGTAGGGGATTTTTTCCACTACGACAGTCTTGAAAGTGAACTTTGACTACTAAAATGATTTTTAGAGTTATACAATTCATATATGATAGAATTAGTAATTATCATTGACTATAATAGATTTGATTTCATATTCTAACGTGTTTGTCCGAATTCCTTGTATTTTGTCAATATTATACTCTCATTGATCATATTATTTGATTTAATTCTGATTAATTTGTTATGAACTACTTATCTTTATTCCATGACTCAATATTTTTATCTTTGATATGTAGGGTATAGTTTTCATATGTTCTAATCATGTTATCATACTCTTACGATCATATTATTTTTACATATATTCCTTTTTACCCTTATTGATCATTTGATATCACCCTTTCTTATGTTTCTTTTCCGAAATTTATGATAATAATAATTATTTTTATATGTATAATAATGGTTCTAGTTATTTGGAACTATATGGAAGACAATATAGTCAACATAGGAACATGTTCTTTATGTTTTCATGTTTCCAAATGCATTATACATTTTCCATCCTCATACCTTTTTTTATAATATAATTAATTTTTATCCAAAAAATATTTCATATATATGTATGAAAAAAGGGTCATTATAATATGTTTAAAAATATAACATATTGGGATGAATTTGGAGAGTATGAAATTATGGAGATGAATTTTTCTCAGGAAATGATAGAGAATATCCAAACAATTCTATATTAAATTAAAAATACACAATGTTGAAAGAAGAGTTATGCTGATAATTTTTCTGAGATATGTAATTTGCAGTTAGATACAACATATTCATTAGAATATCATCATAATATAGAGTTATTATATTTGGTATGAATGAAAATTATATCCTGGTATATATTATTTCTTTCAAAATCCATGATGGTGTGGGGATGGTATTATATCATCTTGTACTTCCACCTAACTTCTCTCAAGGGCACAATGTGTTCTATTTATCACTTTTGAGTATGTACATACTTAACCCTTAATGTGAAGTGAACATGGATGTTGTAAAACTAGATCATGATTTTCCTTATGAGTAACAACTAATATAATTCATGGATGATAGAGATAAAGTACTATAAAACAAGACCACTCACCTAGTTATAATTATATATAGAAATCATAAGATTAAGAAAGAAATAGGGAAACCAAAAATGTAATAGGGAAAAATTACCATCAAATGTTTTTGTTAAAGTAATGAAAATTTTAGGGTTAAATTATTCTAAGGGTGTATAATGTAACACCCTTTGATTTTAATACTTCTTTTTCCCTTTAAATAAAATAATTGTGTTGAACAGATTATTCTATACACAAATATAAACTAAAATGAACCCATATACATTTTATTGAGATAAAATATTATAATATAAGATAATCATAAATACATCATGAGAATTAAATATGAAACACCATTAATAAAATTATAAGATAAATAAACCAAAAGTAAATAAAAACACGACAAACATGTAATCCTTTTCCCCTTGGTTTTCATTGAAGATCATACCACTTACTGAAACTATGGAAAAAAGGAAAATAATTTGAAAAATAATAGACATGTTTAGATATAAGTAAATAAATATTATGAATGATTCTAATAATGTGTGTAAGGATCTATGTATGAATATTATCAGTCCATTTTATATATGGATGTTGGATATATGGTCATTTCAAAAATAGTCATTGGATATATGGTCATTGGGTATATCTAATGGGTATGTTGTGTAATTTAAACTAGTAAAATAATGTTGAAATAAAACTAAAATATAATATTTAGCTAAATTATTTTATTATAAAAAATATATTTTTATGAATTATATATTATTATTAAAAAATGATTTTAAATATTTATAAAATGAAAATAAATTTTCTAATACAACTGGATTGATTAAATTAATTTTTTAGAAGATTATTAATATATTTCAATAAGATATGGTTAAAAGTATTTAATGTTAAAATTTAATTTTCCCAAGAATTATTTTTTATTATTGTGTTTTTTATCTTAATAATTTAAATTGATTAATTTTAAATGATAAATATATTTTAATTTTTTAATATAAAAAATATTAAAAATTATTTAAATTATTAATTGACCTGAAATAAAATTAAAAACACAAAAAGTTTAAAAATATATATTTTCTATATGAAAACTCATTTTGTTATATTTTAAATTTTAAATTAAATGATAAATTTTCCATATTTAGAAATTAAATTAGATAAAATGTAGCCCATATTCTTAATCAGAACAAAAAAATTTATAGTAAGGTCAATTTCATTTTCTAGAATAATAATAAATTACCAAGGTAAACATTGAGTTACCACAATAAATGTAGAATTAGATAAAATGAGGTTAAACTAAGTTGTATTAGCATAAAATATCAAAAAACTCTATCTCTAAATGTGTGGATGGAGGTTCTCATGAAATTCTTTCTTAAAATCCATTACTGTATATTTTTTCACTTTAGTTTAGATCATTTACTAAACTCATAAATTAAATTATTCAAACTCTTAAATAAAAACAATATATTTTTAGGTATGGTCGATCCACATGGAAGTAATGATAGTATATTTGAGTGAATGGGAGAAAGAAATTGGGAATAAGAAAAATATCCACTATTAATAGTGAAATAAAAAATGATGAAATAATACTTGGTAAAATCAAATGAGTGACTATGTGATAATTTAGATAGAAAGAAACAGTTCAATAGGAAGCAGACTAGAAAGGTGAGTTTTGATCAAATCGTGGAAGAACATGGGCAATTTAAATTGAATATTAAATCCTAAATCTATTTGATTATTTAAAAAACAATTAATCTATATACACTAAAATAATTCTGACTCACTTTCTTAGGAATCACACAAGTTTGAGTTAGGATATAGATCTTCTCAACTTTGAAACTCTATACAAACATAAGAAATGGGTTGATAAAGTCACTTAGATTAAATTATCACCATTTATTGGTGTGCCTTCGTTATTTTTATTTAAAAAAGTATTATCAAAATATTTTAAAATAGAAATCCATATATTAGTTTGAAAAATATTAAACAAGATCAATTATCAATTATTATTTATCATTGAAAACATTACTTTTAGTAAGAATGATAAATGATAAAGTTGATACCAATTAATAAAGGATGACATTATCTTATATTAATGTGATAAATAGAGTAATCTAATTCCCCATGGATAGTTTATCCAATGACCATTTTTAAAATAATAATTTTCAATAATGAGTTTATTATAGATGAATTAAAACTAACAAATAAACAATTAAAATTGGAAGAGGTTCTTGTAAAAAAGTAAAATATCTTTTGATGAGTCAATTGTCATCCCTTAAAAACTTTCTTTATATAACTACAATCTACATATATTGTGACTAGTGATTATCCCATCACTATTTCTATATTTTTTTAGGAGGATCTATATATAAATTAACCCCTTTAAATGATGCATGATGTATCATTTATAAAAATTCACACAAAAATTATCACCTCCATCTCACATTCCACAACTCCTCTCTAATACCCTCAGTTTATGTGTGGTGCATCTATCCCTTCTCACCATCTCCTTCACATGCCTCAATAAGAATAAAAATCACAATTTTCTCATATGAACATTTTTCCAAGATTCACACAGTTTCGTTCAGCCTTGTCAACTCTTCCAACAACCCTCAAAAGTTTCCCCAGCATTCCCACAACATCTTCTTGTCAAGATCCCCCCTTTCCATCAATTTTACATTTTCCTTGATTATACAATTATTTTAGAGATTAAAATAATTAAAATAAAATGAGAAAAAATTATTCATACAAAAATTACCAAGAATTTATGTGCTAGTTAAATCGATTTAACAAAATAGAATTTTGATATTTTTGTATGAATTTCAAAAATTATTAATTAATTCCAATATTTGAATTCAAAACTAAGAAATTAAATATTGGATGAAGAATTTTAAAGATAAATTCCATTTCAAAATGTTTTTAGAATCATATTAAAAATAAATGTTCCTAAAAACAAGTAGAAAGGTAGGATTTTACAACCTTTAAATTTAAGGACCAAGAACCTTAGAACATTAACAAAAAAATCACTCATTATTAGTAAAATATTCTATGAACACTAAATCCAATGTTAGATTAACCAATCAAAATATGTTCACCTAGAAAATAATATTTTGAAATAAAATCACCAATTGATTAATCTTAAATACTTATTAATGTGCATAAAAAATTTTCCACATAAAATTTCCACGTACATAGAAACTAGTTTTTCGTCATCTAATCCATTTATCAAGTTCATTAGAAGAAAATATATTTCAATATTAAAATATAGAAATTACATAAATAATTTTTTTTAGAAATATTTTTCTTCATATACCCTTTCAAGTTGTCAACATTATTTACCTCACAAAATTAAACCGTTTTAGATAAATTTTTGTTTCAAATTTTACAAATATAATTGCATTTAAAATTTTCAAAATAATTAAACGCGCTTCAATTTGAAACCAAATGAATAATCCAAAATTAACTTTAACAAAGATAATTATTAATTATATTCACAAAATAATTTATCTAGAACATTGATTGGGAAGTGAGTGAATAATAAATGGAACAAATAACTCACCCAATAGTAAAAGTGATAAAAATAAGTAGTTAAATTTCGATAAGTATTTTTGTTTTGTATCCCATTTTAATGTAAATATGATGAGTTTAATCAAAATAAAAAAGTTTAATGACAATTGTTATTGTAATAAATACACAAATTTTTTTTAAAAAATAATAATTTTAGGAGGTAAAAAAATATAAGAAGATAATTACATCTATAGGGTAATAAATATTAACCACAAAAAGGTTGTAAAATAGATTTCAAACATCATAAAATGTTTCACCCAATAATATTGATAAAGTGACAATTTAAAATGGGAAAATTAAAAAACCATTAGGGGTTTATGATGTGTTTAAAATTGAAACACAATTCATCACATTGAAATACCCCTCTCTTTACACTTAATGCCCAAAACTGTACCCAATGTTTAATCCTAAGTTAAATAAATATTTAAAAGATTTTGGTTAAAAATAATTTTCAACTCAGAAGTTTAATGATTTCTTAAAGAGGTCATGGTAAAGTTAAAAACTATATAATTTCCACATATTCAAAAAAGTTTTTTAAAAATATTTTAAGTTGTTCAGTCCATTACATTGTAAACATAATACAATAATTCACAATTAATATTGAAAGGTAGAATATTGAAAAACGAAGTACATAAGAAGAATCATAAGAATCTAGGAGAATTTTACGGGTGCTAGAGAATTTTTAAATTAATTGTTTTTGACACCCTATATATCAGGAAGTTAAGAACCTAGAAAATAAATTTAGTTTCAACCAATTCAACTGAAATAGTAAAATAAACTCCCCTATAATTAGTACCTAATATATACAAAAATATATATAACCATCTCAGAATGTACTAGAAAATTGTATGGATTTCCATAAACATATTTTTAGATTTTTTATTTATTTTTCCTTTACACTACCTATTTGTTACACTAGAAAATGAATCCCTATTTCTCCTATAAGAATAAGCATAAAAATATTTGAACTCAAACATTAAATATCTAGTGTAGAGAAGGAATATAGGATAGTATGGGAAGGTATTAATTCAAGATATATTCAGATGAAAATTCATTTTATCCCTTTAAAAAATATATAAAATTATTATCATGATGATAAAAAATAATCCAACTAACATTGAAAACAATAGATCATGAGGGCCTTGCGGTAGGTAAATCGATCATTATTGTATAAGATGTCATAAATACCAATTAAACACATGTGCATAAGTGATTACATATTTAACCCACTCACATTAAAATTAATATATTCTTAGACTGACCTCAAGAAGAAGAAAAAAGTGACTATAATAATTCAATCGATCACATGATGAAAACTTGATCGACTATGAACTCACATGGTAGGTTAGTCAATAACAAGAAGAAACCGAAATAATGAAAAAACAAGAAACTAAAATCAGAAAGAAAGACATGTATCCACAGCTCAAAATTTTCATCCAAGTCCCAGAATAACCTTGTAATTTTGATAATGGTTAAGGTCTTGATATAGAAAAATTGGAAGAATATTAAAATTGGAATAACTACAAGAAATCTCAGTTGACCATAAGAACAAAAATGGATCTATTGAACGTGGGAATAAAAAACATGTCTTCCTTAAAATTCCATCTCACTAAATATCAAAAATTCAATGGAGTGACCATAATAAGTAAAAACTATTGACTTTGAGGGAAGTAAATAGAACATAAGTGGAACCAATCAACCACACACTAAGAACTCAACCAAGAGATAAATTAACTATGCGAGTACAAGTGACCATGAGACAAAAAGTAACACCATGTTGAGAACTCATTAGGTATAATTATTGTAAAATAAAATTATAAAAGATTAAATTACCATGGTTTATATCCCATGAAGAAATGAGTTTGTAGTGATTATTTAGTATTAGAGAAATTTCATGAATCAAGGACTGTAATAGTATCATGTCTCTTTGGATTCCCCTAATATTAATATTCAATTAATTTCTCATTAAACACAAAATATATATTCTCTTCACCTATCAATGATATAGCTCCATTAACCAACACCTTATTGATTGAAAAAGGTTTTGAAAACTTATATTTTAGCTTCATAGGGAAGATTTTAATCAATATATTGAATAGAATCACTTTTTATGAGATATAATGTTTCTCATATAAATACATAAATCAAGAAAATAATTCTTTGTCCCTTTTTTGATTATATAATTTTCATAATACTTCATTCTTAAATCATCTAGTAAAATAAAATATAGAATTATCCTCTACCCTATAGTCAAAGAGTCATATTTCAATGCTTTGATAGCCGGAAAAGATTTATGACAAATCTCTATAGGAAAATAACATGTTTTCCAAATAAAATAAAATAAAAATAAATTTATATATGATTTTTGAATGAAGTTTGACTGTACCATATAGAATCATTAATCTTTAAGGATCAGTCATTCGTTGATCTATAAATATTTTTCTCCAAAGTTTGTTTAAGCTATATATTTGAGAACTCAACTAAATTACTTGATTTTGGGTGGTAAGGAGTTCCATTTTTATTTAAATAACCATAATTTTCCATTAAATATTTTAGCATAATTTTTTTGAAATGTGTACCATTATTAGTAATGACTGATCTATGCAAGGAGAGTATATAATAGATATTATTCTTATTGAATTTTACAAAACTAACAACTTAATTATTAAGAATTTCCACGTCCTCTACCCTCTTTGAAATGTAATCCATAACCCCAAGGATGTAATCATTCCAATATGATGATGGAAATGTTACCCTAAAATATAAAACCCATACATTTACAAATTAAATATATAAGATTTTATTTTTAGGATGTTTCTTCTTCCTACAAAAACTTACTAATATTTAAAACTTATCACAACCAACTACCAAACACCTAGTATCCTTGAAAAATGAATGTTAATAAAAACCATACCAAATAACTTTCTCAGAATTCCTCTCCCCCCATAGTTTCCAATACATAATAAATAGTGAATGTTCTAAATAATAAGTATCATTTTCCCTCAACCACATATATCTTTGGAATAACATAATCACATCTCCTACATAGTAAGGATCATCCACCAAGTAGTATTTCATCTAAAATCAAATTTTCTTAAATTGATTTTTTGTAAGATTCGTAATAATGAATTATAAAGCTATAAAATTATAAAATAATCCAACCAAACAAGCTGAAAATATATCACATTTAACAGTTTCTCATCTAGGAAGGATTAATTTCACTCCCTTGGATGAACATTTTTCCTACATGAAAAAATAGACCAGTGATCATCTATAATATTCCCATCAACAATTTTATCTCTAATTTTTAAGTCAACTTCATATAATAGGAGTAAAAATTATATCAAAATTGGATTATCCCCCTTCTCATTCAATCAATACTTTATGGTTGAATGATCAATCAATAAAATATCTTTTGAACTAATTAGGTACTACTAGATTTTTTGGGGTAAAAAATAGCTATTAACTCTTTTCCTATAGAGGTGTAATTACTTTATTCATCATCAAGTATTCTACTCGAATAATACACCACATAGAGCCTATTCTATTTCCTTTTTCCTAGGACCATCCATATAGTTATATAAGTAGCATCATAAATGAATTTAAATGGAAACTTCCAATCATGGGAATTGTTGATGGATGAAGAAGTATTCCTTTTAAAAAGATTAAAATATTTAATTCAATTATTATTTAAATTTTTTTTGTCTCTTAAACAAATAATTAACCAAGGGGAATCTGGATTTTTTTAAAAATCATTAAGGAACCCGCTACTATAAATAAAGCATCACACTTTATTGTTTTGACATTGTATATTGAATAATTGTCCTTAAATATATCTTTATCATTATTATTTTTATAACCAATGTGATAAACTTTTATGTGGGTTGTTTTTACATCATTTATTTAATAACCCATGTTAAAAATTATTATTCAAGGTCTATTATTACAAAAAATATGTTAAATTTATTATAACTACGAGTTTTAACTTGGGTTATTAGAATAACTGATATTGAAAGTACAATTATTGAATTCAAAAAATTTAATTTTCTATTTTTTCATATCATGTATTTTAATTTTAATATACTAACTAAAATTTAAAATCAAAGATAGAACATTTCAAAGGTTTATATATAATTTTTCATACTATATATTTTCATATTTATAATTTAATAATATTTTGATTTGGATATTACATCCATAGGTTCTTCAACAAAAATTTCACCATGGTATTAACAAGTATTATCCAATAATTTAATTTATTTTATATATATTTTATTAGTCAATTTTCTTGTTAATGATGAATTGTTCTATGATGAAGAATATTTCTTTAGATCATGTAGAAATGATAATATTCTACCTAAAATTTTAAAAAAATATTTTAAAATTCCATAAAATTTATAGCTTCGAATGCCTTTTGAATTATTTCTTATAATGAAAATTATATCGAACGATACTTCAAAAAGGATTGAAATTTTGTATAATATTTTTTTTCATTATTTCTATTTTTTTAAATATATTAGGATTATTATTTTTTCATTCATGGTAGCAATTAGAATCTAAATTTTTTAAAAAATATTTTTTTACTTAAAAAAACAATATCAAATTATACTTTCCATGTTGGTATTTGTATAAATAATATCAAAAAATGGATTTCAATGTCAGTTGTTAAAAAAATGACATCTAATATTCTTTAGACATCAGTTATATAATTACCAATATTGAATGTATTTTTATAGAAATAAATATTATGTTGTTTTTTAATATTTGATGTTAAAAATTTATTTACCATGTCACTTATAAAATATTTATCTTGAAAAATATTATAAATAACCTGAGAATTGATATAGAAAACCTATTTTGTACTATTTACCTTTGGTAGACACTAGAATAACCAAGTGGTTTCTAATTCCATTCACATTTTCTAGAGGGGTAACATTTAAATGACTTAAAAGTTTACCATTACAATCCTCAATTACCTTCTAAGTGACTTTATAACCCAATATTTTCCTTCTAGTGGTCGAAAACTAATATTCTACCTAATTAACCACATGTTTGGTCTCTAAAAATATTCCTAAAAATATTTTAATATTCTATAGAAAAACCTTAAAGGTGTTTCTAACAATATAAAATATATCCATTAATATATATATAATCCCCTCAATCATATTGGAGAAAATATCCATTATGGAACATTATAATGTGGTTAGATTACTAAAAAATCCCAAGGGAATTTTCTGATAAGAAAATTTCCAAAATGTGAAAGTAAAGGTATAATTCTTCTATTCTTCAAGGGTACTAGAACTTAATTTTAATGAGAATATCCATAATTTTAAGAATTTTATCAAGGAATGGAATTGGAAAATGATCCTCCATAGTGAATGAGATATGTTTCCTATAGATTATATTGACTCCCCATTTAGTAACTATCCTTGTTTGAACATGTTATTTCTTTTTATTATTTATTATTGTGGCACCACCATTATCGGGAACAACCATAATAGGTTAAACCCAAAATTTTTATGAAATAGGAAAAATGATTCCAACATTAAAAAAATTTAATAACTTAATATATCACAACCTCCATCATTTTATGATTTTACCACTGTTTTATTAATACATTTGGATTGTGAATAAGATCCATAAGAATTTTATACATGAAATAGTAAGGGTTGATCCCTTTCATATTATGTTATATCCTTTAGAATATTTTATTTTTTAACACACTCATCATCATTTCTTCTTTACTCTACTGAAGTTTGGTAAAAATGATGAAAAGTAGTGTGTAAATTTCAAATAAAAAAGAATACTTAAAAAGGGAAGGGAGTTGTTTAATATTCACATGTGTTAATTCTAATCCACAAGGGAGACACATAGGTCTATATGTCCTAAAGTATTAAATGTTTGTTGAAAATAAAATATGAGAGTCAGATAACACTTATTCCATACCACTTTCTATAGTAAAAATCTCTTAACACTCATTATTCCCACCTGATGTAAATATTTTTCCATAAAAAATAATCTAAATGATCCATAAATTCACCCTTAGACTCATAATAATGTTCCCATATTACATACATAAATCTCTAAAATGGTTTCTTAAACTAAATATTTTAGTTCGAACTCTTCCATGAAATCTATAAATTCCTTTCCCAATATATCAAAAGAGGCATAAATATGCAAAAAATTATATTCATGAACATTTCTCTCCAATTATTCCTTTGTATTTAAAAAAACAATAAATTAATATGTTTTTTAATTGAATATAAAAGTTATATTTCCCTTTTAAAAATTTATCCAAGCTCCTCCTATGAAAAATCAAGGACTACCCAAAATTATAGGGACTTCCTTATCACACTCAATGTCAAAGATAATAAAATTAGTGGGTAAAAACCTTTAAACACTTTTAATATGATCATATGAATAATCTATAAAGTATGTGATGGAATTATCATCTAGTTTTCTTAAAATAGTGGTAGGTTATAGTCCCTAAATCTCAGTTGTTGTAATATTATGGAATGAAATTGATACTTACACTAATGTTACGTAAACAGTTTATTTGGCCACTATTCTATAAGGTAAAATGAATGAAAAATTTCTCTATATTATTTAGTTTTGGTGGGGTTTTATTTTGATGGTAGCGTTGCACTATTCCCTGTGGTTCTATATAGTCAAATACTTAAATAAATATTTTGTTTCAAACAAATTTTTTGTGATATTTTTTTGATATAAATGAATCTTAATTAAATCTTGAATGAATGGTATATTTACATAGAAAATTTTTAAAATCCTTAGGAACATGAAATGTTCAGGTTTTTTATTTTTTTTTTGTTTCAGTTTTTTATTGAATGGGATGGGTGGGGAATTAATTTTCAATTTTTTTTGAAATACATTAATTTATTATTGTATATTTTCCTTTTACTTTTTATTATTTATTTTTGAATATTTATCATATTTAATTTCAAATGTATCAGGTGTATTTATTTTATGTTCAATTTGGTTGTTCAATATTTTATATTTGAAAATAGTAGAATTTTTGTAGTTACTTCTAAAATTTCATTTAGAATTGTTCTAGAGTTTATTATATGTATCTTATGAGTTTTTAGAACACTTTTTGTAGTGAAATCCATGAATTTCTCTATAATATTGGATTATGTGGTACATGGTAACTTTCATTTTTTATTTCCTTCTTGATTCTCTAACCATTTGATATAATTGAGTTTGTAGATTATTTGTGTCACTTTGTAATGAAGTTCCTTAATATTCCATGTTAGTTTTATGTCTTGATGCTTGATAATCATTCATATTAAGAAATTTTTTACTATACCATAATAAATTGGTTTTTAAATTGTATGATTTAATCTTATTTCAGTTTTTGGTATATTTTATTTGGAAATTGTTGAAAACCATTTGGAATAAATTTTCTAAAACCTCTATAATCTCTCCAAGAGAGGTTTGGGTAATTATTATATTTTTTGTTATATGTATTTGATAATGGATCATCACCTATGCTTTATCCTATGCGATAACTATAAAAATTATAATTTTCAATGGCTTCTGTATGTATATAAAATTTTAAATAAAATTTACTCAAATGACCAAACATACTACCATAGTAAAATTATTCCCAAATATATTTTTCATTGTATATCACAACCACAAATAGATGGGTTTATTCAATATAATTTGTGCGTTTTCGATGGATGGTTCTCTTTTTAGAGAACTTGTTTTGCAAATTTTTATCCAATGTATTGAAAATTTATATAAATTTTTTTAATAGAATTATTGGAAAAATATCCTCTAAAAATTGATCAATAGTGTTTTGGTTATAATTGGCGATTCTATAGTAATAACTGTACATGAGAAAATATTGAGAAAACTAATGGTTTATACAATGTCTAAGAAGACACCTAAATATATTTTATGTATCATGGAATAGTTGACCCTCATCTTGGAAAAACTAGTGACATTATATATAATTTCAAATTTGATCCTTCTGAGGAAGAATTTCACAAAAAATAGGGTTAATGACATGATCCAAAGTGTTAAAAATATCCACTTATAACTATTAAAACAATGTTAATGAATTATCCAAGAGATAAAATGTAAGAATTCTAAATTCTTGACTCTTCATCACTACTCCCTATCTATGGAATCTATTGAACCATAAATTATAAGTTTATAATGAAGAATAAAGAGTCTTAATTAGGAATTCTACTGAAATATAGTATCATGGATAAAATATTTATTAAATATCACTGTTTATTGACCATGGTTTCATCCAAATACGTGAACAGTATCTTTAAACCATGGGAAAATATAAATTATAAGACTATGTATCTCAATTTCTAGTTCTCTAAGATGAAATGTAATTACATATTAGTTTTGGATATCCACTACCACCTAGTTATCTTTCATTTTAATTTTATCTTTTAGAGAACACAAGCAGTGTTCTATTTTAGTAATAAATATCTCTATATTATCATATTTTGATCTAGTTTACATGCACAATGAATTTCAATATTTTATGAATGAATCAAATAGTCATAAAATATTTAATAGTTTTTTTTAAATATATTTGATATTATATTTTAAAAAATTATTTTGATCTATTCCTATTTTGGCTGCTCATATATTCAATGGAAATGAAACCAATATTTTTTTTTGATTCATTGAACTTGAGAATTTAATTATTTTTACTCCTACTTAAAAAATTATAGTTTTAGGTAGTGTTTATCTATAAATAAGTAATTATATTATGTTTCAGTGACCAGTATTAAGAAATTTAAAACAATAAAATAATAAACTAGTAATAATTACATATATAATGTTGATCTAATATTGAGAAATAACATATGAGTGATAAAGGGATTGTAACACTTCGACCAGGTTGCATCTAAACCTATTATTCAAGTCAGTTCACTAAAATTCCTCAAGAGTTCTTCTCTATACACCATAGGTTTTCGACTAGTTGTGAGGGCCTAGGTTGTGTCCATTGAGAGACTATTCCGTCATATCAGAGTAAACACTGTAAAAATAACTAGATAACATCCAAGAAGAAAATAAAAATATTGTGTAAGTAGTAAATAACTAAAATAAAATCATTTATTAATAATAAATTAAATTCTATAAAATCTTGAATATCCATGAAAAACACACAACACTTCTCTCCCACTGGTGTGACCATACACATATGAGTAAATAAACGAAACAAACATAAATATCCAGGGATATACTACGAAATTGGATCCAGACAACTAACATTATCTCCAGAAATTGTTGAACCTCACCAACCCCATCATAAAAATCCACATGAGAGACTATTATCAATTATAAACCTCCAAGCCTCAATCCTAACCACTGTGCATCTGTTTTCAACATTTAAAGTATACATAAGGTCTACACACACATTTAGGTGAATGTATATGGTTGAGAAATAATATCAAGAGTCCACCCCAACAATGAGACTATAGGTGTACTTTCATAAGCCCATACTCATACAATATGTTTATCCTAGATGAGAAACAATTGAAATTGATAAATTAAATTATATATATAATTGAAACTAGACCATAACTGATTCTTGGGTCTATGGACCCAATCATCAATATAAATTTCCATCTTATACGTGTATATGTAATCATGGATATATATGTATATATATCACGATATATATATACATGTCATAATTTACATACTTATATAATCAAGTATGAAAAGCATAAAAAATCCATCCACAATAGATCTTTGGACACTTTATCTGATCAATTGTACATCCTATCAAAGGTTCATTGAGCTGGATATCATACCACTCAATCCATACTTCTTTAAGTCGATTTCAATGTCCATAATCCCAATCAACAATACCTTCATCGGTAAATTCTAGAAATGTATATATACAAGCCATGTAACCATAGGAGGATTCCTTTCCTAACACTTGGTTCACCTATACTCAACTCAAATATCTATAAAAAGGATACTATATACTAATGGAAAATGTTGTAAATGTTTCATTGATCTGGTGCCCTTATAATATGTCCATCTATAATTCAATCTAATATATGATTCCCAAGTCTCTGTATATAGGAAATCATGACATTAAAAAAATGGATAATCCCAAATGTGGTAGCCCTTAGGATATCTACATGTAATTTTCTCTAGATCCAAGTACATTCTCATAATCCTTTCATATAAACTTCTCAAAAATACCATCCCTAATAAGTAACTATTGTAAATATAGTAATGGTGCATCCACCATATCCTAGAGATCATATTAGGAATCCCACAAGGAGAGTGTAATAATTCATTGAGTATATCTCAAAAAGTGTGTGGACCATAATTTCCAACCATGTCGTCATTTAAGGCTCATAATATGAACCCTAGGAAGTGCCTATGGGCATACCTGATAATGTAACTGTCAAACATATAGTCTCAATGGCCGGATATCAGAAATTACATCTATGAATCCACAATCATTGAGGATCAAAAACGATATCCTAGGAAATACCTCTAGTAACCCAAAAATAATAAGTATTAGAATACATATCCCATGAAACACATCTAGGCATCCCAAATCCATAAGGATCAGAATCTAGGTCCCATAAAACACCTCTTAGAATAAAAAAATGAATCTCTTCAGGCACATCGACCATAACTAGGAATAAACACTTACTATCACAACTACATATTCATTAAGAACATGAAGGAATAAAGAGAGTGTGATGGTGGCTGATTTCCTAAAAACACAATATTACCATGGAATCATAGGCTTACATGTTCGGAAAAGGTTCTAAGGTGGTACCCTCTACCTTTACTACCACAACCCGATGTACAGGTTAAATCAACTATTAGGGAACCCACTAGGTCCCTCAAGTCATAAAATAGGAGAGGCATCCTACATGGGATCCTCTAAAAATATGTTAAAAGGATGAATCCTATAAGGGATCCTCTAATGGTAAGAAAGCATAGGCATAGTACATGGGATTATAGGAATGATATACTAGTAAGGGATCCTATAAGGGACTCCCTAGGTAATAATGCAAGAAATTCATCCCATATGGTATCTTGGAATAAAGAATAAGATAGAGGAATTCAACATGGTATCCAATAGGTAAAAACATAAGAATACGAATCCTACAGGGGATCATCATAAACAACTAACCACATGGACTATTTGGCTAGAAGAGCATATCTCTCAAGGGAGACATTTTTAAAGGAAAAGCTAAGAAATCATCGGTCCTAAGAGATAGAACATAGATCATCTCAAATCAAGGTTTACATTCTTAGGAGATCTGGATTCAATTACTGGAAGAAGAACCTATTTGTTTAACAAAATTCTTGAACACCTCTTAACAGTCCTAAAAAAAACTCAAGAGTTTTACCATTGTGGTCTATGTAGAATAATACTCAAAATGGACTAATAATGGGTCAAATTATAACTCTTGGGTGTAAATTAAAAAAAAACACAAAAGGGTAGTAAGGGGTAGTACATAATGTATTTACTTAGCTCCCTGTGCGAACCCCCGAATCCCCACTTGAGTGTGTACACCTACTGGAAATAGTGTATAAAATCCCAATTACATGGTGTGTTGACCTTGTAAATGGTCTGTACTATAAATGGGGTAAATTATCTTATACCTCTCATAGAATGGTCATGTACTTCGAATGGTCATGGACCTTTACATGGTGTGAAACCCACATGGGTTCTTGCCATGTACTCTACATGTACATATGCCCCTACACAAGTTGCTTGGTTGGGTACTCGACTACATGACTGAGTCCTAGTAAACATTGTGTAAACTCCCATACATGGAGTGTACTAAAAAAATACCACATTACCCAAATAAAAAGAAATCAAGGATTTTCTTCCATAATCTACACATCACGTGATCATGATTTCAGAATGGTAGACCCCTCAAATCGGCCCAAACCCCTGTTTTTCTCCATAAATGATACAAATCAACCTAATATGGGTCCTAATAAAGAATATAAAGTGTTTAATACTTTTTAATAATAAATATATGTGGATTATAAAAAATAAAAACATCCTAACATTGGGAGGAATCCTCAAAAGCTTCACCCATTTTCTTGTTCTATGGCTACCGTATGACAATCTAGCTCATCCCGAGCTCTATTGTGCTACATAATTTCCTCCCCATATATTTCTATATCTCTATCTCCATTTATCTCTAGGTTGAGCCGATGGATGGATCCTGAGGTCCTATGTGAGAAACCATGGTAGAGTGAAAGTAAAAGAGTAAAAGAAAAAAATAAATATAAATTAAAATGAAAAAGAGGTGTCATCCTAACCATGATGTGCATCCTGAGTTATACCCATCCTAAAAAAAGATCCCCTTTCTCGACTCAGAAGTGGAGGAAAAATCTCAATTGAAAACAAAAGTCTAAATATATTTCCCAATGAACCTATGAAAATAAATTACTATAAAATTAATTAAATATTAATTATTAATTATTCCACTAAAATTCGAACAACTTGAAATTATGGAAAACTCCACTTATAGGGTAAACACTATATTCTGGGAACAAAAGAGTGGTTATAAAATTTATCTGAGATCATATTCAAATGGGAAATACCATTTTACCCCTTATATTATTTTGATTGATAAAAAATTAAATTTCAGCTCAAAAATCAATTCTGAAAAAACATAGGTCCTCACATTATCCCCTCCATAAACATTCTCAAACCTGAGAATCTGTTATTGTAAAACACATTCATTATCTCAACCTATGAATCTTAGAAAACTATATTCACTATACAAAAACCATACCCATAGTTTCCAATTAATTATTTGAGATGGAATTTGTTCAACATTGACAAATTTGGTACTTCTTACAATATGAATACTCTTATCTTCATTTTAACAACCAACATGAAGCCCAAACAACCAAGGAAAACACCAAATTTGAACTGAAAATGAGGGTAACCATCCTGAAATATCCAATGAAAAACTCCCCACCATATTTATTACCTCATACCATTCCAAATTGAAACCTCAATAGGTTACTCCATCATGCCAGGTAAGACATTTAAAAGAAAATTAGATCGATGTATAACTGATTCTCTCTCAGTGTACTCAATATGATATCAATATAGATCATGATCATCTCTAACTAGAAGCACACTAAGATTACATCAAGAGGCAATCATATCTCTATTGATCCCCACCAACATCAAAAATAGTATTCACTTTCCATTAACCAAATCCTGAAAACATGCCCCCTAATAATACATGCCCATATGTATCTATAATTCCACCACCCTAGGGAACCTTTTTTTTCAATGTATCATATACCAAATATAGATATTAATCATTTTAACTAAAACTCTTAGAAACCATGACCATATAAGGTTTTAAAAACATATGTCCTCAATTCACACATAACCACTCAATGATTTACAATTTAAATGGTGCTATATGTAATTTCCATATACCATCATCACATAAATCACAATCTCCTGATTCCTTAATATCATGGTAAAGATAACTATGTCACACATCATTTTAACCTCACTAATCCATAATATCCCTTGAAAATTATCTTCAAAATCAATAACCTCACCTATTCCATAATTTATTCCACGGCTGCCCGTCACCTGACATTATTCTAGTCATGAGAATCTACCTTTGCTCTAACTACATTTTCAATAGTGGAAATACTGGTCGACTGGGATAAGCAATCAAATAGTCCATCCCATTAAAACTAGTCTTCATACCAAAAAACCTTAGGCGATTCATCAAAATCCGAAGGTGTAGACATGCTTATTGTGAATCTCGAGCACCTACCATGAATAAATCTCAACAAGGTGCGTAAAACAAAGATAAAATCCAAAATATAAAACCAATAAAATTGTCAAACCTCTATCATGAATGTTTCCCTCAAACAACTGAACATCAACCTATTGGGATATGATCCAAAACTAAATGCCTCTAGGTCTCCAACCTAGACCTATCAGTAAAGTCTCCTGATGGGTCACAAGGTCTAACTATCTTTCCCAAAATATCAAGCCTCTCCATGGGTGGTAAATATAACACTAACATACAAGGGTCAAAACTATCTACAACATAATACAATGGCCTAATCTTCTTTGAGTAGAATCATATGGAACTATTGCCTAGAGGTCATGAAACTAATTAATAAGTGATACTGAGCTGACACTCATTGGGAATTAGTATACCATAGTACCCCCTCGTGTTCCAACTCGCTATAATTTTTTGGCACCTATAAGGATTGTACTCAGTGATCTGGCTAGATAATCAACAATGAAGGTTGGTTAAGTATAATATCATTCTAATCTACGTAGGAAAAAAATTTATTGATTGTTACTTAAACATTAACTAACTGAACCGAGAAATAAAAACTATACAAGGGGTATAAAAACATGGTTATCATGTGACCTATAGACCCACTAGGGTCACTACACCTCTCATGCATGAGGAATGATTCATCAATATCTCCATCAAACATTGCAATTTATATCCACATGGCCTATAATCCTAATAAAATATATATGAATGTCATTCCAATTTTTTATAAATCCCCAAAAAACCTATATGATAAAACACCATTTTGTTTTTTTTGACACTTTATAAAATTGGCATCATTCATCAGTAATAATCATACACTAGAAGGAATATAACATTTGAATCATATATTCCAAATATGATCCATGATGGGAATATTTATTTTCCATCTAGGAGTATAAATAAATCACTGGCCTCTTTCTAATATGAAAAATCCATAAATCAATAATAAATCATAACATCCACCATACATGTGCTTTTCTCAAAGATAAAATCAAAATGAACCACAACATCACATGTTATAATAAAAATCTCATAACCCAGGAAACTAGGAATTCATACCTGAACAAGTGTTCTTAACAAAATAGTCTAATACTCATCATAGGTTCCAAAACCTTCCTAATAATCATGTCTACTATATCCCAAATAGTAATAAAATAGGAAAATAAACCCCTCTGATACCACTTTATAATGTCTCGATCTGAATTCCATAAAAATGGTTCTCCGATATGGTTCTCCAAAAGGCCTCAACTTCCCTAATCCATACACTTAATCATTTCGACTAGCTTTAAGGCCCTCAGGCATGTTTGTGGAGAGACAATGAACTCATATTTGAGTAAACATAGAAAAAATAACAAGATTCCATCCAAGAAGTAAATAAACCGAGTTTAGAAGTAGTAAATATATAACCTATAAGAATTATATAATAATATATGAAATTCTATAAAATCCCAAACATACATATCATACATATAACACTGATCACCCCTTAGTCCGACCATATATACATAAGCACATAAAATAAATTATAATAAAAGTACATGGCTCTACTAATAACTCTAACCCAACCACATTACCATTTTATAAATACAATAAAACTACATTGTCCTAATTAAAATAATCTACTTGAGTGAATACTCTCTATCATATGGACATAATCCTTAACCCTAAACACAATCAACCTGTTCTCAACCTGAAAACTATACATAAGGTCTGTATGAACACCAAAGTTCATGCACAGGGGTGAAAAATATCTCAATAGGAAGGCCCAATAAAGAACCTATAAATATGATATCCTAATTGTACACTCATCCAACATGCTCAGCCTATATGAGACACAACTGAAATTGTAAAATCAATGTATATAAATAACAGAAACAAGTTCACAATTTATTATTGGGTTCGTGAACCCAATCATCTGGACATATCTCCATATTATATGATTATTTTTATTAATGGATATATATCTCAATAAATAAAATTTATATAAATGTGGTCATATACATAATTATATAATAAGTAAATAAAGAAATAAATAACTCAATCCGTAGTAGTTATTTGAAACCATGATCTGATTGACTAGAAATACTGTAAAAAGAGAATTGAGTGGGATGTCATAACAGTCAAGACATTTATATTTAAGTCAATATCTGGTTCCATAATCCAAATAAAAATTATATGATTTGGCTATTGATAGAAATTTCTCTGAGCTAGATACATCACATTTGTGGGATACATGTGCTAACTCTAGGTTCACCCATACTCACCTATAATACCTATAATAAAGGTCACCATATATTGATGGAAAATATTATAAATGTTGAACTTATCTAGATTTCATACTACTCAATCCACATGAATTCTAGTCTTATGTTGGATTCCCATGTCCCGATCCATAGTCAATAACGACATTGCTACTTGAATAATCCCTAAGGGGCTCTCCTTTGGGTGATTAATAAGTAATAATCCTCATATCAATGTTCATTCTTGACATCTATTCATATAAATGTCTCAACAGTCCCATCCCAAGGAAGTGCCTCTATGATATGTAGTCATGTTGTGTCTGAATAATCCTAGGGAGAATCCTAGGAATTTCTTGAGGAGATCATAATCATCCATTGGTTATAACTCAAGAAGGGTGTGGAGATACACTTAAAACATCCCATAATATAAGGAATAAGACATGGATCCCAGAAAGTACCTATATGAATCCCTAATAATGTAATAATAAATCATATAGTCTCATTAGTAAAACCCCATAAAGTATTTCTAGGCATCCCCAATAAATATGGCATAGAATAATGATCTTAGTAAATACCTCTGGGAATCCCAAAATAATAAGTCTCAAAACCCAGATCTAAAAAAACATATATAGGCATCCCAAATCAATAAGTCTCTGAAGAAAAATCCCAAGAAACACCTTTGGATAGCCAAAAAACACATTGCATCAAGAACATCATCCATAACCATGAAGCACCTCTAGATTTCATAGTTGTATCATCATTAACAATGATAATGCAAAAATAAATAGTAAGGGTGTCCAAATTACAAAAACACCACTACTACTATAGCCTCACATGATTAAAAGTTTTTCATTGGTTCTAAGAAGAAACCCCTACCATATCTACCAAAAACTGACCTACTAGATTTGTTTTGATCAACCATATGAGAACCGAAATGGTCCCTCAAATTATAAAAAATATTAGAGGCATCATAATTAGGATCCTTAGCAGAGTAGGTAAAAGGAGGAATCCTAAAAGGGATAATATAATAGTAAGTTAGAAAATAAATCCTACGTGGTATCCTTAGAATGGTATATATGTAATGGATCATATAATGGCCTCCCTATGTCATAATATAAGTAAGGAATTCCATAGGGGACCCTTGGTATCAAGAATAAGATAGAGGCATCCTATACAAGATTCTCTAGGTAAAAACTAGCAGAGGAATCCTATAAGAGATCCTTGGAAACAAATAACCTATTGGCCTACTATGCCATATGGGAACATCTCTCAATGGTGAAAACCTTGAAGGAACATATATAGAATAATCATCCATGATAGAAAGATCGTGGATCATATTTGATAAAGGTTCTCACACTCAGGGTAAAACTAGATTCAATTACTAGAGGACATACCTCTTCATTTAAGAAAACACCTGAAACACCATGTAGGAGTCCTCAGACCACTAGATGTTTTTTACCATCACGATCTATAAAAAAGATACTCAAAATGGACTAATCATGTTTCCAGTTCTGAATCCATGGAATAATGAAACTAAAAACCCTTAAAAGGGTAGAAAGGTATTGTAAACGGTGTGTTTACATAGTGCATAGTGTGTACCTTGAAATATTCCCTAGGGTGTGTGCACCAATCAGACATGGAAAGTAAAACACAAAGTAAATGAAGTATTGATCACACACATGTTTTGTACCTTAAAAAGGGTGTCTTCTTATGCACCTCTCATAGTCTAACAATGTACTTTTCTTGGACCTGTACCTCTATACAGTGTGAAACCCATACGAGGTATGGCAGTTTACTCTAGATGGCCATGTGCCCTTTCACGAGCAATCTGGCCAGGTACTTGACTACATGGATGAGTCCCAATATATATTATATACTCATAAAATATCACATTTCCCAAAATGATGATTAAATAATATGCATTCCTTAATCTACATGTCGTGTGATTCAGATTTCTAAATGGGAAACCCATCAAATCAGCCAAAAACACCATTTTCTCCCAAAAATCTATAGATCAACCCACTAGTGAGTCCTGATAAAGAATATAAGGGTTTAAAAAAAAAGAAAATGATACATATTTGGGGATTTTTGGACCAAAATAAAAATGTTCTAATTGTGGGTAGAATCCACCAATTCTTTGTGTATTTTCATGATCTATGGATATCACACAAAGATCTGGCTCATCCCAAGCTCCAAAGTGGTATCTTTTTTCATATCCCACTATGTCTCTCTCCCGCTCCCTCCCTTTCACTCTATGTTAGAGAAGATAATATTCCATGGGATTATAGATGAGAAACCAGGGGAGGAAGGAAAGAAATGTAGGAAATAAAATAATTAAAGAAAAGAAAAAAAAGAAAACAAGAGCCTGACCCGGCGCTGACACCCATCCTGAGTTTATGACCCTCCAAGAAAGAACTCCTCATTCTAGACTCAAAATTTGAGACAAAATATCAATAAAATACCATGTTTAGAAGATTGGTCTAAAAAACTGCATAGATAAATTAATATTTAATTAATTAAATATTAAGTATTAATTATTCCATTAAAAATAAAACTGCTCATAATTTTACCAGACTCATATCCTTGGGTAAAAGCCATATTTTGTGACCAAAAAAGGGGTAATGAAATTATAAAAGATCATATGATTGTGGAAAAGTGCATTTTACTACTTAAAAGAAACTAATAAGGAAAAAAATCATGTTTCTGTGAAAATTAAAGTCCAAAAAAACATGGGTCCTAATTGTGATGATGTAAATAAGAAGCAATAGTTTAATAAGAAATAGATCGGGTAAGTGATTTGTGATAAAATAGTGTAAGAGAAAGGGGAATTTAATTTAATGTTAACATTTAAATATCTATGATTATAGAAAAAGTATTGGACTAACATTCACTAACATATTTATTAATTTATTTACCAATGATAAGACAAGTGTAGTTTAAGATCCAAATATTTTTCAACTATTAAAATCAATAAAAAAAGAAATGAGTGGATGAAGTCACTTAGACTGAAATACCTCTTTTCTTTTGATTTCAAAATTTATAGTCAAAATATTTTAAAACAGAAATTTTCTTATAAATTTGAAAAATAATGAACAAGATCAATGGTCATTGAGTCTTTACCATTGAAAATGATATTATAAGTAATAATGACAATAAAAAAGCTGATCTATATTAATCAGAGATGACATTATTGAAGATCAATATGAGTAATATAAAAATATAATTCCAAATTCATATTTTAGAAAATTTCCATTTTATAAAAATAATTTTCATTAATAAATTCATTTCAAAAGAAGTTTCTGAAATAGTTAAATAAATTGAAATAGTAATAGTTTATAATAAATAAACCAAAAACCACATTCGATTTGATCATCATACTCTCAAAACCCCCTCACTATGGATACAATATTCTTGGTTCTTTAATAGAGATCCTCTACTATCTAGTGGTATGGTGTATCTTGATCACCCATTGATTTATTGATCCATTTGAATGATTTATAATGTATTTTTAAGAATTATAAACACTATAATTCTCGACTCCATATGACAGTCAGCAGTTACCACATGGAGCTCTAGACACATTCTGTCATCCACTTTTCATGAATTGTGAAAAACAATTAATGCACTCCTCCATACATGGAACCCAATATTTGAGTAGTTCATCTCAATATTTTGAACTATTATGGCAATATTTAGAATTTTCCACAATAATCTCATATATTCATTCAGCCGAGAACTCCCTTTTCATTAAATTTACCATTTTAACCTGATAATTCAAAAAAAAAATGAGCATAAAACCCTAAGATTTAATTTAAAATAAAATTGGAGTATGAAATAAATACCCATGAATTAAATTTAAAATTAAGTATATTCCCCAAAAAGTGAATTTTATATTTTTAATGAATTTGAGAACATAGAAATTTAATCCAACAATTTATTTTCAAAATTAAATAATATGACATAAAAATAATAACTTTCAAGGTAAAACCCATTTCAAAATAAAATCAACAATATATTACAATTAAAATTTTATAAAAATTTATATAATGATAGGTTATTAAAATATATAATGCCAAAGAACAAATACCATAGAACATTAGGAATAAAAGTCACTCGTTACTATTAAAATATTCATTGAATTCCAAATATGGTTGTAGATTAACCAATCAACAAAAATTCGACATAATTAAAAATTTTTGAAATAAAATATTAAATTTATTACTCCGAATGATGTAAAAAATTGCATAAAAATTATCCACATCAACTTTTAAATTGAAAACCTTACACCTCAGAAAATGGATATTGACAGAAATATCACTCAAAATAGGCCTATTAGTAGAACCCTCCAATAATACTCTCAATAAAATAAAAATTTAGGTTTAATATTTATTATTTACCCATTTATCCTCTCAAAAATCCTTATTTCACATTGTATAGATTTTAGTTCCATGATGGAATTTATAATCCTTCGTTCAAAAGGCACTTGGTCGAGATAGAGTGAATTCATCAAGTATATATGTTCTAATTTGTATTACAAAATTTCCTTTCATATATACTATTTATAACTATTAATCTCCACTATAATGATGTCATATGAACATAATTATTTTTATCAGTAAATTATACCACTATTATATAACTCTAAACTCTTACTGATTCACCAGTGTAGCAGATTCATATTTGTATTAGTTCAACCAGCTACATGAATGATGTCATATGATCATCATTATTTTAACCTTGAATAAGTAACAAGTAATAGGTAATATAATATATGATATTAGTTATTAATATATATATAATGGTTATTTTTATGAATGTACATTGAAAAAATAATTATCAGTGTTAATATACTCATTATTATCGGTAAATTATCTGAAAAATTTTCATCATTAGTTCCATTATCATGAACCATAAACATAATTTCTATAAAATTAAAAAGTGACTAAATCAATTATTTAAATATAATGATTCCAACAAAATTAAAATTAGGTATATTATATCAACAAATGAAGACTTAAATTACCAATATGAAAAACGTATGAAATAAACAAAACTATTTAAATCTAATAATGAAAAAAACAATAAATTACTAGTATATATGTAATGAATTATCGTAATGGATGAATAAAAAATGTTATAGCTATGAATAATTTTCTAAAATAATTTTCTAAGATGTTTATATTTACTAAATAAGAGGTTAAATTGATTTTATGGAAATTGAGAGTAAAGTTTAGGCTTTCTTTACCACTCTATTTTTTAAATCGAGAATTTTCAGGCTAGAACTTTTTTTGTGTGAAATTATATGTTATTATATTTAAAATCTATATATTTTATTTTATTATATCTATTAATGGGTTTTACATGGATTTATACCATTTTTCAACTTTTGGTTCACAATTAAACTTAATGGAAATTAATTGGTAAATCCAAAGTTATATTTAATATTTGGTCAGAAATTTTTATACTTTATTTCCGAATTATTTATTTATTTATTATATTATATTATCTATAAATATATTATTTATTAAAGTATATTTCAATGTACATTAATTTCATTAAAAAATTAATCTTCTATTTACATTTTTGAAATGGATTTTTTCCAACTTTCACTCTCTTTACAGCAGTGTGAATAAAACCTTCCTTATTTTAACACTTTCCATATGATCACCATTTCCCACTTTTATAACTATTTTTAACAACGATGCTTCCTCTTGAATTTTACGTTGTTTTTAATTTAATATATATTCCCCATGTTTTTTGAATTATTTGTTTTAAAATAAAAGTAAAAAAATTAAAATGATATTTCTTCTTGTTTTTTATTCAAATTTTCTAATGCTATTATAAATTGTATTTTCATATATATTGGTTTCATTTAATGTTTCGTATGCTCTATTAGTGATTTTATCTAATGACACAATACACCTTTTTCTTTGGAGGGATTATGATAGTGTTATGTTAATGTTTTCATGATACCCGTTTATTTCTCACGCGTTAATTATGCTATGATGGAATTAAGAATGTTTCATGTTTATGTGGAACACATATGTTTATTTTTTCATTATGAAATTACTGGACATGGAATTATATATCCCACTATTGCATTGGATAAAACCTTTTCTGATGATATAAATAAGGATAAGGATTTATGCAAAACCATTAAAGAAATATGTCCACTAAGTGGTGGGTGGGAGAAAAATTATACAACACTCTAATGTGTTAGGAAACAAATTTTACCAAATGATATGAAATATCATGTATTAGAGAGAAAAATAATTTTCTATGGGATGCTTTCCACAATGTGATGATGTTTTTTTAGTGAGTGTAACAACTTGGTATTTTAAATTATATTCTCCTTAAATAAATTATATAATAAATAACTTTTTTTCAATCTAAATATAACTAAAATGAAAACACATGATATATTTTGAATAATAAATATGAATGTTAAATTAGATTCTTTAAACAGAAGTAACCATATCACAAATTCAATAAATAAATTAAGGATAAATGGAATATGGAAGTGGAAGTCTTCTGTATGAATACCATTCAAATGAAATTGGAAGGGAGGTAGATTCACCTGGGTTTCTCCTTGACCAGTCCCAAAATTAACTTGATAAATAACACTTTTATAAAAAACCATATACAAGATAAGTTCAATCTCATAGAGATTTCCACATGATCCATGCTATGTAAACTACAACCAGGAACTATAACCACTGCATATATAATTCCCAATAATTATAAGTAGATTATAATGGATTATGCATGTATAAATTATAAAAATAACAAAATTAAATAAAATATTTATAGATTTATGTCATGAATTTTTATACTTTTTAAAAACTCATTTATGCTAAATTCACTTTATACATAAAAGTGTATTTTTAAAAAGTGTAATTTTATTTTAAGAAAAATAAGTTTATTTTGATTTAATAATAACATGATATAGTAATAATAAATTAATTTGTAATTTATAGGAAAAATAATTGTTAATATACCAAATGATGTTTTCCTATATAACATTTTTTTTCTATATTTTATGTTTTTAAATAAAAATAAAAATAATATATTTTTTGATGTGAATTTTAAAATATTAACTTAATTTTTTATTTATCATGGAAATATTTTCTTAAGATTAATTTTTTAGTTTTTTCAAAAAAAAATTGATTTTTTGGTGAATAGTTAACAATTCCGTATTTACTTATAAAATGGATTTTATGAAATTATTGGAATATATGTATGAATTTGAAATTCATGAAAAAAGTTTGAAAAAAAAATATTATAAGTGAATTTATAATTTTAAAAATGTTAATTTTAATTTATAAACCCATATTTTCCATTTTTGAACATAAGTAATATTTCTCAAAAACAATTTATTTTAATAAATTAGATATTTAGTATTCTAAATTTCATATTATTCAATTTAAAAAATTTAATTAAAAAATTTATTAAATATTTTATACAATAAGATCCAAATTATATAATAATACCATTTTATTTTTGGTAATAAATGATAAATTACCTTTTAAAAAACTAGTTACCGTTGTGAAAACTAAAATGGTAAAAGTTAGTAGTCATAGAGGTAAAGAGACTAACATGTTAAATAAATTCTATAATTGAGTAGTGGAGGTGAGGTATACCTTATTTATTTTCCAATTTATTATTTCTAAATTTGTTAGAAACATTCCTTAAGACTGAATTCCCATTATATCAATTTTTGGGGTGTTTACAAGAATGAAATTTTTTTACTTTTAAAATGGGAACTCCTATGCTCACATAACCTCACACTAAAACATTTTAATTTTAGAATAAAATATACCAAAAATTTTCCTACAAAATCCTATACACATTAAAAAGGTTCTTTAAATATAAAAAGTTCATCCTATAAGGGTTTAATCCCATTCGGAATAGAGATAATATTAGTAGTAAGGTTTGGTTTAATAACTACTCCTCCCTGTTTTATATTTCATTATAGGTTTTTTTTCTAATCCTAAAATTTCATTTCAAAATCATATAATGAAAAAATTAGTGTCATTATTTTACTAGTATTATATTATAATGATGGTACAATCATTATCTATAAGAAATCCTCCTTAAAACATTGCATAATATGGAGTTTTTAGATAAGAATTTACTTTCTTACATTTTGTTGATATTTATAGTTAAGAGTACTAGAGAATTAGATCATGAATAATACATAAAAAACCCATAAAATAAAAATTTGACACTTCCACTTTGTATCCTTATTTTTTACATTATAAAACCTTTAAAATGGAATAAGTTTTCTTTTCATTACTTTAAAAACTACATATTATTTATTTGTACTCTTCTTTACACGCAGTGAAAAACATTTAAAAAAATTGGATGATCACAAAAATATGATTAAATATTATAAAAGAAATAAATACATTAATCAATTGAAAGAATTATTACCCCTTAAATTTTTATCTTTTTTACATTATTCTTTGAGTGTATAAAACAAATCATATCCACATAGAAAAAATTATTTTTTCTTAAAGAAAACATCTTATCCCCATATTAAGTAAATATAATTCCTTATATTCATACTTTATAATTATATTCAAAAACCATGTTAACTCATGTTAAAAATAACTAGATCTTAGTTAAATCCATAGGAGAAACCTCCCTAGTTAACCCCCTTCTTCTTTCCTTTGACGAGAAGAAACAATACCCTATGAATTGGAGAGCTATATTGGCCTCACCTCTCGTATAAGTTTTATAAGTCTCACCCACCATATATGTTATATCAAACTCACCCATATTTATATATAGTTATGAAGTAACATATAATGAGATTTTTTTTAATATTTCATCTCTTCGTCAAAAATCCCCTGAAAAACTCTTTTGAACCCATATGAAAAAATACTTTTAAATAGTGAAATACACATTACTTTTAAAACCCATTTTAAAAAATAAAACACCAAAAATAAAGGAAAAAATGATTTTTCATTAAATAAAACATGTAATATTATAAATTAATAAAAAAAATAAAATATTCTTTATGGTGGTGTGAAAAGTAAATGGAGTTTTATATGTTAAAATAGAAAATTCATTTTTTACTTCTGTAATTAAATTCACAATGTTCCATATAAAATACATAAAAATATCTATCTTAAAAAGACATAAATGAAAAAAAGAGACATAAATTTTACTTTATAAATAATGTTTTACCATATTAATACATTAATTTTTAGTATATTTAAAGAAGAGAAAATGTTTTATAAAAATAAATAATTAAAACTTCTAAAATGTGGTTTCTAAGGTAAGGTGTCCCTTAAAGATTTCATAACATTTGAAACAAAAGAAAATTGAAGAATATAACATGAAACAGATTTTCAAATAACATATATTTTTTTGTAAAATAAGGATATATTATATCCATAAGATATTTCAGACACAATAAAAATGAAAAATAGTGTGAAAATAGAATAAGTTTTAACTCAAAACAATTGAGATGTGAAATCCCCTAATGATAAATATTATATAGTTTCATACATTATCTAACTTCTAAATAATAAAATTATATTATTTATTTAAATTTTTAAGAAAATAATTAATTTTTATTCCAATATCATTATCAATTCTACTTCATTTATGACCATGTTTTATTTAGTAACTCAATCAGTTAGGTTTATGTCAGATGTTCGGTTCATTATCCGAAAACTTCTTCGGTAGGCTGTTTGTGGTCAAAGAATTCATTGTTACATCATATCTAAAATCTTAATCATGAAATTTTGATAATTTTTATAAATTAAATACAATTTTAAACGAATTCGTGACTGGAATTCATGAATAATGAATCAAATCTCTTCATTGATGTGGTAGTACACACATATGCGTGAATGATGTTATCATTTTTTAATGGATAGAATGGTAAGTATATAACGGATATATTAACTTCATAGAATGATAAATATTTCTTTTATATATTACATATTAATCAAATCCACCATAATAACCAACCATCAAAGGTAATAATGTAAAATAAAATACATTATTTTGTTTAGGTTGTACTCCACACGTATGCGTGAATGATGTTTTCATTCCACATATGATTAAATATAAGATAAATAAGTTTTTTACAATAAAATAATAACATATAATTATATGTGATAAATTGATGATATTATACCATAATTTTTGGGATACTATTAAAGGTTGTATAAGAATAAGTAAAATTAACACACTTGATTAATATTTTTACCCCCTCTTTGAAGAATATTCTTTGGATTTATCCTTAAGGGTGTTAGGGAAGGTATTCTAATATAAAATAACCTCTATAATATATATAAGTAAGTTAATAATTGGTTTTATTAGTTATTTTTCATGTTATGTTTTTCAAGGCGGTGTGAATAATATAAGGTTGGTGGTTTCCTTCTATAGTGAAGGAAATGACACACATGGAATTACTTAATCGATGTAAATATAATAATTTACCTTTCATGTAAGATTGGAAAAAAGTTGAAAAAATTTTAATTACAAGATATTTTTAAGTTGAATTTATATAAAAAAATAAAATTTGGAAATGTTTATTTGGAATTTTAAACCTTATCTTTGGGTATAATTTCTTCGTTATCCAATTTTAACCTTAACAATGGTAACAACTTATTTTACACTAAAGGAGTATAAATTTAATTATGAAGAAAAAATTACCTAAAAATTTCCAATGGATTAAATTTTAGACCATATACCATCCCCCTTGTCCAATTTCATATTTTTTGGAATTTTAAATCATTCAATGATATATTATTTAACATAAAATACTATTAAATTCATTTAAAGTATTATTCACTAATTTTTATTTTAAAGAGAAAACTAAAGGTATTTAAATAAAATTTAAAATTTTTAATAATAATATATATTCTTTTATTAACCATAATATTCATGTGACAATATAGATCATCCCAAAATATTACTTTTATGTTTTTAGAATAATCTACATTGATTTTTCTATTACCTGCACATGCATTGTGTCAGTATTTTGTAATCATCAAAAATGATTATACCATTACTAAAAAATTAAAATAAAAAACTAAAATAAAAATAAATAATCTAATTTATAAATAAACTTTTATATTTATTAAATATGTATATTTACTCAAATATATGTTATCAAAACATCTTTAATATACAATTGTGAATTTTTATCACCTTATAGAAGAACTGTATATGAATTTATATAATTTTTCTTTTATATAACTGAAAAATTCGTAAAAGTTAGTCTATATCATCAATTACACAAAATATTAATTAATCAACTTTGTCAAATATTAATTACTTCTCAAATATTATCTTCAATACACCAAAATTGACTTTTTTGATGTTTTTCATGCATTGTATCGACATTGGAAAATAGTTTCATATTTATCCTAAAATAAATTATATTTTATATTTTTTAAAAAAATTCAATGATATTTTTTATTATATTATCACAAATTAGTTGTTCTATATGTTTCACAAATTTTTATATCATATGTTTTTGGGTGATATCATAAAAAATATTGTATTTCATAATTTTTTTTCAATTCACTAAAAATATTTTTTTTTTAATTTTAAAAATTAATACATGGATAAATTTTATTTTATAAATCAAAATATTATTTTCATTTAATCAAATTTAATTCCTATAAGTTTCATAAATTACTATGAAAATAGAACAACAAAAAAAGTGATTTTCCAGAAAAAGACATTTTTAAGTATAAAAATGTTTTATACCAAATTTAATCATAAAATAAATCATAATGAACATAATTTTATTTCTAATAGGTATAGAATAATAAAATTTCTAAAATTTATTCAATAAAAAATTGTACTTTCTAAATATATAAAAGGAAAATACATTTTTCTATAAAATTTATATTTTTTCCCTGTTAACTGACAAATTAATCTTTTTTGAAAAAATAAAATTGTACCATCCTATAATAACATTGATATTATGATATTAAAGGTGATAAAATATTTAAAAAATAATTTTCCAAAAAATTAAAAGAAATGAATTATAATAATATCTCACAAAAATCAATAAAAACCATTTTTTAAAAAAACATATTTTTGAAAAATAATATTACTTTACAAACAATTTAGTGTTTATTTCCTAATAATTAACCAATAAATTTGTATTTATAGTAGGAAAACTTTATATATATTTCATAATTATGTTACTTTTATTCATACCCCTTAGTTAAACAACCAGGTTATAACAATCATATATAAAATAATTTTATTTCATGTTTTTTTAAGCTCAATCTTGTGTATTATATCACTATTGAACATAGTGTTGTTTTAAAATATCATAGTGTTACATCCCCCCAATAAATTGTTCCCTAAAATTTTCATCTTGATCTCAGTAGTCATGGGTTTAATATTTTAAAATACCTTTGTTGAAGACCCTCATCATAAAAAAGGGTTAATAAGACTTCTTTTTGAAAAGATGGAAGTGAAGATATAAAGGTCGCCTGGAGTAAGGAATAATTAGGTTCCCATATAAGGAGAAAATTGTAGGGAATTTAAAATATGGAAATAAAGGAGAAAAATAATGTCTACGGAATAATGTAGACTAATATATAACATGGTCATGAGAAAAATTTAATGATTGAAAAATATAAAATCAGTTGGTGATAAGGAAGACCATTAAGTCATTAGAAATAATGGTAATTAGATAATTTTTTTAAATATCCTTTTTTGAGAATTTATGGATTTATTAAACATATATATAAAGAACATGAGAAAATATACTTACTTTATTTCTTTCTATTTCATAAGGAAAAATTCATTACTTTTTTCTTTAATCAATTTTTACTTCTATCACATCT
Source organism: Viscum album (assembly GCA_963277665.1). Lineage (NCBI taxonomy): Eukaryota > Viridiplantae > Streptophyta > Magnoliopsida > Santalales > Viscaceae > Viscum > Viscum album. The sequence continues at coordinate 2,132,468,176 of OY728156.1, read as the reverse complement.
CTTACCCGAGAAAGATGAATATTAAAAATGAATATTTCATACCCAAAGCACAAAAATAAACTTTTAATGGATCATAAGATCCATAACGGATAATGAAATATTCATGTTATCTTTAGTGATTAAACAAAAAAAATTGTCAGCATAATTTATGATAATATCAAATATAAATAAACCTTCATATGAATAAATTGAACATTAATCTACATAGACTCAATAATAACACTGAAATATTAATATAAATCATTCAATAAATAACTAAACTTATAATTATTCAAAATATTCCTAACCATGTTCAAAAACTAAAAATCATAATTTTTTTATCACATATTCTTCCGAGATAAATTTTACAATTGTCTTTCTTCATTATTTTGTCACTCATAAATTCATTTATAAAAATTGTATATTACTTAATCATATAATATCCAAAATATATTAATCCTTTCTATAAATAAACAAAATTACCATAAAGAAAAAATAAAAGCATGTATACATTAAAAATATAATTAAACCTTTAATCCTCAAGTAAAAACCCATTTTTTCAAAAGTATTTCTGTATATAGTAATCAAATAATGTTACCAAAATAGTGAAATTATCCAAAAATAACTATAATCACTTATACACAAGATTAATTTTCAATCTCAGGCTTATCTTTATGATATATCATATCTTCCAAGCACGTAGTAACACATTTATCACAATTAACCATAATTACCTCAAAATCGAATATCATTTTTACACTAATGGTTATCAATATATTTAAAATTTTTTCCATAAATTATAAAATAAATATTCCAAAAATAAAATTTTCACTAAAACACATACTAAACCAAATAGTTATATTATCACAAATGTATCCCAAAATAACCATAATCATAAAAAAATATCAACAATAAAAACCTCAAAATGTGAGTATATTCCATTGAATTTATGACCATCCTTTAAAATATAAACACAAGATGGTATCTATAAATATTAATTTAACATCACTTAAAAAATCATAATCTCCAAATTTATTGAAACCCTCCTTTAACACCAATAATAAAAAAACAACATTAAAACATCAAATAACCTTGGTTTTCTAGAAAATAATTAACTTTATTACATTTCAAGGATCTTTAAATTTTATATCTTGATATAATTAAATCATATCTCTTATATATAAAACTATATATTGCAATGTGGACACTTCCACCAAGTATTCATTTTTTCTAAAATATAAACCATTTAAATTGAAACACTTTTTATTTTCATGATAAATCATTTTTTTAAATTGGTTCAGAGTATGAGGTAGCCAACCTATGATACCAATTGTTAAGTTGGTATGAAGTATGATATTCTCCAATGATACCAATTGTAGGATCGAAATGTAACAGTAGATGCTCAATATACAATATGGGGGGGGTGAATTTATACTTTAATAAATATTTAAGAACATTAATAGTTGTTTAGAAACTTTTATATTATTTAACAAGGTTAAACAAGGTAAATTCATAAAACCTGTAAGTTCTACAAATATTCATGATTCTAGAAAAGTTATTCCGAGAATGTAATTCCGGAAAATTGAATTAAGAAATGAAACTTTACAAAAGTTTACAAAAAAAGATTCTACCTTAAAGCTTATACAATCTTACAAAATCAGAGTACAAGTATAAGGAAGTATAAGATAGTTATACTTTCCTCAACAAAAAAAATACAGCCGAAAACATGAAACAAAACAATAATCAAGTGGTAAATATTTTAACCCCAATAGAAGGGTATCCAAAAACCTTGGATAAAGGTACCGTGATTTATACTTTTAAGAAATTTTGTCTTACACACACCAGGGTATGCCCTTGACATGAAGATCAGAGTCTGTCTTGCTATCCATTCAAGCACTCAAACTTCAATATATTTATCACCTCTGTCTTCCTATCCCCGGAAGCCCTCAAATGTACTCAGCAACCTTCAGAGTCGCATGAAGCAATTCTGAACAAGATGTTCAGTACACACAAATCATGAAAGTATCTCTCTCTTTAAATCACTTCAGTAGCATGCAATCTCTAGATTGATCGACCATTTCATTAAAGTTGCCATGAGATCTTTCAAATGAGATCCTATTTATATGCACATATTCAACAGTCAGCTCCCTCTTACAACAGCCATATTATTCCATGAATTTCGGAGGGACATGTACACATGTCACTCAAACAACGGTTAGTTAGTAACTAAAATCACGACATCTTTTTATAACTAGAAGATGAGTAAGTAAAAATATGGTTGCTTAAACAAATTCATTTTTCAGAGTGTAAGGAAAAATGAAAGTTTGAAGTCTAACCAAAAAACCATTCAGTGTCTTTAACACATGGATATTCAGATCCTATCTTCAAAAGAATTCGGAACCTGAATTCTATAGAATTACGAAGTATGAATTTCAAGGAAATTTGGAGTCTAAATTCATAAGAATTCGGAGTCTGAACATACAAATTTCAGAGTCTGAATTCATAAGTATTCGGAGTCTTAACTTTAGAATGTTCGGAGTCTGAATTCAGAGAACTCAGAGTCTAAACTTAGAATGTTCGGAGTCTGAATTCAAAGAACTCGGAGTCTGAACTCAAAAAGTTCAGAGTCTAAATTCCGGGAACTCGGAGTCTAAACTAAGAATGTTCAGAGTCTGAATTCAGAGAACTCGGAGTCTAAACTCAGAAAGTTCGGAGTCTGAATTTAGAGAACTCGGAACCTAAATTCAGATCCTGAAAACAAAGTTCTCTATATTTATGTATATACAAGATTCCTAGTTTTCAGATATGAAACCAAGATTTCTACTTAGACAAAATATGGACAATGAAAAACATGGTAAGGATAAATTTCTATGGGGAAGGATAATTTCTCTTATAAAAGTAAAGCATAAAATAAAAGAGATTTGCCTTAAGATAAGGTGTTTGTGATTTTCAAAACAAGAATGAATGGAAAAGTCATAAGAAAACCATGTTGACTAAATAATCTCTCCTAAACATGAAGGAATGTAAAATTCATAAGGAAACCTTACTGACTCAAAAATATCCCAATTTTTGAAAATCACAAACATTCTTATGGAAAAGAATATAATTACTTTAGAAAATATTTTTCTAGGCTTTGAAAATAAAAATTATCTCCCTTAAAACATGGGCACAGATGAATATGACTAACTCCCCCTTTGGATTTGGACACACTAAGGATCGTATTGTAGATTTATGGAATGAGACTTAGTCATTTTATTGCTTACATAAATCTTCTTGGATAAGAACTCCCCCTTAGATGAACTCCCCCTTACTTAGGGAAATTTGTTTTTTTTATTATTATTATTTTTCCTTTATCCCCCTTTGTGATTTTCAAAAAAGAAATACAGGGAATAGAAAAGAAAATATGGTACCTGAAATATTAGTACAGACAAAAAAAATATACGAATAACAACCAAAAATTTCATTAAGATTGGAAAAATTTATACAATGAAGGAATACAACAAAATATCATAATTGAACAATTTTATCCTTTCTTTTCCTTCGGCATTAACTTCTTCACAATAGTTTAGAGCTTTTTGAGCTCTTTGTAATATTTCTCTGCTCGCTTGAGAAGCTGATCCTAATCCTATGATTTCTTTTCTAAGGCTTTGATTATTTCTTCTAGAGCCTTAAGAACCTCTGCCTGAGCCTTTAATGCTTCTTCCTGCTTGAAAAGATTTTCTTCTATCTCAATCTAAATATCCCTTTCTCTCTTCCAACTCTGAGAAACTTAATAAAACTTTCCATTTAGATCTTTCACTTCTTGAATCCGAGAATTCTATTTCAGAGTAATCTTTTCCTCAAATCTATTTGTGAGATCCTTGACCTTCACATATTTGGTGTCTAATGAATCCTTGACACTATCTTGGAACTCATAAATATTTCTCATTAATTTTATGGTTTTCCTTGAACAACTGGTCATCTTCTTGAAGGATCTCTTGTGGGCTTTATAGTTTATGAAAAACGATTTGAAGTCTGCTTCATGCTTAACACACTGATCCATCACAATGTATACTAGCCATGACATCTGTTTTAGGGTGTGTTGAATCATTTGGCATCTGGATTAAATACATGGAAATATAGGGATAGTCCCAACAAGATTCTTCAAATACTGAACCATGAAATCATATCCTAGATATGATGATTCTGAATCAAAAACTTTACTTGGTGAGGGATCTTTTTCTATTTCAATTGACTTCCTCTTTGAAGAACCACCAACATCTTTCTTATTAACCACATTTTTTGTAGGTGTATCAACAACCACCTGTTTACCCTTATCAATCTACGGAATGGATTCCACTTGGTTTGGAGATTTATGTTCACTATCAGACAACTGAACAATTTTGTCTTCCTCTATCTCTATCTTATCATCTCCTACCTTAACATCTTCTAGATGAATGAAATCATTATTAGAACTTTCTTCTTCAGACAGCTTATTCACTTCTTATTCATCATTCTCTTCATCCTTTCCAAGAGTATCAAGCTTTGATGATTCATCTTGAGAAGTTCGGATTTATAATTTTTCTGAAGGACTTTCCTTCTCATGAAAATCCTCAACATTCTTAATGAGATATTCGGTATCATCACTGGATTATTCATCCTCTTCTCCTTCCTCCACTAATTTTTGTTGGATTTTTTCCAGAGTCACATATTTCATTCTCGGTGTCTTTGGTAAAGCTTATACTTGGAAGGATTTTGGTACCTGAATGTTCTCAGAGGCTTTCTTAGCATCCTTAAGAAGAGATTGCACAATCTTTCCATCAATAATTTTCTTCTTTTGTTTCTTTTATTTAGATTGCTTCATAGTCTCATCAAAAGTATTCTCTTTTAAATATTTTGCTTCAGCAGAATCCAAAACCAAAACTTGACTCCCCTACTTTCTTATTCTTCTTGTCTTATCTCCAATTAGCTACTACCTCATCCAGATAATCTTTTTTGCTTCTTAGGTTTTGGAGGTATGGATTGTAATTGTTTAAGCTCTGGGGTTTTTCCTTCCTCTTCTACTTCCTTGAGCTTCCTCTTCCTTTCGACCTTCTTAGAGATCTTAGAAGCCTCCCGTTTCTTCGATAAGGCTTCATCTTCTTCCTCATGTAAATCATAAAATTCTACGGATTCTTTAGAAAATCCAACATTCATCCTTCTCAGAGTGTCATAAATTACCAGCATGACTTTGAAATTCCTTTTCTTTGAACTGAAAGGAATTTTGAAAGACTCTAAGCACCGAACAATCATCTTAGAAAGAATGAATGGATATATAATGATCTAAGCCTTCATATTTCCATTCTTAATATTCTCGATCGTAATCAGAATATGCTTGACCAAGTTAATTTTCCATAGATTTTCCAAGAAATATAAGATATACATGTAACTATTATTCAAGTTATCCTTGTCCCCTTTCCTCAGAATGATGAATCCTTGAACCCACAATTAACGAATCTGTAAATTTATAGATTAGTGAACAATTTTCAGAGTCTTAACATCTGTATGTCCAAGGAAATCCATAGCCTTCACCTTAACAAAACTTCCTTGAACATCCAGAAACTTATGAGAACAAAACTCTGCCTCACCTTCATAGAGAACTCTAATCAAACTAGCATCCTTGGTATAAGATAAATAATATGTCGTCCCATAGCACTTAATGGAAATTTTTTTTCTGCCTTCTTCCTTGAAAAAACTCACTGTTTCATAAACATCAACTAACAAATCCAATTATACTAAATCTTGAGCTCCCGACTCTGATACACAAACACTCTCCCATAAATTCAGCTTGATGTTCTTTGATATGATGAAATCATACTTAGCAAAGAAGTTTGGATGCACCAACCTTTATCTATACACCTGAAACTCCGAGATTATCTTGACAGTTGACATGTCTTTCTGAAAAGATTCCTCAACAGACATTCGGATTTGAGCAAGATATGAGAAGTTCAGAATGAGATTAATTAGGAATACAAGGATTCAGCATGTGAAAGCTTTTGAATCGATGTGGGAAAAACATTGAGGGGTCCTTTATAAAGATAATTTAGGTGATGGTTCAACTTTTCTGATTGATCCAACGGCTGAAAAACTACTAATCTGATCTGACGGTTGAGATGATACCTAGAAGGAAATTTTTATAAAATCCGATCATTTGTGGTTTTTAATAAAAACATTCAGGTTGAAGGAAGAGTGAATATGAAATTTTTTTAAAAAAATGAAAATACCAACTAGTGAAAAATGATTACGAAAATTTAAGAAAGGAAACATACCTTTCGGATTTCTTGGGAGATTATTCGTATTGAGGAAAAATTCTTCTTGAAGAAATTTATATTCTGAAAATTTGATTATGAAAACATTTTAAAATACAAAAAATTTTATTACAAAAAATTTTAAGCTAAGAAGAAACAACATTACGAAAAAGTTTAAGCTACAAAAATCTTCATTATGAAAAATTTAGTCTACAAAAATCTTCATTACGAAAAATTTATGCTACCAAAATCTTCATTACGAAAAATTTAAGCTACAAAAATCTTCATTACGAAAAATTTAGGCTACAAAAATCTTCATTAATAAAAATTTGAGCTACAAAAATCTTCATTACAAAAATTTAGAAAATCATCATTATTAAAATTTAGAAAATCTTCATTATGAAAATTTAGAAAATCTAACAAACAAATGTACTCCACCTATAAAAAGATGTTTATTAATGTAAGGAGATAGGTTTTAACAATTAGTTAATCAAAGAATATTACCTTTCGATTATCATTCCTAACTTCTGTTTAATGTATTCAAATCTATCGGAAGGTAAAGATTTTGTGAAAATATCAGCAAGTTTGTATTGCATTCCAATAAATTGGAGAATGATATCCCCTTTTTGTGTGTGATCCCTAAGAGAGTGATGCCTAATATCTATGTGTTTTGAATGAGAGTGATGTGAAGGGTTTTTACTAATGGAAATGGCACTGGTATTATCACATAAAATTTGTGTTTTGGTAAAACTCATACCATATTCTGTGAGTGTGTGTTGCATCCACAACACTTGAGCACAACAACTTCCAGCTGCTACTTATTCAGCTTCAGCAGTGGAAAGTTCTACTGAGTGTTTTTTTTCACATGACTAAGAAACTAATGAATCTCTTATGAAATGACACATTCCAGTTGTACTTTTCCTATCCATTCTATATCCACCAAAATCAGCATCTGAAAAAAAAATTTAGAACAATATCATTTCCAAAAGTATAAAAGAGTCCAAGATCCATGGTTCCCTTTATGTAGCGAAACATTCTTTTCACTAACTTTAAATGAGATTCCTTAGGATTGGATTGATATCTTGCACATAAGCACACCGAAAACATTAAGTATGGACAACTCTCTTTCAAGTAAAGTAGACTTTTTATCATACCTCTAAAAGATGTTTGATCTACTGGTTTCCCAGTTTCATCTAGATCAAGTGAATTTGAGGTACCAATGGGAGTATTTATACTCTTAGTGTTTTCATATCCATACTTTTTAAGAATATGTTTAATATACTTATGTTGGGATATATAGATTCCTTCTGGTTTTTGAGAAATTTGAAAACCAAGGAAAATTTTTAACTCACCCATCATACTCATTTCAAACTCATATTTCATTAGATACGCAAAAGAATCAGTTAAAGACTGCTGAGTTGAACCAAATATAATGTCATCAACATATATTTGAATAATAAAAACATTTTTCTTATCTATCTTTATAAAAAGATTTGGATCAGTATTTCCCTTAAAATAGTTATTTTGAAGAAAAAATCTTGTAAGCCTATCATACCAAGCTCGAGGGGCTTTCTTAAGTCCATACAAAGCTTTGGTAAGTTTAAAAACATTTTCAGGATGTTTTTTATCTTCAAAAATAGAATGTTGTTCAACATAAACTTCCTCTTGAACATAACCTTTAAAGAAATCACATTTAACATCCATTTGAAAAAGTTTTAAATTGAAGAATGCTGCAAAGGCAAGTAGAATACGAATAAATTCAAGTGTAGCTACTGGAGAATAGGTTTCTTCATAGTCTATTCCTTCTTGTTGATTATAGCCTTTACCAATCAATCTAGATTTATTTAATAAAATTATTCCATTTTCATCACACTTATTTCTGAAAACCCATTTTACTCCAATAATAGAATATTTTTATGTCTTTCAACCATGGTCCAGAATTTATTTCTTTCGAATTCATTTAATTCATCTTGCATAGCTTTTATCTAATCATCATCACCTAAAGATTCATCAGTTCCTTTTTATTCTAATTGGGATAGAAATGCTAGATGTTCTACTTCATTTCTTAAGTAACTTCTTGTACTTATAGGTTGATTTACATCACCAATGATACTATCATTGGGATGATTCTTAAGAAACAACTGATTTGGGTTTTTTAACACCTGTTCATCAACATAGGGTATGAAATATTCTGGGGTAAATGTTTTAGAATTATCTTCTTGGACATTTTCCTTATCATAAATATCTTCTAAAAAAGGTTGATAATCAGTTTTTAAAAACACATTCGAAGATGTATGTTGAGGTTGTTTAAAAACAAAAGGATCAATTTCATCAAATTTGACATGTATTGTTTCTTTAACAGTAAAAGTATTCTTATTGAAAACTCTATAAGCCTTAGAAGTTGTAGAGTAACCTATGAAAATCCCTTCATCAGATATTGGTGCGAATTTATGAAGATTATATTTAGTATTCATAATTAATACATTAAAACTGAAAAACATAAAGTAAGAAAGTCTAGGTTTTCTACTATTCCATAACTCATAATGGGTTTTATTAAGAAAATGTCTAATAAAAACATGATTTATAGTATAACAAACCATACTTATAGCTTCAGCCCAAAAATATTTTTCTATTGAATATTCACTCAACATGGTTCTTGTTATCTCTTGAAGAATTCTATTTCTTCTTTCAACAACACCATTTTGTTGAGGTGTTTCGCCTGCTGAGAAGTTATTATTAATTCCTTTTCTACTATAAAATGATTCAAAATATGAATTTTGAAATTCTCTTCCATGAACACTATGAATAGTTATCAAATGATGGTTTCTTTCATTTTTAACATGGGCTCTAAAAAATTTGAAATAAGAAAAAACTTCAGATTTTTTTCTAGGAAATAGACCCATGTAAATATAGTGTACTCATCCACTAATAAAAATATGTAATAAATTCCACCAATTCTTACAGTTTGTGTTGGACCGAAAAGATCCATATGCACTAACTGTAATGCATCAGTGGTTGAGACTTCGCCGACTGATTTATGTTGCTTTCCATATTGACAAGGATCACAAAATTTTGAAGAATCAAATCTAATATCCAGTAGATCCTTAACTACTATTTTCCTAGAGATTTTTCGTAGGTTCCTAAGGTTACAGTATCCTAGCCTTCTATAACATAACCAAGAATGATCTTCCATTGCACTAAGACAAGGTAAGTCTTGGCTCCTGAGATCTTCTTAGTTTAGTATGTATACATTCTCTTGCCTATGGTTAGAATGAATAAACTCTTCCTTGGAATTGTGTACTAAGAACTTTTCATTCCTAAAGATCACAAGGTAACTTTCATCACATAATTGACATACACTAATGAGGCTGTTCTTAAGACCTTTAACAAATAAAACATTTGAAATCAAAGTTTTTCCAAGAAGAACAATGCTAAATATACCAATAATTTCTCCCTTAGCATTATCTTATAAATATACTTTTCCTCCATTCGTCTTGATAATATTTTGAAAGAAGTTTTTGTTACCAGTCATATGCTGGGAACATCCACTATCCATGTACAAAATTTTGTTTCTGGTACCATCTTTATTTTCGTAAAAATAAGAGTGTTGGTCTTTAGGAACCCAAACGTTCATGGATCTGGAAATTTCAAAAAGAAAAATTTTAGGTATCCATATTTTCTTAGAGAAATAAGATTTAAGAAAACCTAATGACTGAGTTTTGTTTAAGGAATAATTTTTTGCCCAATGACCCCCACACTGACACTTAGTTCTGAAAGGAGCACATTAAGGAACAAAATAATTATTACTAAAAATCGGTTTTGAACTTGTATAACAAAAAACATAATTTTTCCTTAGAGGTATAATTTGAGAATACATCTTATCAAAAACAATTTACCTAAGGTAAAGTTTGAAAAAAACTTATTCAAGGAAAATATTTATGACTTCATTCTAATAACTAAGTTCTTGTCTTCCAAAACATTAGTTTTACAACTAGAGATAGGCTAGAAAACATTTACCTTAGAAATTACATTTTCTAGATCCTTAGAAAGTTTATCCTTCTCAGAATTAACTTCCTCAAGATTTTTTGAAATACTTTCAAAATCAAGGGTTTTCTTATCAAGATATTTAGAATGATCTAATATTTCCTTAGTAAGAATATTATTCCTAGAATTTTCCTTATCAAGCTCCTTCTTGAGTGTATAATTCTCATTCTCAAGATACTTAGAAAACCTAGAATCTTTTTCATCGGTAGGTAAAGTATTATCTTCATCAGAAGAAGATTATTCATCAGAAGATTCATAGTATTCACTGTCACTATAATTAGAATTTAAGGAAACATTGGTCATATATTTAGAATTGTGTACCTTAGACATTAGACAATGATTTTCAATAGGTACTCTGGCTATTAAACCAAGATTCTTATATCCAAGAAGATTTGTAATCTGATGATTCATCTGAAGAGTCTCCACCACTGGCACTCCAGGTGTCATTAGCTTTCAAGAATTTATTATTTTTATAATTGTATTACTTCTTTATATTTTATTTAGAATGATTTCCCATTCTTTCCTTTCTATTAAGAATAGGAAAATCTGGTATTATATGTCCAACTCTTTTGCATTCATAACATGTGACTTATGAATCTTTCTTATCTTTCTGTTCTTTCTTCTTGTATCTAGATTGAAAGTTCTTATGTCCAAAAATCTTGTTAATTCATTGAGAAAGATTGGATAACTCATTTTCTAAAGATTCACTTCCACTAGATTCGGATTGAATAACAATCTTCTTAGATTTAGATCTCGTAACTCTCTCAGAAGTCTTGAATTTGATATGATTTAATGTTGTTGTAAAAGCAGAACTGCCATTCCCATTATTTTTCATGATATTATCAGCATCTCTCATCATTCTAGTCTCATGTGGAAGAAGAGTTCGAAAAATTTCACCAAGAGAAATCTGAGTAACATTTCTATTCTCATTAATAGCAGTTCTCTTGGATTCCCACTCATTGGGCATGATGTCTATGATTTTTTCCACAAGGGATTCATCATCTAATCCTTTCTCACCCATATATTATAAACTATTAACAATAGTCATGATTATCTATTGCACCTTACATATGGGTTATCTATAAGGAAATCAGAAACCATGATATTCATCTCTGAGCATGGCTCTTCTAGTTTCAATAACTTTGGAAGTTCTGAAGTGTGTAACTTCAACCCTCTTCAAAATAAAATTTGTTGTTTCACAAGATGAAATTTGGAAATATATATTTCTATTTATGGAACAAATCAATGTATTGTGTACCTTATAATTCAGTTGATATTCAATCTTTTCTTGGTTGGTTAAAGAACTGACTTCCTTTTCAAGGATTTTATATCCTCCAGTAAGCATAACAAAGTTGTCTACTCCAATATTGATAATAAAATTATTCATATGATCTCTACAATATTCATAATAATTCCCATAAAAAATAGGTGGTCAAGTAGGATTTAAATTGTCTATGGAACCTACATTAATTACTTCCATCTTGAAGAAAATCTTTTCGACACAAACTTGTTAGTAATAAAATGTGTAAACAAGGATAAAAAAATTCGATGAAAGTAAAATATAGAACAATGAAAACTTGAAAAAGAAAACATATATGTGAATATAAGTATTTCAGAACCAGCCTCTGATACTAATTATTAAATTGGTTCAGAGTATGAGGTAAGAAACCTCTGATACCAATTGTTAAGTTGGAATGGAGTATGATATTCTCTAATAATACCAACTGTAGGATCGAAATGTAACAGTAGATGCTCAATATACAAGAGCGGGGGGGGGGGGGGGGGGGTGAATTGAATACTTTAAAAATTCTTTACGAACTTTTAAAGTTGGTTAGACACCTTTCTATTGTTTAACAAGGTTAAAAAGGTAAATTCATAAAACCTCGAAGTTATAAAAACTTGCTTGATTTTGGAAAAGTGATTCCGAAAATGTAATTCCAGAAAAGTGAATCCGGAAATGAAACATAACAAAAGTTTACAAAACAAATATTATACCTTAAAGCGTATAGATTCTTACAAAATCAGAGTATAAGTATAAGGAAGTATAAGATAGTTTTAGTTTCCTCAACAAACAGAATACAATGGAAAACCTGAAACAAAACAAGTATCATGTAGTAAATATTTTAACCCAAAGAGAAGGGTATCAAACAACTTTGGATAAGGGCCCCCTGATTTATACTTTCAAGAATGTATGTATTACCCACACCAATGTAATCTCTCGATATAAATATCAGGGTCTGTCTTGCTATCCCTGCAAGACCTTGAACATCAAGGTAGTTGACACCTCTGTCTTATTATCCCCGGAATCCCTAAAATGTACTCAGAAACATTCGGAGTCGTACGAAGCAATTATAAATAAGATTTTCATCACGCACAAATCATCAAAGTCTTTCTCTCTAGAAATCACTTCAGAATCATGTAATCTCTAAATTGATCAACTTGTTCATCAAAGTTATTGTGAGATATTTCAAATGAGATATTATTTATAGGAACATATTCAATGGTCGACTCCCTCCTCCAATTGTTCATATTTTTTCTTGAATTTCAGAGGGACCTATACATGTGTCACTCAAACAATGGTTAGTTAGTAACTGAAAGAATGGAATCATTTTATAACCAGAACATGAGTAAGAAAAAATATGGTTGCTCAACCAAATTCATTTTTCGGAGTGTAAGGAAAAATGAAAGTCTAAAGTCTAACAAAAAAAATCCATTCGGTGTATATAACACATGGACATTTGGATTCTATCTTCAAAGGAATTAGAAACCCGAATTCTATAGAATTATGGAGTATTAATTTCAAGGAAATTCAGAGTCTGAATTTATAAGAAGTCAGAGTTTGAACTTACAAAGTTTGGAGTCTGAATTCATATGTATTTAGTGTACAAACTTCTGAATGTTCGGAGTCTGAATTTAGAGAACTCGAAGTCTGAATTTAGAATGTTCAGAGTCTGAATTCAGAGAACTCAGAGTCGAAACTCAGAAAGTTAAGAGTCTTAATTCATGTAACTCGGAGTTTGAACTCAGAAAGTTCTGAGTTTGAATTCAGAGAACTCAGAGTCTGAACTCAAAAAGTTCAGAGTCCAAATTCAGAGAACTCAGAACCTGAATTTGGATCCTAAAAACAGAATGCTCTATATCTAAATTTATACAAGATTCTAAGGTTTTGGATATGAAACCGAGATTTCTAATTAGAAAAAATATGAACAATGAAAAACATGGTTAGGATAAATTTCCTTGGGGAAAAAAATTTTCCTTATAAAAGTAAAACATATAATAAAATAGATTTGCCTTAAGATAATGTGTTTGTGATATTCAAAACACGAAGGAATGGAAAAGTTATAAGGAAACCTTATCAACTCAATAATTTTGACTTTCAACTTCACTTATTATTTTCCCCTAATCATCCTTAAAACCTTTGAAAAATAAAACATTAAAATATAAATGATCATATAATTCACTATAAGAGACATAAAAGAAAGAATTGTTTTACTATAGTGAAAAACATAAAAATCCATAAGAGTTTTACAATTTTCACAGTATTATATGATTATATAAAATAAATTATATCCATATAAAAAACATAATTATTTATCAGATAAATTATTTGAAACCAGTAAAAAAATACAAACCATATTAATCATCTTAAATCCTTATATTCATAACCAGTGTTCATACATGTTAGAAATTACTAGGTCCTATTTAAATCCATTATAGAATCCTACCCAATTAAATCCATTCATATTTACTTTTAAGATAAGGAACCTTACCCATTACATTGGAGAGCTATATCTGGATCACCTGTCATATATTCTCTTTCAGGATCACCCATAATATAATATTTATTGGTCTCACCCATTATATAAGTTGTATCGAGCTCACCTGTCATCACTTATAGTTCTCAAGTACCTAATAATGAACAAAAAAATTTAATCTCTCATCATAAATCCCATCACAAAAACTTTTTATCACATATGATAAACTCTTTTTGATATCAAAATACCCTTTATTTTTAAAACCCATTTTAAAAACTAAAATTACCTGAACAAAGGAAAAGATGGTTATTATTTGAAGAAAACTTAGAGGACTATACATTAATGAAAATATAATAAATCCATTATAGTAATCAGAATAGATGATGGTATCATATAGTTTAAAATATACCATTTTTTTCCTTTTGTAAATAAATTCAAAATGTTTCATATAAAATAAAAAAATCCATTTTGAAAACATTTGAATGAAATAAAAAAGAGACATAAAACTTATTCAATAATTAATCTATTTAAATATGAATACATTCTTAAATTAATTTTAATAATTTTCACATTGATGAAAATTATTTAGAAAAATAAATCTTCAAAACATTTAAAATGTAGTTTTTATGGTAAAGTGTCCCTTACGACTATCATAAATTTTAAAAATAACGAAATTAATGAAGAGAAAATAAGATGGATTTGAAGATAATTTTTTTATTTAATTATTGGTAAAAGATATCCATATACTAGTTAATACACTATAAAAAAGAAAAAAAATTGTGAAGAATCCATAGGTCACAATGTAATGAAATTGAGATGAGAAATCCCTTTACCTTAAATATCAACTAGTGTCAAACATTCTTTAACTGAAGAATAATAAAATTATATTTGTTATAAAATGATTAAAAAACTTTTATATGTTTATTAAATTAAAATTATCCATTTTATGTCATTTATGACCATGTTTTATTAAGTTAGATAATTAGTTAAATTTACATTAAATGTTTTATGGAAATTTCCTTCATAATACCAAAATAGATTTCGTAGGCTTGAAATTTTCAAATGGGGAGTCATTAAATCATATCTTGAATTGTTATAATTAAATTATTATCATTTTCATAAGGTAAATACTTTTTTAGATCCATCCATGAAAGGATGGCATGAAAAATGAATCACATTACTTCTCGGAGATGGTAGTCCATACATACTCATGAATGACGTTATCATTTTTCAATGGATGTATTATTGAAACAATATATTATATATTTTTATTAAAAAATGATAATTATTTCATTAATATCTTATATATTAACTAAATACATCATTATAACCAACCATGAAAGATAGGGATGAGAAATGAAATAAATCGCTTTGTAGAGGTGGTAGTCCATACATACTCAGGAATGATGTTTTAATTCCCCGTATTAAGGAAAATGATATTTATAGGGTTATTATAATAATATCATAAATATAAATATATGGTATAAAATTATGTTATTATATTGTAATTTTAATTAACGAATTGAATCATGTGGATTAAGAATTAAAATGAAAATGATCGGTTAAGACAATTACCTCTTCTTTGAAGAACCTCCTTGGGATGTCTCCTTAAAGAGATTAAAAATTATATTATAAGAATTAAAAAATATAATAAAGATAATAAATATAATAATAAGTTTTATTAGTTATTTATTATCAAACTGGATAAATGTGGTGTCAATAATAGAATATGGATTGTTTTCTTTTATAGTGAAGGAAATGACACACTTGGAATTACTTCAAAAATTTATTTATAATATATTATTTTCAAGTGAAAGTCACACCAAGTGGCCAAAATTTATAATATAAGATATTTAATTGTTGAATTAATGTAAAAAACAAAATTTGGTTAGGTTGTTCTGGAATTTTCAACCTTTTATTTGGGTTTAACCTGTTTACTACCCAACTTTAATCTTAACAGTGGAAAAACTTTTTCAATTCTAAAGTGTTATAAATTTACTTATAAGGTAAAAATTGCCTAAAAATGGTCACTGAATGAAATTTTATGTCATATAAAATCACAGTTATCTTATTTAAAAAAATTTAGGATTTTAAAATCATTTGATAATATATAAATTAACATATAATACAATTATAATCATTTTAATTACTATGTAATTTTTGAATTTAAAGACATCAAGGAAGGTATAGAGTTAAAATATAAACCTTTATTCAATAAATTATAAAATATTATTAACCATAATATTAATTTAACCACATAATTTTGCAAAAACAATTCTTTTTATGTTTTCAAAATCGTTTACTTTGATTTATTTACTCGTTCCACAAGCACTTTGTCAGTTTTGTGCAAGAATTTAAAGTAATTATTCTATCACTAAAAATTAAAATTAAATTATAATCATAAAAATAAATTATTGAAGTTTACAGTTTAATTTTATATTCATTAAATACGTATAATTAATTTTATATATATATCATGAATGCTTATTTAAGATGTTATTTGGACTTTTTCTAACCTTGAGGAAGCATTGTAAAATCATTTCAATGTGATTCTTATTATATAACTAAAAAAATCATAAATATAAGACTATATAATCAATTATAAAAGCCTTAATTAATTATTTCCATAAAATACATCTTTTTTATCAAATATTATCTTTAGGACACCAAATTTGAATTTTTGGGTGTTGTGTAAGCACTACATTGTTGTTGAAAAAGATCCTCAAATATGTAATGAAAAAGAATATAAGATATATTTTTTGAATTTTTTTAAGGTTATATTTTTATTATATTATCATTAATTAGTCTTTAAATAAATTTCATGAGTTTTTGTATCATATTTATGTCTTATAGATATCATAAAATAAGTCATATTTTATAAAAATTGTATATTTTTACAAGTCACCAAAAATTTAACTTCTTCAGAAAAATATAAAAAATAAATCCTTTGATAAATTTTAATTGAAAAATAAAAAAATTATTTTCAATTCATGAAATTCAATTTGTATAGTTTCCATACATTACTTTTAAAACATTCCTGTGTGACATGATAAAATATAATTATCCAGAAAAATCATTTTTTATGAATAATGATAATTTATACCAAAAAAGAATAATATCAATTTTAATGGACAAATTTTTTTAATAAAAATATTCAAATAAAATTTTAAAATAAATTTCAAAAAATATAACTTTTTAAATACATTAAAATAATATTTAGTTTTATATAAAATAGATATTTTTTTACTATTAACTGTAAAAAATTATTTTTAGAAAAATCACAAAATAAAATCCTAAAATAATTTTTATATAGTGATTTCAAAAATGATATCCTTTTTATAAAATTATATTTCTATAATTGGAAGAAACTATTTATAATATTCTCTCATAAAAATATAAAAACCCATTTTTAAAGAAAACACATTTTTAAATTACAAAAGCACATTACTAAAACTTGAGTTCTTATTTACCTATAATTAATAAATTAATTTTTACTAAGTAATAACATTTTATATCTATTTCATAATTAAGTTATTCATATTCATACACACCAATTCAATGACTGGGTTATAATGGCCATATTTGAAATAATATTATTTAATGTTTTTCAAAAATTAGTGTTTCATGTCATATACTCTATCAAAAATGGTGTTATTTTAAAATCTCAGGGTGTTATATTTACCACTATATCCTTTTCAATAAGAAAAACTAAAATATAAATAATGTATTGTGTGAACAACCACCTCTATAGCGCAACATGTTTCTTTTTTTCCTTCGCCACCTTATAAGGCTTGTCCTAATAAAAAATTTAATATATAAGTATGATATTTATGACATATTTTAGATTCTCAAATGATAAACCATATTACACAATTTTCCTATTCAATGGAAAATAAAATAATCATCCTTGTATTTGTGTGGACTATCTCCACTATGGACAACTGTATTTCATTTTTAATTACCACCATCATTGATGTTTTTTTACAGTTTTTTATTATATATGATCTATATAAGTAATATTTATCATTAATATGGTTTTTGATATATATATATATAATTAATTATCTTTATGTAGTAATCCATTGATGTCGATAAATAACCCAATAATAGTTTACAACCATTTACATCTTCATGAAACATGACTAAAACTCACATATAATGGAATTATAATATTATAAGGCTTTATAAAACATATATTACAATACAATTAATTTTTTGGAAATGATTATCTTTGGGTGAAAAATAATACATAAACTAATTTTACAAACATAGTTCAAAACGGTCTATATTATTGACATTCGATTTTGAAAATAAATCTAACAATCTAATATACAAATTGTCTTATTATTAATGATAAGTATTAATGTAAATTTGTATGAATAAGATTATAAAATATGTAATTAAGAGGTTTTTATTAATTATATTTGAGGTTAAATACCTTCCATGTAAATCATGTATAATGGTATGGGACTTGGTAACTCAAATTTATTTCTTTGAGTTATACACTTTATTCATGACTATATTTCCCCTATATTCTCAACATTTTACATATAAAATGATTTTCTCTATTTAAGTCTAGGGAAAATATATTTTGATCCAAATCCATTTCCATGGATGGTTTTATTTTCATTTACTTTATTTTTAAAAAATAAAGTGTGATTTTTGAAGAGATAATCATAAATATGACTTTTACAACATGATTTGTTTTTGAAAAATAACTTTTCTGGATTTGGTTTTCATTATATTCAAACGAACTATCTCCAATGGAGTTTTTTATACAATATTTTATTAAATTATGTTATTATTTTTGTTGATCAATGTTTTGATATCAAACACTTTAATTAATGATCTTATTTTATAACATTTTTATGTTTTATTAAACCCATAATATTTATATGGGTTATTTATGAAAATTCAATGATTTTTATTTGGACATTTAAGAAAGTCGTTATTTTTCCTGGGGTTTATTATGATATAATTTAAATTTGTTTGAAGTGGAACACAAATGTATGTATGATAAAAATTGGGGTATTATATCACCACCCAATGCATTGGATTAAGTTTATATCTCATGAGATATTCATGAATGGGCTTTATGAGTTTATTCACATAGAAATTTGAATGATGATTTTACTCACATTTTTAGGCATGGACATAATGTGTATATTCAAATAGGTATAGTCATAATTGGTATTCTCACAAAAGTTTTCATATGCTTATGAGTTTTCAATATTTCCTATTTTTTGTCAAGTTATTCCAATTTTTCAATATGCATTTAATTTCCAAGAAATTCCATGTTTTCATGATTACAAAAAAAAATTATATTATTTTACTCTTTTATTTCATGATGACATGTTATATGATTATTGTGATGTTTTGAATCCATGTAATGTCTTTCATGCATATTTAATAGTCGTTTTATGATCTTATCTTACTCTAATATATTTTATAATTTTCATATAAGGCCTTTTTATGTTTTGTTAAGATATTTATGTATTAATTATGTTTACCTTAATGTTTTGATACGTTTTCTCCATATTGATCATCTGAGCTCACTAATTTATTATTCTTCCATTCCACAAGTTTTGGGTTACAATTAATTATAATATGTAACTAATAGTTGTGTAAAAGTTTGTAAAATACTTGTATGTTGTTCTTGGGTTGCCTTAATGGGAACACATTCCCCCATATTTTAACAAATATATAATATAAAATCATTATTCTAGATAAGAATCGTGTTATATTTAGCATATTTTTAATAATTTCATATAGATTTATTAATCATAAACCATGTGTATCATTTATATTATTCATAATAACTTTTTATTAACAAGTTACTTATCTTGTCACATTAAAGAAATGAGATTGCTATAAAATTTATTTATTTTAGATCCATTGGAACTTTAAGTAATCCTTTCCATCCAATTTAAGATTTAGTAACCCTTTCATTCATCACATGAATTAAAACTACAAGATTCATCAATTGATACCATAATTTTGAAGATTTATATATTTATAATATTGTTAAATATATATTTTGTATCATATTCCATTCAAAATCAATTTATTTATTCAATAAATTTAATATGTAACATCTAATATCCACTAAGTATCATTAAATGATTATTATATTATAGATAATTATATATATTATGTAACCATTTCCCCTCCTTTTGACACATCGTTTAGGTTTAATTGACTTATTCTAATTATTTTACCATCCAATATTTTATATATTGACTATATTTTTACCCATATTATTATCAACATTAAAGTAGTACTTGGCCATATATTCACTAGATAATTTATCATTTTTATTAAAATAGTGTATCGTTTATTTTTAATATTTCACATTATTTTTAAATTTATGATAATGAAAATAGAATGAGTTTTATAGATAGATCTATCCTTAAACGAAATATTCAGTCTCTCAAAGGAATTGATGCACCCAATGAGATTGTAAACATGAGTATATAATAATGTTACTTTTGTCATATTTCATATAATTCTATTCATACCTTAAAATAATCATTTTATGCTTACCATAATTATCTAAATACACTTGTTTAATAACTTCAACAATTGGTTACTCAGTAAGATATTTCCCATATGACATAGAATTTTTTTTCTTAATAATGGTTATTAATATATTGAACCTATCCAAAATGTTTCTTACATTTAGATTTTATTTTAAAATATTTATCTAAAATTTATATTTAATGACGATGATGTCATTATATCTATAATAGGTACTTTTATCAGATGAGTTCTGTGTTTTTCATTCATTTGATAAGTACATATATCAAATTTTATCAAATTAAAATAATAAAACTATTTTGTATACACCATTTATATCAGTCGAGAAAGATCCATATTTCACTATATAATGAGTCTTATTTGTCATTCCTCTCACCACTTATCTATTTAAGTAATCCATCAATAAAATTATATTATATATAACTCTTATATAGTTGTTTAGAGAAAACCTTACCTAATCCATCATATGGATAAAATCAACATTATTCAATAGATATCCTTTTTAATGGTTTCCCAACTAAGTGTGACCCAAAAAATTAAAAAAAATTAAAAAAATAATAAGTTCAACATATTAATTTCTAAAAATGAAGAAGATAATACATGGGTACTGAAAATTTACATGAAACTATCCGATTGAATGATCAAGATCTTGAAAAGTATATGATTTTGAAGGAATCTGATACTTATTATTTTATAGGGGGTTTAATATCACTATATTTTCTCATGTATTTACTTTATATGTATACAATAATATAATTATTTAGTAATTAATACATTTACTTTCACCAAATTAATATGTTTGTTGCATATTAAGGTGTAACACTTTACAATGCTCATATATTTTGTTACTATCCCAAATTAAAATTCACTTATATTCATATATTTTCAACTTCATCCAATAAATAATGTGTTTTAAACCCATTTATTTAAAGGATAAGAATCATATGAAACCAAAAAACCCCATAAGAGTAAGCATTAACAATAGTTATCCAACTGAAACACTTATAGAAAAGGAATAATCCTCCTAGAAAATGTGAAATACAACACAAAGTCCCCCTACTCGTGATTCTTTACCAAATATACACCTCAATTCAATTATAATTCTAATATTGAATATGTATAAATAATAATATTTTTCTTTATTCTCTATCATACCATGATTCGAGACAAATTCAGAGTAGAATAAAACCATATCAATTATTTTACAAACTATGTAAATCCTTAAATGAATTTATGATAATTTGAAGAATATTTTTAAGACATTTAAAAAATCTTACATAATAATTAAAAATATATGATATGATTTTGATATTTACTCATTCATATTCAAAAATATATGACATTTTATGAAAACTTTTATTATTAAATAATAAATAGTTTATATTTTTTTAAAATAATTTATATAAATTAAATATTACAATAATTATTTTATTTAAAACATATTTCATATTATATGAAACTTCTTTTAAAATGGTTCAAATTATTTTAATATAAAGCCTTAATTTAAACATTTAATGTTTATATTAATTAAAAATTCAGGAATAATTTTAAAAAGTATTACATTTCCCTAAATTTTAATTTATAAATATTTTAAATGTTATTCAACCATATAAATATAATTTATACATGGATCATATATAAAAATAGTTCATTTTTAAATTCCTCTTCAGATTTTACATGGGCTACACAGGACCGCATTGGTGAAGAAGTTTAAATTTTTTAAAAATGATTATTTTTATATGAAATTATACTAAAAAAATATTTCAGTACGGTTTTTTCTTCCCCATGGTGAAAAATATTAATAAGGGAATACAACAAACACATTTTGAAATCCTTTGTCTATTTTAGTTGAGACTGTATTCCCTAGCCTAGGAATTTCAGGGTTCAAGTTGTTTTGGTCTCCATCATTTTAGAGAATCTAAGATAGTTTTATAAAAATTGTCTTAAGTTAGCTTGTCATCATAAAAAATAGCTTTCCAAAAATAAATTATACAATTTTAGTCTCCATGGTGGAACTATACCATATCATAGATACCGGTAAACCATGAACTAAAGAATCATTTAATGATATATTATTTTCCACATTTCTCTGGAAATTCACAAAAATGGTTATTTCTCTAAGTACATGTCATGTCATATAAAACTAAAGTATTAAAATGCTAATTATTCATAATCCTTAAATAATTATCCTTAAAAACCATGAATTGAATTGTGTGTTTTCCCCTAGGCTATGAATTGGTCGCTATAGAATTTTATTGAGAATTTATATATTCATTCAAAGATCAATCCAAAAAATTGATTAAAACTGATCTAGTTCCTCTAAATGGTTTTGAGGTATAAAAACAATAAAAAATATATAAGAAGATATCACCAAAACCAAATTACAACTAGGGTTTATCTCTAAATTGGGTAGGAATAATAAAATAAATAAACGAATTGCATACCATTCCACTTGATGATATAAATTTTCTGATATTACTATTATCCTAATAAATATCAGTTCGAAATTACCAATGGGTTCCATGCAAAAATTTATTCACCAATATCACAAATCTTATGATTTTTAGGAAATATCACACTCATATATATGTTTCATAGGTGATCCATACATTTAATATCATTAAAACATTTTGATTTAATATCAATTATTTTTTCCAGGGTTTTTCATTTCTTACCTCAAGAATAGAAACATGGCCATAATGGGACTCCAATTTATTATGTGTATTCTAGAGTTATACATTAGAGATTGGTTAATAATTTCTATGATATATAATAAGGGTGTGATCTTATCCTGGTCATGAGGCCTTTTCTAAAGGTGATGATGCATCTTGGAAAAAATTCAGAGTGGGTGGGACGCCCAAAACATAAAATTTCATGGTAGTAGCATTGATGGGAGGGAGTGTGCTCTATACCAAGTACCAGAGAGTAGATAAGGTTTTAAACTCCTCATGTAATGAATATGAAGAGATTATTGGGTGCAATTTTGTTAGGTATTTCCCAATATAATTGCAACATGTCCATAATATACCTCATACCTGGGGAGTCTCTAATAGTAGGACATGATCCCCACATTTGTATGAGGGGGATCATTTTTGCACGATAAGAAGGGTCTGACCCTATCCATATTATTATTTTGTTTATATATGGGGTATGATTCATTATAAAAACAAGGTTCAATATATTGGATTATCCCTGTGAACAATATCACATAGGCGGTATTGGTGGGGGACTGTACCAAATAAGACAAGAAATAATTAACCCCTATTTGGTGTCTACACTAATAGTAATGGGAATTTAAAATTTTATAATATAAAGGTTCCATCAAGTAGGATATTATTTAATATTCATATGTATTTTCAACTAATTATATTAAGGGGATATTAGAGTTGTTTTAAGTAAATATTGAGGTGAAATAAAAAACATCTATTGTTATTACTACATAATCTAAATCTTTGTACAAAACAATGAAAAACATAAATATCATAGTAGAAACATTGGTGGGTGGTAACATGATCAGATAAAATTACATAAAACCTAATTAAAACCCCTATCAAGTTTTTAAACTAATAATACAATGAATTTCACATGGTATCATTGAATGGTACCCTCAAGATGGATTTATGTTTACTAGTATAAATGTTTCTATCTAATTTTATAAAGTATATATTTTATTTTTTAATGTAGATCCTCATAAGGAATAATTTTTTTATTCTTATTTTTGTAGAATCTAAAATCTATTTCAAGATATCAAAAAATATGATATCAAACAACAACAAAAAAAAAAAATTCAATGAAGATGAGAAAATATTCATCACCAAAAGGTATTTAGAATGATAGTTGTTTTGATAAATAACTTCATGGTTTTTATTCTAAAATAAAAGGTTATATGAATATATTTACAAATGAATATTTTTTATGTATGTTTTCTCATATTATGAAACCAAATAATAAAAAATCATAGATGAAAAAGTAACTGATTCCATGAATGATTAATTAGATAAAAATATTGTCATATGCAACACTCTCATAATACTATTGATAAATAAGGATTGAACTCTCTTAATTTTCAATCAAATATGTTATCAGGATATTTAATTCTTAAAAAAATATTTTTTATAAGTATGTGTTTAAATATATAGTTATAGAAATTTTTGACGCATTGGATAGGTTACACAAAGTCTCTATGAAATTTAAAGATGTGTAGCAGGAAGAGAATACTAAAATACTAAAATAGGATAAAAATAACTAAAAGATATAAGAAATATTTATGATGAATATGTATTAAATTTTAAATGTGAATGTGATATTAAGATAAAATTATACAAGGTAGGTAAATAATCCTTCAACATGTAGTGTTTAGATCTTAGAGAAAAGTTGAGAAATCTACAAACTACTCATCCTGAATCCTTTTAAGTTAATGATAATTTAATTCCTATGAAAAGTAATTATGAGTAAATTATTACTTCTAATAAGGTTCTAATGAGTTTAAAAAATATATCTTGAGCATGTTTATAATCTTTAAATTCATTATTATCCCTAATGTTATCCAAAAATCTGGATAATCTTAAATGAACAAAATAATTTTTGAAAAATAGTGTTGGAAAAAACAAAAATTTGGTCAAATTTGGATAATAAAATATTAAAAGTTACACACCTAAAAGTTAAGAGTGGATTTTATATTTTGTGAGCAAAGAACCTCCCAAATAATATCCCAATATACTGGTGTTTCACCCAAAAAAATATCATAGTGGTCAATCATAAAAATTTATACAACCGACACCTAACGTGAAAATAATAATATTTGTAGGTTACTGTTGGTGTTGTTGGAGGTTTTGGTATATGAACATTAACTATTATAATAATATTTAAACTCATAAAATCTATAAAAGTAAAAAATAAGGGGCTATACTAAAAATTCACAATAATATTTCTGGACAGAATCATTTTCTATAAAATGGAAAGAATCTATCTTTGAGAAATAGCTTTGAGAAACATCTAAATTAATGTGAGTTTTATAATAAAGGTGGTAATATTTATGATGATAACTGATATATAATCACTATCCATAATATATTAATTTCAATTTAATACAACACTATCTAGTCATAATTTTTTGAATATATTCCTACAATGTGAAAGAAATTAGTGAATATTTTTTTTGAGAATATCACTCTTAAGAAGATAGGGATGAATCCTGAGAAACATGTCACACTATATAAGTTAATATGATTCTATTTTAGTAAAAAATGATATGTAATGGACCATTGTGAAATTTTCTTGAATATTAATGTTTAAGGGACCACGACAAAACCAAAATGGAGTCAATCAAAGAAAGAACGAGAAGATTGTTAAGGTGGAATACAACTTTGATGAACTGTTTGATGATTTTCAAAATAAATCCACATCAATGGATGGTGAAATTATGTAAAAAAACATTCAATCTAGCTAGAAGAACATAAAAATGGGTATTACCATACTACCTAGTGAGATGGAGTTGTAAAAAAATGAAAAAAAACCAATGGTTTTTAGTCTGAAATATACTAAAAAAATAATATGTCCACATATAAGTGGAAGGAAAAAATTTGAATCAAGAGTATTTGATCATATAGAATGATTAGTTGGATCAATTTAAATGGAAATATAAATCCAAAAATAGTAAGAGTACTATAGTTTTTAATGTGAATAATTCATTTACATCTACGATTATATTTGAAGAAGAATATGATTATATATTTTCTAAAGGATGATAGAATTGGAAATATAAGGAAAATATAATCTTAAAACAGTATATAAATTTTTTACCTTTATGTAATATATTTTTTAGGAAGTTGAATAAATCACAACCACTTTTATATAACAAAAGATAAATGTAATAACCACCTTGTTCCCATATTCTAGGTTGTTGTGCTAAATAATTAGGGGATTGAAGGTGAATTAAAAAAGGTTTTGTTGATGGTTGTGATAAAAATACATCCATAAAAAGTTATTCATAATGGTATACTAAAATTTATATTAGTACTCATTTTCAATTTTTATCAAATGCCAATGGGTATGAATATTTCTTATATCATGTTTGAGGGAAAAAAATTTACGATGAAAAGGCATTAATAGAATCCCTTGAGGGGCTAAATCATTGAAGTACAAGATACCAGAAATTTTAGACATATCTATAAAATCTAGAATGAGAATAACCTCAGTAAAAGTTGATTTTTTTAGGTATGATTTTAAATTTCTTAACATTTTTATACTTTTTTCTTTTTCAAATATCTAAGGGGATGGGCTATCCAACAAGGGGTGAAGCAAGAAAAACTTCTACTTGAATTTTTTTAATTTATTTTGGGTACTTCAGTATAGTTTACTAGAAACTCTTGAAAATCCATATAAATAATCACAAAAAGTTATTTCCGATATGGTTCCACATTTAGAAATGTATATGGAATGATTTGATTCTGTAGTAAAATAACTATTATTTTCTACATCGGGTTATCCCAATGTAGACATATAGTTGAATTCTTAATATACTTTTCTAAAATATTCAGTGGTTCCATCCTTCTATTAAGAAAGGAATAAAGGATTTAAATATTTATTAAAATAAATATTATTTTGTGCATCGAGGTAGACCATTTATATATAAATTTGACTTCCTAGGATACTTTTATATGAAATTCAATGGTTCTATCCTTATATTAATAAAGGAAGAAAACATCCTGAGGAGAATATTTATTTATAGAAAATGGATTTTAAAGAGGGGTTGGACATCCCTTTCATTTATAGTATAAAAAAGGGGGAGATAAAATCATTTTCCTCCTTTGTATTTATTATGATTATGGGGAGATGAAATGTGAAATTATATTGAAATTTAAACAATAATTTCTTTCATTTAAAATTTAAATGTACTAAAAATAAATAAAGATAGTGATTTTGAATTACCCTTTGATTTGTGTTTATATTTTTTGTCTATAAATCATGTCAATATGTATTTTGTTAATAGTAATGAATTAAAGGGATATGGAATAATATTCTACCCAATAAAATACATGAAGGAAACCTATTTCTATAGGTAAAACATAATAGAGATGGTTTTCATGGTATGAAATTAGAGATTTATCTTTTTTTGTGGGAATCACCAAAATTCAGTTGATTGATTTTTATTTGTCATCTTTTGAAATACATGTACTAAACCTTAGAGTGTTTTCTAATTCATTAAGAAAATGGTTTAAGATTTGGATGTCTGAATAGCACTAAGAGGTACAACAAACTTAGTTCAAATCTCATTGAAATTGGATATTATATATTTGAATTGATTGAGATGTTGTCACTGTATTTATTTCAGATAATAGATATTTTTTTTAGTGATCAAAATAATTTAGATGAAGTTCTGAAGAAGTTGAAATGAAGATAAAATATTAAGTGTAGTGAAATTCTTGATAAATACTATATCTTGAGTATATTTACGACTAAGGAACTTGGAACATAGATATATATATATTTTTATTATTTTTAATAATTCCAACAATTTATTCGAGATATTATAAAGATATTTTAGTAGATTGAAAATTATATATATTGATTTTATGAGATTATGATCTTAATTAATGAATTGTGGGCTTTAAGTTTTATGTAAAAATTTAGAAAATATGGGATTATAGGTATGCATCATATTAGAGTCTAAAAACCTACTTATAGATTATATTATAATTTCTAAAAATCATTTGAACCAATCTGAGTTTGTTATATGAACCATTTAGACTATTAAAAACAATTAATCTTGGTGTACATAAGGATTATTTACCACACATAGCCTTTAATCCTCTCAATATAAATAAAAATCTGAGTTGTAAGGATTAATCCCATAAGGAATATCTAATAATCATTAATCAACTATAAAATGAATAATGACTTATCAAAAGCATGATTTTCATCTAACAATTATCTAATAACATCATCTTCCACACCCGCAAGGATCATCCAATATGTGTTATCTTGAATCCTCTATGTATTAGCATAAATCTAGTCAATAATAATAAATTACTAATAATCATGATAATTCTTATGTATGAAAATCCTAACAATATTTACACCTTAAAAAAGTGAGTATATTTGTCTGTAAAAATATGAGTTTCCAAATATTAAATTTTATAAATAATTTAAAATTTATGGTTCTTAGACTGGTTTTATAAATCATAATTTCAAAAAATTCAATGTGATCTAATATTTGTATTAATTATAGGTTTATCATTAATATTATAATGTGATTATCAAAGAAAGAGAATTTTTTTAGGATTTTTAATGTTAGAAAACCTTAGATTCCATAACTATTTAATTCTAATGAAATTAAATCAAAATATATTAGTGATTATTTTTATTTATCTAAATATAAGAAGAATTTTATGATTCAATCTATTTGTCTCTGAAAATAGAAGATGTGAAACCGATGAATTTATGAGTGAATTATCAATAATGAAGATGAAATTCTCAATTATCAAATATAGAATTTAAAAAATTTAAGATGTATGAGATTTTATATAATGTTAAAAATATCAAAACATTATGAGGTTTAATAAAAAATAATGATCAAGAAGAGTTTTATTATCTGATATATTAGATTTATATACTTTATTCATGAGCCTATATGGGTTTTTATTAAGGCTCTCAAGAATGAAATATAGTGATCCAAGATGCAAATATAAAATGATGTATAATTTGAATACATCCATGGTGATTATTTTTTTATGAATTTATTAGAAAGATGAGAATATTTAAAGTTGATTTGAGCCTCTTAAAAGAGACTGTAATATATTTTGGCTAATAAAAATGAGGAAGAAGAGAAAAAAGAGAAGGTAAATCAAGGAATTTTATATGAGGTAGTCATTGTGAGATAAAAATAAATGTGAGATCATGGGAGCACTGACCATTTTTTTGGAAAGGGTGATAAAAAGAAAATTAGAATCATTGGTAGTGAATTTTATGAGATTTTCATTATTTTAAATATAGGGAATATTATTTTCGATGAACTATTTATAAAAGGAAAATGAAAAAAGGGAATGAGTTATTTTAAAATTGTAACCAAGAGATAGTGATGAGAATAAGAACTTAGAACAGTCAATAGAGAATAAGAACAAGAGATTATTTATCCTATAATACTAAAGTAAAGAAATTTTGGTTATCAAAGAACAAATAAAATCTGATTTAGTTCTATTATATAGTTCCAATTGATGATGAATACAGAAGAATATAGATAAAGGTTGACACCACTACTATTGTTATTTTTTTAAGTGTTGAATCACTATAAGAATATTGATGATGATCAAATTTATTCTTTATGATCATATGATTTGGATTTTTTATTGATAAATCTATATGAATAAATTCTTTTAAACTTTTTAAGCTAAGAAGAGATGTAGAGAATGGGTTTTAGGTTGGTATTTCTATAGAAATAAGAGAATTCAATGTCTCTTTTTGGGGAATGAATGATATATTTTCTATGTATATATAGAAAAAATTATTATTAACAGTGATATACTTTAAAAGGTCTATAAATTCAACACTTCTGTATAAAAAATGAGAGGTTTTAGAACATGCGAGACTCTTATTATGAAAGGATAGAGTAGTGTGAAGCTGTGAGTTGAGCATGAAAATATGTCTAGAAAAATCATGTGAATGGTTGGAACATATATTCATTGTGAGACTATGTAAAGGTTTATGAAGGACCAAACAATTATAGTAATTTACTGATTATTTGTTAAAATCCATTTTTGGGATAAATAACCAATCACAACAAGGAGTAAGACTTATATCCGAACATTGAAAAAAATATATTATGTGTTCTCTTTATTTTATTTATTTTCATTGAATGTGGTATTATTAGTTGATTAAAAATAAAATATATCTAACTATAATAACCAGAAATAGATTTTCATAACCATATAGGGTTAAAGTTTAATTGAATACTTTGATTTTTTAAAAAATTAGATAACACACGATTCACCCCCTCTCATATGTTTGCCCCAATCCTAAGGGTAATTTTATAAATAAATTCATTTTAAATCCCCAAATAAATCACTATAAATTGAATAACCAATTATGATAGATTGATGTAGTATATTATAGTAAAGTCAAATATTCTCATAGAACATGGTAATTCCCATGCACAATACCTCCAACATAGTGTCCTTCATATATCATGGTTTTTACAAGCATAGAGCATTAATTGGTATATACCAACATTCATTCATGATGTTTTTAGGGCATAATTCCAAGTTGAAACATGTGTATTTTACTTTGAAAAGGATTATATAAATTTTCTCTCTTTTGATTTTGGTGGGGATTTTAATTTTTATTTATGATTTTTTCCCTAGAGTGAAAAGGCTAATTATTGGGGATTTATGGTTGAATTTTATTCCTAATTTGTAACATCAATCTCATCACACATTTTGATCATATGAGTAATATATTTGGATGTTTAATATTTTTTGGTTTTTTTCAAAATCTTAGATCTTTTCATATAATGTACTTATTTGATAGTATTTAAGAATTCCTATCATAACATTCATTACAACAATCCAAATAAAAATCCTATTTTTTTATGCTTCTATGTTCAATGGGATACAATTTATTTAACTAATAAAAGAGTGATATCCAAACATAAGGGGGCTAATAAAGGCCCATAAAATAAATAATAATTGAGAAAGATATATTGGAGCCATATACAGTGTTTAATACATAACATGGGATAAGAAATTATAATTTGTTTTTTTATAATGGCATTGTAAATCTTACTGACATTAATTTTATTTTATCTCAAAATTCATCAATTAATTATCTCAAGTGATGTATGATCTTTATATGATTTAAAATAGTTATGTTTAAAATGATTTTGTGTCACCTAATTCTATAATCAACCCATGTAGTTGATCGTATCAATGGGTAATTATTGATTTAGGGAGATTATACCAAGAACAAGGTCTCCCTTTGATTTATATCTAACAACAATCAGGGATAATCACTACAACTATAAAATAACAATCACACAAAATTTTAAATTTTTAAAATTTGTACACAATCTCCAATTGTTTTGTTAAACTTCTACTTTGTCCTCAAACATTCATTAATTTTATTACGTTATTCTAAATTGTCCTTGTAGGTTGGATAGTCATACTTGGAAACTACAACACTTAATTAGTTATTATTTTTCATTAGTTATTTTTTAAATTAAAATGTGGATTTAGAATCAATGGAACTAATGATTACCTTCAAGAACTAGTAAAATTTCTAGAATTATTTTAAAATATGTTTGCTAAAAATTATTAGGTTAATTAGGGATTTTTATCATTATTTTCTTGGAAATAAGTAATTTCATAAACATAAAACATAGTATTTTTTTAATCCACACCAAGGTTGAGTAGGGAGTACAAAATGTAAGTAAACTTATGGTGTAGATGATGTTAGTTTTGAAGTTGGTTTCATTTCCTAGTGTTTAACAAAGTTTAAGAGCCCAAAATAAGGAGTAAATATCAAGCTTCATGAGAGGTGTAATTCCACTTTTGTCTCTTAGAGATATGGTAATGTTATGAGTTCTACAAATACTGGGTTTTATGATGTTTTGGAGTATCACAAACAAGAAATATAAAGAGGCTATTCTCAAGACTAAAAAGAAACACCACAAATGCACATTGGGGAAGTGATATCTACATGACTATGGGAATATTTAACAGTGGAAAAAACTCACCAGGGATTTTCGAATAAAGGGGCTTTGCAAATAGAATAAAAGAAGTATTTAAAAAGTCTACTAGGATATTGAGATATCTGTGAAGGGCTTAATATATAAATAGGTCATTGTTCGACATATAAATCATATAGGGAACTAGGTAAAAGGCTAAATCGATCTGAATTAATAAATGTTGAGAACGTTAGTAATTGGGAACCGATCACAAGATAAAAAACTGTGGAAATACTGGTTATGTTTTAACAGATGCAAAGGATTTTAAAAAAAGGGTTTTTGTAATACTATGAGTTTTTCAAAGATGTAGTGTTCCATGAAGGCTGGGATATTTTTGAAGGATGGGAGCTTCATTAAGGTTTATAGATTCAAAAAATTGTGTGGGTTTGTGAATTATAGTATATCATTGAAACATAAATGGTGTTTCGTGAAGTCTCTGAGCTTCATGAATAGTAGTGTTGATAATCTGGTTTATGTGAAAAGTGATTTCAAGTGAATCAAATCGAGACTATAGTGGAAGCAGAATCACATTATAATCATGAACAAAGACTTCAATTCCCAATATAATTAGGTGACCTTCATTTTGTTAAACTAATTAAGACATCACCTAAGAGTGTGAGCTAGGGATAGTTAAAATAGTGTTATGAGGGATGCTATTTTTATCCATGAAATTCAAGTAAAGGAAGTGTTCCTAATCTATAGTGAATGTGTCTAATCTTCTATACTTATCACATAACTACTGTATATTATTATATTTATGTTTAAATGATAAACTGTCGATGTTATATACTTGTACTAGCCTTTAGTGGTGAACCTATCAAAAAATCTGTGTTGACTCTCTGTATTTGAATGTTTAGAAACTTTACGATTCCATCAAATAGATTTTATTTGTTCCTACCAATATGGGAACATGATACATAAATTTAGAAAAGAGGTTCACCACCTGATTTACCCCTTCCCTATCAGGGTGTCCTAGGATCCAATAATTGGAATCAGAGTGAACAACTAATTGTTGTTAAATATATCCTCTATTTTTTCATGGATAATTCAGTTAATGTTATAAGAGTTCCCCTATTTTATGGAATAAATTTAAAGATTTGGAAGAATATGATGAGATCTCATTGGTGATATACTAGAATGGATGTTCTCTTTTCCATATGTCAATGGATTAAAGTTAATGATACATAATGCCTTTATATAACTAAAATGGATAGGAAAATGATTGATGAAGATTCCAAAGATAAAAAATTCCCATACTACAAATATATCTGATCAAATATATTTTAAGGTGATGAGTTTCACCTCCGTAAATTAATTGTGGGTGAGATTGGAAAATATATACAAAGGAAACAATAAAGTGAAGGGGTATAAAATCCATGATTTTCAAAATAAGTTTGATGATATGTAAATGAATCCAAATGAAAATTAAGATAGATTTTTTTAACTGAATTACAAATTTTTTTGGGGAAATTTGGGGATTTGGTTACTAAATTAAATATATAGGAATTTTGAAAAATATATTTTTAAGGATTGAACCGATATACAATCCAAAAGTGCTAGCCGTTGAGGAAAGGGATCTGTTTAACCAGTCTCTTGATGATATGCAGAGTAGTCTAGGGGATTAAGAAATAAGGGTCAAAACATAAGAAACGACAATTCATGAAAGCAAGGAAATTAAATTCGAATCCATGGAAAATGATAACTTTCCTAGAGGTATTTATGGTGGAGATGAAGTGTATGGTGATTTTTTTCTCTTTTCTCCAAAAAATTTAAGAGAGGAAAAGGATGATTTAAAGGAAACCTTCCCTTGGCTTGTTTTCAGTGTAGTAAATTAAGGAACATTGCTTCTTAATTCCCAAGAAATTTTGACGATTTATAAATTGATGAATAAATAATGAAAAAGAATCCAAAGAGGTTCCCCAATAATGGAGACTTCAAGTATGGAAATACATTATAGAGAAAGATCTTTTTCTACATGGAAGAACAAGATGATAATAACTTTTTGGAGGATGTAGAACCAGAGATTAAATATGAAACTGAAGCATCCATGGTGGATATAATTGAAAAGGTAGAACCTAAAAAATATTAAGATAATCGGTCGATTGGTATGGTTGATGTAAAAGTGGAGATTGCGGGTTATCTTGATGATGTTGGTGTTCAAAGAAAGAAAAATAGAAATCTAGGAATTGTGCTAAAGCAATCATTAAAGTATGTTGATCAACTTGAAGTAGAAATTGGTCGATTGGAAGGAGATCTAGAAGAACAATTAAAAACACTTCGAATCATGTAAGAGGTATTGGAATTTAACCTTAGGATTTAAGAGAAGGAAAAAAGTCATCAATGTCTTTAAATCAAGAATAGTGGAAAGGGATAAGATAGTTTGGGTACTTAAAGAAGAAGTGGATAAATTTTGGAGTAAACTGTAAACTGGATCAAAATCCAGTGAAATGAAGAATAAATTACATTTTTGATGATTTTTAAATTTAGAGTTAATATAAAGAGATAAACATGGTTCTGAAGTAGTAGAGTAAGACTTGAATTATCATAGATCCACATTTTTGGGGGAAAAGTGGAATTCTCTATGGTTCAGAAACATCAAAGGATAGAAATGAGATGATTCAAAATAAAAGGAAGTATAAAGTTTAACACATAAAAAATCAACCTAATCTCCCAAAAAATAAATATAAAATAAAGATAGAAAAGATTGTTAAAACTAATCCTTAAGTATCTTGAGGGGGTCATCAGTCATGGAATTAACAAAACAATAGGACATGTGGAGGAATGGAAGTTAAAAAATATTTCCCCTTATGAAATGTCAATTTTGTGGATTTTTGGGACATACCAAGTCTTACTATGAAGAGGAAATGATATATCTTAGTGGGGAAGCACCTAGAATTAAAGAAAGAATAATGAGAGCATATCCATCATAATATAGAAGAAATAGTTTATATGGATAATATTTTAACTATTCTAACAATGGTTATAATTCAGTTCAATTTAGGAAAATGAAAGGATAGAGAAATACATAAAAAACCTAGAGACAAGTAAATACCCAACAACTAAGAAGAGTTGCTCTTGAAAATAGGTATTATACTATAGAACAAAAATATGAGTATGGTAAAACCCTAAATATTTAAAAGATATTGGAATGGACCTATTTAGCCTTAACTTAATCAAATATATCATAGAAGGAAAAAAACAAGATAGATAATTCCATTATTTTAGAAATATATATCAATGCTACAATGAACAGTACCACCTCGATTCATGACATTAGATTCTAATATCACATGATAGGAAATTATGATTTTTTAAATAATTTTAATAATAAGGGTTTATAGAATAGTTAGATTCATCAACAAAGATTATTTAAAGGTCAAAGAGAGTGTAAATAAAAAATAGAATATGAAGATCTAAGGAAAAATAAATTTCTCTACATAGACATTTTTCACCATAATTTTTTTAGTGTGAGTCAACTATGTGACTCAGGACTGGTAGTGACATTTAATTAAAAGGGGTTCATAGTCAATGGATAGATAAGTAATTATCTCATGAAAAGATGAAGAACATATGGAAACTATACAAAGTTTAAATTAAAGAAAACACTTGTTTCCAATCTTTTCAAGAAGAAAAAAACTCATAGAACCAGTGGTTGGGTTACATTAATCAGAAGAAAATGGAATGAAAATATAATGTTAAGATAGTTTTCAATATTACCAATCTGAAGTGTGCTCAAGAAATGACATGTGATGTTTTCATGCAAAGAAAGATGGCAGTGAGTTCATATCGGTCAAAGAACAAAAGGGCATCAAACCAACATGATCTCATACACATAGATTTTTGTTTTCCAATGAATTTGGATGGAACATATATATATAGGTACTTTATTATTTTTATTTATGATTATATTATAATGGATTGTGTGATGTTTATTCAGAAGAAACATAATGTTCTTGATTTCATGAGTAGTTATTTTTAAAAGGATGAAAATTAAATTGTGAGCATAATCAATATTGAATAATCTGATAATAGGAGAGAATACATATCCATTTAATTTGAAAAATACAAAGAAAATAATGGGATAAAGACTTAGTTTCTTCACTAAGAACACCTCAAAAAATTGGGATTTTTTAACCTAGAAATCAGTAGGTGATTAATATGGTTATAATTGGGATGATTGAGAGCCTTCTTTATCATCATTATTGGAAATATACTATTCATGTAACATAGTATACTCAAAATTTGACAACTTTTTTAAAAAGAGAGTCCATGAAAACATATGAGATATTATATAGAAGTAATCCCTATATGAAGTATTTTTATGTTTTTTATGTAAGTGTTTCATCTGAAAAAAAGGAGATAGTAAATGAAATTATACTGATGTTGTAAATGTGGGAATTTTCCTTGGATATTCAATAAAGAGTAAAGCCTGTAAATGTTACAATAAATTTTTTAGAAATATTATAGAAACTAATGATATCAATATTATTGGGGAAAAAATATAAAATACCTCATGGATCTCGTGTATATATATATGATGGAAGATGAATAAGAAAGTGGAAAATGGATAGCTTTAAGTGAAAATATAGTGTAAGTATTGAGAAACATTTTGGTATCACAAAATTATGATTATAAAGAAGAAGAATAGAAAGAGAAAACTATTGATGATTAAAATTTATTAAAACCTCACAGAAGAAATAGGGTAGTAGAAATTTATCAATACAAAATAATTAGGGATTGGACCATACCTACATCGAAAAGAATATTGAAGACTGAATCAAATTCTACCTTCATATCAATTGTAGAACCAACCCCAATTGAATAATTAGTGAGGTAACAATCTTGGGTTAAATCAATTAACAAAATAACTAGATCAGATTGAAAAGAACCAGACAAGGGATATTGTTAAGAGAACCAAAAAATCACAATGTTATTGGAACAAAGTGGACTATTAAAAAAACATGTTAATAGAAATTTGATTAGAAACAGTACACATATTGAAGGCATTGATGTTGAAGAAAATTTTTCTCCAGTATATTGACCAGATTCAATCAGGCTCTCCGTTTCCATGGAAAATTAAATAGGGTACAAGATTTAATAGATGGATGTCAAAACATAATTCTAAAATAAGTTTCTTGAATAATAATTATACATGGAACAATAAGTTGTATTTCTGATTATAAATGATGATATGAATGCTTTTATTTTAAATAAGTCTCTCTATTGTCAAAAACATGAAATTCGAGTGTTGTATTATCTATTGGATTCATATAAAAAATATTATTTAAAAGTGGAGGTGTTTATCATAATTTCTATGTGAATAATTTTTAGAAATATCAATTTATGATGCTTGTGTATGTGGATGATATGATTTTTTGTGGAACAATGCAGGGTTCGATGGTATAATTTTCTAATAACAAGAAATATAATTTTGAAATATCTATGATTGGTGAACGAACATATTTTTTAGGTCTTAAAATGGTTCAAAGGAAGGATTACACCTTCATTTCATAGTAAAAATATGCAAGAGAGCTACTTAAGAAATTCAACATGCATGACTTGAAACCAATTTCAACTCTGATTTTCATTGGGAAAAAATAGAGAGAGCAAAAATATATAAAATATATGAATATCACCTTATATAGGTGAATAATTACAATCTTATTATACCTCACTATAGAATGTCTATATATCATCTTTGAAATATTCTTAGCTACCCACATACAATGTAATCTGATGGTAGATCATTTTGTGGTTGTTAAAATAATCGTGAAGTATATTCAAGGTGATATCAATTTTTTCTCATACATATCAATAAGAATAAATAATATATTATTAGAATTTAATTATGTTGACTGAGATAGAGATGTGGTGGATAGAAATTACACAAGTGGTGGAGCATTATTTATTTAAAAAATGTGTGTGATGGTTCATAATAAAATAAGAAATAACTCCACTTAGTATAGCTGAATCAGAGTATATCTCTGTTATAAAGGTAGGCACTAAACTATTTTGGATGAAATAACAATAGATTGATATTGGGAGTGAGGTGAAATATCCAATGGTGATTCACGGTGACAATAAGAGGGTAATAAAACTTATGAGGAATCTAGTTTAGTACTCTTATACCAAACCTATTGG
This sequence comes from Viscum album, assembly GCA_963277665.1. NCBI lineage: Eukaryota > Viridiplantae > Streptophyta > Magnoliopsida > Santalales > Viscaceae > Viscum > Viscum album. The sequence goes on along the minus strand of OY728156.1, from coordinate 2,132,429,735 downwards.
GATTAGATATCACATCATCAAAGAATAAATTAAACAACGTGTGATTAAAATAGAGTATTTTGGAACAGATGACCAAATGGACAACATCCTGACTAATCCATTGATAGTACCAATTTTTGAGACCCATCATTTAAACATTATTGTTCATCCACCTCCCATTTCATGATAAGGTTACATTTTTTCCCATCTCCCCATTTGTGTTAACTATTTTAATATGTTTGTGGATATAATGCATGTCTATGGGGGAGATATTGTTCAGTGGGAGTTTGTGTTGGGAACCAAAAGTAAAAAATATTGTTTCTTTTGGTTTATTTTCAAAGGGGTAGATAAGTGGAATTCAATGTTTTTTATTTTTGTAAGTTTTGGTTACTTTTCTATAAAGTAATGAAATTCTCTTCTTCAACTCTTATTCTCCACATTAAAAGTTTCTCACACATAATTGGAGTGATGGATTATCTATTTCAAGCCTATCGATTTTTTCAATCGAGTATAGTTCTTTATTAAATTTATCTACAGATTTCCAAAAAACCCAAAGGAATATATTTTTTGGAACATGATATTTTCATAATATTGAAATGGAGTATTTCTTTCAAATTATTATCAATTAAAACAAGGGTTGATCAGAGAGAATGTAAGGGAAGTGACCATACAGTTTATATAGCTTCAGTGTCAAATGAGTCATCATTTCCCAGTGTTTTCCATCTTTTGGGAGTTTAAAATTAGGATTAAATATCAATATTCATGAAATATGGAGTTCCAAGTTTTTCTATTTGATATATTTAAAAGTCATGAGTTTTGTGATGGTTGAGTTTCATGATGGTGTAGAGCATCTGAAATGTGCAATAGAAATATGGTGTTCTCTCAACCATGAGAATCATTGCAAATATTCAATGGAAATGTGGTATCTATGAAACTACAAGAAGCTTCATGAATAGTAAAATTTCATTGAATCTTTGTCAATAGATGAGCTTCAATAAAATAAAATAAGGTGTTCGTGAAAAATAAGGTGGGATCTTCATAAAGGGTATAGTCTAAAAATATGTGGCTTCCCCTTATTTAAAACATACAGAGAATTGGATAAAAGTACAAATCACTTTTAATTCATGAAGGATGGGTGATTTATGAATCAAGAACTCATCATCAGCTTATGAATTTCAAAAATAATGGTTATTATTAATAGAGTGTAATGTTTTTTAGAAAAGTGAGTTTCATGAAGATTCAGATTTTCTCAAAGACATAGTGTTCCACGATGTATGGGATGTTCATGAAGGATGAGAGTGTCACAATGGAAGTAATATTTCTGAATGTTATTGTGTTCACAAATTCTAATAGATCATTCAAACATAGTTGGGGTTTCGTGAAGTATGGGGCTTTAGGAACAGTAGTGTTAAAAATATTGTTTAAGTTAATTGTGATTTTAAGTACACCAACATCAGAATATGGTGAAATATGTGTCTCATTCTAATCAGAGACAATGGCTTAAATACCCAATATACTAGAGAAACCTTTAAGTTGTTAAACTAGGTAATACTTCACTAAAGGAAACGATCTAGAGGGATTTGATGTAAGTGTTCTGGGGGAGGCAATGTGCAATACCCAGAATTTGTATAAAGGTGTTGTACCTGACATAGAGTAACTATTTAAGACATTTTATACTATACAATAACTAGTGAATGTATTCAAACCAATACTAAATGCATTTCAATAAAGACCCTAAAACTCCTCACTCAGAATCTAATTTCATCTAATAGGGGAGACTATAAATTTTCATGAAAATCATAAAACATTCCATCAAGGAAATAAATTATGATTCAAAATATCAAAATCATTCTTTGAGTAACTAGGAATTTCAGCTGGGTTAAATAAAAAATGACCTTAAAGAGAGGCCTCTATGATTATTTTTGGTAGATATAACATTTAACCCAAGTAGATAACTAAATATACCTACCTAGAAGGTTTAAAAAGTTGGAGGAAAGTGTTGAGGATATGTTAAACCAAAAATTAAAACCAAATAAGAAAAATTAAAAGGAAACAATAATGAAAAAGGGAAATAAGTACAAGAGGAATCCCCACTGCACTATAAACCAAGATCACCCTTCTTAAAGATATTACGGAATTTGAAATTTAGATAAAATGAAGTATGTTTTTAGATATGTTTTGGAAACACCATTTTAGAATTCCCATTGAGAAATATTTAGATAATATTCCCATATATTCTATGTTAATAAAATATTTGGTATCAAAAAAAGAAAAAACATAAATAATTAGTCCCAATACAAATATTTTAGGAATGTTCAGTGATGGTGTAAAGAATATTATTGAATAAACAACATGACCCAAGTATTTATTCCATTCCAGTTAGTCTTTGGCCCAAAAAATTTAGAATAATATTTGGTTGATCTAGGAGGGAGTGTGAAAATAATTTCATAATCTATATTTAGGAGTATATTAATATAATATATGAGGCAAACTAAAATTATTTATTAGTTTACTAAACCAACTATGAGATTTATAGGTGGATTTCATAAATATTTCATTATTAATGTTGAAAAATGTTACATCCTGATTGATTTCCATGCGATGTAAATGGATGAGGAGAAGACTCCTATAATTTTAGGAAGACCATTCATATATATTAGAAGATCATTAATTCCTGTCAAAAGTGGTGAGATGAGTTTTAGGGTTGGTTATGAGAAATTTATGTTTAATATTGAAAATTAAATGAAATATCATAATGAAAAGAAGATTAAGTGGATGAGGATAGTAAGAAAGAAGATGATTTTGTTGTTTTCAGAATTGGGACAAGGGGGTTTTGATGTGTTTTGTTAGAGTTGGAGTAAGTTATTAAGATATTTGGATGACCTCATTTTCTTTAAATAAAATGATTTTATTTTTTTGATAACCTAAATCATATTACTTTGTTAAGCCTCCCAATATATGGAAAATATAAAAAGAACATTGGATATATTTTTCTAGAAAAATTCCATCAAATCCATGATTCAGGACAAAGACATTCAATAAAAGTTTTATTCTGAATGATTATCTTACCATGCATACAATGATCACTTGATAGAGTTTTTAGTGAATTAAAAAATATAGAGATACTTTTTTGGTATTAATTTTTTATATCAAGAGTTCTAATAGATTTAATGATCCAAGATTAAGTTGAAAGAGAGAGATAAATTATTATATATTGAAAAATATCATATTATATAGTTCTGAGGATATTCACTAGTGAAATTATATTGGATATAGGTCTGGTTGAGCAGTGTTTGTGTTACAATTTTGTGATGTTTTACATATAGAGGAATGTTTTTGAAGTAAAAAAGGGAATATGCTAAGAAATGTTATCAGATAAAGTCCAATAAAATAAATTCTAATAAAATAAAGCCTACTGAGATGAAGATATTCAAACAACTGAAGAACTTACAGAATAATATATGTCAATACAAAAATTTATTTTTCAGAAATCATCAGATGGATGTTTCTGAATAAAGTTTATAGGACATTGGTAATAATGTAAAGGTAATGGGTGAAGAATTATGATGCAAGTCATCAGACTATGGAAGTGACTAGTGGAAGTTTTCCAAAATTCTCCTACGAAGTTATATTGGGACATTAAATAGGTTCTATTTGGATGGAAGAACTTCTATAAAGTTTTTACTAGATGATTATCTGGTTTATATATTTACCAGTTCTAAGAACTCTATGAAACATTCATAAATAATTTTAATGTGATGATTAAAATATAACCATTCAATGTAAAAATATTATAGAAGTAACATTTGTTATTCTCACTGAGTTTGAAAAAAATTAATGAATGTAGTGGATTCCCATGTTTATGATAATCTTTAAGAATACTCTATATGTCTTGGAAATAGATAGGTGAAATTATTTTAAGTGGGATGTTTGATGTTTGATTTTTCACTAATAAGGAAAATAAATTCTATTTATCACCTTTTCTTCTTCAAGTGTTAATAAATAAAAGGAGTGTTTATACACACTAATATAACACTTTTTATGTGCTAATAAGTGAGTCAAACCACTATATAATATGAAATTCAATCCGATAGTCATTTTGAAGAAACATTTGACAATCGATTTTATATAGAGTTTTACCTCAGTTTGGATCGAAAAGATGGGGTGTAAAAATGATCTGATTAATAGGGTTTGAATGGTTCCAATCAAATAGTAGGAATTGGAATATGTTGGACACTACACATATATTCATATTAGGTGGAATATGATAGACCATATATAGAGTTTAATGGATAGAAAGAGAATAATAAAGTGTGATCAGTTTTGAGAAGGCACTGAATCAATTACCAAATGGAGAAACCAAATGATAAGGTGAAGATATTGATTTTTTATAATGATGTCCAAGGGGGAGTTCTTGAAAGATTCTAGGAAATAATGTGATGAAGAATTACTTGCAAGAAGAGAAAATATTAATAAGTACAATAAGAATAGGTACAACATAATAAATAGTATTGGTGAAGGTTTATAATAGTTGTAATTTAAAACATGATAAATATTATATATGTGTAAATAGAACATGAACTGTTGTTTGATCATAGTTAAACACAAGTATAAATATATTCATTTCTTTTTGTAACCAATAAATGTTTTTTTTTCTAGTGAACTATGTGGTATTAAATTTCTTACAAACCATTACAAGGACTAGAGTTTCTTTTTAGTAAGCCTTGTAAATATTTTTGTTCATGTGGATTGTGGTTGTGTGCTAGTTTTCAATAGAGTCACAACTCTTTAATAGGATTTTAAGGTTGTTTTAAAAGTAATAATATATAAAAATAAAATATCACTAATTCACCCCATTTTCCTCTCAAAGATCACACAGATCTGTCTTGTTCCTTTTAAGTGGTATCATTTCCAAGGTTCTTTTAATTTACTCTTTATAGTGGTTTTAATAAATTATAATTTTCTATAGATATTGATAACTATATGAATATTAAGTGTATTCTAGTTTTTTAATAGAAAGAATAATCATATTTTTAATGATGGACTGTAAACTTATCTTATGTCAATGGGGTAGGAATTTATTTATTGTTTATCATAGGGTTTTTTATATAGTTACAAGTAAGTTCCCATAATAACTTATAATAAGAATAATTTGGAAAATAATTGGAAATATAGAATATTTATTCTTTCCTCACATTCTGAAAGTGATTTTCTTAGAGTTAAAGGAGTTGGAATGGAAAATATCATTATAAAGAAGCTGAAAACAACAATAAAGAAAATAAAAAAGAGAATAATGTAACTTTAATAATCTTGAGACTAAATTATGATGATCTTAATATGGATGATTATGAATATTTTGGTTAATTTTAAGAAGGGTGAATGCATTTATTGAACCATGATATCTCTTAGTTAAAATTTATAAGATATAATTTTTTTTGAAAAGAAATGAAAAAATAATATTGAAAATTTTTATGAAAATTTTTCATCATTTGAAGATGATGATCTTAAAACTATATATCTATATGGTCTATATAACCATGTTATATATTAAAAAATAAAAAGAAAAAGGGTTATGAAGAACAAATAGAATAATACTCGGGAAATTTATTTTAAATATTCCATGAAAGGAATGTATAAGAATTTTTCTACCTAAGAATATAGTGACTCGGACACTAAAGATGTGTTTGGTAAAAAAAATTATGAGTTTTTGATTTTTTTTATAAAATGATGAAACAAGGCACCAGAATGTGTAATGAAAACATAACACATAATTTATTTTCCTATGGGGATATTAGAAATTTTGTTTCAAATTTTCCATGATGAAAAGACGTTATAGATATTCATTACGTTGAAAAAAAGTTAAGTAAATTCCTCAAGAATAATAAATACAAATCCAAATCGTATTATAATGGAATGAATAATAAATTTTATAAATAAATAAAAAGTATTTTTCAAAGTTTTAGGAAGATGATGTCAATTAAAAAGAGATTGATAACATCAATGAAAATGTCACAAAAAATATTATTTCAAATGTAAATGATGAAAAAATCACTATCGATAAAATAAGTAGTTTAGAAGAAGAAGAAACATATATGGATTTTATACTAAAGAGAGTGTTGAATGAATGTATTTAAAATTTTGTAAGAATTGATAGGGAGAACAAGATGTTAAAGAAAGAAAATGTTTTAGAAAATAGTCAAGAATATTATATTGAATATAACTACAAGTTACTAAAATAAATTGATGATCTAAAGTGTTTTCTTGAAGAAAATATAGATCTCAAAATCAATATTAAAGAATATTTTAATGTGTATAATGAAGAGTTATAAATTTTTAATCAAAAATATTTATGTTTAGTAAATAATTATAAGTTTCAAAAACATAGATATAGAGGTTTTCAATGTTTAAAAAATAATAAACCCTAAGATGATCAAAAAAACATCTTAAATATTTGTAAGAAGTATGAAGTTTTGTATAAGAAAAATGAAGCTAATAAGACCATATATGTATCCCAAAAAAGATAAGTTGAAAACATAAAGTTCATAAGTTTTAAAAGTATGAATAGAAAGCTGTTATAAGTAGATATTTTAGTGTGTCTTATAAAAAAATTCCATTTGGTTACCAAAACATTGGTGTACAATAAAATAATAATTTTGAAGTTAATAAAGTTGGTGAAAAATAGATATAAAAATATAAATAATATAAAAATTATATAGCGATATATGTTTTAATGGTTACTTTTAGTGTTGTGGAGGATTTAATCATAAATAATATATGTGTTCCTTTCAGTGTCAATTTTATAATGAATCTAAGAGAAATTTGGGGCAATTTATGAGGGGGGAATTAATCCACACAAAGGAGAGAACTTGAGAAAGTCAGTCTGAATATTGAAAATAGATTTCAACCCTTAAAAACTATTTGAGGGAGATTTGATCTTCTTGGACATCAAATGAAAGGATTTATTTTCATGACACTATAATAATAAAAATTTTAAAATAAAATTCAAAATCTAAATGAGAAGAAATAAATATACAAAGAAAAGGAATTAGTTATTGAAACTCCTCTCAAATCCACAAAGGAGAATAAACATGGATACTGTAACATGGATTCTATTCACATATAAAATAATATTTGATGTTGATAAAGAATGAAAATGATTATGGAGAAGTTATGGTGAATTTTATTATCAATCAGTAACCCAAAATCAATGGTATTTGAACTTATATCCCTGGGGAAGAAAAGTTAATCTCTAAAAGTGCATTGTTTTTTGATGGAAGGAAACACGATATATTAAGTGTAACATAACTATGCGATGAAGGTAACCAAATTATTTTTAGAAAAGATGGTTTTTTAAGAGTAAAGAATTTTTAAAAGTTGTAATGATATCCTTAAAAATAAAGGGAAGCGTGTTTCAAGTTGGTGATTCAAATAGTTCATGTTAACTTATCATAATGGAAGACAATTAATTATCTCATAAAAGAATAGGAATATATGTTAGAGAAACGAGATAAATCTAACAAAGGGAAAATCTATTTTGGATGTTCCAATAATTTTTATAATAAGATATTGGTGTTTTTATATTTTATATAAATTAATGAGTAAAAATATAGTATATAATAAAGTTGAGATTCATTAAACTCATCCCTTATAGCTGATACATTATAATATTTGTAGACCCATGATTAAGTAGTAAAAAAATATAGATAACTACATTAAATACTTTAATGTTGAATTTACTCACAATACATTAATTATGTTTTTGAAAAATAAATTAGATTATTTCAAAATGATTATGTGTTTTGAGAGAAGTGTAGAAAAATAATGTAGATATTCTATAAAGAATATTTGAACTTAAAATGGTGGATAATAAAAAAGTGGACTGTTTAGATATTTTCTAGAAAAAATACGTCTATCGTCATGAGTTTAGTGAATCATAAACACCCCTATAATAATGGTGTTTCTATAAGATGAAATATAATTTTAGTGGATATGAAACAAACAATGTCAATTAAACATGATACTTCATGATATTTTTTAATGAAATATATCAGAGCGTCAGTTGATGTTATAAATTTATATTAATATAGACCATACTATGATATTAATCCTTACAAGATGTATAAAAATAACATAAAAATTTTAAGAACATAAAGTAGTTTGAAATTTGTTGAATTATAAAATTCAAGAGTGAGAATCTTGGGAAGTTTGATCAGAGAGGTGTTGATGGAATATTTCTATGATACTACCTAATGGTAGAGGTTACCTATGTAATAATAAATATACATGAATGTTTTTCAACTCTATATATTTAAATGTTATTGAAAAATATGATAATAATGATTCTCATAAATTTATAGATATGTATGAAAAGAAATACAATGTGGAAGAAATTGAATAACATAAAAAAGTTCTCAATGATAGAAATGATGTTGATGCTACTCGAGATATATATTTTTGACTCAGCTATCTAAACTAATGAGGAATAATTATGTTAATGTCATCCTAGGTTGAGGAAATAATCTGATGTTCATAAAATAATTATCAATAATGAATATAGGTTGAAACCAGAAGAATATCAATGTTAATTTCACATACTTCCTTATATTCAAAGTTTTTTTAAATGATTTTAATGAGGTTATGGAACATCAAAAGTTCATTGATCCCTTTAATGAAGATATATATCATTTTGAGAATAATTATATATGGTAACTTGTACCCAAACCAAACAATAATAATGTGATTTCTATAAATGGGGTGTTCTAAAATAAATTTAATAATAGATTTAGTGTTATGAGAAACAAGGAATGACTAGATTGTAAAGGTTACTCCCAAATTGAATGAACTATTTTTCTTTAAACCATTTCTCTAGTGAAAATTTTAAAAACTATTAGACTTGATATTTAATTTCTAAGAAATTAAGATGTAAAATATTTCATATGCATATCAAGTTATCTTTTCTTAATAGAGATCTATATGTAGAGGTTTATATTTAACAACTTTGTGGAATCATTATTGGGAAATATGAATGTTTTGTAAAAGTTTAAAAATGATTTGTGTGGGCTGAAGAGTTATCTAATATCTTGGTATTGTAAATCAGATTCTTTTGTAAGAAGTTTGAACTTTATAAAAGGAAGGGTTGATAGTAACCTCTATGTAAAATAAAATCAACTGTTTTCCCCCATTTTGATTGTTTATGTTGATGATATTATATTCATAGGGAATAATAGATAAATTTTTTAATTGATTTCTTATGAGATGAAGAAGGTTTTTGAAATGTCCATACAAGGAGAAATGAAATACTTTCACAAAAAAAAATCTAACAAAAGAAGAAATATATTTTCCTATCTCAAGATAAGAATGTTATGGAATGTATAAGGATGTTTGACATGAATCATTCAAATCTATTTTCACACTTATTTTAGTGAGAAAAACGTTTTCAAAATATGTGGAAGGAAAGAAATGAGATCACAATGTATTTTTAAAGTTGGCTATATTTTTATTATATTTAACAGTTTCAAGCATAGTCATAGTGTATGTTGTTACAGTTTTTTCTTGGTATCAATGTGCATCCAATGAATCTCATATCATGGATGTAAGGATAATTCTTAGATATAATAAAGGGACAACTGATTTTGTGCTGATATATGACATCATAGAAAATATTGATTTGTTTAGTTATACAAATGTAGATTGGGAATGAAGTGTAGATGATATAAAATAAACATCTGATAGATTATTTTTCTTTATAAAAAAATTTGTTATCTAGAATAAAAAGAAATTGAATTCCGGGACTCTCAGTCTTGTAGAATTTGAGTATATTACTAAATCTCAAGCTATAAAAAAATATATGAATGATGATATAATTGTAGTAATTGTTTAATAATATGATGTTTCCCCTTCTTTTAGGTTGTGATAATAATAGTTTTATAAAACCCACTAAAAACTAGTGAAAAAAATCTATTTCAAAGAACATTGATTTAAAACATCACCTCATCAAAGTGTTTGTGGATTAGAATCAAATAAAGTAGGATTTTATTCCTACCACAGAAAAATGTTTCTAAAATTTTCAAAAAACCATTATTGAAGTGAAAATTTTATAAGTAGGGGATGATAGTGTTTTTCAACCTATCTCTCTATATAAAAAATTTATGTGATTCCACCCCCTCTATCATCATATCATTGGATGGTATTTTCAATAGATTAGATTAGGTTTGTTTTTAATAGGCGTTGGTAGGATCTGTGATTCTAGTCTTCTACGAGGTCTTCTTTTAGTGAGATTCGAGAGGTCCTTATTTTTCTTACGCTTCATATATGCTTTCTCTTTGTTCTGTGTCATATGATGGGTTGATGTCCAGTGATCATGCGCCAGTTTTGGTTGTCCTGCTCGAGGGTGATATATGTTTTTGTTTATGAAATTTTCTTCTGTGATGGGTTACAGAAGGTGCAGATGCTGAACATGCTAGTTTGGTGATGGTTTGGTGATGCTGGTCTCTTTCTGTGATTTTTGATTCGATGTTTGTTGTTTGGTTTATCAGATTTTGGATGGAATTTGGACAATGTTTTTCTTCTTGAGGTGATGTGGTTTTGGATTTGGTGAAAAGTTTGAATGTTTCATATGTAATTGGTTCAAGGTTGCACTGTGGTTACCAGTGGAGTAGGGTGCAGCATCCATATGACCTGGTCTTCCTCACTCTGGTTTGTTAGCCGCCCTTTGTGGATGTGATCTTTTCAGGGTCCATCTCACTTTGTTAGAAGGTTGAGCAGAATTTGACTGGAGTCTGCCAGCGAGTTTGTGGATTTGGGCTGGTGTCGACGATCACATCCGTGAGCGTTTGAGGAGACCAGTTCTGAGGTTTCTCCATCTCTCCTGATGTTTGTTTCCCCTAGTTCATGGTACTTCGACCATTTCTTGGTGACTTCAGCTCCATATGTGATGGTTTTTTATTTTTAATGCTTGAATGGATTTCATACATTATTCTTTAATTATTTTAAGTGGTGAAGTGGTGAATTGGTGATGTGGTGAGGTCATGTATGGTTTCTCACTTTTTCCTTAAGAGTGATTGCATAATAATAAAAACAATTTTTAGTCAGGTTTGTTTTTAACATAAATATGTCTGTTGGTACATGTTTAACTTTTTTAGGAAGTGAATATATTTTTGGGGTGTTTGTAAAATGTTTAAGTTGGGATATTAGCATGTCAAAACTATTTTAAAGGTTTGTTAAATGGATGAAGGAAAAAAAATTCTTGAAATAAAAATTTGTTCTTGTGATGAATGTTTCAGATGGAAGAATAAATTTTTTGAGAGGTGAGTGAAAAAAAATTCAATCATTTCCTATGGTAAGCATGGTATTGTTATTCAATTATTCTTCATTCCAACACCATGTTGTCTCATGTTATTCCTATAATTATTTGATAATTAATCAATTTAATGAGTAAAAGAGTTTCAATGAATTATGTTCCTTGGTTAGAAAAAAAAATAGGGATAGATTGTTTTAAAAAGGAGGTATATAGAAGTTTGGTTGGAGTTTGGGAAGGTTAAAAAGATGTTGAGATGGTATTTTTATGTTAAATAATAATATTGTATTTTCATTTATAAACCTGAATCATATTACTTTTTTAATACTCCTATAATAAGTTGAATGGACATAGAAGACCAGAGTGGGTTTTTAGGCCATTTTCATCGGATGGACGATTCTAGAATGAGATGTTCAGAGAACAGTTTTTTTAAATGATTATCTAACCATTCATACAAGAATATTAGATTCAGGGAAGTAAAAATATGAAAAATATGTATTGGTCATTAATTTATAACATCATGAGTTATTAATGTTATCATGATCTAAGTATAAGTTTACATGGAGATATAATTTCCTATGTATATACAAATTTCATATTCTGAAGCTCGGATAATGTTCACTAGAAAAATTCTATCTCATAGAGGTTTGGATGAGTAATATTTATGAAGATATTTTTCCTTATAAATCTTTCTAGAGTAAAAAAAGTAGATTACATGGAATTTTATTAAGTTAAGTCAAATCAAATGAAGTCCAATCAGATTAAGTCCAATCGAATGAAGATCGTTAGAATATCAAAATATTGTATATAAGAATTAAAGTGATGATATATAATGTTTTTTTTGAAAACATTGGATGGATGTTTCTATAAAATTTCCATAAAAAAAGGATATAATGTAAATCCAATTGGTAGATAATTATGATAAACGTTATAAAAATATAGTGGTTTCGGGAGGATGTTTTATGAAACATTTCTATTAAGTTATATTGTAACACTAAATGTTGTCTGTTTGAATGGAATAATTTCTACAATATTTTTTCTATATGATTATGTGGTATATTGTTTTAATAGTTCAAAGGCCTTTAAGAAACTTTCACAAATACATAAATTGTGATGATACAAACATTTTCATTTAATGTTCCAAAAATCACAGAAGTAAAATTTGTGATTCTAATCAAGTGATAAGGAAGATTATCAAATTTAGCGGATGATAGAATTTATGAGAGGATTCAAGAATACTCTATAAGTATTCATAACAATATGATTTAATTTATTAAAGAATGATGTTTAAAGATTTATCTTTTTTTGAGAGGGAAAATAAATTGGTGATCCCATATTTTCTACTTCATGTTATACTATATTAAGAGGTGATTATACAAACTCATATATCATTTATCACATGCAAAGAAGTTAGGTGAAATGATATAGAAAAATAAATTTGATTGAACCTTAATTGTTATGTAACATCAAGGATTTCATTTTTTTGATAGAGTTTTCTATCAGTAATGATCATGCATACTATGTGTAGAAGCGATTAGAAAAATGGGGTTAGAAAGCTAGTGGTTGAACAGTTAGAATAGGCATCATCAATACATTGAACATAGTTTCATATCAGGTGGAATTATAAAGACCATATCTAGAGGTTAATTAATGGATAGATAATAAGAAATTTGTATCGGTTTTCATATGGCATAGATATATTTTATTAGATAGATGACTGGACAGAGAAATTGGATGAAAATGTGAACAAATAGATTTTTCATATATTATTCCATTTAAAAATTTCCTCACTACTTATGAGGATGGATGTGAAGAATAATTAAAATAAATAAGTGAATGTCTGATGAAGTACAAGTAGCACTGTAAAAATATACTAAATCTTGTTGGTGAAGGTTTCTAATAGTTGTTACAAAAAACTTTTTACATATTATATATCTATGAAGATCACATAAAATATTTTTTGATTATAGTTCAATGAAAGTGTTAATATATCCCTACATGTTGTAACCAGACAAAAGTATTTGTTTAGTGGATTTTATGGTATTGTATCGTTCTAATGCATGGAAAGGATTATCTATACATGTTAAGAAGTAAATGTTGTAAATACTTATGTTCTTGTATTCTTGTTTTTAGTAAATACATAACTTATTAATATTGGGTCAATGTTTTCTCAAATATTAGAAAATATAAAAAGAAAAGATAATGGATTCACCCCCTCCTCCTCTGAGGGATCAAATTGATCCCAATTGTTGCTTTAATTAATTGAAGAAATAAATGTTTTAGTTGTTTTCCAGAAATATACTAAAAAATTTTCAACTATCCAAATAAAAGAAAAATAAAAAAAGTTGATAATAAAAAGGTAAAACTATGTGATAAGATAATTTTTTATATAGATATATCTAGAACATACAAATTCAAATAAGTCTAACACATTTTGATGATTCATGAACTTGATTTTAGTTTCTAAGGTCTAACTAAGTAACAGTGGATTGGCCTGATAGAAGTTAAATGGTATCACCCCACACAATATTGATATTGTATTCTTAAGAAGGAAGAGGGAAAATATTTCTTGATTGATCTCAAATGTGATCATTTATTGATTTGGAACAGGTAAGATCTTCCCAGTCCTCAATTAATTAACTAAAAATAAAGAGGTAATATAAAGAAAAATGATTATAATAAAAGAACTTTTAGTAGGTAACACATATTTTTATATTTTCATACAATATAAGAATCACTTTACCTTATTAATTTTGAGATTATTTAAAAATTAGGCCTACAATTTCCCCATGTTTTTTGATTTTTAGGCCTGTGATATAAGGTAAAAAGGGACAAGGGTGGAAAAGAAACAAGAAGGAAAATAGTTGGAGCATTAGTGTGAAAGGAGGGTATTATTTTAATTCTAGATTTATATTACTCCCCTGTATTAAGTTTTTTGATATTTAAATTGAATAAATTATCAAAACATAGGTTTTTCTATGTTTTGAATGAATGATACAAATATTATCTAAGAACCCATTAATTTCATGTTTTAGATTTTAATTCTAATTATATTTAATGAGTAATATGGTTATTAAATTATTAAAGTTAAGAATATGAGTATTTATTTAATGAAGCCTAATTAAGATGACCCAAGTATTTCATAAATAATTCTTACGTTATTTTATATTAATATTAAATACATAAAATCTAACATCCTGAACCAGATGCTACTAACCCAGTTCTTTTAGTCGGTGGGTTACAAGGCCTCAAGTGTGCCTTCATTTATGCTAGAGGTTGTCGACTAGTAGTCAGGGCCAAGGGTTTGATAGTGGGTAGACTATTCTATTATATTAAAGTAAGATAACATAAGAAACAACTATGTGACAAACACATAAGAAAGTAAATAGATATAAAAGGTAATAAACCAATAGAAATAGAAAATTCTATAATAATAAATGAAAATATTTAAAATCTCAAAAAACTTTGCATATAATACGACACTAGTCACCCACTAGGTCGACCATACAGATACAAGAGTAAAAAATAAACTAAAAAATAAATGTATAGGGCTCTACTAATAAGTCCAATACAGACCATATACCTAGTCTCTAGAAATATTGGAACTATATAATCCCAATCAGAAGAACCCACACAAGCATATCTGCTCGAACAAGCAAATCTAGGCCTTATCCCAATCCACCATGAATCTGTGCTCAAACTAAAAATAAAAAATATGCTCTACACATACTCTAAGGTTCATGTATATGGGTGGGAAATAATCTCATTAGTCCACCCTAATAAGAAACCTATAATTGTTCTTCTATATAAGTGTGTGAAAATGCAACGTGCTCAACCTAGGTAGAACACAACTAAAAAGAAGGCAAAACCAATAATGTGAAACATTTGTCAATCCTGGGGTCCGTAATCCTAGTAAACTGTGAAAGTTCCACCATGGAAATCCTTATCTATATACCTATACATGTATAGTCCCATACTAATACATTTCTACATAAATATGAATATTCACTAATATGTGAAATCAAATAACATGAAACCAAAATCTGCATTCTATCCTTAGGTTGGTAATCCCGATTTCCTTGACATTCGGTGCAAGGAAATTGAGATAGACATTGTTCCACTCAATTTGTTTATCATTAACTCAATATCATGGTACAAAATATGAATCAACATATACCTTCTTCAGATAATTTCAAAATTATATATCTAAACAAGCTACATCACCTCATTTTAATAATCTTCCTACACTTGTGTTCACTCATACTCACCACCAATAACTAAAACATATACCTTATAATGATGGTCAATCTTATAAGGAAGGATATTTTATACGGTCAATAAATCCTTTAAAAGGTCACTGCAAAAAATACTTCCTATATTGAGTAATCACATGTCAGACCCCAATGGATGGATACAATATATAAATATCAAGGTATCCCCATCAACCTACGTTGTGTAATCACAATTATAATATCCATCACAATCGTGTTGTATAATCAACTGTCAGACCACAAAGGGCTAAACCCAAGGTATATAATACCAAGGAATTCTAATCAGGTCCCAGGAGGATCTCAATGGAAACTTAGTAAAGGCACTGGCTGGAGTCCTATGCTCATGTATACCAAATATGTTCTACGCGAGTCCAAGAAAACTAGATCATAGGTGTAGAATGGACCAAGGTATCCCACATAATCAATACCCAAGGACTATACCCAATCCAAGGCATCACTACCACATCAAGATACATGGATAATCATCCAATTCATCGATAGAATTAACCATCCTATGAGTTCATCCATGTAATTCCTACAAAATGGAATCCTTGTATCACTCAAGGCGTAAAAGTCATCAGTTGATGAGAGCATAATCCTCCCCAAATGACCACAACTCAAGGAGAGTGTATTCATCCTCACCACTCTAGAGGTAATAATCATCCACGAGTAAAATTACTAGGATTTCATACTCATATATCATAGTAGAAGGCTCAATAGTAGGGTTATGTTGAACACCACTAGACATCCCAATAACATAATAATTAAATATACATCCAAGATCAACTTCCATGTCCCAGGTAGTACTTATGTGTATAAAAACATGTGAAATAACATGTATCTTAATCCAAATCCCATAAAAGTATATTTGGGAATCCCCAAAAGAATAATATATCCTAGGATGAACTTTTTGGCACCAAAAAAAGAAAGAGGCCTCACGTTTGGCCCAACAACCACTAACCATGGAGAACCTCGGGTAAACATCGCTACAGCAGCAATAAACATGTGAAATATAACACTGAGTGAGGGTGGTCAAAATCCCAAACCCAACACTACTATCACATACTCATGGGATTGAAAGTTAAGAATGAGTTCTAAGATTACAACAGATACCATATCTACCCAAACCTGACATACAGCTCAGGGTCAGTCAAACAACGAGCACTAGTTGGGTCCCTCAAGTATAACACTAAGAGGCATCTGATTTGGGATCCATGAAGGTAAACTCATAATAAAATTAATCATACTTAGGTCCCTCAGATATAAAGGTTATGAATGAATCCTAAATGGGATCCTCATATGTAAAATAAAGGTAGAGGAATCCTACTTGGGATCCTCCGTACAATACAAAGGTAAGGGTTCAACAAGGGACTCTCTAGATGAACTTTTATGAAAATAAATCCCATCAGGGGATCCATGGTACATAAATAAGATAAAGTAATCCTACATGGGATCCTCTAAGTCAAAAAAAAGAAGAGTAAATCTCAAAAGGGATCCTTGTAAGAAATTGGTCTCACAACCTCTTAGGATATAAGGGAACATCTTACAAGGGAGATATCCTTAAAGGAAATCCATAAAGGCACCGATCACAAGAGATTAATCATGGATCATATCATATCAGGATATCAAATTTGTTGGTTTGAACACCCAAACTATCATTCAAATTCAAGTCTCTCCCTTAGGAGATGACTGAATTCGATTACTGGATGAAGAACCCATCCATTTAGGTAGAATCCACAAAACATCCATTAGAAGTCCTAATATTGCTCCACAGATTTTGCAGTTGTAATATAAATGGAAACTATTTAGAATGGTATACTATTGAGTCTAATTAAAACTTTGGGGGAAGAAGACATGATAAATCCTAAAAGGGTTGAAAGAGGTAATACACGATATGTCTCCCTCAGAACACATTGTTGACACACAAATGACCACATGGGTGTGTACATCCACCATCCTGGGTGTGTAAACACCCTAGGTACACGAAGTGTGAAATGGGTACATGGTATGTACCCTAAATAGAGTACCTAATCATGTACCTCAATCAACCTAGCTGAATAATTGTCTGTGTCATGTACTCGTACACGACATGTGACCCGCATGGGGTCTGGCCATGTACCCTACACGACCATGTACCCCTACATTGGTAGCTAGGACCTGGTACTCAGCTACATGACCATGACCTAGTACATGGAATGTACACCCATGTACATGGTGTATACTCCTTAAAATTAATATTTCCCATAGGGGAAGAATAGACGACATGTCACCCTAGACTACATTCCATGTTATCATGTTTTTCTTAATAAGAAACCATCAGATCACCCTTTAACCCCCGTTTTTGAACCCAAATCACCAGATAGGCCCCCCCAGGGTCCATTATTAGACATGAAAGGGGATTGGATTTTGAAGAAAAAAAAATATTAAGGTGTTTCTGTGTAAATCATAAAAATTTTCTACCTTTGGGTGGAGACCACTGAAGCTTTGTCTGATTCTACGGTCTACGACTAATGCACGAAAATTTTTCACAATGAGAGCTCCACATTTGTACCCCTTCACTCAACCTATCCTTGTATTTCTCAACCCCTCTCTCCACATTATCTATGCTGTGTGAAGGGGAAACCCTTGAGGGTTTATGTGAGAATCCAAGAGAGGAGGATGAAAATAAAAGAGAAAATAAAGAATAGGAAAAGAAAATAAAAGAAGAAATAATGGGGCCTTAGCTGGCCCCAATGCTCGGCCTGAGTTTATTCACTGCCTAAGAAAAAATACCAATTCTGGACTCAATGTTGGAGATAGAATCTCAATCCTATGCTCCATTCAAAATACATCATGGAAAAAAATTTTGAGAACAATTTAATATTTATTTTCTTAAATATTAAATATTAATTATCTCACTAAAATTTTAACATCTCCAAAATACACAAAACTATTATCCTAGGGTAAATAGACGACTCTGGGACCAATGGAGTGGTTATAAAATTCATATCAGGACATATTATAGGTGAAAAGGGCCGTTTTACCCCTTATAAACATAAATTTTGGTCCATGAAAACATGGTTCCTTACAATCACCCCACCATAATCCTTACCTTCCCCAATAAACCAGGTGAATGAACTAAAAGCATTTCTCTTAATCTAAGAATCTATACAACCAATCTATATGGACTATCCAATGACCAATCTCATAGCATCAACAACCATCTCTTACACAGAAGATCTTTAAATATAACCGTTCTAGTACTCCCCACCATAAAAATACCCATATCTTTATCTTATAAGAAAACCCGAAGATCAATAGAAAATGGAAAATTCAAATTTTCAACAGAAAAAGAGGGTCACCACCCTCAAATGGCCATTGGTGCACTCCCCACCATATGGATTACATTACACTACTCCTCGAGCATAACCTCAATAGGTTTCTTCATACACTATGGAAGATCATTTAGAAAGAAGAAAGTTATCTTGGTACAGGGGAGAACTCTCTCTCAGTATACTCTAGATGTATCAAGATAGAGAATGACTGATACACTAAGATTCTACAAAAGGGCGTGTATAGCTTCCTTATATCAAAGCTCTCCATCCTATCAAAACCTAGTCAAGATTCATCCATAGTTCAACCATCTTACAGTACCCCATTTACCTCTGAATTCACCTCTACTATAGAGGGACATTCGAACACAACTTCTATGAACCAAAACCACGACAATTACTGAAAAAATCGGTCCCTGAGTCGCACCCGACCACTGAACAATTAATGAACAAATGATACCAAGTGAAACCAGTGTGTACCTTTACCACTTGACTTGTACTCCAGTGAGTCATCCATTACATAGTTAAAAATATTGTGCTACACAACACATCAGTATCATTAATCTTGAGTCCCACATGGACCTCCTCTTCAAAACCAGGCACCTCACCTATGCCATGATTTATTACATGACCGCCTATCACCCAGTTTCGTTCCAGTCACGAGTGTCTACCCCATACCCAATCTACATTATCAATATTGGATTCACCGATCGATCGGGGTAGGCACCCGAGCATTCCTTCCTCTCGTATCCGGTCTGGAAAAAATAACCGAAAGTTCTTACAAAAATCTGAGGGAATCAATACGCTTATAACACAAAACTTTAGAACCTACCATGAATCAACCTCAAAAAGAGAATAAAACTAAGATCACTACCTAAAAAGGCATCTATAACCATTTCCTAGCTTCTCACTTAGGTTTTCCTCAGACAAAAAAGATGTCGACCTACAAGGGTTCGAGTCAAATCCAAGGGCATCTAGGTATCCTACCAAGCCCTACATAACGGGTCTCAAAACTAGATCAGAAGGTCCAAAAACCTAGCCCAAAATATCATACCTCTCTAAATAATTTAAATATCATAATTACCTATGTGGGTCAAAATCAAGAACACGAACTACATGGGCCTAATCCTCATCAAGAATACTCAAAAGGAACTGCTGCATAGAGGTCATGATAGCAATGCAAAAGAAATATTTTACTAGAACTCATTGATCATCCACATATAGTAATAACCCATGGAGGTCCAGTTCACATGGAAATTTGTGGTATTCATCATATTGTACTCAGCTATCGAAATAGAAAACCACAACCTAAGAAACAACACCCTACAAGGGAAAAACTAAAAGGAATCACATGTAATATCAACCAACTTGGGTCACTGGACCTCCAATTCACCAGTACAGAGTCATCATCCTTAACACCAACACCTCCCCATTGATCCACATAACCATCCATCAAAATCAAATACATGTAGGTCAATAAGACAAACTGAAATAGGGCTAATTCTAAAGTAAAACCAAACAGTGGAAGGTCCATATGATGTGAATTCTATATTCTAAATATGAATTATGACACGCCTCTTGCCTTTCCCATCCAATAGTAAAAATTCATCATTGACCTCTTGTAAATGGAAAAAATCCATAGATAGATAGTAAACCATAACATACACACAAAATTTGCATTGATCAAGGAGAAAATCATATAAAACTATAACATCATTGATCATAACAGTAATCACATACCCCAGAAACCATGACTTCTAACTAAAACAAGTGTTCTCGATGAACCTTTTTGGTATCCTTCACAAGGTCCAACACATTCCTAATACACATGTATAACATATTTCAAATAGTGAATTCTAGGAAAAGAACCCCTCTAATACAACTTTTCAACATCCCAACCCAAATTCCACTAAACTGTTGCTTCGAGCCAGTGGGTTATGAGGCCTCAAATGCACCTCGTCATACACTAGAGGCTATCGACTAGAAGCAAGGGCCTAGGGTTTGATATTGGGGAGTATATTACCACATATTTTAGTGATAAAACAACGGAAATAGCTAATTATCATACATAGAATTACTTAAACAAAGTGTGGAAGCAATAAAAAACTGAAAAAGAACACGCTATAATAATAAATGAAATGTTGTTGAATCCCAAACTTCTACACATACAATTCAACACTGATCACCCACTAGGTCAACCATATGGATACATGAGTACAAATAAAATAAAAATAGAGGTAAATGGATCTAAAAATAACTTCGATCCAAACCACATACCTGGTCTCATACACTATTAAACTACAAAATCCCGATCAGAAGAACCCACACATGTAGCTACACTTGAACATGGAACTCTTGGCCTCATCACCAACCCGAATTCCACTAAACTGATGCCCCGAGCAGTTGGGTTACGAGGCCTCAAGTGCACCTCCTCGTATGCTACAGGCTTCCAACTAGCAGCAAGGGCCTATGGTGTGATAGTGGGGAGACTATTATCTCATATTATAGTATGAGAACAATATAAAAAACTAAGTATCATACAATTCAATAAGTAAATAGAGTGTGAATGTATTAAAAAATGAAATAGAACATTCTATAATAATAAATGAATTATTGTAAAATCCTGAAAATTTATGCATACAATACATCATCAGTTACCTACGGGAATGGCCATATAGATACAAGAGTATAAAAAACTGATAACAAAGGTATAGGTCTTTACTACTAACTTAGAACCAGAACACATACCCAGACTCCTAACACTTTCGAACTACCAAAGCCTGATCAGAAGAACCCACAAAATAATCTCCACTCGAACAAGAAACTCCAGGCCTTAGCCTTATTCAACATGAAACTATGCTGAACCTGAGAAAAGTCATAAGTTTTACACATACACTAAGGTTCACGTATAGGTGTGAGATATAATCTTGGTAGGCCACCCCAATAAGAAACTGATAATTGTGATTCTTTAAGTGTATGAGAAATCAATATGATCATCCTAGCCGACATGCAATTAAAAAAAGATAAAACTAATAATGTGAAACCACTATCAAACCCTGAGTTCATAATCATGGTCATATTGGAACGTTACACCATGGATATCCATACAAATATACATATACATGTATAGTCCCAAACCTATACATATATACATAAATATTTGTATTCACTGGTATGTGAAATAAAATAACATAAAGCTAAAACCAAATGTCATTCCTTGGGTTCGTAATTCTGATCTATTGGACATCAGGTGTAAGGAAATTGATTTGAACATCATTACACTCAATAATTTTATCATTACATAGATCTATGGGTTTGTAATCCCAATCGACATATACCTACATCAACTAATTATAGAATTTATATCTCTAGGAAAACTACACCACCTCATGGGAATACTCATCCTACAAAAGTTCACCACAAACAACTACAGCCTATGCCGAGTAATCACATGTCAGACACCAAGGACTGGATCCATGGTATAAAGATCAAGTCCTTCTCATTAGCCTACACTATGTTATAACAAGTATAATACCCATCGTGATTACGCCGTATAATCAAGTTTCATTCCAAGAAGATCTAGATCGAAGGTATATAAAACCAAGGCATCCTTGTTGAGTCCCCAAATCATCTCTACAGAAACTCGGTAAAGGCACTGGTTGGAGTCCTAGGAGCATGTCTGCGGGACATGTCCTACATGAGTCAAAGCAATTAGGATCCAAGGGGCATCAAAGCCTAATGTATCCAATGGAATCAAGACCCAAGGATCACACTCAATCCGTGGTGTCCACTTCCGCATCAAGATCCAAGGAGCACCATGCAAGGAATCAATATAATCAACTAGTCTATGAGTCTGTACATTGCATTCTAGCAAAAGGGAATCCATGTATCACTCGAGCCGTACAATTCATCAGTCGAGGAGAGAATAATAATCCCTTGAAGAGAACATATTAAGGACATCATAATCATCCTCACCATTTTCAAGAGCATAATAATCCATGAGTATAATTACTAGGGTGATATACCTGTATATCATAGTAGAAGGATCAATAATTAGATTCTAAGGAAAACCTATAGACATCCCAATAAAATAATAATAAAATATACATCAAGGCTCAACATACACGTCCCAAGTAGTACTTTTGGGTATAAAAAACATGAAAAATAACTTGTTTTTAAATTTATATCCCAAGAAAGAATGTCTTGGCATCCCAACAAGCATAACAGGATCCCAAGAAGAACATTGGGGCATCTTATAAGAAAAAAGACACCTCACGTGAGGCTTAATAGTCACCAACCAAGGAGAAACTCTGGTAGACATCACTGCATCAGCAATAAACATGTGAAAGATAATAAAGAGTGATGGTGGAAGAATGAACACACCCAACACTACTGACAAAACCCCATGGTCTAACAAGTTCGACACAAGTTCAAAGATGACACCTACTACCATCTCTACTGAAAAATGACATACATCTCAGGGTCGGTCATATAATTGCCACTCGTTAGGTCCCTCAATTCAAAATCTAGGAGGAATTCTACACAGGATCTTAAAATGGAAATTCATGGCATAAATAACCAACTTGGGATCCTCAGTAAAGTAAAAATCTAATGGATCCTTCAAGAGACTCCCTAGATCAGCTTGTATGAAATGGCATCCCTTAAAGGATTTTTGTTATATAAAGCAGTTAGATCCATCCTACATCAGATCCTATAATTCAAAACATAATAACAGGAAATCACATAAGGGATCCTCAAAAGAAAATAGACTCATGGCTTTTTAGGCCAGAGGGAAACATCTCACAATGGATATGTCTTCAATGGAAATCCAAAAAAGAACCAGTCACAAGAGATAGATCATGGATACTATCAGATCATGATCTCAACTTGGTTGATATAAATACCCATCCTACCTTTCATGTTCAGGTATCTCCCTCACAAGACAACTAAATTTGATTGAAGGAAGAACCTCTCCATTTAAGTAGAATCCCCAAAACACCCATTAGGATTCCTAAAATCACTCTATAAGTTTTACCATCACGATATATGCAGAAAACTAATCATAATGGACTACTTTCATGTCCAATTATGACTATGGGTAAAGAAGACATGAAAACCCCTCAAAGGGTTGAAAGGGTACACAGTATGTCAACCTTAGTACACAGTGTATACTCCCAAAGTCCCACATGGGCTTGTAAATCCGTCAGCCTGGGTGTGTAAACCCTGCAGGTACATGGTGTATGAAATGGGTACATAGTGTCTACCCTAAATGGGGTACCTGACCGTGAACCACAACTAGCCTGATCGGATACTGGGCCAAGACTTATACTGGTACACATCATGTGACCCACCCGAGGTAATTCCATGTACCATGCATGGCCATGTACCCCTACACGGGTATCCAAGACCTGGTACTTGGCTACATGATTGAGACCCCGTACCCGGCGTGTAGACACATGTACATAGAGTGTACTTCTTAAACATTATATTTCCTGAAAACATGACATGTTTCCCTAGACTACACTCCATGTTATCCAGTTTTCCCAAATGTAAAACCCTAATACTACCCCAAAACACCAATATTTAACCCCAAATCAACAGATTAGTCCCCTAGGGGTCATTAGAAATCATAAAAGGGGATTTGATTTAGAAAAAAATGAATCTAAAAGGTTTATGCAGTAAAAATTAAAAATGACCTACCTTTGGGTAGAAATCGATGAAGCTTCATTCGATTCTACAGTCCATGGCTGTCACATGATGATTCAGTGTGTCTAGAGATTCATGGTGATACCCCTTTCACTCCCCATATTCTTATCTTTATCCATATCTATATCATATTTCTCTCTTTCATGCAAATGAGAATTCTATGGGGGTATACAAGAAAATACAAGAGAGGATGAAGGAATGAAAAGAGGAATTAAATAAAAGAAAAAGAAATGAAAAGAAAAAGAATGAAAAAGGGGGGGCCATCGGCCCTGGTGCCCAGCCTATGATTATTCCCTATTTAAGAAAAGCTATACATTCTAGAATAAATTTCATATATGTAATCTCAATATGAATCTATGATAAAAATATATCTCTAAAGAAACCTACCCAAATAATTTAACATTTAATTTATTAAATCATAAATATTAATTATTCTGCAAAAATTTAAATGGCTCATAAATCTACCAAAATCATGTACTAGGGTAAAAATAATATATTTGGACCAAAAAAGTTGTCATAAAATTTATCTAAGGTCATGTTATAGGGGAAAAATATTATTTTACTCCCTATAAGCATCTGAAAACAAATATTCTAATTTTTTCTCAAAATTTCATTAATAAAAAACATGTGTCCTTACATAAAACAATTATTCATTCTCTAGAACCATAAATGTTATTTGTTTCTAGAGACATGATAAATAAATATATTATTTCATAGAGCATCTTCACATCTCCCAGAATTCTTTTTTATCATACTTTTTTCCTTTAGGCATACCCAAATTAAAACATTTCATTATAAACTAGGGAAAATGGAAACATAACAAAGCATGATCTTAGATGATTAATAAGTGAAAACATAATAAATATAAATCAATGATAATAACTAACCATAAGGGTATGAGTATGTGATCATAAATAAAGAAGTCAAACCCAATCAATTAATTGATAACTAATCCTAATTTATTGTCTAAGTCATTGTCATAAAAACTTACAAAATTCATAAGAGTGTTGAATGAACAATGATAAATCACGAGAAATTATATCATATTATAAATATAGGAATGTGGAAATAATATTATTATAACATTTTGAACATTTAAAAATAGTAAAATGTTTACTCATTAAGTTAAAGACATGAAATCACGTCCTCACATAAACTTATAAACATTAACCTGGGTCCACACATAAACTTATGGACATGAAATTAGGTCCACACATAAACATATGTACATTAAACCAAGTCTAAACATAATTTTGTGAACATGAAAATAGGTTCACACATAAAAATGTTATCTCACGAGTTATCAATATTTACCCAATACGTTAGAAGTCTAAAATAGATCCACCTATCACAGAACCCTAAACCATAAATTTTCTATAAAATCATAAAACTGGTTTTATTTAATCATAGAATAACCATTAAAAATAAATGGGTCTTATAAATATTAATTATTAACATTGTTAACTTGTATTAAATTGATGGTTTTTATAGAATAATCAATAAAACATAACCATCATAAGCCATCCATAGAAACAAATGGGATTATATCATTGGATCATATCACTAGTGAACCATAATTAACATTTATGGATGTTATCATTTATAAAGAAATACTCTAAAATATCATTGGTTTATTTAATGTGGAAAATACCCTCTTCATTTTGAGACCACTTATTTAAAATCCAACTATTTCAAAAATATACATGAATACATTTTCTTTGAAAATAACCACAAACTATCCTAAAAGAATATTTAAATAAAATAGTGTTCATGATAGAAGTAAAAATAATTTATATGGTATATGTTAAAATAAATAATTTGTTAACACCTTTGTTAGAAAATCTCATTTGGAAAACGAAAAGAAGAATATTTTTAAACCATTATATAGAATTTCAAAAATGGGTAAAAATTAATTTAGTAACTCATTTAATAATATAAAAAAATTCCTGATAACATTTTCAATATATTATGGATGTGGAATAAAAATATTTCCGGTCAAAGTGGAAATAATGTTGATTTTTCTTAAAAACATTTTCTTGATCATTTTAAGTACCAAAGTGAGAAACATGGTACTATTACCTGAAAATAACATGAATAAAAACATTTTAATAAAAAAATTATGTTTTTATAGATAAAAAAATATATTTTACCTTAACTTAAATTTAGTATAGAAAATTCTAAAAATAAATGAGGTTATAAAATAAACTCTTACTGCCTTGGTCATCTCTTAATAAAACACACGTGAAAAAGATAACATTATATGTATTTGTAAATCCCCATAACACACATAAAAGAGATAAACTTATATGTATTTGTAAAACCCCATAATTTTTTATGGTAGGTATCATAAAATACATTCACAAGAACTATATTCACTAAAAAAAGAAACAAGTGATGAATATGGAATATATATCAAAAAACCAAGAGTGAACGAGAAACACTTACCTCAAGTCTCATCTTGCTTTATATGCATTCAAACCAAATATATAGTAAATAATGATTTATTATAAATCTGATCTAGAAATATATTCAAATGTATAATTCTATATAATATGTACTTATAACTTCTTATCACCTGTTTATTTATAATTATTTTATAAAAACACTCTTCCAATTGATAATAGTTTCTTTTTCCTTGCTTGTTATGATTCATAAATTCTAGTCATTATACCTGGCTCATTGTTCTATAATATCACAAATCTGAAACATGTAATAATTATAATATTTAATTATTTTGGATAATTTAATAACATTTCATGTAAAGTGGTGATAAAAAATTAATTACATAACTTCATGTAGATGAAATCTGTATGTACACATGAGTGATGTTTCTACTTTGATTTGGATGGAATAAAAGAAATATAAATAATAATTAACCTTTACATATTAACTATTACATTATAAATGTCATATATATTTATTAAATATGTCTTTATTTCCATCCATGTAAAGTGGAAATGAAAAATTAATCACAACTTTTGGTGGAGGTGGTAGTCCACGTGTACGTATGGGCGATGTTATCTTTTTTGAAAAGATGGTAAAGTTAGAATGTAGATTATATATTATAATAATAAAATAATAATTATTTCATAAATTTATTATATAAACATTAAATCCATCATAACAAATATCTATGAAATATGGTGATTAAAAATGAATCAAATCTCTACGGGAAAGTGATAATCCACATGTAAGAATGAGCGATTCTTTCATTTCCCATTTGATGTAAAGTAGAAAAATGGTTGTTAAACAATTATAATAATATATCATTATATTTATGATACATGATTCATAATTTTATTATGGATACAATATGTGTAAAGACCCATATATTTCATGAAAAAAAATTTCTTAAATAATTTGGAATTTTTCGAGTCTGTGGATTCTGACGGCACTTGATTCCGAGGCCCGGTGTGCTCGGAATCAATTTCCGAAGTTTAGCTCGGGTACGTTAAATAAACAAACGAGCGAGTTTTTCTATCTTTTGAACTGGTGCTCGGAATTAAAATATGAGGGAACTAATGAACTCGCAACGCTGGTAATTGCTTAAGGGGACCTTTACTGTAGTCGCGTTTTCTCCGGAGGAGAAGTTATTTATTGGGCTTTAATTAAGAAGTAAATAAAATTGTTTGTATAATTTTATTTTATGTCTAAAGAGGTTAATTCTTCCCATGGGAAGTTGTTGGTGGAGCCCAAACCCACCCAACTTCCCATGAGTGGATATATGAGAGGTGTGGCCCACTTGATCCCCAACCTTTTACCTCCCCCTAAACCCCAAACACCCCCTTCATTAATTTGGTAACTCCTCTTAATTGTGGGACCTCTCACCTCCTACTATCTTCCTCTTTAACTCTTGCCAAAACATTAATTTAATGAATTCAACCACATCAAATATTTAATTAAGTTGTTTGAATTTTAATTTTAAATTGCATGTGATAATAAAATAATAGGATAAGCCTATTATTTTATTTTGGGAGGGTTTTCATTGTGCGAAGGAATATTGGGAGAGATCTCTTGTGAAGAAGAAGAGAACTCCTCTCTCGACGAAGAACGATGTCTCTTCAACGAAGAACGCCAGTTCCACGAAGAACGAAGATTCACCAACTATTCTCTTCTCCACGACAAGTGAGGAAACTCCGCTTCCTCCTCAGACGCACTCTGACATCGCCTACAAATTCTTTCCCAGCGACGCTGTCTTCCACGACGTCTAACGTGCGACATCAACTATTGTTGTAGGGGTTAAGATCAATTTTAATGGATTAAAATTGTGCCTCAGTTCGTTGTTGTATAATCTTGTTTGTCCAAAATATTTCTTTCACTTAACGTAGAGGGTGCGGGCCAAACAAACATGGCCCGACGACCCTCCGTTTGATCCTGTTTAATGATGGAATTGGCGTTCAGAGGCAGAACATGGAAGAGGGCGGCGACGCAAGGGCCGCCATCGCACATGCTAAGAAAAGTCACGGCCAATAGATCCATGGCGGAGGAATCACGGAGCCGTCGCACCGTGCCGGGGATGCGAAGCCGCGGCCAGCATAGGCTGCGGCGGAGGGAGCCGGCGACATCGCGCCGGCTGTCTATCGGGAACCGCGGCCCTCTACGTGGGCCGCTTCGGTGGAAGAACAGGCTGGTCCGTCAGCCGGCCGGGCAAAGGGGAGTCGCGGTGCTAGGAGGGCGCCGCGCTGGAGAACCGGCCGGCCCATCGGTCGGCCGAGCGGAGCCTAACCGCGGCGCCAGAAGCGCGCAACACTGAAGAAACCCGCGACCCGCCATGCCGGCCGCGTGCGCTAGAAGGTTGGTCGGACTAGCCGGCCGGCTTGGGAGGGTGGTGCCGCTTGGCGCCGCTGGTTTGGGCAACCAAGGGTCGCACCCCCGCCTTAGACCACTCGGCCTTCGGGCCGAGCCATCCGGGCCCCACCCAGCCGGGCCCCGCCCATCCAGGCCGCACCGGGCCGCGCCTCGCCGGGCCGGGAAGTGCCACTTCGGGCCAGGCCACGCCCCTCATGCCTGACCGTGCGAACCTTTGGGCCGATATGACACCCCTACCGGGACGGACCCGCCAAAACTGGATGACCCGACCAGCCAACCCACTAGGCTTATCGGGCCGAGCCCATTATTCACTTAAACGTGAATAACGTAATGACCACGCGTCTGATCGATGCGCCGTCTATGGCACTGGGACCCTATTGATGAGTCGGTCCTATTGCGATACTCTAAGTTAGTTTTAGAAAACTTTGGTAAAAGTCCGGGTTTGGGACGAGCATATTTCCAACCGGGCCCCTGGAATGAAAAGGCCAATATCTCACAGACCGGGCGTCCGATTGACGCCTCGTCTATCACGTTGAGTTCTTTTTGCCGAGATGGAACTTCAAGATACATCAACTCTAGAATTAGTTACAATTGATGTATTGACTCTTTTACTCGAGGAGTGGACCCTCTCGGAATAGAGTATGTTGTGTACGGGAACTCTAGAGCTAGCTGCAACTGCAACGACTACCGTGCTGGGATCCTCCGTGGGTTCGACAACGAAGACGACTTTACTTGGATCCTACGTGGGTTCGGTAGCGAGGACGACTGTACTTGGATATTCTGTGGGTTCGGAAGTGATGATGACTATACTTGGATCCTACGTGGGTTCTGCAGAGGAGATGATTTAGAGGCTACATCCAATCATCTTCACCCCTCTTTGTGAGTAGTATACCTATGTGAGCTGAGTCTTGTCTGTAAATCAGTATCTTTGGTATGATTAAATTCTTTCTTGTGTGGACTAGATTTACTTGGGCTTGGAAGTTGTTTCCGTAATGAGATTGAAGACTTAGGTATATGTATGGGCATATACCTAAGTTGAGTCAATTGATACTTTATGTTTGTATCTTTCCTTTGTGGTTTATCCTTTGTGGATTCTAGGAGACCTTCGGGGGTCTCGTGGTCCCTACTGAGTATTGTATACTCACCCCTACATGGGATATGCCCGCACTACGTTGTGTTGGATGCAGACGACGAACATCATGGATTGAGGTGGAAGCTTGTGGAGATAGACGGTACCTGGGGGTGGACCACTAGACGGGATGTACACTGAGAAAACGGCCGGACCCGAGGAGCTGAGGAGATCATCTATACCCACCCTTCAGGTGGGATATTTGGAGGATGACTCGGTGGTTTCTATTTTACTTTATTGTTGTCGTACTTTTTTTCAGTTATACTATACTTTCAGTTTGGTTTGTATAATGGCCCCTTTACTTTTCAGAACCTATTTTTGTACTCAGTTTACTTAGTGCTTACTTCAGTTGTGTACTCTATTATGATTGTTTACTTTTGTAAAGGAAATTCATTCCCTTTTATTGGGATTTATGCCTTTGGTGCTAGTCGACAGACCTTGGCCTATGGAAGGCAGGCTTTGGGTAGTCCTGACATAGGCCCCAAGGATGGGTCATGAAAAATTGGTATCAGAGGGAGGTTCTACCGCAGAACTGAGGACTCTGATAATTTCTACTCTACAAAGAAATTGTGTTAAGAGTATTGATTGTGGTTTTTAGTCTAGTGAGTCCAGTGTTGGTGCGGTGGCCGACGCATCTATACACCAGGACCCTAACCTCTGATTTCCGACTTAGTGCTCGAAAACATTGATTGCATGTGTGTTTCAAAAGTTTTCTTTGTGATTAATTTGTGTCAACTCACCAGGTATATTCTACTAACCATGGAACACCTTTTTCTTCTCAGTATGGCCCCACGAAGGCAGCCAGCTAGGGTTCCTAGTTACGTGCGGGATCGTAGACCACCGAGCGACGAGGCCTCGGTGCAGGGACCCCATTACAACGGAGGAACTAGCGGTACCACTACCCGCTGGGCCACCGATACCACCAGCCCCAGTAGAGGAGAGTGCACTCCTCCTGAGTGCGTAGCATGAGTTTCAGCAATAGAGTTCGCCCATGTCCCATGGAGAGACGGAACCTCAAGCAGCTAAGGATTGGCTGGAGGCTATCGTCAGAGTCTTCAGATTGGTAGGGACACCAGCTGTCCTTATAGTGATCCTTTCCGCGAGTCTACTACACGCAGTAGCTGGTAGATGGTGGAACCTGATGCTCCAGGTGCACGAAGAGGCATATCTACTTTGGACAGACTTAGAGAGCCTCTTCCTCTCAGAGTTTATTCGAGTCACCCTCATTGCGGTGCACATCCATGAGTTACGATAGGTGTGGCAGGGCAGGATGACAATAGCCCAATACTCAGCAAGATTTACCGACCTCTCACGCTACTCCATGGACATGGTACGAGACCCATTCTTCTGGGCTCGGACCTTTGAGTAGGGACTGAGGCATGAGATCAGGGCTTCGATGATCTCCCTCAGTATTCTGACGCAGACATTAGTACTAGAGAGAGCCCTTCTTGTGGAGAGCTTTCTTATTGAGCCGACGCCAGCAGTAAAACCCACCATAGGGCGACACGTAGCGGAGTCTTCTGCAGCCAGCAGTAGACAGATGTCACAGAGGTCCAAGAAGACCAGGCCATCATGTGGGATACCTCCGGATACTGGTTTGGATGTGCAGGGCACATGCAGCAGAGCCAGTCATACGTGAGGCAGACAGTGCTATGCCTGCGGCGGGCAGGGCCACATGGCTTGTGACTGCCCGACCCACCATGCAGAGGAGTAGCAGACAGTAGAGGGATTTCCCAAGAAGAGATAGAGGTTCGACCGTGGTGGTCCGCAGGGAGCAGGCAGACAAGGCAGAGGGGTTGGTCGAGGAAAGGGTGGTGGACGACGCTTCGAGGCTCTACCGCCACCACCACTAGGAGGACCACCCCGACCACAGGGAGTTGGCAGACAGGGGTAGGCTCAGCTCTAGGAAGTCGAGTCCTACGACCACGGCACACTTGAGATGATTCTAGGTACTATCTGTGTCTACTCCATCCTTGCTGCAGTCCTTATAAACATAAGAGAGAGTCATTCTTTCATTACTGCTTCCCTTGTTCGGAGCTCATAGATTCTTATCGAGCCGTTGGATCGATCCTTATGACTAGAGACTCCTACGAGATCATACTCGACGATTATGCAATGGTGCTGATAGTGTGAGATTACTCTAGGCGGTGAGAGCTTTGGCTGGGATCGTCTTGTAGCGGCGTCGAGGCCTTACGACGTCATCTTGGGTATGGATTGGTTATCTAGAGTCCATGCTCAAATCAAATGTATTAGGCGAAAAGTGTGGTATGTCCACACATATGGGAGAAGGTTCACCTTCACTGGTGAGAAGGGAGCCTTTCCAGCGCAGGATGGACTTACGCAGAGGAGAGGGCAGCCGATCACACATCAATTGGATAGTCTCATCCTAGGAGCAGTTGATGTGTGGAGTCCGAGTTTTCCTCTTTTGGTGGATCAGTATGCGGAAGTTTTTTGTGACAACGTTCCAGGACTACCTTCTCGCAGAGAGGTAGACTTCTACATAGATCTGTACCCCAGGACAACACTGATATCTACTCCATCATATCGGATGGCTCCAGCCGAGCTTTGTGAGATACGGGTATAGCTGGAGGACTTGCAGGGAAAGGGATTCATCCGAACTAGTGTTTCACCCTGGGCTTCTCCGATTCTGTTTGCCAAGAAGGCGGATGGGAGCTTATGACTATGTGTCGACTACTGTCACCTAAATCAGGTGACCATAAAGAACAAGTACCCACTCCCGAGGATTGACGACCTCTTTGATCAGCTCAAGGGAGCATGATGGTTTTCGAAGATAGACCTCAGGTCAGGATATCATCAGCTCAGTGTTCGAGATGAGAATGTGCAGAAAATGAACTTCAGGTGTCGGTATGTCCACTACGACTTCTTGGTTATGCCCTTCAGCGTAACCAATGCACCAGTAGTGTTCATGAGTCTCATGAACAGGATATTCCAACCTTACCTCAATCGTTTTGTCGTGGTATTCATCGACAACATACTGATTTACTTGACTACTAAGGAGGATCATGCCTACCACTTGCGGGTTGTACTTGACACACTCCGGGAGCACCAGATTTATGGTAAGCTCTTGAATTTTTATTTTTTATTCGAGAGGTTCACTTCTTGGGGCACGTCATCTCAGAGGTGGGATTTTCTATGGATCCTACGAAGATCGAGGTGGTACTTGCTTGGGAGCCACCTAGGAGCGTGACAGAGGTGTGGAGTTTCCTAGGTCTGGCTGGGTACTATCCGAGATTTTTTCCAGACTTCTCCAGAGTTTCAGCACCACTTTCATCTTTGACAAATAAGGGGAAACACTTCGTGTAGTCTGATAGATGTCAACAGAGCTTTTAGGAGCTGACATAGAGATTGACCAGTGAGCCCATCTTGAGGAAACCAGAGGAGGGAATTGGGTACGTGGTTTACTACGACACATAGGGACTAGACACGGGTGTGTCCTGATGAAGGAGAGGGAATTGATCTCCTATGGTTCATGACAGTTGAGGCAGCATGAGCAGAACTACACTACCCATGACCTGAAGTTAGTAGCAGTGGTCTTTTCCCTAAAGACGTGGCGACACTATCTGATGGGAGAGTGCTTTACAGTCTACTCTGACCACTAGAGTCTCAGGTACATCTTCTTGTAGAAGGACCTGAACATGAGACAATGGAGATGGCTTGAGTTCCTCCAGGACTATGACTTTGAGATAGTCTATACTCCTGGGAAGGGGAACGTAGTAGCTGATGCTCTCAGCAAGAGATCGGGAATTCAGCTACTTAAAGAGGCGATAGAGCAGCTAGTCGCTTTGCATATATCCTTCATGGATAGATATGGGGAAACCTTTCTACAGTCCCTCATAGTCACTCCTCTACTACTTCAGTGGATCAGAGAGGCATAGAGTGTGGACGTTGACTGTGAGACACGACGTACTCATATTTCCATAGGGCAGACGCCTGATGGATTTTCTGAAGGAGGAGAGCACGTAATCCTCTTCAGGGGACGTACCATGGTACCAATTGCACTGCAAAAGGAAGTGATGAGGGAGTTTCACACTTCCCCTCTAGCGGTACATCCTAGAGTGGAGAAGATGTACCAGGACCTCAGATGACAACACTGGTGGCCGGGTATGAAGAAGGTTGTAGCAGAGTTCGTTTCACGATGCTTCACTTTCCAGCAAGTGAAGGCTGAGCACCAGGTACCAGAAGGATTGGTACAGCCATTAGATATTCCAGAGTAGAAGTGGTATAGGATATCCATGGATTTCATGATGGGGCTCTCGCGTACTTCTAGAGGACACAAATCCATCTGAGTGATCGTCGACCGACTCACCAAGTTGGCTCACTTCATTCCGATCAGAGAGAAGGGAACAGTAGAGAGCATGGGATGCCTCTACGTACATGAGATCATAAGGCTTCATGGTGTGACATCATCTATCATCTCTGATCAAGATGCTCGCTTTACTTCCCGGCTTTGGAAGGGGTTGCAGGAGGCATTTGGGATGTAGCTACGCCTGAGCATCACCTTTCATCCTCAGATGGATGGCCAGACAGAGAGGAAAATTCAGACACTTGAGGACATGCTCCGGGCATGTGTCCTTGACTATGGTCACAGCTGGGAGGATCACCTACCCTTGGTGGAGTTTGCATACAACAATAGCTACCACTCCACCATCGGGATGACACCTTACGAGGCACTGTACGACCGACCTTACAGATAACCTCTATGCTGGACTTACCCTGGGGAGTCAGCACTCGTAGGACCAGAGATGGTTCAGGCTATGACAGAGAAGGTGAAGATCATCCAGGAGTGGATGAGGACTGCACAGAGAAGACAGAAGTCCTATGCTTATAGGAGACGAAGACCACTGGAGTTTGAGGATGGCGACAACGTTTTCTTATAGGTCTCACCTCGATGTAGATTATGGAGTTTTGGCCGGGGTGGCAAGTTATCTCTGCGATTCATCAGACCATTCCAAGTCCCCAACAGGGTAGGGAAGGTGGGTTACTACCTGTGCCTTCCACCTCAGTTGCACCGGGTGCACGACGTCTTCTACGTATCTCTGCTGAGGAGATATGTGCACGACCTGACTCACATCATTGATCATGGGGAGCTCGACATCAATGATGGGGAGACATTTGTGGAGGTACTGGTAGAGATCAAGGATTGACAGGAGTGGGTCCTACGTGGATGGTCGATTCTTCTTGTGCGCATTCGTTCGCAGCACGGGAACCTCCTGGAGAGCACATGGGAGCGGGAGGCTCAGATGCGTGCACAGTACCATCATTTGTTTCCCTAGATTATGATGCAGCATTACGGGGACGTAAAGAACTGAGGTGGGAGTAATGTAAAGACCCTGAAATTTCATGGAAAATATTTCCTTAAATACTTTGGAATTTTACGAGTCTGTGGTTTTTGACACCACTTGATTCTGAGGCCCAGTGTGCCCGTAATCAATTTTCGAAGTTTAGCTCGGGTACGTTCAGTAAATGAATGAGTGGGTTTTTCTATATTTTGAACCGGTGCTCAGAATTAAAATCCGAGGGCACCAATGAACTCTCAATGCCGATAATTTCTTAAGGGGACCTTTACCATAGTCGCATTTTCTCGGGAGGAGAAGTTATTTATTTGGGTTTAATTAAGAAGTAAATAAAATTATTTGTACGAATTTATTTTATATCTAAGGAGGTTAATTACTCCCATGGAAAGTTGTTGGTGGAGCCCACACCCACCCAACATCCCATTAGTGGATATATGATAGGTGGGGCCCACATCATCCCCAACCTTTCACCTCCCCCTAAACCCTTAAAACCCCCATTCATTAATTTGTTAACTCCTTTTAAATGTGAGACCTCTCACCTCCTCCTCTCTCCCTCTTTAACTCTTACCAACACATTAATTTAATGAATTCAACCACATAAATTAACTAATTAAGTGGTTTGAATTTTAATTTTAAATTTCATGTGATAATAAAATAATAGTAGAAGCCTATTATTTTATTTTGGGAGGGTTTTCGTTGTGCTAAGGAAGATTCGGAGAGAACTCTTGTGAAGAAGAAGAGAACTCCTCTCTCGACGAAGAACGACATATCTTCAATGAAGAACTCTGGTTCCATGAATAATGACGATGCACCAACCATTATCTTCTCCAAAACAAGTGAGGAAATTCCAATTCCTCATCGGACGCACTCCAACATCACCTACGAATTCTTTCCCCGCGACGCCGTCTTCCGCGACACCCGACGTGCGACATCAACTATCGAGGTAGGGGTTAAGTTCAATTTTAATGGAATAAAATTGAGCATCATTTCATTGTTGTATAATCTTGTTTATCTGACCTATTGCTATCACTTAACGCAGAGGGCACATGCCGAACAAACAGGGCCCGACGACCCTCCGTTTAATCCTTTTTAATGATGTAATTGGCATTCAGAGGCAGAACATTGAAGATGCCAGCAGAGCTAGGGCCGCCATCACACACGCTAAGAAAAGTTGTGGCCAATAAAGTGGTAGTGGAAGAAGCACGACACTGTCGCTCCATTCTGGGGATGCAAAGCCGCGGCCAGCGTAGGCCGTGGCGGAGGGAGTCGGGGCTGTCGCACCGGCTGTGCAGCGGGAACCACAACCCGCTTTGTGGGCCGCTTCGGCGGAAGAACCGGACGGTCCGTCGGCCAGACGGGCGAAGGGGAGTCGCGGGGCCAGGAGGGCCTCACCTAGCCAGGCTGCACCGGGTCGGGCCGCGCCCATCAGGGCCGCAGCGGGCCGGGCCGAGCAGGGTCACGTCGTGCTGGGTCGGGTCGGGCCGCGCCACTTCGGGCCGAGCCACGCTCTCTTCGGGCCGGGCCACACCCCTCAGGCCGGACCATGCGAACCATTGGGTCGGTTCGACAACCCTACAGGGATGGACCCACCAAAACTGGGTGACCCGACCCACCATCCCATTGGGCATATCGGGTCGGGCCCGTTATTCACTTAAATGTGAATAACATAAAGACTGCACGTCCGATCGACGCGCCGTCTACGGCACTGGGACCATATCGATGAGGAGGTCCTATTGTGATACACTATGTGAGTTTTGGACATCTTTAGTAAACAACTGGGTTTGGAACGAGCATTTTTCCAACCCGGCCCTGGGACCGAAAAGCCAATATCTCTCAGACCGGGCGTCCGATTGACGCACCGTCTGTCGCATTGAGTTCCTTTCGACGGGACGGAACTTCGAGATACATAAACTATAGACTTCATGACAATTGATGTATCGACTCTTTTACTCAAGGAGTGGACCCTCCTGGAATCGAGTGCGCTGTGTGCGGGAACCCTAGAGCTGGCTGCGACTGTGACGACTACCATGCTGGGATCCTCCGTGGGTTCGACGATGAAGATTACTGTACTTGGATCCTATGTGGGTTTAGTAGCAAGGATGACTGTACATGGATCCTCCGTGAGTTCGTCTGCGATGACGAATGTACTTGGATACTACGTGGGTTTGGAAGCGATGGTTACTGTACTTGGATCCTACGTGGGTTCGGCAGCGATGTCTTCTGTACTTGGATCCTATTTGGGTTCGGCAGAGGAGATGATTCAAAGGCTACATCTAATCATCTCCACCCCTCTTCATGAGTAGTATACCTATGTGAACTGAGTCTTGTCTTTCAATCATTATCTTTGGTATGATTGACTTCTTTCTTTTTTGCAATGGATTGTACTTGGGCTTGAAAGTTAGAGCCGTACTGAGATTGAAGACTTAGGTATATGTATGGGCATATACCTAAGTAGAGTCGGTTGATACTTTGTGTTTGTATCTTTCCTTTTTGTTTTAAACTTTTTGGATTTTGGGAGACCTTTGGGGGTCTCAGGGTCCCTACTGAGTATCGTATACTCACCCCTGCACGGGCCATGCCCGCACTACGTTCTGTTGGATGCAGATGATAGACAACAGTGATCGAGGTGGAGGCTTGTGGAGCTGGACGGTTCCTTGGGGTGGACCACTAGGCGGGACATACACTGAGCGAACAGTCGGACCCGAGGAGCTGAGGAGATCATCTTTACCCACCCTTCAGCTGGGATATCCGGAGGATGACTTGGTGGTTGGTGTTTTACTTTACTGTTGTTGTACTTTATTTCAGTTGTATTGTGCTTTCAGTTGGGTTTGTATACTGACCCATTTACTTTTCAACACCTATTTTTGTACTCTGTTTACTCAGTTCTTACTTTATTTGTGTACTCTGTTGTGGTTGTTTACTTTTATAAAGGCAATGCCTTCCCTTTTATCGAGATTTACGCCTTTGGTGCTAGTCGCCAGCCCCTGGCCTATGGAAGACGGGCTTGGGGTAGTCACGACACGGGCCCCGAGGATGGGTCGTGAAAATATATATAGATATGTTTGAAGAATAAATAAAATTGAAATTGATCAGTTTAGAACTATACCGCTTCTTCAAACAACCTCCTTAGGTTTATACCAAAATCCTTAATAATATAATATTAAAATAAAACTAGGACCTCTATAATGTGGGTAGGGATGTTAGAAATGTTTTTGGGTTGTTATTTTAGAGTTAATAGGATAATTAATTATGATGAATATGGGATATGATGTTTCCTTTTATTAGTGGTAGAGATGAATCGGTTGGAATATTTCGAAATATTAAATCATTTTATAGTCTTATTCAAGAAAAATCCATCCAAAATGACTCATCTTGAAAGAGGTTATGAGATAGAATGAAAATATTCATAGAAAATTTTGTTTTGACAAGTGTTTAGGTCATTTTAAACATTATTATTTTAGTTTCGACCCATTTATCATGTTTTCAATCTTACCGTGGCAATTGACATTTTACCAAAGTTATTATTCATAATGAAAATAAATGAAAGTTTCCTCATTATAGAATTTTGAAATTATGATTCCAAATATTAATTCAATTGTAAGAAATTAAATTTCTATAAGTTGTAATAATTAATTTAAAAACATTCACAAAACATTTGGTGAAAAATTGTATTCCAAAAAAATGAACTTTTAATCATAGAAATGTCTTAATACAGAAATCATGTTTAATGAAGATTCTAATGAACTTATTGTATTATTATTAATAAAAAGTAACTTATTTAATGTTTAAAGGTAGTCTAAAATATAATGTGACTATTTAAATGTGTGAAATAAAGACATTATTCATAAGAATATGTTTTTTCTACAATTCACCATAAGTTAATAATTAAATGATTATTTAAAAAAATAGTAATTTACTAAAATTAAATTACTAAAAATTCTAGAAATAAAATATAATTTCTAAATGAAAACTATAATAAAAAACATTTTTTTGAAAATATTTTTTTGAGTCATAAAATGACTTTAATGATAATAGAGTAGTTATTTATTATGAATTAGTCAATAAATTTGAATTATATAAAGCCATTATATATATATATATATATATTAATTTTTTAAACCTATTCATACCAAAACATTAACATCTAGGTTATAACTATATTTTTTAAATAATAATTATTCTATAATATATAATGGTTATTTTAAACACGATATTTCATGTAAAGAATAATATCAATGAAATTAATGTTTTTAACAAAATATATATCATAAAATCACTGGGTATT
Organism: Viscum album; assembly: GCA_963277665.1. Lineage (NCBI taxonomy): Eukaryota > Viridiplantae > Streptophyta > Magnoliopsida > Santalales > Viscaceae > Viscum > Viscum album. Next base: position 2,132,389,634 of record OY728156.1, on the reverse strand, counting down.
ATAATTATTTAAAATATCTAGTAGTTTTTTATAAATGAAATTTCCCTATAATTTTTCATGCTTTGAATTTTTGAAATTCATGTATTTTAATTTGTTATTATTAATCATTCCATTATTTTTTATTTTATACTATATGTTTCCCATTCTCAAGAGTATTCTATGAAAATATTTCATATCTCTTATAAACATATTTATTGAGACAAACAAGGGGTGTTTAACCATCTATAACATACAATTGTATCTTTTCAAATCTATGATTTTAAAATTCCACTCTTGAAATGATTGAGTAATTTTAATTGGTTATCACTCATCCTTGAGACCACCTTGAAGATTTATCCTTCTTTGAACCTCAAAAACTTAAAAGAGTAAAATTACAAGCCAATATTATCCTTTCCAACCTGAATCATTGAATTTTATATGATATTTACTATTTTAATTGTATGATATATATTGCTTATGTTGTATAGTATTTATTATATTGATAATAATATGTGAGATCATTCATGGGTCAGTAAATTGTTCATGTTTATCATTTATTATAATTCATTTTTTCCCACTCAAAAGAATATAAAATAAATTGGTTGTGTCCTTGTAAGGTTAGAAATAAATATTTCTTGACTAGTGATCATTATATTTTGGTGTTGGGTAGTGGATGTGAGTATTTTATGAAGAACAAAATTAAAAAAATAGGAAAATTTCCTTTTAAAATAAAATAAAAAACGTAAAATGTAAGGATCCTCGATCTAGAACTATCTCACATTTCCATAATGGGTGGGTTACGAGACCTCAAGTGTGCCTCCAATTACACCAGAGGTCGTTAACTAGTATTGGGGGTGAAATAGTTATAGTGTAGAGGCTATACCCATGGTATAAAGTAAAATATGGAGAATATAGACAAGTATCAATAAACAATAGAGTAACAAAAAAAGTGGAAACCATTAATCATACAATATATAAATTAAAGATGAACCCAATAGACTAATAATGATAAATCATGAAATGAAAAAATAAGATGTATCTATATGTCAACCAAAAAATAATAAAAATAAAAGAATCAACAGATATAAAATAATATCAAAACACACTAGTCCTGAACACTAGGTCAGTCCCGTCTCCAGACTCCAGCCCATCCAGAAATTCAAAAAAATCAGAAACCAGGTCACTTTCCCTTATTTAGACCTATATCCATGTAATCATTTTGGGTGCCAGATGGCAGCCTAAGTTGGATGAGAGTCAAACTCTATAGATCGACCCCACCTTGTCTAAACAAAACCTATTTGATAATAAGTGCATGAAATAAATTGATAATATGTGTATTAATTAATCAACTAATGTAATACATCAATCAAACTTCATTGGAACGATGTCAAAATCTATCTGAGCATGTAAGACTACCCTGACAACCATATCCATATACTATTTAATAATAAAACAATTGGGTAGATCCCTATATATAAGCATTTCAGCCTGTGGGAATAGCTAAATATTTAATAATTTCAGCATGTATCATAGGCTGAAGACTTCTATATAATAATTTCAGCATGTATCATTGGGTATAGAATTCTATATAGGAATTTCAGCATGTATCACTAAGAATATACCTCTATATAAGAATTTCGTCATGTATCACTAAGAATACCCACTATATAAGAATTTCAGCATGTATCACTGGGAATAACCCACTACATAATCATTTAATCCTTTAGGAAAATCTATAAACATAAGAATTTCAACATCAAAACTACATGTCATAACATTCAGGATATCGAAAAATTACATCATAAGCCTCAATGGTTAATTATTAAAATTACCATTTGTCTTTCAAATACACATTCATTTATATATCAAATTATCAATTTTTATATCAATAATAAATAATCTATTACTAATGTATTCTATATCAAGAAACCACCTAAGGTATCATTTCATTCTAAACACACATTAATCCTTTAACCAATTCAAAATTATTCAAAGGTTCACTCACCTAATGGGTAGCCACATGACATATTTCAACATATATTGAACCCAATGGGATCCCATGAATAATAGAATCAATAATTCATCATAATTAATTATTAAATTTTTCAATTCATATATCACAGTGGAATAGTCACATTATTGTACATGTTGAACAATTAAATAAATAATTGGGTTAGGTTGAGACTTCCTACCTTTATCATGCGATAGATTAAATATTCCAATCGGAATAACCAATAAGAACGGTGGTGAGGAAGATCAAAAGAAGGAACCTAGGTCACACTAGATCAAGAAAAAAACCCCAAAAATGAATTCTAATGATTTATAGTGCAATAATGGTGATAAATATAAGAAGATAAGGGAACAAAATCTAAAAAACTCCCCAGGGATCAAATGTGTAATAAGGATTCCCATAACAGAATAGTAGACTCCAAAATCATCTAAAAATAATCCTAGATTAGATAGAGGGGAGGATACACCAAAGTAATGAGATGATCATATGGGATTCCCACTTAAAACCATCAGGTTTGAGGAATACATACCATGTAATGCTTTCATGTGGTTATGTTCTCTTTTTTGAGTTACATTAATAAACCATTACCTCATGTTAATATTTAACCTAATAAACATTTAAAAGATGTAAATTATTTTCACAATTTATAACTACTTCACATCATAAAATAGTTCACAACATGTGTCTTGCGACGGTAACATGTCGTGTAACATGCAAATAACATGTAATTGTCTTGTGGATAGTTTTTAGACCTACTTCTATAAAATATCCTAGACAACCTATCAATCCTTCCAAACTCATATAAAACCCTTGTAATTTGATTTAACATGTTCATACTCAGGCCCCATTAATTCAAATAAACATGCATCCCTAATCTTTAAGTAACTTCCCCAAAAAAAGTCTCTCCATATCCAAGCAAGACTCAGCCAACAAGGTTTAATGATAAAGGAAAACCCAATGAAATATATTTAACACAAAACTAAAAGAGGGATGTACCTATAAAAATATAAAATCCTACAACCTCTCCACCATATAATATCACATACCCAATATTCTCCAAGCATCATTGTGGGGTCTCTGTGATAAATTCTAGCCACTGTGCTAATATATCAGACTCCCTCTCCCTAGTCTCTTATTCAACATGCCCATGATTCCACTTCACTTGAACCTGTTGTATAGTCTTACCCTGGGATACTACTCACTATGGCCCATAATCTATATTATATGACCCTCAAGGGATGTATCAGCACAAATATTGATTTCCTTAATGTCTACCATAGGAGAAGGGACAAGATAATATATTTTAAGTTGTGATATGAAATACACATTGTGCATAAAACTGTATCTATATGGAAGGGATAATCAGCAAACCAATAGAATTACCCTATTATATATATCCAAAATCCCATAAATATTGGTTTTTATCCTACCATGTTTCATTGTATAGCATACCCTAGCCAAGGAAAAAATTGAATGAGAAAACAATGAGAAACCTTGAACTCTGCATGTCATCTCTGTTAGTCAACATATGATTTCTACCTCTTCTATGCAGTCACTAACTACCTCTTGATCAACTAAACATTCTCAGATGTCTACTATAAAAGACCAAATCTATAAAGTTATGACTCTCTTGCATCCAACCAATAAAGAGGTCAACATCAAGGTATTCCATACCAAGCCTTGACAAGTGAAATTTGGATTCATGCATGGAAGATGTTTTTATATCAAAACTCCACGAGTTCCATGTGATTATCCAACAAAATAGTGAATCCAAAATATTTTCTCATAACATATCCTCTAAAACCTAAAGATCTCACTTAGATTGTCCATAATTCTTGAGGAATATAGGCTGTTCTCAAAATAAATTATTATCTAAGAGCCTTTGGAAGACCCTTTCAGAGCCACAATGTGAAACAAGGATCTCTATCTGAAATTATACACCTTCTAACACCATGAAACTAAACTATATCATGAATATAGAGAAAACCTATATCATAACAGTGATGGTTTCTCAATGTAACACCATGAAATTCTAATGTACAACTTTGTATTCAGTAATGTGTATAACACGTGTCACCAAGCACGTAAGAGAATATAATATCACAAAAATTTATAATATATATTTAATATAAAAAATAAATATTTCATAATCTATATCTTTTAATGCATTCAAATCCAAGTTAGCTTGCATTACACCCAACACTAGCCTTCTACGATAGCTTTCGTTACACATAAGACTGATTTTCACTAAATTACAATGTATTATTAAAATTTTATAATTTAATATAATATGATATAACATAGTTTTTATGTCAGAAGTTATGAATATTATTAAATAAATTATGAAAATTTATGGTTTATATAAATATAAAATGAATTAACTGTTTACCAATTAATGAGAAACGAAAATAATAACCAGCTGGATTTAAAAATTAATATTATTATTTTTATGTTTCTAAAGGATTTGTATACTAATAAAATAATTAATTACAATTAGTGAGTGATTGTAATGATATATATATTTTAAATATTTAATCTAATATTCTTTTAATTCGTATTTTTTATTTGATCTGCATAAGATATAAAGAAACTTTATTTTACACATAAAACACTATCTTTTTGTAAAGGCAATTTTACAACTTTTTAACAGAGAACTTGTTTTAAATATGAATTTTTAAACATTAGATGATTTAATAAGTAAAATTAACTGCATCTTTAAAATATAAACATAATAATTATGTTAGGGTTAAATTTTGATATTTTTTGAACCATTTCATTTTTAATGAATGTTGAAAAATACTGAATTTTAGTTCAAAAATTCTTTTTCATATAATTTATTTATAAGGATAAATTAGAATTTTAATTGTTTTTATTGTTTAATTCAATAATAATTTTATCTATTAATACATTTTATGTCATTTTAATAAACTTCCTTCTGAAATTGATCAAAAAACATAGCAATCTTTTGAATGTTTTTACTTTAAAAACCCAAGTTGTTGTCCCATGTGCGGTAAACAATTTAAATAAATTTATGCCACTTATATGATTTGAAATTACAAAAATGGGTTCCATAATTGTAATAAGAATATTTTATAATGTCTAATAACACTAAAATTGTTTTTGACAAAAAATATAAGTAAAAGTGATTAAAATTAATTACAACTATTAAATTGGAGTTAAGCTTAATGAGGGACTAAACAATAACCATAAGGCCCAAAAAAACCTATAAACTTGTCCCGAAGCTATTTTATGTCCATATTGGAACACTTTAATCACTTGAATCTAATTGGGTCCATTATTGGAGCCACAGTCAAGGTGAAAAACGTGCATAGGATTCCTTTGTAGAAATATTACAAGAGTGCCACTCCTCCTCCACTATAAAATGACATCATATCCTCCTACTTTCTCACACCTCTCAAGCCACTTTCCCACCAAAAATGTCTTACCAATAATATTTTAAACATTAATACACTAATACTATAATCTTACCCTTGTGAAAAAAATCCAAGGAATCCCTTTAGTTCAAACCAAAAGGAGTTACCCGATTAAGAGGTAACATCAATTCTTTAATATTTTTAGTTTTATTTCCATTATCCAACCCCTGAACTCTTATTATTTGACGATTTTATAAAAAAATTGTATCATAAATATTCTAGTAAATTTTTTATTCTATGTATTAGATCTAAAATTACACACACTTCTATCTAATGTGTAATAAACAAATTCTTTCTGTTTATGGAGAACTACTGCCTCGCAAAATGATGATTGTTCATTTTTCTTTTACCACCTCTCACGGTGGAAATTACGATGGAAACTCTATTAATATATGTTATATATGATATTTAATATATATTTATTTTTTTTAAATTATTTTATAACACATAACCATATACTCTCCATTTTTTGGGAATATAATAACATCGTTTGAGGAAGTGTGGACTATCACCCCCTCAAATTGATGTGATTCATTCACATGATCCATGGAATGTATAATGGATGATTATAATTAAACATAGGTTTCATGTAAAACCTTTATATGATATTATTGACAAAATTAACATTCTATAAATAATATATATATATATATATCATTCTATTTATTAGCCTTCCATACATAATTAAAAAGTGATAACATCATTCGTGGATGTGTGGACTACCGCCTCCTCAACACGATGTGATTCCTTTTAAATACCAATAATTATATATATATATAATTTATTATATAATGATAATTAAGGAATGATATAGTGTTAATTACCTTAAATCCATAAAAATCAATGAAAAACGAGAACGTTACTCATGCATACGTACAACCTATTGTCTTTATGGTTGTAAAGTTGGTTCATTTTTTATAACAATATTTAATTAATGATTTTAAATTTATAATTAATGTAATTTTTTTTATAATTATGTGATGATTATTTTTATGTAGATGTTATATAATTACCCCTTTGACCATAGTTCACCAACCAAATTTTTTTTGACTCATAAATCGAATTTTTTCAAAACACATAACGTAAATATAATTGAATAAGTAGTTTTTTAAAACATCATAATAAGTGAAATAAAATTATTAATAAACACGAAAAAGTTTTTGAATCAAGTAGATAATTAGAAAAAATTTATTATATATGAAATTAAAAGACATTAACCTAAAAGAAAATGCAAGGTAAGGGATTCTCATCTCACTTTTTATATCCATGAGATAAATGTCATGTTCACCACTTACATATTTTGTGTGGTGTATATACTCTAACTTTTGTTATATAATATCATTAATAATTTCATATTAATTTAATTTTAGACTTTCATTTAATTCTAGACATCCATTATGATTATGATTTAAAAAATTTAAAAGTGGTATGAGAAACTGTTGATTTTTTAAAGATTATTTTCCTTAATAATAACTTTAATGATCCTTCAATGGTATTTCCATTCTAAGAAATTATTTGAATATTGTTCAATAAAACCTTAATTTCTTCTCCTCTAGTTATTCATGAACATTTTCAATTATTAGTACCATTTTTTGACTCTTTGGTACTTAAAAAGTTCTAAAAAATGTTTTCTAGAAAGCCTGAATTGGTATTTCTCTTTAGTCGGAGAGGCTGTTATCATCTAAAAAACTTATTTTATTAAAATGTTTTCAAAAACAATTTTCATATTATTTTGTAAAGAAATTTTTAACCTTATTTACTTTTACCAATGTCTTCAATGGAATATTCTTATCACTTTTCCAATAAGGGAAATTTTTAGCCTTTAACCGTGTAAAAAAATGTTCTTTCAATGTCGTACAGCTTTTATGGATTTACCCATGGTCATTTAATTGAATCTTAAACTATATTTTTAAAACATTAATTTTGAAAGAAAATATTGTAAAAATTAATATTCAAAGAATTTTTTTTTCAATTTTTTTTAAAACAAAAGGATATTTTCCTCAAAAATGTTTTTAAAATATATATTTATAATGTTTCCATTCATCAACAACAATAGCCCTTTATTTTACACCACTTAGGTTATTTTTTATTGGTAACATTTTTAATATTCATATGGATGGATTATGATTCATTTTTACAAGTATATTATTCACATTAACTTTCTTGATTCCTTTAAGTACACTAGAAATATTCAATTTCCTATTATCATTTGACATTGATTTTCCCCTAAATATCTATATTATTTTTCCATAAACCATTGTTCATAGGGTGTTTACTTTGAATTTTATTTTATTATTTTGTAAAATATTGATAAATATGTATATTTTATTCAATATGAATATTTGATAGGGTATATTTTTATTCAATATGAGGAATTTTTTGGACACACAATACATGATTTGATGACCGTTTAAGGAAATCCCTTCTGGTTAGGGACAAGTTAATGAAACCCTCTAGATGCATTGGTAGTTTCATTGGAAAAATTAGTTTCGCCAATTATTAATCATTTCCCTCATTTAGTTTCAGTTATTTTTCAACCATGAGTTCTTACATCAACATATCTATGGATAAAATTCATTTTTAGTTAATATATTAAATTCCTTGTGTTTCAGTTTCTTATAATTCCATATTGATTTTTCCTTATATAGTCATTTCACTATTGGGAAAATAGCCTTTTGCGACGGGATATTTGCGACAGGATTAATTATTGTCTCAAATAGTCCATCCTAGAGGTTATTTGTGATGGTGGGTTTGACCCGTTGCAAATAACTGGTTATTTGCGACAGGATTTAGGGTCCCGTCAAAAAAAGTAAAGCGCGGTATGGCACGGGCTGCGCGCCAAAGAGCAGGAAGATTATTTGTGAGGGGTGGATTCCCCCATCGCAAATAGTGCGTCAGTCGGAGGGTATTTGTGACCGGACCCGTCGCAAATACCGGCGTCGGTAAATGGGTTTTTGCGATGGGATGTTGTCCCGTCGCAAAAAGTGTGTCAGAAGGAAACTTTTTGCGATGAGACCCATCAGAAATACCCTTTTAACTGCCAACAACAATTAATGTGGGCAGAGGTATTTGTAACGGGTCCCGTCGCAAATAGTCCTATTGGCGACGGGAGACCCGTTGCAAATTGTCTCGTCACGACTAATTTAACCTTTTGATAAGCCCCTTTCGTTTTCCTTTCTCTTCCCATCAATTCTCACTTCCTCTCTCTCTGAAAACTCTATTTTTAGAGTGAAAATTTCTCTGAGTTAGTTTTTTTTCAAGGAAGTTGTGAAGTCTTCTACATCAAAAGCAGATCAAGTTTAAAGGTATTTATATTTTATTTTATTTCGTTTTTATTTCATTTTTTAATGTTAAGTTTAATTATTGTTGATTAGTTGTAATTAAATTATATTTAGATTTTTTTGTTATTAGTATTTACTTGTAATAATAAATTGAAATTATTAGTACTAATTCTTAATAATTAGTAATAATTAATAATTATTTATAAAAATTAGTATTGTATATAAATAATTAGTGGTAATTAGTAATTAGTAGTTGTAAATTGTAGCTATTAATATCAATCAACATTAATTAGTAATATCTAATGGTAATTTGTAATAATTACGGGTAATTAGTAATAATTACGGGCCATTAGTAATAATTACAGGTAATTAGTAATAATTAGGGGTAATTAGTAATAATTACGGGTAATTAGTAATAATAAGGTGTAATTAGTAATAATTAGGTGTAATTTGTAATAATTAGGTGTAATTAGTAATAATTAGGGGTAATTAGTAATAATTGAGGGTAATTAGTAATAATTAGGGGTAATTAGTAATAATTAGGACTAAATACTAATAAATTGGAATAATTAGTAACAATTAGGGGTAATTAGTAATAATTAGGGGTAATTAGTAATAATTAGGACTAAATAGTAATAAATCAGACTAAATAGTAATAAATAGGAATAATTAGCAATAAATAGGAATAATTAGTAATATTTAGGACTAATTAGTAATAATTAGGACTAATTAGTAGTAATTAAGAATAATTAGTAGTAAATAGGAATAATTAATAATAAATAGGTATATTTAGTAATAAATAGGTATAATTTGTAATAAATAAGAATAATTAGTAATAAATATGAATAATTAGTAATAAATATGAATAAGGAGTAATAAATAAGAATAATTAGAAATAAATAGGAATAATTAGTAATAAAAAGGAATAATTTGAAATAAATAGGAATAATTTGTAATAAATAGGAATAATTTGTAATAAATATGAATTATTAGTAATAAATAGGAATAATTAGTAATAAATAGGAATAATTTGTAATAAATAAGAATAGTTTGTCATAAATAAGAATAATTTGTAATAAATAAGAATAATTTGTAATAAATAAAAATAATTAGGAATAATTAGGAATAATTAAGAATAATTAGGAATAATTTGGAATAATTAGGAATAATTACGAATAATTAGGAATAATTAGGAATAATTAGAAATAATTAGAACTAATTAGGAATAATTAGAATAAATAGGAATAATTAGAAATAATTAGTATTAATTATTAATAAATAGTAATAATTAGTAATAAATTGTAAAAATTAGTAATAGTTAGTAATAAATGGTAATAATTTGTAATAATCAGTAATAATTAGTAATAATTTGTAATAATTAGTAAAAATTAGTAATAAATAGTAATAGATAGTAGTAATTAGTAATAAATAGTAATAAATAGAAATGAATAGTAATAAATTGTAATAAATTGTAAAAATTATATTATATTGTAATAAATTGTAATAAATTATAATAAATTGTAATAAATTGTAATAAATTGTAATAAATTGTAATAAATTCTAATAAATTGTAATAAATTGTAATAAATTGTAAGAAACAGTAATAAATAGTAATATTTTGTAATAATATGTAATATTTTGTAATAAATTGTAAAAATTTGTAATAATTAGTAATAAATTGTAATAATTTTTAATAATTTTTAATAATTTGTAATAATAAGTAATAATTTGTAATAATTAGAAATAAATAGAAATAATTAGTAATAATTAGTAATAATTAGTAATAAATTGTAATAATTAGTTATAATTTCTAATAATTAGTAATAAGACATAGTTGAAATTAACTATATTTTTCTTTCAAATAGTGTTTTTTTAATTTAAAATTATTCAAAACGGTAATGATTATATATTTTGTAGAAAAATATGGAACAAAGAAGTCGAAAACAATCATTATTAGATGATCACGCTGGGATAAATCAGCGTAGAAATCCAACTGGTTCTGGTTTAAATCCAATATATATTAAGGATGTTGAAGATTTCTTATCATTTTCATCATCAAAACTAGAATATATTTCAGAAGGCTCAATAATGTGTCCTTGTAAAAAATGTGCTCGGAGAACGTTTGACACATTTGAAAAGGTTGGGGGACATCTTTTACGGTTTGGTCTTCAACTAGATTATGTTTTTTGGTATCAAAACGGTGAACACAATTCCAGAGTAGATACTAATAACTTGATTCTAGATCCATCACGTTTTCAAAATTTAGCACATGATGTTGTAGGTCCATCTATTCAACAAACTAAAAATCAAGATGATATTGATTTATCTTCTGAGTTGGTACCATCTGAATTTTATACGTTTTTGAGGTTTGCTGGGGATGCATTATATCCTGGTTGCAAGATAATCAAATTAGAAGAGGTTGTAAAATTTATGGATATTAAATCGGATAATGCAATGTCAAAAAACTGTTTTGATCAAATATTATTTTGGTTAAAACACTTTTACCTGAAGGTAATGTGTTGCATGAAAACTACTATAAGAGTAAGAGGCTGGTTCGTAATCTGGGCCTTAGTTATCTGAAGATTTAGGCATGTCCAAATGATTGCATCTTATATTATGGTGAAAATGAGTCACTGGATAGTTGTTCCACATGTGGGAAATCGAGGTATAAGGAAGCTCAACTAGGGAAGTCTGGATCAATTCCAATAAAATATTTGAGATATTTTCCCCTTACACCCAGGTTGCGGCATTTATTTATGTCTCAGAACACAACGTCAATGATTTCATGGCACAAAACCAAGATTTCAACTAATAAAAGCTGGAATCATCCATCTTATGGTGATTCATGGAAACATTTGAACCGTCTGTATCCGTATTTTTCTTTAGATGCCTGAAACGTGCAATTGGGTCTTTCTACTGACGGTTTTTCTCAGTTTGGTTCTTATGGTAGTCAGTATTCACGTTGGACTATATTTATAAATCTGTACAATTTACCTTCATGGATGTTGATAAAGGATCCCTGTATCTTTTTGACCTTATTAATCCTAGGAAATCTGAAAAAGAATATTGAAGTTTATTTGAAACCATTTATTGATGAGTTAAATTAATTGTTGATTAATGGTGTTAGTACATATGATGTTGATGAGAAACAAAATTTCATATTAAATGCTGCATTAATGTAGACAATTAGTGACATTCTAGTATATGGCATGTTATCTGGCTATTGTACACATGGTTCGAAATCATGTCCTTACTGTATGAAAGAAAACAAAGCCTTTATGATTATCAATGGAAAAAACCTTGATATTTTGACTGTCATCACAAATTTCTTCCAACCAATCATCCTTTTCAGAGGAACAAATCTCATTTCAGACTGGGGACAATTGAATGGGATGAACCTCCAAAGATGATCTCAGGTACAAAGTTAAAATCAGTTGTATTTTAATTGTCTCCCATCACATTTGGTACAATAGTAAACCAACAAAAAATTCATAGCTTTGGGAAAGAACATAATTGGATAAAATGAAGCATTTTTTGGGATCTTCTATATTGGTCTAATTTGTTGGTCCACCACATGTTGTATGTCATGCATATTGAGAAGAACTATTTTGATAATTTATTTCATACAGTTTTGGATACAATAGGTAAGACCAAAGATACTATAAAGGCACAATTAGATAATGCCCACATTTGCAGGCCACCAGAACTTGAACTATTTGAAAATTTCAGATCATAGAGGTTAATGTAGCCAAAATCAACTTATACGCTATCCAAAAAGAGTCGCTTATTATTTTGTCAGTGGATTGAATATTTGAGACTTCCAGATAGATATTCATCCAATTTTGGAAGATGTGTTATGAATGGTTATATTACCAGATTATAAAGTCATGATTGTCATCTTATAATGGAAAGAATTATGCCAATTGAATTTAGAGGTTTTTTGAATTCTATAATTTGGGATTCGATAATAGATATATAATATTTTTTGAAGACATTTGTACAGTGATAACAGATTGTGTTGCACTAATAAAACTGAAAGAAGATGTTACTGTAATTATATGTAAACAAGAAAAAATCATTCTTCCGACTTTCTTTGACTCAATTAAAAAATTTATATTACATTTTCCCCATAAATATAAATGTAGAGGTCTAGTATGGTTTCGATGGATGTACCCATTCAGGAGATGAATGTAGAAATTGAAGAAAAAAGTACATAACAAAGAATCAGTTTAAGATTCAATTGTTGAAGCTTATTTACAAGAAGAAATTGATTTTTTATTCTCTCCTTATTTTGAATATGAATATCCATAAAAAAACCACATGAGATGGAACGAGGGTAATGTTAATAAAAAAATGGAAAATCAATTATTAGTTTTTAATCATCAAAATCATGGCTTCGACAGAGTTCATGAAAGATAGCTTTCACATGATGAACATCACAGAGCTCATACATATGTTCTACTCAAATGTGAATAAATGACATCATTTGTACTATGAGTGCTTCTCTCACTTATTCTATAATTTATTATACAGTATGTAAACATATTTTATTTGTATGTTATATGATAACCATATCAAGAAACAACTTCCACAAATTATAGCAGCTAGTTTAGAAGAACGCAGAAAAAAATTCAATGGTTTCAATAACTGGTAACATAAATTATTGATGGTTTAATATCAATTATGTTTATTACTTATTATGTGGATAATTTTTTTAAAAAAAAGTCAGGTGTCTCAACATGCTGATAAAATTGATAAGCGACTGTGTATATTAAGTAACCCACCATCCAAAATGGTTAAATCTTATAATGCATATGTGGTGAATGGTTTTCGATTTCATACACATGCATAAGGGGAATAAAAAAACAATTAACATTTGAGTTTTCTTTTGAGGATCACATCACATAGAAATTGATGTTGACTTTTATGGAATTCTAGATGAAATTATTGAGTTGTGTTATCTTGGATAGAATTACATATCAATGTATAAATATCAGTGGTTAGATACTGAGAGAGTCTTGCATGTTCATCTGACTCATGGAATCGTCGATATTAAATATAAAAGTTTTCTTGCAGTAAATAAACCATTTTTATTAGCTCAATAGGCACATAAAAGTTATTATAAAAATTAATGTGCTACTTTAAGAGACTTGAGTGATTCGTGGAGAATAATAAAAATGAAATCTTGGGAAAATCAGTTTACCCAAAGTGAATGTGGTTTTTGCTAAAGTGGAAAGAATTGAAATTTTTCAAGAGACTGCTCATAATCCATATTTTTTACAAAGAGATGTGAATATTGATGATGACTCCCCACAATTAAGGATCGATGGTGATGAAGATGTTAATGTTGTTAAGAATGAATTTGAAATGACAATAGATGATGAAACTAAAACTCATATGGATATTGATGATTCCAAGGAGGAATATGAAGACATTTACATCGTTAGATATGAAGATGTTGATGAAGGTGAACATTGACATAGTTAAATGCTGGTTATAATCATAACTAATATATATCTTTATATAAAACATATTTTCAACTATCTGCTAACAACAATCATTTTTGTTTCAGATAGACCCTGATCTATTTTTCGAGTTGTAGGAGGCCGATCTACCTTTGGATGAGGGGGATTTTGGATCATATAACCCTCAGCCTACTGGAGGTTCAGGGGGTACGTAGAGGGGTTGCGGTCTTCCACAACTGATGATTCCTAACCCTATCCCTGAGCGACGTCCATGTCTTGGCTTCGATCCACGCACACAGAGGTATGGTAACCTGTATATTTTTGTTAACTTTCATTAATTTATTTATATATATTCTAATTGTTTGATTATTTATCTCTTTTTCAAAGTTTTAAACATGTGGCTGTTGGACAGGGGAGCGCTATCTTGTGAAATTATTTTTCTTAGTCATGGATCACATGGGAATAGATTCTCATTGATGTGTAGCTCAACATGTTCAATCATTTGTTGGTACATAAATAAATAATATTTATTTTATTGATAACTTGATATTATAAATTATTTGAAGGGTTTATGGCATCCCATCGATGATAACAAGCATGATGCTATCCACACGGCATGACAGGTGTCTATGCATGACCGTTTCCATCATTTTTTGCACAATTTGAGAGGGACGACCATTAAGAAAGTAGGAGTGATAGAATTTGATGAGTTGTGTAGAGAAAACTAACCAGAGTACATTTCATCTCATGTTTGGGATGGATTATGTTTACACTGGTTGGGGGGTAGATTTTAGAGGAGATCATTAGTGGGTTGGCAGAACTGGGGGAGACAGGAGGTAACACATCTAGCTGGTAGTCGTATATTCACTACTCATAGAGGGCATCTGGTAAATATCTTTTTAAAATATTTTATAAAACATTAAATATAAATATTTAATTTTATATTTCTATAGACAGTTGAGAATCCTGATATTATGGAGTATGTCGTTTATCTGAGGATGTATAGTGATCCAACCACTGGTGAGATTAGAGGGGATCACCAGCGTCAGATTGTGGTTCGTATTATTTTTTTCAGTTTGACAATTAACTCTATATCATATTTTCACAATTTTAATTTCAAATTGGAATTGAAGGAGTCATATGAGGCTGCGACCTCTCAGTCACTGGCTGAGAGTCAGGATGAGATGACTTATCAGACCAGTGCCCTTCATTTCGATGAGGTGGCATGGATGGAGGCGACTTAGTATGGCTTTGAGAAGGGCTGAGTAGTTGGTATCAGCTCACATTTGACTCATGGTACTTATTATGGTACTGCTGCTATGTCGATTTCCAGCTCGAGGGGATCTCATGGAGATTCATCATCTTCTACCTCATAGTATCAGGAGTAGTTGTGAACTCAGACGGAGCTTATAGAGAGTTTTTAGAAGTAGCATGAAAAGATGTGTCACAGTAGCAGCAACAACATCACTAGCTTATGGAGTACATGCCTCATCTAACTCGTAGTTTAGGGATGGAGTTTTCTCCACCATCTCTTACAACTCCTCCACCTCCTCTAGAAGATGACTCCCAATGATTTTTTTATTTTATCTAATATTTGAATTCATGATTTGTTGTAATAAGAACTATTTATAGTTTTTGTCTTTTATATTGGTGTGAATATTGCATAATTTAATTTTTTTAATGTTGTATTATTTATTATTTGTATGATATTTTTTAATATTTGTTTTTTTAATCATAAAAATTATAATATTTTATGATTTTTTATATTTTTTGGTAAATATTGAGAATTTTAATAATTTTTTATTTTTTATTATTTTAATAATAACAATATTATTTTTTCATTAATCATAATTTTATTAAATATATATTTTTTAGTATTATATTTTTTTAATGTTTTTCTTGTTTTACTACTAATAATAATTATAATAATAATTGATGATTTTTTTATATTTTTTTGAGAATATTGAGAATTTTAATATTTTTTATTTTTTTTGTTTTTATAATATTAATTTTATTTTTTCAATAATCCTAATTTTATTATATATATTTTTTACTTTGTTTAGTATTTTCAACGGGAACTTTCTTGACAGGCACCCGTCGCAAATAATTTAAATATATATTTGTAAAAAATGTATTTTCGACAGGACGACAGGCTTGTTGCAAAAGGTTTTATATATATAATGTATATAATCAGAGACTTAGTTTTGATGGGCTCGTTATAAAAAATTTTATTTGGGATGCCGTGTTCTGCAATAGGCTATTTTTCATGGGGCCCCATCACTAAAGCTTATTTGCAACGGGATCCCATCGCAAATATCATGTTGCAAATAACACTAATTCCAGTAGTGTTTTAATGTCATGCATTTTTATTTATCACATTACAATATTTTTAATTCTTCCTTCCCAGTTTGTTGATTATATGGTATGTGTGTTCAATTATTTACTATACCATGCTTATTAATCCCATTTATTCATTATTTCGTATACTATACATTACCCATACTGATCATTTGAGCTCACCCTTGTTATGTTTTTTTACCTAGGAATCCAAGAAGAAAACTATGAAATATATAAATGGGTTTACTAAATGGAATGAAGTTGTCCTCAATGTTATTTATTTAGATAGAAATAAAAAATTCATATTATATTTAGTGTATTAATTTGTAAATACAATATTAATGTATATATCTAGTTTACCAAGACTACTAAAATCTCAGTCCTTTGGGATTTTATTCATTGTAATCATTTTAATGTAATTGATAGTAGGCACCAACTCTAGTATTTTTGGGGTCGTGTCGCTACAATTAGTATTAGAGGAAGTTTAGTAGCAACATTGGGAACTAGATTTAGAAAAAAATAAGTTAATGAACATAACCCTAAGGTTTAATTTGAGGATAATATTAGAATAATACCCTATAATTTTGGTAAGGTAGATATTATGTGGTTCCTCCTAGCTATAAATCTCTGTTTGGATACTACAGGTGGACATGGTTCTGGAATATATGTACCTAGGAGTAATAAATATGACAATGTGTTCTAAGATTGACTCATGGAAACCTCCTACATGACAACATGCCTTACTGTGCATCTAGTTTGACACTTTTAGAGGATATTAAAATGATAATTTACATTTTCTATATGAACCATTATAAATGATTTGAATATATTTTGACAATGAATAACTGAGGATAAACCTAAGGTGTTTTAGATTTAATATAAGGTGTCATGATATAGAATCCTAAAAATAATATTATGGATAAATAATAGACCATGGACGAACTAATGTAGAAATAAAATGGATGAGGTATTTACATATTGTGGTTTTATTGAAAACCATAGTTAAAAGGATATTTAGTGGTTAACCTAATTTCAAGGATGTTCATCCTAGTTATTTTGTAAATTATACTAATATGGATTTAAAAAATAAAAACAGATATGTAATGTGAAAACTAATAAAATCTATCAATTCCATGGTAAAAAACTCATGATTGAAGGAAGATAAGGTTCTTATGCCTACCACTCACCTACACATTGTCCTGGTTAAATTTTCATTGTTTCTTGTTAAACAATTTGATGAATAAATATTAATGATAAACCAGTAGTGTTGATTTTTAGGTTTGAAGATTAATATATTAACCATATTAGTTTCAGAAAATTGATAGATATAAATAGTTAGACTTTCCACTCAATTATAAGCCTTACAACCCATTAATTGTATATTTTAGTGCTTTAGGTATAAAAAAATTCATTATTTGTAATTTATTTCTTGGAGTAAAGTTATGAATTATTATTTAGTCAAAGGAAAAAAGTTAGGATTATTCATATGAAATTGAAACCTATCAAGTAATAATTTTTCCTTAAATTCATTGTCAGTAAAAGAATTACCCATCACTAAGAAAATGACTTCAAAATAAAATGTGTCCCTAATACATTAATTTCTGTTGAATCGATTGTCTCTTAAATCATTAATGTTTTTTGGATTTGAGGGCCACAACATTATTTTTATCATTAACATGTTTTATATTGATAAGATCATTAACTCTTCATAAAATACATTTTTTTCCTCCAATTAAGTATATCTACTTACCACTGATGTTTTTCTACAAAGATACCTAGTTATATGTTATTCAATGTGACCCATAAACTTCCAATTATCTCTTTTATAAATGATTATTTATGAACCCTTCTCATGATGTGGTATTTAAAACATAATAAATATCAACCAATGCATTACCAATATCGAGTTTAAATCACTAGGATGCAATTTAATTAAGGTGGGGAAAATGTAACACCTTTCAATTCTAAAGTACAACATTGAATTAAATAGCGTGTATGACACGCAAAAACAAGCGTGTATGGGAATATAATATCTTAAGAGTTTATAATATAAATTTAATTTTTTAAATAAATATAGTACATTTTATATCTTCAAATGCATGCAACACTAATTTATCTTTCGTTACATGAAAGAGTGTCCTTTTATGTTATCTTTCAATATATGTAAGACCGGGTTTCACCAAATAACAATGTATTATTAAAATATTATTATTTAATATGATATGATATAACCTAGAAGTTGTGTTGTAGGTTACGAATATTATTAACTAAATTATAAAAATTTATGTTTTATATAAATATAAAATGAATTCACTGGATACCAATAAATGAGAAATGAAAATAAAAACTGATTGTATATAAAAAGGAAGAGTATTATTTTTATGCTTCCAAATGAGTTATATCTTAATAAACATAATTAATTAAAATTAGTGAATTATTTTAATGAAATATATATATTCTAGGTATTCAATAAAATATTTTAGATTTTCATCCATTAGATTTCATAAGAATATGATAATAACAAATCATATTTTACACAAAAAAACCTATATTTTTTAAGGCAATTTTATCACCTTTTAACCATGAACCCTTTTTATATATTTATTTTTTAACATTAATTAATTTAATATGTCAAAATAGACTCTATATTTAAAATATGAATATATGAATTATCTTTGGGTAAATTTTTGATATTTTTCTCAAACATTTCATTTTTTTACGAATTGTGAAAATATGAAATTTTAGTTTAAAAATGATTTTTCATATAATTTATTTATAATTTTAAATTATAATTTTAATTAGTTTTAAATTTTAATTAGATAATATATTTATAAATTAATAAAATTTATTTCATTGAAATAAATTTCACTTTGAAATTTATTATAAAAACATAGCAATCTTTTGAATGTTTTTACTTTAAATACTCACATTGTCGTCCCACGTGTGGGATAAAATTTAAATAAATTTCTTCCAATTATATGAATGTAATTTGGAAACATGGATTACATAATTTTATTCATCATAATTTATAATGTATAATAACACCAATTGTTTTGATTAAAAATATTGGTGAATGTGATTAAAATTAATTACAATGATTATGGTCAAATTAAGTTCAACAAGGGACTAAACCATACTCTTAAGGCCCAAAACAACCTATAAAACTGTTCAAAAGCTATTGGATGTACATATTTAGAACCTATAATAACTTTTATCTAATTAGGTCCATTATTGGGTCTAATTTCAATGTGAAAAATGATCATGCAATTCTTTTGTAAAAATATCACAAGAGTACCACCCCTCCTCCACTATAAAATGACCTCATCTCATCCCACTTCATTACACCTCCCAAGACAATTTTTATCGAACAATATCTACCAAAATATCTCTCAAAAATACATCCCCTCATACCTAAATCCTTCCATTTGGAGGAAATAAATCAAAGAAATCCATTTGGTTCAAACCAAAACGAGTTACCCTTTTAAGAGGTAACATCTGCCCTTAAGAGTTTTAGTTTTATTTTCATTTATCCAGCTCATAAAATCTTCTTATTCTATAAGTTTTTTAAAAAAAGTACCCTAGATACACTTGTATGTTTTTATGCTAAGGGTTCGACCTGAAATTAGACACACATCCATCTAATTGGTAATGAATATAATGTCTATGTGTATGGTCAACTACTGCCTCACGGAATTATACACCTCATAACCCCATGAAACTAAAATATATCATGAATATAGAGACAACATGTATCATAACAGTGATGGTTTCTCAATGTAACACCATGAAATTCTAAAGTACAACATTGTATTCAGTAACTTGTATGACATGTGATACGAAGCACGTAAGGGAATATAATAACACAAAAATTTATAATATATATTTACTATAATAAATAAATATAAAATACTCTATATCTTTTAATGAATTAAAAGACAAGTTAGCATTTTTTACACCCAACATTGGCCTTCTACGATAGCTTGTGTTACACGCAAGACTGATTTTGACCAAATATAAATGTATTATTAAAATTTTATTATTTAATATAATATGATATAACCTAGTTGTTATGCCAGAATTTATTAATATTATTAAATAAATTATGATAATTTACGGTTTATATAAATATAAAATGAATTAATTAGTTACCAATTAATGGGAAATTAAAATAAGAACCAGTTGGATTTAAAAATAAATATTTTTATTTTTAGGTTTCTAAAGGATTTGTATATTAGTAAACATAATTAATTACAATTAGTGAGTGATTGTAATGATATATATTTTCTATATTTAATATAATATTTTTTTAATTCATTCATTTTATTTGATCTGCATAAGATATAAAGAAACTTTATTTTTCACATAAAACACTATCTTTTTGTAAAGGAAATTTTACATATTTTTAACTGATAACTTGTTTTAAATATGTATTTTTAAACATTATATTATTTAATAAGTAAAATTAACTTCATCTTTGAAATATATACATAATTATTAGGTTAGGGTTAATTTTTTATATTTTTTGAACCATTTAATTTTTAATGAATGTTGAAAAATACTAAATTTTAGTTCAAAAATTCTTTTTCATATAATTTATTTATAAGGATAAATTTTAATTTTAATTTTTTTATAGTTTAATTAAATAATATTTTTATCTATTAATATAGTTTATGTCATTTTAATAAACTTTATACTGAAATTGATTAAAATACATCGCAATATTTTGAATGTTTTTACTTTAAAAACCCACATTGTTGTCCCGCATGTAAGATAAAATTTAAATAAATTTATTCCACTTATATGATTTGAAATTGTTAAAAATGGATTCCACAAATTTTAATAATCTAAATTTATAATGTATAATAACACTGACATTTTTTGACAAAAAATATAAGTGAAAGTGATTAAAATTAATTAAAACTATTAAATTGAAGTTAAGCTTAATGTGGGACTAAACATTAACCATAAGGCCAAAAAAGACCTATAAACTTGTCCAGAATCTATTTTATGTCTACATTGAAACCCTTAAATCACTTGGATTTAATTGGTTCCATTATTGGGGCCACATTCAAGGTGAATAATGTGCATGATCCTACCCTTATGAAAAAATATTCTAAACATCTATCCACTAATACTATAATCCTACCCTTATGAAAAAATAAATCCAAGGAATTTGTTTGGTTCAAACAAAAAGGAGTTACCCAATTAAGAGGTAACATCATTCCTTAATATTTTTAGTTTTAATTCCATTATCAAACCCCTAAAATCTTATTATTTGATGATTTTATAAAAATATAGTATCATAAATATACTATTATATTTTTTATTCTATGTTTTTTTACCTAAAATTACACACACTTCTATCTAATGTATAACAAATAAATTCTTTCTATTTATGGTAAACTACTGCCTCGCAAAATGATGATTTTTCATTTTTCCTTTACCACCTCTCATGCTGGAAATTATGATAGAAAATGTGTTAATATATGTTATATATTATATTTATTATGTATTTATTATTTTTAAATTATTGTATAACACATAATCATATACTCTCCATTTTTTGGGAATATAATAACGTCGTTCGACAAAGTAAGGACTATCACCCCTGAAATTGATGTGATTCATTCACATGATCCATGAAATGTATAATGGATGATTATAATTAAAAATAGGTTACATATAAGCCCTCTATATGATATTATTGACATAATTAACTTTCAATAATATATATATATATATATCATTATATTTATTAGCCTTCCATACAAAATTAAAAAAGTTATAATGTTGTTTGTGGATGTGTGGACTACCGCCTCCTCAACATGATGTGATTCCTTTTACATAACAAGAATTATATATATATAATAATATATAATTTATTATATAATTATAATTAAGGAAATATATAGTGTTACTTACCTTATATCCATAACAATCATTGAAAAATGAGAACATTACTCATGCATACGTACGACCTACTTTCTTTATGGTTGTAACGTTGGTTCATTTTTTATAACCATATTTAATTATTTATTTTAAATTTATAATTAATTTAAAAAAATATGATAATTTTGTGAAGATTATTTTTATGTAGATTTTATATAATTACCCCTTTGACCATATTTCACCAACAAAATTTGTTTTTGACACATTAATCAAATTTTATCAAAACACCTAACGTAAACATAATGGAATAAGTAGTTTTATAAAACATCATAATAAGGGAAATAAAATTAATTATAAACATGAAGAAGTTTCTGAATCAAGTATATAATTAGAAAATTTTTATTATATATGAAATTAAAGGACATTCACTGAAAAAGAAATGCAAGCTAAAGGATTCTTATCTCACTTTTTATATCAATGAGACAAATTTTATTTTCACCACTTACATCTTTTGTGTGGTGTATATACTCTGAATTTTGTTATATTATCTCATTAATACTTTCATATTAATTTTATTTTAAACATTCATTTAATTTTATACATCCATTATGATTATGATTTAAAATTTTTAAAAGTGGTATGGGACACTATTGATTTTTAAAGAATATTTTCCTTAATAATAACATTAATGATCCTTGAATGGTATTTCCATTCTGGGAAATTATATGAACATTGTTCAATAAAACCTTTAATTTCCTCTCCTATAGTTATTAATGACCATTTTCAATTATTAGTACCATTTTTCAACTCTTTGGTATTGAAAAAGTTTTAAATTTTTTGTTTTTGAAAACCTAAATTGGTATCTCTATTTAGTCGGAGAAGTTGTTATCATCTAAAAACCTTATTTTATTAAAATGTTTTCAAAAATATTTTTCAAAATATTTAGTAAGGAAATTTTTAACCTTCTTTTATTTTACCAATTTCTTTAATCGAATATTCTTATCAATTTTCCAATAAGGTAGTTTTTTAACCTTTAACCGTGTAAAAGAAATGTTCATTCTACCTCGTACTACTTGTATGGATTTACCCATGGTCATTTAATTGAATATTACACTGGATTTTTAAAATATTAATTTCGAAAGAAAATATTTTATAAATTAATATTCAAAGAAATTTTTTTTCAAATTTTTTTAAAACAAAAGTAAATTTTCCCCAAAAATGTTTTTAAAATATCTATTTATAATTTTTCTATTCATCAACAACAATTTCACTTTATTTTACACCACTTAGGTTATTTTTTATTGGAAACATTTTTAATATTCCTATGGATGGATTATGATTCCTTTTTACAAGTATATTATTCACATTCACTTCCTTGATTCCTTTAAATACACTTGAAATATTCAATTTCCTATTATCATTTTACATTGCTTTACCCCTAAATATATATATTAATTTTCCATATACCATTGTTCATAGGGTGTTTAATTTGAATTTTATTTTATTATTTTGTATAATATTGATAAATATGTATATTTTATTCAATGTGAATATTTTATAGGGTATATTGTTATTTGATATGAGGAATTTGTTGGACACATAATACATGGGTTGGGGACTGTTTAAGGAAATCCCTTCTGGTTAGGGACTAGTTAATGAAATCCTCTAGATGCATTGGTAGTTTCATGGGACTAATTAGTTGCGCAAATTATAATACCTAAATAGTCTCTTGATGGTAGTTGCTCCATGTACCTAGGAAACATGGTGTCCAATAATTAATCATTTCCCTCATTTAGTTCCATTTATTTTTCATCCATGAGTTCTTGCATCAAAATATCTATGGATACTTTTTATTTTTATTTAATTTATTAAATGTCATGTGTTTCTATTTCTTACCATTCCATATAGATTTTTCATTATATAGTCATTTAACTATGGAAAAAATAGCCTTTTGCGACGGGATTAATTCCCGTCTTAAATAGTCCATCCCAGAGGTTATTTGTGATGGGGGGTTCGACCCATCACAAATAACTAGTTATTTACGACGAGATTTGGGGTCCCGTCCGAACAAGTAAAGCACGGTTTGACGTGGGCTGTGCGCCAAATTCCAAGAAGATTATTTGTGAGGGGGGATTCCCCCGTCGCAAATAGTGTGTCGGTCGGAGGGTATTTGTGACGGGACCCGTCACAAATACCGGCTGCGGTAAATGGGTTTTTGCGATGGGATGTTGTCTCGTTACAAAAAGTGTGTTGGCATGAAACGTTTTGTGATGGTAACCATCTCAAATACCCTTTCATCTGCCAAAAAAAATTAATGAGGTACAAGGTATTTGTGATGGGTCCCGTCGCAAATAGTTCTATTGGCGACGGGAGTCCCACTGCAAATTGTCATGTCGTAACTAATCTAACCTATATATACCCACATTCTGTTTTTCTTTCTCTTCCCCTCAATTCTCACTTCCTCTCTCTCTCTCTCTCTCTCAAAACTCGATTTTTAGAGGGAAAATTTCTCTGAGTTAGTTTTTTTCGAAGAAGTTGTGAAGTCGTCTACATCAATAGGAGATCAAGTTTAAAAGTATTTATATTTTATTTAATTTCGTATTTATTTTATATTTATGTTAATTTTAATTATTGTTGATTAGTTATAATTAAATTATATTTAAATTGTTTTATTATCAGTATTTATTTGAAATAATAAATTGAAATTATTAGAACTAATTCTTAATAATTAGTAATAATTAATAATTATTTATGAAAATGAGTATTGTGTATAAATACTTAGTGGTAATTGGTAATTAGTAGTTGTAAATTGTAGTTATTAATACCAATTAACACTAATTAGTAATATTTAATGGTAATTAATATTAATTATGGGTAATTAGTAATAATTACGGGCAATTAGTTATAATTAAGGGTAATTATTAATAATTAGGGGTAATTAGTAATAATTACGGGTAATTAGTAATAATTAGGTGTAATTATTAATAATTAGGTGTAATTAGTAATAACTAAAGGTAATTAATAATAATTTGGGTTAATTAGTAATAATTATGGGTAATTAGTAATAATTAGGACTAAATAGTGATAAATAGGACTAATTAGTAATTATTAGGGGTAATTAGTAATAATTAAAACTAAATAGTAATAAGTCAGACTAAATACTAATAAATAGGAATAATTAGAAAAAAATAGGAATAATTAGTAATAATTAGAACAAATTAGTAATAATTAGGAATAATAAGTAATAATAATTAATAATTAGTAATAAATATGAATAATTAGTAATAAATAAGAATAATTAGTAATAAATAGGAATAATTGGTAATAAATAGGAATAATTAGTAATAAATAGTAATAATTAGTAATAAATATGTATAATTAGTAATAAATAGGAAAAATTAGTAATAAATAGAAATAACTAGTAATAAATAGGATTAAATATTAATGATGAACACGTAGTGTTGATTTTTAGGTTTGGAGATTAATCTATTTAACCATATTTGTTTCAGAAAATTGATAGAGATAAATAGTTAGACTTTTCACTCAATTATATGCCTTACGATCCATTAAATGTATATTTAAGTGCTTTAGGAATAGACAAATTCATTATTTGTAATTAATTTTTTGAATTAATGTTATGAATTTTTATTTAGTCAAATAAAAAAAGTTAGGATGGTTCATATGAAATTGAAACCTATCAAGTAATAATTTTTCCTTAAATTCTTGGTCAGTAAAAGAATTACCCAACACTAATAAAATTACTTCAAAATAAAATGTAACCCAAATACCTTAATTTATGTTGAATCAATCGTCTCTTAAATTATCAAAGTTTCTTGGATTTGAGGCCCACACCATTATGTTGATCATTAACATGTCTTTGATTGATAAGATCATTAAATATTTATAAAATATATATTTTTCCTCCAATTAAGTATCTCTACTTACCACTGATGTTATCCTATATAGATACCTAGTTATATGTTATTCCATATGACCCATAAACATCCCATTCTCTCTTTTTTAGAGGATATTTTATGAACCCTTATCATGATGTGGTATTTAAAACATAGGAAATATCAATAAATGCATTACCAATATTGATTTTAAATATCAAGGAAGCAATTTAATTAAGTTGGGTAGAATGTAACACCTTTCAATTATAAAGTACAACTTTGAATTCAATAGCGTGTATGACATACGATACCAAGCGTGTAAGGGAATATAATATCTTATAATATATATTTACTATCTTAAATAAATATAATATATTACATATATTTTAATGCATGCAACACTAATTCACTTTAGTTACATGAAAGAGTGGCCTTCTATGATATCTTTAATTACACGTAAGACCGAGATTCACCAAATAACAATGTATTATTAAAATATTATTATTTAGTATGATATATTATAAACTAGATATTATGTTGTAGGTTATGAATATTATTAACTAAATTAAGAAAATTTATTTTTTATATAAATATAAATTTAATTCATTGGATACCAATTAATGAGTAATGAAAATAAAAACTGATTGTATATAAAAAGAACGACTATTATTTTTCTGCTTCCAAATGAGTTATATCTTAATAAATATAATTAATTAAAATTAGTTAATTATTTTAAACAAATTTATATATTCTAGGTATTAAATAAAATATTTTGGAATTTCATCCATTGTATTTTTATATGAATACGATAATAACAAATCCTTTTTTACACAAAAAACCTATATTTTTATAAAGAAACTTTTATCACCTTTTAACAGTGAACCCATTTTATATGTTATTTTTTTAATTTAATTAATTTAATATGTCAAAATAAACTCTATAGTTAAAAGATAAATATATGAATTATTATATGTTAATTTTTTGATATTTTTCTGAAACATTTCATTTTTAACGAATTGTGAAAAATATGGAATTTTAGTTAAAAAATTATTTTTCACATAATTTATTTATAATTTAAAATTATAATTTTAATTAGTTTTAAATTTTAATTAGACAATAGATTTATAAATTAATACAATTTGTGTCATTGGAATAAATTTCACTTTGAAAATTATTATAAAAACATAGCAATCTTTTGAACATTTTTACTTTGAATACCCGCATTGTCGTCCTGCGTGTGGAATAAAATTTAAATAAATTTCTACCAATTATATGATTATAATTTTTAGACATGGATTACATAATTTAATTCATCATAATTTATAATTTTTAATAACACCAATTTTTTTGATTAAAAATATTGGTGAATGTGATTAAAATTAATTACAATGATTATGGTCAAATTAAGCTTAATAAGGGACTAAACCATAATCTTAATGCCCAAAACGACCTAAAAACTGTTCAAAATCTATTGGATGTACATATTTAGAACCTATAATCACTTTTATCTAATTAGGTACATTATTGGGTCTAATTTAAATGTGAAAAATGTGTATGCAAATCCTTTGAAAAAATATCACAAGAGTACCCCCCTTATACTATAAAATGACCTCCTCTTCTCCCACTTCATTACACCTCTTTTATCGAACAATATCTACCATAATATCTCCCCAAAATCCATCCCCTCAGACTTTAATCCTCCCATTTAGGGGAAATAAATCTTGTAAATCCATTTAGTTTAAACTAAAATGAGTTACCCTTTTAAGAGGTAACATCTACCCTTAATTTTTTTAGTTTTATTATCATTATCCAACTCATAAAATCTTCTTATTCTATTATTATTTTTAAATAAGTACCCTAGATATACTTGTATGTTATTTTGCTAAGGTTTCAACCTAAAATTAAACACACATATGTCTAATGGGTAATGAATATAATGTTTATGTGTGTGGTGAACTACTGCCTCACGAAACAATGATTGTTCATTTTTTCTTTACAACCTCTCATTGTGGCCATTATGATGGAAAATATATTTATATATGTTATATATTATATTAATTTCTTTTTTATTATTCTAATATTATTTTAAATCACATACCTTTATACTGTCCTTTTTGTGGGAATACGATAACATCATTTGAGGAAGTGTGGACTACTGCCCCCTCAAAGCGATGTGATTCGTTCACATGATCCATGAAATGTATAAAGGATGATTATAGTTAAAAATAGGTGACATAAGAAAACTATATATGATATTAATGAAATAATTATATTTCTTAAAAAATAATATATATATATATATATATATATATAATTTTGTTTATTAACCTTTCATAGACACTTTAAAAAGTGATAACGTTGTTCGTGGAAGTGTGGACTACCACTACCTCGATGTGATGTGATTCCTTTTACATCACAAGAATTAGACACACAGACACAGACAAACACACACACAAACACATATGCATATGTGGTATTTATTATATAATTATCATATGTAATGATATTATGTTACATACCTTCTTTCCATAACATTCATTGAAAAATGAGGATGTTACTCAAGCGTGCATACATCCTGCTGTCTCCATGATCATAGATCTAGTTTATTTTTCATATCCATATTTAATGACTGATTAAAAAGTATATATAATTTACTAATATGATAATTATATCATGCTTATTATTCTATATATGTTATATAGTAACCCATTTGACCATATTTGATATACAAAAGATTCTTTGACACATAAATCAAATTTTGTCAAAACACCCAATGTAAATTTAATTGATTAAATAGTTTTATACAAGATCATAATAAGTGATATAAATGTAATTTTAATAATTTAAAATGGTATTAATCAATTAGATAATTAACATAAGTTCTTTATATAAGATTTCAATTAATGTTCAGTAGAAATGAAATGCAAGGCAACAGATTCTTATCTCACTTTTTTACATCTATGAGATAAATGTCATGTTCACCACTTATATATTTTGTGAGGTGTATCTACTACCCATTTTGTTATATTTTATCATTAATCCTATTATCTTAATTTTATTTTTAACCTTAAGTTAATTCTTTTCCTTCATGAGTATTTTGATTTAAAATGTTTCAAATTTCTATGGGACACTTTGGAATGTTTTAAGTTTATTTTCCTAAACAATAACCATAATGATCTTTATATGGTATTTCTATTCATGGAAATTATAAAAAACAATTTCATTAAAACCTTTAATTTTATCTCCTCTTATTATTCCTGATCATTTTCATGTATTAGGAAAATTTTCCACTCATTGCTTCTCAAAATGTTTTAGAAAATATTTTTCTGAAAAGTTGACTTTGTATCTCTCTTTTGTCAGAGAACCCATTATCTTTTAAAAACCATGTTTTATTAAATTTTTTTCAATTTTTCATTAAAATTATTTGTTTAATAATTTTTTTCATTTTGATATTTTACCAATTTTTTCAAAGGAATAGTCTTTTCACTTTCTGAATAAGACCTTTTTTAACCTTTCGCCATGTAAAATGAATGTTCATTTTACCCTATATAGATTGTATATATTTACCCAATGTCATTTCATTGACACATTCTTTTCATGATTAAAATTTTACTTTTTAAATAAAATATTTTAAACAGTGATTTTCAAAGAAAATGTTTTAAAAATAATTCAAAACAAAAGAATATTTTCCTCGAGATTTTTATTAAAATAACTTTTTTAAATATTTTCTTTCATAAATGGAAAAACTATTTATTTTAATCAACTTGGGTTATTTTTTATTGATAAATTTCTTAATCTTCTTATGAATGGATTAATATTTATTTTTACATGGATAGTATTAACATTCATGTACTTTATTCCTTTTAGTCCCCTTGAAATATGAAATTTCCTAAAATCATTAGAAAATGAATTTACCCTAAATATCCATATCATTTTTCATAGATATTATTATTTCCAAAAACCATATACCATTTTTCATACAATGTTACTTTAAAATTTATTTGATTATTTTTTGAAATATTGATAAATCTATCTACTTTATTCAATACAAATATTTGATAAGGAATATTGTTTATTCTATATGAGGAATGTTTTGGACACGTGTTACATAGGTTAGGGACCATTTAAGGGAAGACCTATGGGTTAGGGGCTGGTTAATGGAAGCCCCTCGATGTTCCAATAGTCTCATGGGATGAATTAGTTGTGAAAATTGGAATAGGTAAACTGTCACTTGTTGGTAATGGTTTAATTTAACTTGGAAACATAGTATCCAATAATTAACCATTTCCCTCATTTAGATTCAGTTATTCTTCATTCATGAGATCTTTCACAAACATATCTATGAATATATTTCATTTTTATTTCATTTATTAAATGGAATGTGTTTCATTTTCATACCTTTCTATATTTATTTTTACTTATCGAGTTATTTTAATGTTATGTGTTTCAATTTATTACCTTCCCATATTGTTTATGCACTTTATTCTAAGTTTGTGTGTTCTATTATTTACCATTTCATAATTATTATCTCATTGATTCATTGTGGATTCTGCTATACATTACCCTTACAAATCATTTGAGCTCACCAATATTATGTTTCTTTCCCCCTGAATTGAAAAATCGTACTATGATATATATTTTTGGATTTACTATATATAATAAAGTTATCCTCAAACTTTTTTATTATTAAATAAGGAAAACAATTATGTTATAATTAATGTATTCATTTCGAAATACAACACTCATGTATGTATTTGGTTTACCAAGAATACTAAAATATTATTCCTTTAGGATTTGATTCCTTGTAATAATCCTAATGTAATTGATAGAAGACATCATCTCCGGGCTTTCTAGGGTCGGGTCGCTACACCCAAATAGGCATGAAGTTGCCTACCTTCATCATTTGATCAATTATCACCCTTAAAGTGTTGTTCTTAAGGGTTTTATTGGGTAATACTATAAAAAAAATATAGTGATATCATCCCATTTCCAATCAAAAAATAAAGATAGTATACAATATCCCAATTAGCTTATGATGCTCAGTTTTCCCCTACTGATAGGAGAAACGTCTCAACACAAAGCTCTCTACCTCCTTCATCTATAACCACCATTACTATCTACAGAGATCACAATATTTATTTTCCTTTCCAGTATGAACCACCAATATATAATAATGAAAATCTATCATTAACTCCTCAGAAAAGGCTATTGAAACACACACTCATCCACAGAAAAGAAACTAATTATTGCTACCAATAGATCTTCCTGATGGTGTCTGCACACCATATAAGTTGCCTCTCAGAATTAATCCCCCTAGATTAGATAACTTTTTAACCTTAATCTAGTACAAAATCATGATTAGAATAGATTTCAAAGTCAGATCTACTCATCTTAGGGACACCTAGACATCTAGATTCATGTTCGTAAAGAGTTACATCATCTTCCACTCATATCAAGACACCTACAATACCTATATCTATGTATTTTGGATTAATTAATTGGATATTAAGTTTTACTTTCCCTATATATAATACAACTCAATGTAAAAAAGACTGCAAATACTTGACGCACCTCTTTTTTTGAATGTTCAGGTCCCACCAAGAATATATGTACCTGAAGATCTTTTGGTTCATGTACACCTCAAAACTCTCCTAAAAAATATAATTTATCCATGATATTAGTTCATGTGACATTGATTCTAACTCCAGATTTTGAGTATGGTAATTTCTTTCATGCAGTCTCAACTATCTACATCAACAAGAAACCACTTGATTCTCCTATATCAAAACTACTCCTTGTCCAAATCTGGGTGCATCACATTACCAGTTAGATTCATTACCCAAAATGGATAAAGTGAGGATAAGTGATAAAGTTAAACTACCTTTAAACTCTTGAAATTTTCCCACAATATCATCAAACCAAAAAAATATAAACCCTTCTTGTTCATCCATGACATCAGAGCTTCCAGATGGGAGATGTTTGGGATAAAACACTAATAATAACATGATAGACTCAGAAAGATTTGAATATAGAATAAATTCTTGGGATTCTCCTAAGAAAAAAAGTTTTCAACATTCTATGGGTCCACTGAAAGTCTATCCTCAAAGATTACATGACCCAAGATGTTCAATTTATCAATACAATATCTGTATTTATTTTTCTTGTTGTAAATTTGATTCTCTCTCAATGTACTCAAGATGATGTCAAGTTGTTTGGAATTTTTGTTTTCATAATAGGATTACATAGGGATTTCATCAACATGAACCACAAGAAATAATTATAGTAATGGATGAAATATATAATTTATAAAGTCTTTCAATGCCTCTGGTTCATTGGTCAAACCAAACTACATCATTTTGAACTCATACAAGTTATGTCTTCTCCAAAAAGCGGTCCAAGGTATGTTTAATGGTATTTCCCTCAACTGGTAGTTTCTAGATATAAAATGGTCATGGAGAAGATATTATCTTCTCTTAAATAATCAAACATTTCATCTATGAACATAAGTGGATTCTAGTTCTTGACTGTTATACAGTTCAATCTAAGATAATCCACAGATAAATCACAAGGTAGCATCATCCTTCTCCATGAAAAACACTGGTTATTTCCATGGAGACATATTATGTCATATGAAACCTTTAGATTCTGGATCATTCAATTAAACTTTCAACTCACAAAGCTCTTCTGGTTCCATCTAATATGATGTGGTAGAAATTGGATCTCCTCCCAACACCAACTCAATTATGAAATTAACATCCTTATCAGGATGCAATGCATTGAACTCATTAATAAATAAATTCATAAAAGTAGCCTACCACTGGAGGAAAAGAACCCTACTTCATTCCACCATCATCTAGACCATGTCTTGAAATATGATCTATGAGACTGTCCAAAATGCACGGAATTGTTCATACATGATCATCCTGAGGATTCCAATCACCTTAGTGAGAATGGATTCCCCCTTCTGGAGATAAAAAGCAACTCTCCTTATGAAACAATCAATATTATATAGGTATAGGACTAACCAATACATAATAATAATAAAATAGAAACCTTTCATTTCTAGCACAAATGGTTTCCAAAGGAATCTAAAACCACTAATTTCTAGATAACACAC
The DNA here is from genome assembly GCA_963277665.1 of Viscum album. Lineage (NCBI taxonomy): Eukaryota > Viridiplantae > Streptophyta > Magnoliopsida > Santalales > Viscaceae > Viscum > Viscum album. Next base: position 2,132,356,228 of record OY728156.1, on the reverse strand, counting down.
CTTGAAACATTTGATATTCTCAAAACACAGTTCCAAAGGTGTGTCAATGGTGAAAAATACCATCCAATATTTTAACAACCAATCCCAAATTTTCTGAAAAGGAGAAGATGAAAAGCAATTTAATTCCTAGTATAAATAAGAACAAAAGAATGGATATATTATATAAGAATATAACCTATGATGGTAGAATTTTATACATTCACAATAGCTAGAGTATTCTATATAACATGTATCTAACCATCCCCTCTTCCCTGTGATCCATCCTCGCTCCCCTGATCTATCCCCCCTACCTAGAATTTTCGTTCTTGGACTGGGGTTCCATGTCCATTATATTAACATGAATTTCCTATGAAAATAAAGCTACCTATATACTAAGTAATATTTGAGTCCTTTCTTGACTCAGGTACCTATACAGATCACCTACCATAGATCTATTGTGATAATTTCCTACAAAAAATATGAATATGACCCAACTTGATACAAGAATGGAACTCCAATGTTGGGTAGAGACACTAAGGGATCTTGTGTACCATATTTACACATTAATATAACTACAAAAACCCATTATTCAGATGTTTTCCTACTTCCCTGACTACTGTACACACTTTTTCTATAGTAAAAACTATTATAACAGTGCTTCTTTCTAGCAGAAGAAGTGAAACTAGTTCTCCCTTCTGAAATTTCTTGTCCACTACTCAAATCCACTCTCATGTTTCATTACATGATAAGTTCCTAATTCATCATGTCTAGAAAGATACTTAAATGAAAAAAAATCTCCTGTGAATAGGACTCATATAGATTCCCATCCTAAAAAAACCTCACCCTAGAGATCTTATCAGATGTTAAAGATGGGGAAAAGTACTATAGGTGGGAGAAACATTCAGTGTAGTCCATCACTGAAATTCCCTCCATTATTAGATTTATAAACTCATGATCATTTTGATAACTCGATTTACTTGGATAGTATTGGCTCAATAACATCTTTTTTATTTATCTTCAAGATAACTCTTCTTTTTTACCCATCTTTCTCTAGAATATCCCCAACATATGCTGGGTCGATGGAAAAAATAAAAACAAATCTTCACCCTTCAACATGTGGGTGACACAAGATTCTTTAATATTGTCTAGAATGAATCAGTCCAAAACTATAATTCCTTAAGGCCTCCCTACCTGATAATCCTAGGTGTGTGATGTAGTTAAAACTCTCTCATTAGCTATAAAATCGAAGTCATGGTATGTACAGTCTCCCTTTCCATAGTTTTTATGACCATTAAGAATCTATCTTGATGATTAAAATCCATCTAATCCTCATGATATAGATGAATCTTGATCTTAGATGCGTTAGGGTTGCATTGATTTACAATCTCCTGATTCTCAACACAAATTCAATGAGGATACATTTTTTCTACAAGATAAACAAACACCTTAGAACACTAGATAAAAAACAAGGTCAACCTCAACAAGTGAAAACAATAGATAAAAATTGCTACTGGTCTCTATAAACAAGGATCAAAAGATATTTAGCATGAAATACAAGTTATTTCATTTCATTTGTCAGATATAATTGGTATCTCTTATCAAAATTCTTGTAGGTAGGTATATATCACATGAAATAAATATGTCCTTATCCTAAACAATATATTTAAATATATATATCACTACTTTCCTATCATGATTCATGCATACTCATCTCACATCCCATCGAACCACAAGTGTAAATCTCAAGAAACAATAATATCACACAACATGTGTATCACTTATGGTGAAATAACATTAAATGTAACATGAGAATATCATGAGCAGTAATCACATCACTAGAAACTTGAATTTCCACCATACATGGGTTTGAGACTCCCATGAACAATCTCATCACCACGTCCCAACACATCCTAGTATCATTTATACCTTCCACAAAGATTAATGAAATAGAAAATAAAAACCTCCAAATGATACCTCTTTTTAACATCCCTTGATCCAACACTCTCTCATGTGGTCAAAATCGGTTGGTTAAAAGAACCCAAGCATGTCTCCCCATATTCTAGAGGTCTCTAATGAGTAGGGGGGATGTCATATGTAGAGTGGTGAGGATATACCCCTAGTATAAATCAAAATAAATTGGAGATAAATGAGTATCAATAAAAATTAATGTAATGAATAATAGTAGAAACCATAAATCATTCAACTTGACTATAATGGAGAAACCAATAAACTAATAAAGATGAATTGTGTAATGATAAAATGATATGTATCTATATTTTGAACTGAAAAAAATAAAAATAATAATAATGGGATGACACAAAATAATCCCAAAAGACTCTATTATTGTACCCTAGGTTGATCCCTTATCCAAACTCTATCCCATACATAAAATAAAAAATCTGGAATAAGGTCCATTGAACTTGTGTAAGCCTATTTTCATGTAATCTGCTTGGGTACCAAACGTCGACCTGAATAGGGTGTAAGTAAAACACAGTAATAAGACACCCATTTCTAAAAAAATAGTCTGATAATAAGTGCTCGAAATAATGATATGATAGGTTTATTAATTAATCAATTAAAAATAATACATCAATCAACTTAATTTTGAACTATGTTGGGGTGCTTTTCAGCATGTAGCACAACCAGGACAACCATATTCATATATCATAGAATAATAAAACAACTGGGTAGAACCCTCTATATAAGAATTTAATCCTCCAATCATAGCCGTCTATATAACTATTTCAACACGTGTTACTGGGAAAATATATCTATATAATCATTTCAACATGATTAAATATATGTAACCATTTATATATGAATTTCGGCATGAATAACTGGGCATAGCCTATTATATAAGAATTTCATCATGTATCACAAGGAATAATCTTTTATATAATCATTTCAGTATGTATCACTAGGAATAATCTACTATATAAGAATTTTAGTATATGGAATAAGCCTTATATATTACCATTTCATCATCAACTCAACATTTAAGAAATGTAAGTATATCATAATACCAAATTGAAAATCATAGTGTTTAATTCTAAAAATTACCATTTTTATTTCAATTAAACTTCAATTAATATTTCAAATGATCAGTAGTCATATCAATATGAAATTATACAATACATTAGGATTCTATATCAATAAATCACCTATGGTCTTGCATCTTCCAAAACAAACATTAAGCCTTTAACCAAATCAATATTATTCAAAGGTTTGTTCACCCAATGGTTAGCCACAATATAGAATTCAACATAATTCACTCTGAAGGGATATAATGAATAATAAAATCCATAACTTATCCTCCCTATTTATTAAATTAGTTAATAAAGACATCATTATTGAAAAATTGTAGTATTTTACACACTCAACAGTTAAACATACCATTAGGGTGGGTATAGACTCCCCCCCTTTATTTAAAAATTGAGTAACTCTTCTAACTGAAATATTCAAGAAGAATAGAGGTGAGGAAGATCACCTGAAAGAACATATATCACACCGAATCAATATCAAAACTCAAAACAAACATGGTAAAATGATTTATACGGCAATAATAGAGGGAAATGGGAGAAGAGAGGGGAAACAAAGATAAACAATTCACTATGGATCATATGTGTAATGGAGAAATTTGAAATTAAATATGAGATTCCAAAGTCCCATATAAATCATCCTAGGGTTGAGAGAGGGTAGGATTTCCCAAATTAATGAAATAATCATATGTGATAACCACATAAAAATTCTTGGTCTGAGAAACACATGGTGTCTAATACTTTCACAACATGTATTTCCCTATTTTTGAGTTACAATGAAAAAATCATCACTAAGTTAATATTTATCCTAATTGAAATTTAAAAAATGTGAATTATGTTAAAATGTGTAACAAATTCCCTTCATAAACTAATTCATGAAATATTTCTGTTGGCATTTCCCCATCATGTAACATGTATATGGTTTGTAATTGTCTAATAGACAATTTTTAGCCCAGCTTCTGTGACAGATCTTGAAACACCATCAAATCCTTCCAAACTCATAGAAAACCCTCATAATCTCATTTAAAACATTCATAATTGAAATACATTAATTAAAATAAACATAGATCTCTAAAATTTAGGTCATTTCCCAAATAATTCTATCTGTCTCTAAACAAGACTCATCCACCAAAAATTAAAGGCAAAGGAAAAACCAAAAAAATATGTTTAATACAAAACTGAAAGAGGGACTTACATTGACAAAATGGGATCTTACAAAAAAAGTATTAAAAATTGAAGAGCGTATTCACTATTTATCTTTTTATGTATTTATGTCCTTAATTTATGATTTTGGAAATTTAAGAGATGTCATTACAGTGGGGAATTTTAATTGTTTCTAATATTGAATATCATAAAAAGTGATAAAGATATTAACTTATTTTCGAGTCTTTAATTTTATTATACATAAATGACCACCCACCGTTAATCTTCATATTCATTTGAGCCTTAATTGAATCCCTCGTGAATATTTGTTTACTTTTTCTATACAAAGTGGTTATTTTGTATCCTTTGAATGAATATGTCTAGGTTTATGTATTCAAAGTATGAGAAAAACTCTATAAAAATTTTACATTGACTGTTTGGTGAAAAAAATGGTAAGGTAGATAAAAACTTTTCATTCTTAGTAATGATTAATTTAGAATCCTTAATTGATGTTAGAATAATATTTATAAATTTTGAAGGGGAAAACAAAAATTCATATAAATTTGGTTTCTTTGAAAAATGAAGAAATAAAAATATATTATTTATTAAAATCACAAATTATTAATTCCACATTTATGATTATTTGATTTTTTTACTTTTAACTTATAATATTTGAAGCATGGAATTTATCTATAATTTGATTGTAGATTTTATGCTTGAGTAAAACCATATGTTTATGTATGGAGGTACTTTATGTTCGTATTTTCATGTAAACGGTTTTTGAATTTAAAATTTTTAATATTAAAATTTTTTAATTTTTTTTACTGAAATACCAACTGATTTATTATTTTATATTTAATTTTAATTTTAAAATAAAATTTTGAAAATTAAATAATTATTTAAATTTTTTATTATAAATTTGATAGAGGAAAAAATATTTATTGTGATTTTTTTCTAATGTTTTTTATTTGTTTAAGGAAAAATTTGGCCATGATCTTAGAGTAGTGAAGAGACATGTAAACAATGAAGAATGTAATTGAGACAAGACAAATATCATGGGTCATGAGGGATTACACAAATGGAACATAAAGTGTTGGTGGATAGCCTCTCACATGTGGGTTGATGTAGATGCTATAGGAATCCACTAGCTCTAGTCAATCTCAATTGAAGTGTGGGTGTGTCATCGACTAATATTAAGTAGTGTGTATCAGGATTCGTATTCAATCTAGAGACCATAACATACCTAGAAAAATATTTTCTTTATAAAATGACTTTGGTTCATTTTTATCCCACATCACCTTCACCCAAACACATTACTACCATCCAAAAAGCATTCCAACCACTAATTCTACCACCAATATACATCATTTATTCTAACAGCGGAGCCTGAGATCAGCTTTGAGGACTACTAAATAGAAAAAAACAAAAATAAAATACCATTAGAGATTTTAATGACCCTTTATAGGATAAATAAACACTGTTCACAATGATTGGAGCTCAAACTAGCCACTGATAAGGTTAAATGATAAAGTGGAAGAAAATGAATAGGGAAACACAATGGTGTCCTTAGTCAATGTAAATAGAGATTTAACAATGATGTAACACCAAATAAATCACAAAGGAAGTCATGGACCTAAACATATTCTAATGATTCATTCATGGAGTGAAAAAAATATTTGAAATCATACATTAAAATGAAAAGGTAAAATGGAAAATAACATGGAAAAGATATTGATGCAAAGATGATGTTTATATCAAAAGAATCTTGTGATACACTGTATGAGTTGAATCTATGGAACAAAAATAAATGTAGACAACAAAATATGGTGAAATAGCTCCAAGAATATAATAATTTCATGGGGTAGTGTGATCTGTGAGGTGTGGATGAAGATAGAAGTGGGTTTGGAAACATTGTGGAGGCTGAACCTGAGATAGCCCCAGACTCGTACACATGGATTTGGTGATAAAAACATAATATTTTCAAACTACCTTTGACAACATCTAAATAAACCCAAAATTTTCCATAAGTAATTGAAATATAAATAACCATCATTATGTCACATACATTCCCAATACCTTTTATGTTTAATATTTTATAGAGTTATTAAAAAAACTTTACGTAGAAAAACCCATGTTTTTCTCATAAAATGGAAAATTTTACCACTATACCTTGACTTTTGTATTATATAATAAGAAATTAACATCATATAAAAATATCTATACATGATACACTTCTATCCATATCTTAAATAGCATAATTTCTTCATAACCTGAGGAAAAATAAATATAAGAAAGGGTAAACTCAAAATATTAGTAAGTTTAAATATGAGAGATATCAATCATAAGTGATAATACAATTAGAATAAGGGTATGTGAAAATGATCACAACTTATAAAAAGTAATAAAAAATAAGTTAAATATCATTAATCATGTGTTATGGAGAAAAAATATTTCACAACAAGATAAGTGAATCATAAGAGTGCATAATCATCAATAATCAATCATGGTCAATACGATTGAATCATATACATATGAAATATGTTTTTTATTAGATATAAGCATGTAAAATAATTTCCTTAATCAAGGAATAGTATCAAAACTATCATATCAGACTAATTCCCTTTCATAACCTGGTTCTATACCCATTCTATTCTTTTCTTTCTCATGAGATTCTAATATTTACCTAATGTATTAGAGAACTATATAATTTTGGTCCCACCCATCACATTATGAGAACCATATATAAGTGTTCCATCATATCATAAAAAATTACTCATTATATCATTGCATAAACCATGAAAAGAAAGGGGTTCCATAAGCATTTCATCATTATATAATCATAATCCATCTAGAGAAAATAAGTTGATAGTATTATAAAATCATTTATTATTTTATCAAAGAATGATTGACTTATGAAAAATAATTTGGTTTCATTAAATTATGCCTAAAAATTAATGATCACAACACATATAGAGAAAGAATTTTTATGGTATTATAAGATAATAAACCCTATTTAACCATAATAGGCATCAAAACCAGGCAATATAAATGAAAAATACTTTCAATTTTTTTAACATTTCATTGAAAACATGATAAAAATATATTCTTCTATGGATACAATTTTGAGTAAAAATTATTATAATATTGAAATAATGGTTCTATTTGAAAATAGTTATGGAATATTATAAAGTAATATTCATGGAAAATAATATTCATGATGGTGTAAAAATTATTTCATGTGGTAAAAAATAAGATAAATATTATATCCACACTTTTTTGTAAAAATTAAAAAATAACTTGTTCAGAAACATTGTAAAAGTTCCATTTTAATCCATAAAAAAATATAGTCAAATATGTTGGAGAATTAATTTTAATAATAATTTGACTATATAAAAAACATTCATGAAAACATTTTAAAACATATAGATATAGAAAAAAAAAATTCTGATAAAATTGGCAATATGGCCTGCTTTTCAAAAAAATACACTCTCGATTATTTTGAGTACCAAAGAGAAGATAATTAAAGGAAAACATTAATACACTCGAAATAATTAGAGAAGAAGAAAATTTATGGGGTTTAAGAAAAAAATATCATATAACATTCCTTAATTAAAATTTAACATAGACAATCCCAGAAAGTAATGAGTTTGTAACATAAACCTTTAGAGATTTAGAAATTTCTAGATCAAAAACTCGTGAAAGGAAGGAACTTAGATAGATTTTTATATCCCAATAATTTTCATTGAATTATTAATAAAATACATTAATAGGTAGTGTATACACCACACAAAATAAATATGTGGTGAATTAGAATATATCTCACAAAACAATCTTAACCTACTTTAAAAAAAATTTATATTTATTATAAATTGTTACTAAATATTTGATTATACTTATCTAGCCAGATATGATTCAATTATAATTTCCAATTCCTAATTTATTAATAATTACTACTTAAAATCACCATTATTTGTGTTCATTGATCTATTTTTTATAAGTGTGTGGAATCATAATAATCAATCATGCGGTATGAGAGAATATCATAAGCATGGGTCATAAGTATCTTCCATATGCATAAGAATAGAAAATAATTTCCTTAGTCAAGGATCACTTCCAAGACTATCATATTAGACAAATTACCTTACTTAAGTGGGCTCAAACTCCATTATAGTCTATATTATATAATGAGATATCAATATTTACTCAATACATTAGAGGGATATATAATTACATGCCCACCCATCACATAATTCATACCATACATAAGTGTTCCAAAGTAACATAAAAACATTCATCATTTAAGTGTATCATAACTTTTGAAAATAAAGGGATGTCATAAACATTTCATTATCACATAATCATAATTCACCCAGATAATGTGTGTGAATTGAATTATCAAAACAATCATTATTTCATCAAAGCCATATTGACTTGTGGGAAAAAATCTTTTTCATTAAATCACCCTTAACAAAACATCATAAAAATCTATCCATAAAAATAATGTGGATGGAATAATAATAGAATAACCATAGTGATGAATAATAAACATCAAAGTACATTGACATATTTTAAAAATACTTTTAAAAGAATATTTGAACCTTTCATTAAAAATGGAAAAATAATATCATTTTCTATTGATAATTTTTTTGATACAAAATCACAAAATATTGAGAAAATGATTTTATTTTAAAATAAACATGGAAGAAATTAAATTAAGGTTCAAATAAAATAATATTCGTGGTGGTGGGAAAATATGTTCTTGTGGTAAATGTTCAAATATTGATTTTTTTTTATTTTTTTGGAAAATTAATAAATAATCAGTTCAAAAAATTGTAAAAATACTTTTTTAATAATTAAAAAATAATTCCAAATATATTTGAAAATTAATTTCAATAATAATTTTATTATATAAAATTAAAATCTTGAAAACAATTTATAGAACACAGATATGGAATAAAAAGTTCTTTAACTAAAGAGGAAATCTTGATTGCATTTCTTAAAAACAATTTTCATGATTGTTTTAAGTACCAAATAGTGAAAAATAAAAAAAACTGAAACTATCAGAAATAGTCAAAGGAAAAGAAAATATATGTGGTTTTAAAAATAAAGCTCATATAATTTCATTCATTTTAAATTTAACATTGAAAATCCAGAAAAGAAATGAAATTGTAACATAATTGTTTATAGCTTTAGTAATCTCAAGACCAGAACCTCATAAAAGTGGTAACCATAGATTTTATTTGTAAATAACAATAATTTTCATTAAAAGACCAAAATAATATAAGCATTTGAATTATTTTCAACACAAAAAAAATAAAAAATAATGTATATATCATATTGCATATGACTCATAGAAATTAAAGCGAGATCACTAACCCTTCCCTGATGTCCTGAAATTCATCGTGGGAACTCTTAACCTCATGTATATTAAATTTATATTTATAATAAATTTACACTAGTACTATATTTATACTTATCATACCATATATTATTCACTTATAATTTCAAATTACCCCTTTATTAAAAATTACTCCTTAAATCATCATTTTGGGTGTTCACTATTATTTTTATCATGTATTTCGATAATGTATTTTAATATACATCATATGTATCCATCATATATATTTTTATAATAATATATGAAAGGAAGTGTGAAAAATGAAATACACTGTTCATGAAGGTGGTAGTTTATATATATGCATGAATAATACATTTATTATATAATATAAAACAAGAAAGTAAAATATATAATATGTCATCATTACATAATCATAATAATTTCATATATATAGTATATATTATTTAAATCCGTCCTTATGACCAACCTTGTAATACATAAATGAAAAATGAATCACATTTCTTTATAGGGGTGGTAGTCCACACACACGCATAAGTGACATTATAATCTTCCAAAGGATAGAAAGTGATATTTTATATAATATTTCATCTTTATAGAATTATTATAATTTTTTAGAAATAATATATATTCATTAAATTCATATAAATATCTCTCTTTAAGATGTGGTGATGAAAAATTAAATATGTTGGTCACGGAGACGATTATCTATACGTACACACAAAAACATTTATATTTTACATTGTGTTTGAAGTTAAATTAATAATGGTTATTATATATTAATGATAATATTTCATTAAGATAATTTTATTTACTTCACTATGTTAATATTTTAAAATAATATTTCGAGGAGGTAAAAGTAGATATAAACTTGAAATGATTCAGTAAAGTCAATTACCTATTCTTTGAGAAAACTCATTTGGATCACTTCTTAAATACCCTTGGTTGGTCTTTTAATAAGAAATAAAACCTATATAATGTGAATATATATGTCTATAAGTGACTTAGTTAGGGTTTTGTGAGATAATTATCTCATGAATATATAAATAATATAGGAGAGGAGGTTCCATTTTTTAAGTGAGGGGATTGGTACACTTTTAATTTTTCTAATCATTAAAATGATATAATGTAACATTCTTTATAAAGTTCCACAAAATTGGATAAACTATAAAAAATTTAGGATATTTTATTTAAATAAATTAAACTAATAGGATTTAGATTAGTTTTCTTATTATTTTAACCCTTATCTCTTTAGTTTAACCCCTAATTATCCATTTTAACCCTAACAATGGTAATAGGATAATTGTATTTAAAGGTTAATAATGTTATTATAATAGGTAAAGTGTATAATAATTGTAAAATTGTTGATATTATTAATATTTTACAATTAATTTAACAAATTATACGATTTTTTATAATTTTTATAATAATTACTTGACTATTGTTTCCGTAAAATATCCTTAATGTGATTTTTAGGACTATTCACATAATTTGGTATTAAAAACATAAATATTACAATAAATTAATATTTTTAATGTTTAAAACATTTTTTACCTTTCATATTTATCCAAAAAATTAATTACTTAATTAAACTTATCCAAAACAAATCAATTTTAATATGTTAAAACTATTTACTTTGGGTTTTCACCAACTTGCAAAAGCGTTACAGTAGTAAGGCCTAAGCATTTTTCATCCATATACTATTATAAAAAATTCAAAGCAATTTAATATAACAAAAAAATTATTTATATACCAAATAAAAATTTATAACCATCCATAATTGTTTTTATACTTTTGACGTCATATTAGAGAAATTAAAAGAATTAGAATGACATTTGTAACTTATGTGTTACATAAAATAATATAAAAATTATTATCAAAGGAAATATAACTAAATTTCTATATTTCATAATATGATATTATTTTAATTGAAATAAACTCTTATAATAAAATAAATAAGTGTTTGATAGATTTTTAGAACTTATCACATAGGTTTGATCATAATTAACCCTTTTTACCCTTTAGTGTGGTCATAAACCTTACTATAATTACTATTAACTATGAAAAAAATAAAAATGACTTAATTACCAAATTTAAAAATTATATTCCCAAATATTTAATAAATTATCTATGATTTAATTATTAAATTTTTTACAAATTTATTTTAATATATGTTAGTGAAACCAGACGAAAAAATGTTTTTAGAAAAATTAATTTCTTAATATAAAGAATTGATTTTATACCAAAATCATGTAAAATATTGATTCTTATTGAATTATTTAAATTATTTCAAACAAATGGAGACTTATTTTACTTTTTAAAAATCCATAAATGTATGAAACCATTTAAAAATTTGATTAAAATAGAAGTGTCAAAATATATTTTTATTTGAATAAAAACATCAATTAGATTTCCAAAAATGTAAAAAATAGATTTCTAAGTTCAAAATTACATTTAAAATCACTTAAATTATTTATTAAATAAACATTTGGTCTGGAAAAAATATTTTATAAACTTTCAAGTCATTTTTCTATTATGATAATGTCATAAAAGTGGCATTATTTGTAAAATCAGTAATTTTTTTACTCACCTCAAAACCAACAGTTTTAGAAAATTCTCGAAGAATAACCTAAATAAAATTTAAATATTATTATTTAAAAAAATAATTTAATTTCATCAAATTAAAATTTTACAATTCATAATGTTATCTTTTAAATAAGAATACAAAATATAAGGAAACCATTGTTTATAGAAAAATAACTCTTTAACAGTTCTTAAACATATCTTATTTCAATATTATCATTAAAAATGGAGTATTTATTTATTAAAAATTAATCATTAAATTTGAATAAGGAAAGAATTTTTAATATATTTTTTATAATTTTGGTACTACTATTCACACTCAAAAAACCAATGATTAGTTTATAACAGAAAAATTTAAATAATAATATTTCTATAATATGTTATAGTTTTTGGTATTGTATGAATCACATGATATTTAATAAATAGAATTTATTAAATATGAATATATTCTATAATCTTGAGGTGTTATAGAACCCATCAATCATAGGTAAAATAAAAACATGGAATCCCTGGGTTCATAGCATTGAAATAGATGTGTTTGTGGTTTCATATGCAAAGGTCAGTGGTTGAAGAGATGAGCTATAGGAAATGATGATGAAAACTCATTTAAATCCTTGGTCCTTAAAACAGTCATGGATTGCCATTAAAAATCAATGCTGAAAGATATGTATTCCATAAAACCTTATATATATTTGATACATATATATTATGGCTTGCATATTTTTTTAATTTTCAGGAAAAATGGGATATATATATATATATATAATAATAATTTCTACATTGGTAGTATTGGGGGGATAGCACAACAATCCACCATCATGGAAACCATTAAAAAACATATTATAAGATGAAATGAATTGGAGTGAAATGAATTCCTGAATATAATGCAATATTTATCTAAGGCATTAATACATGCATTATAAATGCATTAATTGATTCATACACCACCAATGACTTTCCTCTAATTATATATAAACCCAATTACCATATGATGAGATAGGGGGTGCATTGATATCCTTACGGTTGGAAAAACATCCTCAGACATATAACACTCTTTCCACTTCCTTATTTTTATATTAAGGTCCCATCTGAACATCGAATGATTCTAGAAAACCCATGAATACCCATGGTGGGGGGATGAGTTTGTTTTCCACTTTTTGATCTCTCTCAAAATCAACCAAAGGATATCAAGACTGATGCAATGTCTCTTCATTATAAGGTGTGGTAGATTTATAGTATTTCATCATTTCAATATTTTACATAGTTTCATAGTACTTTTCATGAAGATCCTAGAATTTGGTTTCTAATTTCCTCAGATGAATATAATAATTTAATTAGATCCATAAGAAACATAATATTTATATTAGAAAGATCTATTCTTATGATTTATTAAATCTGAAATGAAAAGAAAAGGAAAACCCAAAAAACACTATTGCATTTTCATTTTATGGAAATGTAATTTTTTTAAACAGATTACCCTTACATAGGTTGGATACATAAAGGTAATAGAGGTGTCACCCTAATGCATATGGGAAGCCTAAAGAAAACAAATTCATTACCCTTATGAAAAGAAATTGTGTAAGGGTAACAAGGTATTACCTTTACATGAAGGGTTTCACGTAAGGATTTTATTGTCTTACCCTTGCGTATATTGTTCTATGTAAGGGTCACCACATCTTACCCTTATGCGTATAGGTATCTGAAACCTATATTTACATAGACATGATTTGTATAAAGTTCAAATAGGTTAAACTTATGTAATGTAGCATGCATAAGAGTTATCTGGTCTTTCCTTACTGTATATGTAATGGTTATATGAGACTTTTTCTTATATAGAGTTATTGCATAAAGTTAATTTAATGTTTTAAAATATTAATGTAATGTAATATTTGTACCTACACTTAAGTGAATATTTCACGTAAAGGTATGACCTTTTTTACCCTTACATAGTGTATGCTACATAAGGTTCATGGACATCAAGCCTTATGAAAAGGTTCCAGAAATAGGTTACCCTTATGCATAGTGTCTACGTAATTTTTATGGGACGATACACTTATATAGGAAGCAGTTCTTACATAAGGTTAAGAATAAAAATTATTAATAAAAATAATATATAAAGTGATTTAAATGGTTTATAAAATGTTTATAAATAATTATAAAAGTTATTTTGGGAATACTTAATTTTTAATTGATTTATATATTAATAAATTAATTATAAATGGTTTAAATTAATTAACAAAATTTTTATGAAACATTTTTTTACCAAATATTAAAAGTTAATATTTTTAATACCTTTTAACAAAATTATATGTAATAACTTGTGATATAAAAATAAGAGTGTCCATTTAAAAATATTTATTTATAATATATAAAGGATATAAATTATAAAATAAGGCCAAAATATAAATATTTAAATTAAAATTATGGATTATTTTTAATTTGTTACTTTGAATTGTGAAAAATAAAATGGGTCCATATTTATACATTATTTAAGCCACCTCTGATTTTTTTTAGTGATTGATGTGATCATGGTTCAAATAATGATTATGTATATGATATTTAGATTATGTAAAATTTTGAAAAAAATAGAAAACAAATTATAAGTTGTTTGTAGAACATAAATTATGATATATATAAAAGAGAAATTTCCTATAATGATAAATAATAAAGAGTTAATATTAGAATATATATAATTTTTTCTTTGAATTTCCATAATGTTAGAGATAAAACTGAAAAATATTTATAATTGGATTCTTTTTATAAAGTATTCATAAATGGTTATATCAAGTTTTAATATTTTAATTGTTCATTTAATTAATGTTTATTTAGTTATATATTCTTATTTTGTAAATTGTTTGAGAAATTTGAATAATTTGTAGGTTTTATTTTAAATTTTAAACTTCCTCTAAGATAGAGCCTTACATTACATGATAGTAAAGTATTTATAATTAATTTACTTATTCTTATACATTGGAATCAGTTTTTTAATTGAGTTTATTGGCTTAAATTTATATATTTTATTTATTTATTTTTACAAGTTAGGTTTTAGATTTAAGATGATTTTTATTCTATCTTGAGTAAAGTATACTCAGGTAGAGGGACCTGGGGCCAGACTACCTACATACCTAAAGGCCTATACATTTTTTAGGAAAGTGAATTGGGTTGGGTATTTTTCACTCAAGGATTAATTGTATTGATACTTTCAATATCATATATTTATATTCCTTTACATGGATTGTTTATGTACCTTATGTATATAATGAATATGAAGATGTATGAATATGCTTAACCACTATTGTTGTGTAAGTAACACAAACTTGTTGGTTGTGTGAAGATTTATAAAGCAATATGGTTTGAACATATTGGTTTTGTGTAGGGAATATGATTCCACACAAAATCACCAAAATAATAAATACAGAAAGGGGATAACATGAGATAATATGGTGAGATAAAAATCACCTCAACTACTATGTGTGAGATTCCTTCCAAAGAAGCACTATTCAAGACCAAAATCATTTAATTGGGTAGGTCATTAAATAGTTGGGTGCCCCATGGTTATCTTGAATAAGTAAAGAAAGGATCAGTGACACTAGATTAAACATGGTTAGGTTATACCCTAGTTGT
The DNA here is from genome assembly GCA_963277665.1 of Viscum album. Classification (NCBI taxonomy): domain Eukaryota; kingdom Viridiplantae; phylum Streptophyta; class Magnoliopsida; order Santalales; family Viscaceae; genus Viscum; species Viscum album. Next base: position 2,132,340,505 of record OY728156.1, on the reverse strand, counting down.
GGCCCCTGTAATGTCCTTTTTTATTATGTTCATGGTGTTTTTTTGGGTTACACTAGCTGGAGGACACTAATAGTATTAGTCTATTGATGGAATATAATTGATTTTACTCATATTATGGATTGGAAAATGGGTTTTATTCTATTCTATACAAGATTCATATATTATTTTATTGGAATTAATCCTTACCTAGACAACAATGTTGTTAAGGAAACACCATATAAGACTCATTTGTTCGTAAAATATGGATATTGGACTACTAATTTTTTTAAAAGGTAATGTCTTGTTCAAATACCAAGACACAATTTATTAATAATCAAATAAGAGAACTACAAAAGTCTGAAAGAATGGATTTTATTACAATATCTTTCATAAATAGGAAGAAGGTCATCTGACAAATTATCAACCCACGTAACACTCTGGTTGATACCTTTGTTAGAAAGAGCATCGACCACCATGTTAGCCTCCCAGTAGGCATGTGTGGCAATATATCTAATCTCCCTAAGAGAGTCCATGCATCTCATCTAGCGAGATGTAAGGGGCCAAGAAAGGTGGACCACGCCATTCCAAATTGCTTGGACTATGTAGGTAGAGTCGCTTTCAATAAAAATGTCGTTCCAACCCTTTATTTGCACAAAATCAACAACCTGGATCACCACCATCATCTCAGCATATAAGGAAGTGGCGTTGGCACAACCTATAAAGAAACACCCATGATAGTGGTCCAGATAATCCCTGTAGACAGCTCTAAAACCTGCTGGACTTGGTTTCCTTTTTGAATCTCCATCCATGTTTATTTTGATCCATCCAGGAATAGGTGCTTGCCAGAACACCTCAATTGATTGACGTGGCCTTTTCTAGAGGCCGACAACCTGAAGATGTCTGAGAATCATAAAATCTTTAACGGAATTTTCACAAAAGTTCTTTTGAATCGAAGCGGCATCCCTGATAGTAATGAGAATTGTCGAATGACCTGCATTGAAATTGAGTGAGAGACTGTTATGTAAAATATCATTACAATCATACCAGACAACATAGAGGAGCTCGGAAACAACCAAAAGAAAGAGGTTATTGATTTTCTTCGAGGTTTTGAGCTCCACACAATTTTTTATATGTATAAGAATTGAGTCAGAACAAAGCCATCTGCAATCAAACATGTTTGTAATAAAATTCCAAAGAGCCGAAGTAGTATCATAGGATAGGAAAATATGGTTGGTATCCTCTCTATACTGATGACACATCTGACATTTATTACAATGTTGGATGCCATAGGACTGAAGTTAAACATCAATAGGAATATGATTATGTGGAATCCTCCAAATAATATTTGGTCTAAGGGGCTTGATCCAATGATTATCAAAAATTTTGATCCACCCAAAAATATATTCAGATGAAGAAAAATTATGATTATATAAGGATTTTGAATCCAAGATACCATTATGTATAGGTTCCCACACAAGGAAATCATCTGTAATAGAGAAGGTATGACTATCAATCACATGCATAATGGCCTCCGAGAGATTGGGACAGGGGGCATTCATAACCTCCTTAATAGAGAGATTTATGTTGTCTGGAGGGGAGTGTAGAGATAACATGGAAATCTATGGGGAGCCAGATCAGTTATCGAGCCAAAAATTCAAAGAGGAGTTTTTACTGACCATCCATCTAGCGTTATGCATAATGTTCTGAAAAGAGTCTCTGATGGAGGGCTAGATAGAGGAGCTCACATGACTAAAGTTACCTTTCTTATGCTTTTCCAAGAATATTTTTCGAAGAAACTCAATGGTGTTAGTATTTTGATTGATCAAATTCTAAGTGATCTTTTCTTTAAGAACTTCATTAAAAAGTTTGATATTCTTAATGCTGAGACCCCGATTTTCCAACAATTTGCAGCTCATAGACCAAGGGATGGTTACAAGATTTCATTCAACAGTACTTCCAGACCACACAAAGTTTTTAATGTAACCATTAATTCTTTTAAGCAGAGAGGTAGGCCATTTTTAAATCATTAGAGAGTATACCATTTTGATGATAATGGTATATTTGACAAGGCAAATCCGTCCAGCCATGGATAGGGATTTCCCCTTCTATGAAGAATGTTGGTGAAGAACCTGATCCACCACAGAAGAGAAATACACAACATTAGGTCTTTCCCAGAATAAGGGAACACTGAAAAAAGTAAAAGGTAAAATACCCTCCTTAATTCCAAGTCTTTCAATGATGTTGGTTTTATGGATGGAAGGGAATACTTTACCAAAGAAAATAAATGACTTTTTCCAACTAATAGATTGACCTGAAACCTCCCCATAATGAGCTAAATCATTTTTAAGATTCAGAATATTTCTATTGCTCCCATTTGAATCAAGATGCTTACAGAATCATGAAGTTATTAATTGAAAGGATTCAAATGAATTAGAAGTATAATGAAAAAAATATTAGTATCCACTTATGTACTCAATAATATTGGATATATTAATGATTTTAGTCTCATATACTCAATATGATTGGTTAGGTAAAATGATATTCAATATGATTTAATATTCTAAATGACTTGGTGAGACTATATTTTACCTAAAATTGTTAATGGTTTTGTAAATAAAATATGATATTTTGATATATATATATATCTGTGTGTGTGTGTGTGTGATATCAACTGTATGTTTTAAAATGTGTTGTAAATATATAGTAAATAAAAAATAGAAATGAATTGAAATTTGGATCTTGAATGTGGCTATCAAGTAATGGATAAAAAGAGTTTCTACATTGATAACTTAACTACTTCAATATTGGATAAACTCATCATAAGAAATTAATTTTATCTCATTTAGATCGTGAAAATAGTATGTAAAAAATATTTGTTTAAATAATATGAAATAATGTGTTTATGATACACATAGTTATGATTTGCTGAAGTATATAACATTCTTTAAGGGGTACCAAAAATGTCTTGTTCAAATTAAGGGATTTATCATATTTTTTACAATGGAAATATTATGACAATATGATTGATTTCTCAACATTTACCTGATATTTTCGATGTGTTGAGAATGAATGAACTTGGCATATGATGTCTAGATTCTTATACACTATGGCCAATAAAATTTGGTTAATGTTAAAAATGGAAGAACAAAAGTTAGTTGAAATGTTCAAAATGTTTCTTTAAGAATCCATCCAAGTTCATTGAAATGTAGGGTTGTTAAAAAGGAGGAATAATAATTTAATATGATATTATTAACCAAGATATAACTAGATATGTTTAATAAATTCCATGGAATTTCCATGTGAGTAATGAATGTTAAAGAAATTAATTATTTGATTTTGAATGGTATGTGATGCGAAATGTATATTTTACAATGTGTTGTAAATATAAAGGATTTTAAAATCAATAAAAAAATTATTTACCACTTCATTTATACTGATTAGATTAAGTAAATAATTACCATATCAAGGATTTTAATATAAATTATTTTATCAAGCTCAAATGAATCTAAGTAAATGATATGAATCTTTATCTGATTTCTGTATGTTATTAGAGATGTTGTTTGATTAAAAAAATTTCTTGGTAAAAATTATGCTATGATTAATTGTATGAATGGGGTTAATGATTTATCAATTTATATAACAAATTTTTTGAAGAAGATGTAAATAAACAAATTATCCATGAAAAAAATTTTATCCATGTTTTCATTAAAATATTAGGGAATGTGCTCCCACCACCCATTAGTGGTATTTTTTAATAAATACATCATTTAAAATAAATAAAATTCTCCAAATACATAGAATACCATATATAATATAGAAATAATATTTTTTTGTTAAATATTCCTTGTAAAAATAAATATTATTTCCTAACACAAAAAGGTTTGTGTATCTTTGCCTGATGTTCGAAAAATAATTTAGTATCTAAGAGTCATGTTATAGTATGTTTAGATGTAAATAAGATCATATTTAACAAATAAATAAGTACACTAATCTATGTTTAAAGTAAATTTTACTCAATATCCTTCTAGATTATGTATGTATTTAGAAACAATAATGTAATTATATATATATTATTTTAAGGTAAAAGTTTTAATGAACGGGGTTCCAAGGACAATAATGATGATAATGAACTTATAAATTGTTCTATGTAGACAATATAAGTCAACATCATATGATTTAATGTTATGAAGTTAAGAAGTTTTAATATGTAAAAAAATTTAATATTTAAGAATATGATTCTTAAGTATCACCCTTATTGAAACTGGATAACTTCATATATGTTTCTTACTAAAGAGTTTAGTGTGAATTTTTTACCATATGGTTTCATAGATATGTGATTTTCATTAAATATGATGTAATATATTAACAAAACCAATAAAGTATACTAAAAATAAGGCTAATATGGAAGTTCATCATATATTATAATATATATTAGTGATTGTGTTGGTTTTTTTAAATATTCTTATAGAGTTTAAGAATATTAAAATGTATCATATTAAATCAAATTTCAAATATACTATTAATTCACTTTGTATTCATAAATGAATATTCATATATACATTTCATGAAGATTAATGATATTAGAACTCTCAAAGTATGACTTTGAGTTTATCCCTAATTGATGTTTCTCATGGATAATTATAGGTAATAATGAAAGGTTAGGGTTAATGAAAGTGGAATTATTATATAGATATTAAAAATATGTTCATGAGGAAAAACAAAGAATATGATTCTTCATGTGCATTGGATGAACTACTAATTATACTATATGGAGTGTCATATAGAGATAAATTGGTATTCTAAGGGTACATGGATAAAATATGAGTCCTCACTACCTGAGGTTTGTGAGATACCTTGCATGAAAAAATTCATATTTTGATACCCTACTTACAAAGATCTACATATTTACTTACCTAATACAGGGGTGGTTAGATATGTTATTGATAATGTCATCATTTGGAGCTTAACTAAGATGGGATTTGTCCTCTCATATGAAAATAATGGCATTAGGGCCCATGATTGATATATATTGTGGGAGTGTGTTAGCACACTTAGATTTTTGAATTATCCATGTGGTTAAAGGACATGTTATGTTCTTATCTAAAAGAACAAATGATATGTGGTTTATTTTTCAATCAGATCAGTCTATACTCAAAGATTTAAGAACATATGATTTTTCTATATGTGATTGACATGTTCTATGTAATATGGTCTCTTGATATCTTAGACAAAGGGAAAATATGATTATCTAGGTTTTCAAATGATATAAACTAGTGAACATAGGTATTAGGTTACCAATGTTTTATGTATATCATGCTAGATCTCTATATATATTTAGAATAATTAATGATTTTCTTGAGGTCTCACTTTGATTACATATATGGATTCCGATATTTTTATTTTTTATCAATGATATAAAGTCATGTTCGATCAAAAATTGTTATTTACTGAATATGGATTGAGTTTGAATTAGGGATATACTCTAAGAGTGTATTAATATTAATCTACATGTTTTTTTCCGGTTGTACACAAAGAATTCCATATGTTGTTATACAATGTGAAGTTAATGATAACTTTCAAATAGTTATTTTTAAAATATCCAAAATATTTTTGGGTATGATTTCATGAGTTATTGTATAAGATAAAATATAAGGTGAAATTTCCAATGCCTATGAGGCTTTAGTGAAAGTGGTATATTGAATGAGATGTATGCCCTAATTCTTTGTGTGTGTGTGTGTTTGTGTGTGTGATATATATATATATATATATATATTATAGAATGCATAAAAAAATTTACCTTCATGCATTATATATATATATATATATATCTTATACTATATATGTTGGCAGTAATGGCTTGATAGCGGAACAATATTCCACCTTGGATATCATTAAATGAAACATTTCATAAGATATAATGTATTTGATTCAAATGAATTCATGCATAAGATTCATTAATTATCCATGTAATTAATATATGTGTCATGAACACATGAATTAATGTATTAACCACCCTGGATCATCCTTAGGTTCTATATAAACTCTAATAATATATGATATAAAAGGGGTGGATTGAGATTCTCACACTTAGTCAAAAGTGTGTTGTCTTGTAACACTCTTTTATCTTCCATATTTTTCATATTGAAATACTTATATACTTTAGAGATAATATGGATCCCACCCAAACATTGGATGATTATATGAAACATATGAATACCTATGGAGGTGGTATTATATGGTTTTACACTTTATAATTTTTCTAAAGAAACATCCAAAGGGGATCAGTATTGATGAATTGGCTCTTTGGTGTAAGGTGATCTAAATTTATAGTATTTATTTATGTTAGTATTTTACTCATTTTCATATTATCTTTCATGAATGTCCTTTATAGGTTTTATAATTTCTTCTATTTCATATAATATTTTTTTTCTATTTCTCTATGAAAACTAATAGATTTATCCCTCGAGAGGATGAATGAATTATATGCACAATGATGGGAGCTAGTTCTGGCCACTGTAATGGTATGATGAAAGAGAGGAAGAAAATAGTGAGGCCAAAACCTATGGTGTTTTCATATATGGTAAAAAGGATTTATTTTTAATTTTGAAAATCCTAATGAAACACCCTCTATTTTGTGGCTCTAAATGTGGTCAATTTCTATACGTATATAGTTTAAAGAAGATTGGAAAACATAGGCCATTACAAAAAAGTATAATAGAAATTTTTTGGACAAGCTAGAGTTGTATAGATAAATTTTATATAAAAAACATCTAGTTATGTCCCATATGAAGTGAATTTATAGAGGATAAGAAAAGATAAAATGAATCATAGAAAATTAAAGTAGTAGAAAAATATAAAAATGTTGTGGTGGATTGTGAACTATGAGGTACGGATGAATATAGAATCATGGATAGAAATTTCATGGAGTCCAAACATGGGGATAATAGTTTTAAATTTTTATCCAAATGATGTTTTCAAATGTTTAAACTTTACTGAGATAAGGATATTATCCCATGTGTCCTAGCCATTATTTTAGAGGATAATTAAATTAATGATAATAAGGAGAAGAAATGGGAGATTCAAAGAGGGTGATAAAAAATATTAAAGATCCACTTACTAGTTATAAATAGAGTGGCCTGGATTCTACTAAGGGGGATGGATCGATCACTCAGGGGATCATCTGGAGATTCTTATATTGGATGTTATATTCCTTGGGACACATTGTTCTTCTCATCTCTCTTGGTTTATTAATTTATCCCCCTCATGAAATGTATGAGAGAATAATTTTCATAGTTCCAAAAGATGTAATTTGAAGGAAAAGTTCACTAGTTGAAGTTTTTATATTATAATTTATGGTTGGGATGTTTTTATGTGTTCTTTTAATTCTTAATCTTCTCTTTCACATGGAATGGACATTGCTTATCTAAATTTAAGGGTATCTCATAATTTATCATTTAATTTTATAAATTTATGTAAGACTATTATATGATTTAAATAATTATGTTTGAATATTTTTATGGGTCACCCAATTCAATAATCAACCCATTTAATTGATCATATAAACATGGAATTTTTAGGTTATATAGAGTATCCCAAGACCAAGTTTTGTCTTTGATCTAAATTCGACAACAAACATTGATATTCATTTTAAATTTTTTACATACATATAATAGAAACCTATAAATTACTAAAAATGGTAGATTATCTCTAATGGTTTACCAAAACATATACTTTGTCTTAAATCATTATATAATCTTCCTATGTAATTATCAATTTTCCTTATGGTTTTTACACACATACTTTCCATGTACTACACTTATTTAGTTATTAGTTTTAGTTAGTTTCTCTTTTTAAATATTAATTTTTATTTAGACCTGGTGGATCTAAGAATTATTTTCAGAAACTTGTCACTGACAATCAATTTCATATAATTAGTTAAGTATGAGATGATAAATTTTTTGTAAGATATATAATATACAAGTTATATGAGTTATAAATAAATTAATATAATATTTATCCCATATGCCTTTTGAGTTATATTAGTTTAAAATCATGGCACACTCATCAAGGTCCATCAGGAGTTCTTTAACTAGTTCATTATTTTAGTAATATAGTATTAATAAATGAATAAAAAATCAACCCCGCCCCCAAATTTATTATTCATTTTCCAAATTTCATATGTTTAAACCATTCAGACTTGATTGGTATTTTTATTTTTTGGGAAAAAGTCTAGGTTTCACTATACTAAAAACCTAGTAGACTTAAATCAATTTATGATATGTTTAAAAATGAAATAATTTATTTAGTTTTGATATATTTATCATGGCCTCTTACTTCACAGGTTTAACCATGTTAATTTTTCCCAAATATTCAAGCCTTATATATAAAATCTCATCCTACTCATTCAAACTAATGAAATTTGTATTTTTTTTATTTAAAGTATGTAATATGTTTTTCTTGTTCATTATCACTTCATGATGATTATGAAATATTTTATCCTCTTAGTGATTCATTTATTCTTTAAAATCATCACAAAATTCACTTTATATTAAATCTAAAAAACACTCAAGAGACTACTCATAAACCCATAAAAAAAGAGAAAATTATTTGATTCAAACCCATCCCCTCTAATTTTGATGTTTCCAACATCATTGAAATTGAGGGATCTATCATTTTCAAAGTAAATATTTCCAAAATCAATTCATTTTATGTATCTTAAGATATTTTTATTTTTTTCATGTTTGATGAGAAACAATTATCTAGATTCCAAAGATTTTTTCCCTTAACTACTTAATAATACTCCTCAGAAAATATAGATTACTCGATTACTCATCCTTTTAATAAATTTAAATTAGTTATTTCTTTTACAACTCTAGTATTATAGTGAAACTTATTGGTTTTATTTTAAGTTTCATCACACCAAACATAAGTTTTTATAAGAGCATCAAAAGAATATTTCAACTTGAATCTCTCTTGGATATTGTCTCATCTTGTATATCTTATCATTATCCTATATCCACCTTGATTTATTTTTTATTATAGAATTGAAATTTCATACCAAAACTTGTGTTCTTTGTTCGCATGCATTCAACAACATCAAAAATTACTATTAAATTTAAATTATATCAGTTGAAATGAGTTTTCATTTAAATATATACAAGTGCTTTCCTTAATATTTCAACATCTCTAAGTTCTATGAACTTCCTCATGATTTTGGATACTCTCATTCACCTTATATTTTCACTTAGGTTTATCAAAACCCTTTTCTTCATTCAATTATCAGTACATTTAGTTTTTTTGAAAAATATTTTGTTCTATAAATGTATGTATTTTCCTTTATTAGTAATGTAATAACTTTCTTTAAATTCTTTTCATTATTTACACATGATTTATTTCAAGCATGAGTGTCCAATATAATTTTTTTTAAATCATAAGAAAATATAAAAGTTTCTTCATTGCATCAATAACCTTCTCCACTGAATTATAAAAATTTTAAACATACTTGGAAGTATTTTAAAAATCAAACTAATAACTTTTCACTAAATTTTTAATTTTAACTATATTTTCCTAAAAAAACATTACCTCTTAATTCTATGAAAGAAAAATCAATATATTAATTTCAATTATATTGTCTCTGTCTTCAATTACATCATTGATTCTAACCATTTTTCATGAAATATATATTTTTATCTTTGTAATATTATTCATGGTTGATTATTCAAGGTATTATATAAATTATTCATTCACATTCATAAATGACTTGTTTTCTCTTTTGATATTTCTATTTTTCCTTAAAAAAATAGATTCAAACTTAACTGAAATTTTTTTAGTGTCTCATCATAACTATTTTCCACTGTAATATCACCTTCTTCTTTACTAGATGAATCATTTGATTATTTTTATTTACCCATAAAATATTAAGGGTATTCATTCAGTGATACATCTTCCATTATCTCTCTTTCATCATATCAAGATTTTATTTCATGTTTCAAGAGAAATTATTTTTCTATTGAGAATTTAATTTTAATTTTTTTTGAAAGAAAATTCTTCTTCAAGAACTCACTACCACGTCTCTCTCATATAATCTTTTGGGTTTATCATATCTTTATCTCCTTAATAATTCATAGAAGAACTAGTTAAAAATTGTCAAAAAAAATTCATAATTGAAAATCTTATATGTTTCATTTACTTTTTATTTACCTTTTCTTTACTATATTAATTTTAATAATAAATATAGTAATTAATTATTATTAATGGAATATTTTTCATTTTATAATTCCCCTTCATGAGAAATTTCATATTTAATTTCTCTCAATCATCATGAGGATTTAAAATTTTTCTTATTTTTTATTTCTCTTTTTATTTACGGTTAGACCCACATCCTATATCATAATCTATAAATATACTATTAAGCTAATTTATAGAAAATTCATTGAATTCTAGACCCTCAAAAGAAAAAAAATTCAACAAACTTGTTGTGAAACACTTTCATCCATATCATTACCATAATTAAATAATTAATAACAATATATATCATCAAATCATTGTAACAATTTTGTTAACCTAAATAGGGAACTCATTCATCAACTTGTATTCCATAGTACAAATTTCATCAAATTCAAAAATAAATATTTTTTAATCATGAAAACTTTAAATTATTATCTTATTAATTGATATTATATAGATATCTAAAAATTATATTTTTTATTCAATCCCATTATCTTTTCCAATTATTTCTTAAAGAAGAATGATAATTATTCATTTCCAAATATACCATGTGATTCATAATTATTGTTTACTAATAAATTGAAGGCCTCCTAGATTTGGGAATATGTAAACTATTCTTAGTGATTCTAATAATAACCAAGCCAAAATATTAATTATATGAAACCATACTCTCTTTCTATTGAAGAAATAATTTTCTAACAAAATTGGGAACTTAATTATTATTGAAGTAATAAAAAATATCCATAAAAACTAAATAAAAAATGTAATTAAAATAAATACCTGAAATCCACGATAAATATAAATTTTATTATACCAAATTAAGTTCCCAAAAATATACATTAAAGAGCACTAAGAGGGTGTGAATTGATGCTACCAAAAACAAAATCCTTATTTTATTATATCACACGTGTTATTATATATTTTTAATAAACAATAAATTAATAAAAATATTCTTTGATGATATTATATATAGATATAAAGATCTATAATTCACATGGCATCAAATATTCTTATAAGGTTCACACACTATTTTTATCAACTAGATAACCCTTGGTGTCTAGCAGTTATTATCCTGCTATCAATGCTCGTATCTTATAATTAATAAAGACATTGATATGACTGGGATTGTGGTCTTGAAATTCATATATAATACTTATATAAAAAATCATCACTAATGTAACCAATCTTCTAAAATACTCCTCATGTTTCTCTAAAAATGGATTGATTCCACCTTTTTTATTCACATACATACTAGAAAAATCTCTCTAAAACTCTCCAAAGAATTTTTTTATCTATATAAAAGTTTCATCATTAAATTTTATATAAAACTAACCATATATATAAGAAAAACTATATCAGTGTAAAAAAAATTATAGTTCGGTTTATATTTTCAAAGATAGATCCAAAACCCATATTTAGATAAGTTTTATCTTACACAATTTTCATTGTATTTTTTCTCCCTTTGATTATATCTAAAATATGAACTATAATATAGGGTAACTCACTAACAAATTTAATCCAGAGCACTAGAAATAAAATGGTCACTTCCATGAGAGTATTCATTATGACCAATATATATACATGTATTTTTTAACCCCAACTTTCATAATGATTGTTCTATTCATAGATCCTCATTGTGAGTCATTATCTCCTTCATCTGATTCAATATAACAATTGAGATCTTATTTATGGGTGTTTCTAATAAGTATCGTTATCTAATGGTAATCTACCACATCATAATATGAATTAATCATGGCCATCTACTAGAAATTCATGAAACCATGAACATTAAAATGATCATTTTTCTTAAAACATTTAATAAGGGTTACTATGAGCTGATTACATTCTGTTTTGGAAATCACCGTAGTGCAGTCAATTTAAAATAATAATTTATTTATTTTCTTTATTTTAGTTCAACTCCAACCATTTTTCAACTCATCCAATGTTGAAAATAAATAAAACATGATATTTTCATAAAAACATAAGAATAAATCCTTTGAAGAAACTGTTCATACCATACTCCAAATGTAAGATTCATATAAACACCACAATATTAGATAAAATGATAGTTTTCAGAGTTTTACCAACCTTGGTGTTAATATAAATTCTATATTGATCAATCTGAATTGATATGTTCTTATATTTTACTTTATATCTTCAATTCAGAAGGGTTATTTAATCTTCCCCATCCCCAAGGGCACATCAATTAAGAAATTGATAATGTTTATATATATCTATAATGTTAAGTGGGGTTCAAATAAAGGATTTATTTTACTAAAACATTTCATGATGTTGGATAGGGGAATTTATGGATTGAGTTTTAGAATGTATAGACTTATTGTTGGTAATCACAATTTTTCAGTACTCTCACTTATGTTGGGACACTAGAGTCTAACCAATTGTGAAACATAATTCCTATGAAGATTAATTTATTACAGGAATTTTATTATTTACAATGAATTTTATGATAGTTATCCATGTATTATAATTTTTTGAAATATTAAAAATGTGTTTTTTATTTACATATGAATATTAAAGAAATTTTTTAAATGTTTCATTTATGATTCCTTAAATCCAAAATGAGTGAAATGAGTGAGTGTCTCAACTGGTGTTATCATTCAATTAATTCATAAGTGGGTTATATAATGAGTATAATGAAAATAAACGTTTGTTAAATTAAGTTGTATGATATTTTTATATTATATATTAAATAAGAAGTGATCCTAACTTAAAAATTAGCTAGGAATGTCATTTTAATTTAGGGAATAATATCCTTCAAAATACACTAATTCATCGGGAGTTGAAAAAATGGATTTTTTTTATTTTTTCAATATTTCTTTTTAATATTTTCAATAATGAAATATCAAGGGTATTATATAATTACATAAATTATTTAAATAATTAAAATTTATTATTTATTCTTAAAATTTATATTTATTCTTCAATATTGATGTTTTTTATCAAAATAAACAAGTTTGGAAGGATGTGGAAGAATTTTTAGAAGAAACTGAAAAATAAGAAATACAACTACTAGAACTAGAAATTTGTATGCCCCTACTAAAGTTTTTGTGGGTACAGAATAAGCTTCAAAAGTTGTTTCTACCTCAGGAACTCTGATAGTAGAGCATTGGAAGTCTAGTGATCCACCAAATATTTGGAGAGTGGGGCTTATACATTAGTTATTTTACTGATTATTGTTTAAAATAATTTATTTATAAATATTTGAATTATGAAATTATTAAATGATAAACTCATTATTATCCCCCATAACTAATGTGGGAAACATCACCTCTCTCACTCTTTTCTATTTTTATCATTAATTTCCTCCATTTTATACTAATTCATTCATAGATGGATTGGTATTCCATTTATGTAATTCGTCATATAAAACAAAAGTAATAGTAAAACTTTTACTGATTTCTAATTTTTAAATGATTCATTTTTCAATTCAGTAAAAGAAAATTTTATTGAATTTTGTTATGTTTTATATAATCATGTTTTCTATTATTTATGCATCTTCAAAAGGTCGTTATAAATATTTTTTGGTATGTTTCCATGTTTATTGTTATATAAATTTGGTTTTTTAATATGTTCATGTGAGAATTAGAGTTGAAACTAGTTGTAGGTGTCCCCATGGGTAGTCTTCAAAACCTAAATTCATATAAACCCATGTAATGGACTTATATATATTATATTACCATTATTTTATGAGTATACTATTTTTATATAAATTATTAAATAAAAATTATCATTATATGAATGAATTATACTTAATTAAATAATAACATAAATGTTTAGTTGAAATTGAATAGATATTATAACATGGTTGATTTTCTTTATTAGTTGATTACATGGTAAATGAATTGGAAATGGAAACAACATAAATGGAATGTCAATATTATATGATTGTATTTGATAAAAATGGAGAATGGTTTTAGTTATGAAATGGTTATTTTATATTTAAAATAGTCAAAGATTGTGAAAAATGGTGGATGTTGGTTATTATCCTAAATGTGGGATATGGTAAAGTATTCTATGAGTTTTTCAGATATGTTATATTGATTTATTAATTATTTTAAATAATCATATAAAGAAATAAAAAAAATAACCTTGGTTTTCTTAATTTATATGGTATGTTACTAATTACCTTCTAAATGATGATTTTATAAGTTTGTGTGTGTGTGGGTCGAAACTACAGGGTTTTGTGTTGGAATTGATGATAATAAATGTTGCATTTATTAAGGATTCATGTCAGAAATATAAATGAAATTAAGTTTTTTAGAAGTTAATGAAGAGACTAGGCGAGTAGAGTAGTTTCTAGAGTAAGGCATAGAGATGTTGTAAAGTCCATATTAGAATGATAAATGATTCAGAATATTATGTTCATAACTCATGATTAAGAAGGATGTCCTTTTAAAGTTATGTCTCTATAAGTACATATATTTTTTAAGATAAGGGTGAATATTTGTGGATGTTTGGATGAATAAAAGTTAGTTGGAATATTTTCAATGTCAATTACAGTGAAAAAGAGGGAGTTATGTGTAGTTCAAGGTGATGGTGTGCTAGTTCAGTGGTGTCATACTTGTATAACATTAAGATAGACATGTGTTTCACTAGTTAGTCATATTGCAAAATAGTCAATGTGATTAGTGATAGTCAATCTTCATAAAGGAAGTCATTTTCTACTAGTAAGGCTATGAAATAGGATGGTAGTTTCAATTAATTCATTTATAAAATATCAATAAAATTCATTCTAGTTAGGAATTTTAGAGGTAGATCTTCCCAAATGGCATGTTGTGGAAGTGGAGTTATGCAAATGAATGGATGTGAAATATGGAAGCATGAAGGGTTGTGAAAAAATTTGGGATTTCCTATAAATATTGGTTTATCACCTCATTTTGGTGGACCAAATATTAATATAAGGATAAAAGGATATCTTTTCATGTAAGGAACACTTGGGCAGAAAAACATGTTCTGAAAAAATTACAAAAACTACACTTCAATGAAATGTCTATGTGAATAGTGTTTTGTGAAAGTGGATCCTCAAATGAAGATTCAATAAGACTACATCATGAGAAGGGAAGTGAAAATAAAGAAGATAAATGGATGTCTTAAGAATTATACTAGAGTGAACATATTAAGGTGAAGTAACATACATGAATATAGTAGTTTGGATGATATGTAAAATAACTTTCATTAGTGAGGAAATTTGTATGATCATGAAAAAATTTAACACAATTAGATGAAACTATACCTCCTAAAATATGGAAATTTGAGTGAAGAGACATACCCAAGTGAAACCGTATATGATAAAATCAAAGACATGAGAAAACACACAGGATTCAAACATGGATCTTGATCAGAAAAATTATGTAAAATATAGAATTTGGGATCAAACATGAATGAAATAACACTTGTAGCTCAATAATTATATATTAAATTAAAAAATTATTTTAGATGTAAAGGGGATTCCATTAAATTATTTAGTTTATTTCATATAGGGAAGGCTCAAAGTAATATGAGGGAGTTCCATCACTATATCTGGATATATAAAAGGAAGGAATATTGTAATAAACTTTCTATGTGTATTTTTCGTGATCTAAAGAGAAATAATTATTAATATGATATTGTGGAAGAAACAACTAAACAATAACATTGTGTATTTGATCTCAATTTGAATAAAAGAATAAAATTTTGGTATATTAGAATATAACATATCAATAATTTGGGATACGGTTCATGTATATTCTCATAATGAAAAAAGACAGACCACCATGCCTGTAATATATTGAAGAGACCCATAAGTCTATAAACTGATCTTACATTCATCTAATTACTATATAAATTTGAAGAAGTTTTATTTTCTCTTGGGTGATGATTGATCAGCCCACCAATCTTGTAAATGAAATGAACCTCAAAGGAATTGACCTTCGGTGAAATATTATATTCATAGAACTGGTGAATCATAGTGGATTTTGGGACATCAACACATTATAAGTGTTTTCTACTTGTATATAACCATTTAAATTGATCCAAGTATAATATTTTGTTTTCATAATTTTCTTACATACATATTTTTTGGGAGATCAAAAACATGATATGATGAGTGATTGAATATATTCCTTCAAACATGGGAATAAAGTCTTTATGTCCAATAACACTTAAAGAAAATAAAATTTTGAATTAGTTATCACCATAATTTACCCCCTATTTAAAGGTGCATCAATTAAATGTGGTCTAAAGAAGGTTACATCATATCCAAAAGGTTACAATATGGTGTTTAGTCTCTATATTTATATTGGATTTATTGTACACATTAAATCTTTGATCAAGCCTCCATTTTTCCGGGGAACAAATTTTAAGGATTAGAAAAAACAAATGTTTATTTTCTTGTATGATTTTTAAAATGATGTGATGGAATATGTTGTTTGATATGTGTATTTTAATAATAATAATTAAATATTTAGTGATTCCAGGACATAAAATACTTTAATTAAATACCTTTCCAATGAGGTTTGTGAGAAAACCTCTCAGTATGCTACCTCATTTGATATAAAGGAGACTTTGAAAGTTGTATATAGAGAAAAATAGAATGAAAAGTTCATTATGGATTTCAACTTAGAAATAAAATGAAAATGCATAAATAATATAAAATAAGTAATCAAATCATGGGAAAACTTTTTTATGAAAAAATAGAAAAAAATGGGAAATTAGAAGACACTTGATAATAATGTGACACCTTCTTAGGTAAGTATCATTTATGTAAATGTTAATTGTATTACTCAAATTGTTTTGTATAATACATTTACATCTAAAAAAATATTTCTATCTAAGTAAGGAAAGAATTTATGATCCCATGTAAGAAGTAGTAACTACATTTAATCATTAGTTCATGGATTTTTCATGTTGTAATAAATACAACATTCAATATCTGTATGAAAATGTGGATCAACATTAGATTATAAATAATGTAGTAGATGATTTTATAGAAGATATATCCAATGATATAAAATGTTTTAGGATATTTCATGTTATAATAAATATGGATATCATTAAAATGAGTTCAATGGTGAAGGATAAATGAGACATACTTGAACAACTCACACATGAAGTAAAAACATTGATAGTTATAGATAAAGTGTTGGAAGAAGTAATTATACCAATCGAAACACAACTTATAGATAAAAATTTTTTTTACATGATTTATTATTTAGTTTAGAGAATATTTTTGAATAATTAAAACATTAATATGAAAAGTTAAAGGATCTTGAAATAAATATCATATCCGAAAATAGAAAATAAATGATAGAGATATCCTCTAAGGCAGCCTCAAAAAATTGGGTATGAAAAGATATAAATCCTAAATTTATAGTTAGGAAAATATATTTTAAATATTAATTTAAATTATCTCATATAAAAGTATCCCTGACGTTATATTATAGTAGAAAATTAAGTTTCACTAAGAGTGTGTGTCTAAAATCCCAAGGTTTCAATGGTGAAATGAAAATTTTTTATCAACATCACAACTGAGAAATTATTAAATAAGTTATTCATTTAAAGGGAGAATTTTTATATGTGATAAATGTGGATAATTGTAAGGAATTATGTTATGAATGGAACATAATGGTTCATAATTAATTATTATATTCCTATAAAAAACCAAAGGAAATATTTCACTGAATAAAAATCTATAAAGATATAAAGTAGGTATAGTAATTTAGAAGAGAAAAATAGAGATGAATGAAATGTTCCCTAACCACCAAAAGAAGTCCACTCAAAACATCCCTATTAGAAATAATGGAAATATATTTGGAAGTGAAATAAGTAATTTTTACCTACTATGAAAAAGTTTAGTATTGATTTTAAGAAATTATTATTAAGGAAAAATAAGTCTAATGTGATTCTAATATCTATATAAGAGGATAGACAATATAAACTACTTGCTAGATTCACATATCTTTCCATGAGGAAATATGTGATGTTTAGTAAAAGATCCCTCAAGTGTTGGAGGAAGAATATTCAAGGATTCAAGGTAATTACATCAATAAAAGAAACATTATTATATGGTACTAGTCTAAAAAATAAATAGAATCTTATAGAAAAAC
This sequence comes from Viscum album, assembly GCA_963277665.1. NCBI lineage: Eukaryota > Viridiplantae > Streptophyta > Magnoliopsida > Santalales > Viscaceae > Viscum > Viscum album. The sequence goes on along the minus strand of OY728156.1, from coordinate 2,132,322,194 downwards.
AATAATCCTATAGAAGACATCATGAATGAAATTTTTAAGAGTGGTATCACCAAAAACAAAAAAACTAGCAAGGCCTAGTGTAAATATTGAAATAAAGGTTTGGTTCATCATGAACAACCATATTTTTATAATTGAGGATATTTAATGGTTCCCCACTCTCCATGTAATTAAATTTATAGTACTTATTTTTTTAATTTTATATTATTAAAGTAGTGACATGTTACATAGGTTTATTATGTTATAATAATACATAAGATTTTGTATTAAAAAAATAGATGTTGAAATTAATTTTTTATGAACTAGAAGAAAATGTATATAATGAATATATTCAAATTGTTAATAGTTAATAGTTGATATATTTCGTAAATAGTATTATAAAATGGTATCAATAACTTATTATAACTCAAAAAATAGTGTGGAGAACCCACTTTTTATTTCTACACTGAATCTAGTAAGTGTTTTTTGTGATGAAGAAATTTAGAGGATAATATTCCTGATCTAAATTAAAGAGGTTTCAAACATAGATTCGATATCACCAGTTATTACAAAAGTAATTCACAAGGATTTAGTGATGATATGTAAAAGTTTTTTCCCACATTTGGATAATGGATATGTCATTTAAGAAAAATAAGGATTAGGAATATAAAGTGGTATCACTATGTTATCAAATATAAGTGGTGAAATTTGGTGTATCATGTGGTATAACTGACACACTCTTCGTTGCTTTTTAAATAAAAATTTATTTATGATATTTATTAATAAATTAGTAGGATCAGTGGCTTTTTTAATGAATTAATTACATACAGTAAATCCACTCAATAAAAATATTTTATTTGTCTATCACTATTAAAAGAAGATTGTTCATATATTGGAAAATGAATAAGGGTAATATCCCATTTCATAAACTGGAATCTAGGATAAGGTTCATATTTTGATATCCTAAAGTAGTAAAAGTTTAAAAGGTATAGTCTAAAAAATTGGTATAAGATAAATGTTTGATGGTGGAAAAATAGATTCAATGGTCCTAGCACTAAAGCGGTTTTGGAAGTGGTAAATACAACCCAAATATTTTTAAAGATCACTTAAAAAAGGTTTATTTAATACACTGAGTTTTTATGAAATATTTTCTTCAAATAAATTAAATATATTGGAAATATTTCATTAGATGAATCACAGTGTTAATATTTTATTACATATAACATTTGGATATCTTTCATTACACACGACAAAGAGTTTTAACCAAACCACGATATATTATTAATATAATAAGTTAAATGCAACCATTACAACCTAGTTATTAAAAATACTAATATTAATAGTAATAAATACTTTATAAATATTAATTATAATGGTTTTATATAAAGAATACATATTGATACAAGGGTATTTAATTTTTGGAAAAGTCTTTCTATTCTTCAAAAATAATATTTTCTCAAAAATATATTTTATTTTTTGTACATTAATAAAATTAATGTTTTACATTTTTAGAATATTAATTTGAAAAAATAAAGATAAATTTTGAAATCATCATTTGAAAATTACCTTAGGGTGTATTTTAGATTTTTTTTGAAAAAGTTTATTTTTTTAATGAACAATGAAAAATACTGAACTTTAATTCAAAACTACCATTCCATTTAATATATTTCTAAAGTTAAATAATATTATATATTTTTTTAATGTAAAATTAGATTGATTTTACATTCATTATTTTAAATTAGATTATTGGAATCAATTTGATATTGAATTTTGTTATAAAAATATTTCAAACATTTGAACATTTTCTTTTCAAAAACCTCCTTTATCATTCCATATGTGGGATTAAAAATAAATTTAATTTGGAAAATTTTATGAATTTAATTTAGAAAAATAGATTCTATATTTATTATTTACAAATAGATTACTTGTGGTAGAAACAATATTATCCACTTTCACCTTTTATATACGGATGATATCCTTCTTTTTTAACAAGCCACAAAGAGTATTATCTCTATGATTAATCCTTCTTTTTACATTAACAAGAAGTGGTTGTATATTCTATTAGTTAGAAAAAATATTTCATTGTTTTTGGAGATAGTTTACCTATTGGAAAGAAAAAAATCATTAAAACTTTTGGTGTTAATAAAGGATCCCTACTCTTTGTTTATATTCAAATTCCCTTATTTTATAGTAAGGTTCGAAAGTAATATGTTGAATATATATGTTCTAGAATCATTAAAAAATGTATATATTGAATGTAAAATACAAGTATCAAGATGGGAGGGTGTACCTCATCAATTTGGTAATTTTATCAAAGCTTGTGTATTCAGTCTACCTCTATAGGTGGCCAAGATGCCTTCTGAATGACATTCAATGCATGATGAGGAACTTTATCTAGATAGGATCTGAGAATGAAATAAAGATGATAACAGTTTGTTGGATGGATTGCACCAAATTTATGGTTGAGGGAGGTAATTTCATCAAGGATCTTAATATTTTCATTGATGGACTTGTTAATAAGTTCAAATGAAATCTCCTTACCTCTAATGAACCTTTTATGGATTTTTTTATCATACACGTTTAGAATGAAGCTTATTAATGCGTATCCTCACTACCTTTCCTCATATGTTTGGCCCTCACTCTGGTATTCCTTGAATAATTTAATGAGAAACTAAAAATGGACTATCTCTAGGTAGTATAGTCTCCACTGTTGGGAATCCCCTTGATTGTACTACCCTATTAGAATTGTATGTATACCTCATAGCATAGATGATATGACTATAACTAAGTTTTTGCTTCATCATGGAAGTCTAAATGGTATTGTAACTACTCCTGCAAATTTGGAAATATTTAGCTACCCTTTAATGTATTATGACATCAGGATCAGGAAATAAAACATAAATAGGAACTATTATACAAAAGATCACTACAATCTACAATTTGATTATTTTACTGTACCACTTGCATGGCTACTCAGATTCAAGGCACCCTGTATCCCACCATCAAGGATACTTATCCTTTGGATAATATGTAAGAATAGACTACCCACCCACGATTAGTTGAGGAAACATTGGAAAGTTATTGTCTCATATTTTCATTCATATTTAATAGAATATTAATCTATACAACATATCCTATTGAATTGCACCTTTTCCTAACAATTATAGAGTTACATTGGCTATATTTTTAATATAGAGTTGTGCAGACACAAGTCCATGGATGAATTAGTGCTTCACATTACTAGGATTGGTATAATTAAGAATATTAAAAACCATCAGGTGGAATCCACTAATTCTTTATATAATAAAGTTCGGATAGACTATAATTCGTCCATTATTGATGGAACTCAACCCCAATTCCATTAAAGTGCAATAAAAATACACAGAGAAGAATATGCAACTATAGTGGTGTAGGTGGGTTTAATGGACAACAACATTGGTGATATCATCTCTATGCACTTGCTCAGTATCTCTAGAAGGCCTAGAAAATGTCTCATGTTCAAGAGCATTCAAAGGATCCCTCCCTTCTAGGAATGCGTTAAAATAAAAATTGACACAGAAGAACTTTTGATATCAGGATAATCGGGTTGTGGTGGGGTTTTCTGCAAGCATCGCGGCTTTGTCAAAGGTTCATTCCACCACTTTATTTGGAAAGGTACTACTTATAAAGTAAAATTATAGGGTATTATATGTGCTATTAATTATGATGTATATCATAATTGGACTATTGTGTGGATTTAATCTGATTATGAGCCCTCTGTTAGTGCCCTAATGTTGAGAACTAGGAACATGCCACAGATAATTCCCCTGCATTGGATTGTGTGTCTCAATCAGGTTAAGTACCTTAATCTCACAGCCACACATGTGTACATGGAGGCCAATAAAGTTGTTAGCACATTGTCAAAGAGAGTAGTTATGGATATGAGTACTAGGTGGTTCTTATAAATACCTTATAATTATTCTCATATGGTGTAATATTATATAAGGGGAGTGGGGAACTATCCCTTTTATAGAACCCCTTGTAATTATTTCCTTATACTATTTATTTTTAATTAATAATTTATATTTCAAGATTTTCTGGACCCTATATTTTCTTGATAAAAACCAAATTATATTATATATACTGAGATTTTGTTATGTCAAGTTTGTGACCTGAAACCATCTCCACCTCTATCTAATGGGTTATGGAATTATCTTTTGTCTGTACGGTGGATTACCAGTTTGTGAACCGATGTCATTCATTTTTATATTACCATATATCAAGGATGGAAATAATGATTATTTTATTTTTATAAATTATTTTAACTATATTATTATGATTTTTGAATTATCATATCACACATACCATCATTATTTCTATTTTTTGGAATATGATAACGCCGCTCATGTGTACTGAAGTCTATCGCCTTGTGAAGTAATGTGATTCGTTAACGCTTTACATGAAAGGAAACAAAGACTAGGTTAATAAAAATATGTGATATATATGAAATAAAAATTATTATTTATTTATAATATATCATTTTTCTTTCATTATTTCAATCCTATAAGAAAATGAGAACAACATTCATGTGTACGTACGACCAACTATCTCAAATAATGGTGTATTTCATTTTCTATAACTAAAAATTATGGATTAATTTGAAGAAATATATACTGAATATATATGATATTTATGTAATGGTTAAAATTATGGATATGATGAAAACATGATCAAATTAAGAGGACAAAAAAATAAAAAATCAAAACATACATGAGAACCAAAGCATTTATTACCTGAAACATAAATTTAACACGGAATTGTAACGAAACAATTAATAAAGGGTCATAAGTAAATAATATATGGTTATATATATATATATACTAATGGTTATTTAATAGATTTGTAATAAAATTATAGTCATTATAAAAGAGTTTTGAATGTGTATGAACGAATTAAAGGCTTAAGGTGATTAATTATTGTCTAACATTTTAATTTTGTGAGACACAACTCATATTACCCACCAATTTATTTAATACCCATGAACTTATTTTATGATGAATATAATTAAAAAAAATGGGGTTTTATAGATCAATTTTAGGATCTATATTTCATTTTTTTATGGTTCAGAAGTTACCCAAGAGGTATGGTATTTTTATTTCAATTTACCTTCTTTGATATATATGTTATGTTATGAACCCATATTCATTAATGTGGTGTATATAAAGCCCACTTTGAAATTTAATATCATGATTTTATTTTTGCTCTTCATATTTTATATTCCATTTTATATAATTCATTCATGGGTATTATTATTCAATGTTACCAAAGTGGTAATAATTTTATGGTTTAATCTCATCTTTCATCCAGATTGTTTATTATTATGTTTCTAATGATAAAATAAAATGATATATCTCTGAATAAGCTCATGAATTTTATTCTAATATACTTATATAATATATTTTTAAGCAATAGTATCATTTTCCCTCTATTTTGCAGTTAAAATAGTTGAAAAAATGTTTTTATGAAAATTTAAATTTATTTCTCCCTTTGGTCCGAAATATATTTTCTTCCAAAACAATGTTTTCCAAAAAATCAATTTTTTATTATTATATAATGATTTATAAGAGAAATTTATACCCATGTTGTAATTTTTTAGAAAATTATTTTGAAATAAATCTTCAATTATTTCTCCAAATAAATCCTTTTAGGTTTTTACTGAAAATATGGAAAATGATCTTTTCTTTAACATGTACGTCATAAATGAAACATCTTATTATCATGAAGATAATTTTAATTGAAGGATACATTGTATTTTTTCATTTTTATTTTCAAATAAAAATATTTTTTAATTTTTTTATGCTGTAATTTTTTTAAAATAGTAAAGGATACTTTAATTAAGAAAATTTTTAAAAGATTTTTAAATATTTTATTATAAGTTTTCAAGTTTATTTCCAAAAAAAATATTTCCATAGTAATTTATAAATTTTTAGTTTTGGAAATTTATTTTCCAATAAAGGTTATTTTCTTCAATAAATATCTGAAATGATCGATCAAAATCATTCTCTAAATATAATAACATATAATGATGTTACCTATTTTTTACTTGGGATGTGATCCAATAATACCATTTTTATTCTTTCTATGAATTTTTTAATAATATGATGTTATTATGTTTATGAAACTAGTTTCCTTTACAAGTTTTATACCATGATAAAAAAACTTGTGAAACCCATTTCTTTTTATATGGGTTATTCTATAAGGAAATAATGAAATGGTTATTAAACTTATCTCTTTTCTAAAGGTTATGATATAACGAAATATTTATGAAACCCATTTCATTTCATGGTTTAATAAATGATGAATGTTTTATAATCTTTTAGAATGAGTGAATATAGTATTTATTATATTTTTTTGGGACATATATCTCACTCTAATTAATTGGGTAATGATTTATATCTCAAGATATGGATATGAATGGAATGAGAAGTGAACTAGATTCATTAAGGGACTTTGTCTAATGTGATGGTCCTGGGAGTGAACCTTGATTACTATTATATTTTGGGGAGTTATCACATTCCACTTTGGTATCCTTGGATGTGATCCTTGAATACTACATAAATCATTTTTTATTCGTATATCTATGCCAAAACTCTATGTCTTATACAAATATTTTTCTCTCATGGATCATGTTCTTTGATTCCCTTACGATTCATGTCTTATAAACTACAAATATATATTCCATGAATCAAGATTATATTATTTATTATATAGTCTGTAGTTTTAAAATATTATACTCACATTCTCATACCCTTATAGTTATGTTATGCATATGTATCTCCCTTTTCTACCTTTACTGACAATATCAAATCACTCATTCTTATGTTTCCTTTCCCTAGGTTGTGAAGAAATGTATTGAATATGATATGTATAATAAGGGTGATATTTATAAAGATCATAGTGAGAGATGATGTAGTTTACCTATGGACCAGTTTATTGTGTTTCCATGTTTCCAATGACACTAAACTATTATGGTTGTCAAGCATGTGTTTGTGTAATTTAAGGAATATTCATTAAAAATTGATGTAATATATATGTATGATAATCCTAGGTCACTATAGTTTGTATCGGAGTATAGGTTTGGTAATACCTTGGGAACTATGATGAGTAAAACCTTAGTGATATCCCTTATCACATGTCTAAGGATAATTATATGGAAAAGTAAAAGTATAAAAAATGTACTACAAATTAGGTAAAGGATAGAGTTGGTGGATTCCATGAAATTTCACCCCATTATGGATACTAAATGTAGACATGGATATATAAAATAGGAACTTAGGGGTAATATATCATAAAATGGTTTATTGATCTAGACTCAATCATCACCTGGTTCATGACAATGGCCCTTGGTGCACACCGGGTTTGACACTCCTAGGGGATACAATTTCCAAATTCACAAACAATTTTTAAAAAATAAATAAGTATTTATATATATAATTACCAAGAATGACCAATGATAAACCTAAGGTTTCATTTATTAAATATGGTTTCATTATTTATACATCTTATAGGTTATTCTTCACGATTATGCAGTCCCCTATAGTGATTATTGTTTTTTACACTATGATTTTTCATTTTAGTGAACGGGTGGAACTTCAAAAAGACTTGTCAATCCTATGTGTGATTGAAAATGAAATTATTTTCCCCCTTAGTATCCAAATTTCATGATAGTTTTAATTAAAAATATATTTGTTATTCCCATATAACTTTCTAAAGATATTAATCATGTTACAAATCCAAACAAACAAAATAGGAAACAATATTATATTGATTCATTCACGAGGTAGTGTCCACCTTCTTCCAATGAATCTTCTTATCCACTAGTTGTTGGAAAATAGATCAGCATCGCCTAAAATATATTTTCCAATATCTAGTGTTCGAATAATGAAATTTTTTTAGGGTTTTCTACTATTTTTATGTTGAAGTGGATCAATGGTGGAATCTTATCAAGAATACTAGGCAACATGAATAATTTTAATACATTGATTTGGGTGAGTTCAAGAACTAATTTTTCAACAATTAAATTACATATTTTCTATATATGAATAAGAATAAATATTTCTTTGAGATAAATCAAAATTATAATGAATCTATTGTTACCTATGAGGAAAATTTTACAAGACATGATAGGTAAGATTTTGGTATCATTATCCAACCTAAAATTAAGGTTAAACTATTCTTATATAGATTAAAACCAAGTATTAAAAGGGAATTATCCCTAAGAGACTTTAGTATATATGATTAGACTTTTCTATATTCTATCAAGGTGTAAATGGATGTTAGAGTTACATATAAATATCATGGGTTTTATAAGAAGTGAAAATTAAATTCAATGGAAAATATAAGAACCATAGAGATAATAATATGAAATTCCATTTATGATAAAACTATTGAAAAAATCATGGAAGAAATTTTAATAAGGGGACTTGTAAATTTTTCAATTATGGAAGGGAATATCATCAAGAAATTGATTTCTAAAGTTACTGGAAGAAGTTAGATATATATATATATATATATAAAGCTCTATAGAACACACCACCCACACTCTAGTGTTTCAAATACAAAAATCATGTTAATTATTCCAAATAATTCCCAAATATGAAGGTTAATGATGATGATTGATGTTAGCATCCTCTTAATATAATATATAAATTAGAATCTCAGGTGATCATTATTTCTAATGAGGGGTGAAATAACGACGTGGTGAAAAGTACATGTACCTTCTACTCTATAATTGCTAATTGATTATTTAAATCTGGATCTACTTGTTATTTAATATAATAATAATTTTATAAGGTTATCAATTTTCCACACAAATTATTATATATATAATTAGTAGTGAAAATACCTAATGGTATGATGATTTCATCTCAAGTATATGATTCTTGTCCAGTTTACATTAGTGGGAATTGGCTTCTTGAAAATATTATCATTCTTACTTTGGTTGAATTTGATGTTATCTTAGTCATGGATTATATATATATAAATATATATCCCACATAAATTATCAAGGAAGGGAAGTAAAATTTTATAGTTCAAATAAATTATTATCATCTATCAATGTGAAAATAAGTTTTAAATTTCATTTAAATCGCAACCATTATATGGATCTTAATTCCCATTAAGAAAGGTTGTTTATCTTATATGGTTGGAAAGAAACTCAAGATCTATAATATTTCTATTATTTAGGGATTATTTATGTATTTCTAGAATACCATCCTACCATATACCAAAACATGAAGTTGGTTTCTCAATAGAACCCATTCCTCGTTCTGTGCCAATTTCAAAGAATCTCTATATTTATTTGTAGTAATTGAAGAATTAACTCTAGTAAAAAAATGAAAAAGGATTGATTTATCCAAGTGTGTCACCTTGGAGTCTATCTATTCTTTTTCTTAAAAAAATAAATATGAATCAATACAACACTACATTGATTATCCTGATCTAAACATGATCACAATTAAGAAAAAGTATCATCTTAAGTTTATTGATGACTTTTTTTATCAACTGCATGGAGATCAATACTTTTCAATGATTGACCTTCATTATATATATATCATATATTTAGGTTTAATAATGTGAATATACTCTAAACATCATTCCATAAAATGAATGTACACTATAAATATATTGTGATGTCTTTTGGACTTAGTAATTCCCCCTATATCTTCATGGATTTAATGAATATAGTCATTGGAGATTACCATGAAAAGTATGTTGTGGTATTTATTGATGATATTTTTATTTACTCAAAGAATCAGGAAGAGCATGAAGATCAATTTAAAATTGTAATAAAAATAATAATGAATGAAAAACTATTTGAAAAAAATACAAAGTGTGAATTTTGGATGAAAAGGGTTTCATTTTTGGGTCATATAATATCAATATAGGGTATATTGGTAGATCCATAAAAGAAAAGGTCTATTGAATGTTGGCACATACCAACCATGATGACTGAGATTTTTGTCAGTTTAGATAGATATTATGTATGGTTTGTGGATAATTTATTAGGAATATATAATCCTATGAATTAGTTAACTCAAAAGTGATAAAATATTCATCTTGATAGATGAATGTGTGGAAAGTGTCAATGAAATGAATTTAATATTACTATGTGTACCTTTAATTATATTACCTTATTTTGGAGAAGATTTTTTAATCTATATTAATGAATCAAAGATGTCATTCTAATGTGTTCTTATGCCAAATGACATCAATATAGCTTATGCCTCATGAAAATTGATGATTAATGAGAAAAATTACCAAAATAATGATTTAGAGTTAGATGAAGAAATTTTTTCATTAAATATATAGAATAATTATATTTATAAAGAACATTGTGATATATATAATGATCATAAAAGTTTAAAGTATATATTCTCATAGGATTTTAATATTCACCAGTAAAGATGGTTAGATTTAATTAATCATTTTAACAACTTAATACATTATCACCATGGGATAGAAAACAGGGTGGATAATGATTTGATTTTACTGGATCATGCTAGTTTATCCATGATGAAGATAATAAAACATCCAATATTTTTTGATTTTTAAATTATGGATCTAAAAATCCTGAAATCAGCAGAAAATGATTATCTTTCTCAATTTAATGTTTGACAATCTATCCTAGTGCATATTAAAGAGGCAGAAAACAAGGATATAGAGTTAAAAAATAAGGTTATAAATGTTATTCAGTTTATCCTTGATCATGATATAATTATAAGTTTGAGTAAATTTGTATGTGTATCTTCCATACCATATTTAATGGAGGAGTTGTTAAAAATATAATAGTTCTTCGTTCTCTATTCATCTAGGAAGTATGAAGATGTATAGTGATTTTAAATAGTTTTCATGGTGGGATGGAATGAGGGAGATATATCAAAGTTTGTATCTAGATTATTGGTGTCCAAGTAAGTTAATGATGAAAGAAAAAACGTTTAAGGGTATATTATATCAATTACCCATACTAGAACATAAATTAGAAAAATCACCATGGATTATTTCACTAGACTACCAAATAAATATAAGGGGGATAATGTTATATGGGTTAGAGTTGATATCCTTATTAATTTAACACACAATACCTCTATTAAAGAATACTTTTATATATATCATCTTTCTAGGATATTTATAAAGGAAGTGGTAAGGTTTCATGGAGTACCAAATTCCATTGGGTCGGATCAGGATCCAAGGTGTAACTCAATATTTTAGAGAAGTCTTAAGCAATCTTTAGTTATAGAGTTGTGATTTAGAACAACATATCATCTTCAAATAGATGGTTTGTATGAGATAACAATACAAACCTAATAGGATATTTTGAGATCTTTTTCTATGTATTTTATTGGTGGTTGGGATCGATACCTTCGTCTAGCCGAATTTTCTTTCAAGAATGGATTTGACTCAAGTATTCAGATGAGTATTTATAATTATCTCTATGGGAAGAAATGTAAAGTTCCAACATACTAGAATTAATTTGGAGAAATAAATCCTTTTCTACCTAAGATAGATAAAAAAAATAAATATAAAGATAATGAAATTGATCAATACATTAAGGCGTCTTAGAGTTGGTAGAAAAGTTATATTGATAATCACCAGCATGATATTAAAATTTGAAGTTTGTGACAAGGTTCTTCTAAGAATTTGTCCATGGAATAAGGTTATAAGATTGGGGGATAAAGCTAAACTAAGACATATGTATGTTTTTTCCTTTGAAATTCTTGATCATGTCAGTATGGTAACATATCAGTTACCACTTTCACCAAACCTCTCTCAAGTCCATGATGTGTTCCATTTATCTCTCTCGAGGAAGTATAGTAATTACACTAAATTTATAATAGACTTGGAGTTCTTTTCACGAGAGTAATATCATTATTATGATGAGTAAACAATGAATATTTTGTATCATACAGAGAAATTTTTACAAAAAAAATACCACTGTTGGATAATTTTTTTTTTCAAGACCACCAATGTGAGGAAACTACGTTGTAATATAAGGATGTAATAAAGCATATTTATCAAAATTTATTTGTATCTAAGTGATGAATTTCAAGCAATAAATTCATTTTAATTGGGGTATAATTTAATACCCAGAGTTGTTATCTTTATTTTCTTCAAATAAATTAAATTTATTTTGTAGATTGTGTTATATGCAACACCATGTTAAGCTTGTTCGAAACACAAAACTAGGATAGATTACATTACACAAGACACTAAGTTTTAAAAAAACCACAATATATTATTAATTTAGTTATTAAATGTGGCTATTATAACCAATAAATTAATGTAACACGGTAAGCTTTTGTGAAAAAAATCGAATTAATTTAATCTTTTTGAAATTTTTCATTTCACAAAACACTGTATATTACTTTTTTATACAAAATAAATATGTTTATATTGAATTATACAAAAAAAAATCTAATATTTCATTACATACAACACTTAGATTAGCTTTTAGTACACACAAAGCAATTTTTGGCTTATGTTATAAACAATTCTCAGTTTCTTTGATAGATTGTGTTCCATGCAAGGCTGAGTTTTACCGAACTATAATATACTATTAATATTGTTATTAAAATATTATTATAGTTACCACCTATACATTGGAATAGAAGTTACAAGAAAGATTAAATAAATTATAAAAATATAACTTACACATTTATATAAAATTAATCCTTTGGTTATCAAATAGTTAAAAATAAATGTAAGAACTATTTGAAAATAAAGATATTCCTTTTCTATGAAAAATATTTTTTATGTAAAAACAAAATTTTATCTCAATAAATTAAGAAAATTAATTTTGATGATTTTTAATAAAATTTAATTATTAATTATCTAATCATAATTTTTGACACATATCCAATATAATTGTTAGTTATAAGATAAGAATAAATCCATTTTTATAATTAAAAAAGATTTTTTTTTCTAAAAGGTAATTTTAACTCATTTTAATAGAGAACCAATTTTAAATATATTTTTTGAAATAGTTATACATTTTTATTTTGAAAAATTAAATTCCTTTTTAAATCAGAATATCCAAATTTAATTTGGGTTAATTTTTAGTATTTTTCGAGAAGTTTCATTTTTTATGAATATTGAAAACACCGAATTTTACTTGGACATTTCAATTTCATCAAATTTATTATATATTAAAATTATATTTTTAATTAGTTTTAAGGTATAATTAGTTAAATTATATAACAATAAATACAATTTAGGTCATTATAATTAATTTCACATTGAAATTAGATTTAAAAGTATTTCAATCTTTTGAACATTTTACATTAAAAATATGCTTTCCCGTCACATTTTTTAGATTAATTTTAAATTAATTTATACCACTTATGTGATTTAAATTTGAAAAAATAGAATCCATATTTGTAATAATAATAATTAATATTATATAGTAAGTTCAATTTTTTTTACCAAAAAATATTAGGGAATGTAATTAAAATTTATTATACTGATTGAGGTAAAACTGAGTTTACTTAGTGGTTAAAAAATAACTTAAGGGGCTAAATAACCTATAAAAATGTCCAAATTAAAATTTGTGTACATATTTTGACCCTATATTCCCTTTAATATAAAATTTACCATTATTTTAGTGAAATTATGTAATGGAAGCCTCTCAATAGTGTTTATATTATTATATTTACAAGAATGTCACACCACCTCCACTATAAAAGAGAACTCACCCTCTCACTTATTCACACTAATAAACCATTTGGATTGAATAAATCATGAAAAAATGTCCCAAAACTTCCCTAAATTTATTTTTGAAGCCTACCTCTCAGAATAAATAAATCCAATGAATCCCTTTTGTGCAAACCAAAAGGAGTTACCCAAAGAAGAGGTAACATCCTTCAACAAGAAGTTATGTTTTTTTCATTCTCTACCCCCTAATTATATATTGTAAAATTATTATATAATTTCATAATTATCCTCAATATATGTGTATGTTGTTATGTTAATGGAATGATCTACACTCACACACACTCACATCAAATGGGATACACAATCATCATTTGTGTGTACGGACCGCTACCACTTTGTGAACAGATGTCATTAATTCTTCCATTTCCACATTTAAATGTCATGAATAATGATGGAATTTATATATTTATATTATATTTCAGAAATTTAAGATTTATTTACGATTATTTAATTATAATATAACAATTACCTTCATGATTTCTATTTTTTGTAAATATGATAATTTCCTTTGTTGATATATGGACTATTATCTCCTCAAAGCGATGTGATTCATTCATACATTACATAGAATGTGTTAAGGATGGTTTTAATAAAATCATGTCTTATATATGAAATAATAAATCTTATATATTTATAATATATATATATATCATTCACTTATCTTCTTAATTTCAAAAGAAAAAGGAAATAGGAACAACATTCATGCGTACGTACAACCTACCGCCTCCATGAATTTTGAATTTAATTTACTTTTTATATAGTTAATATGTCATTATAAATACATATTTAATTAATATATAAGATATTTATTTCATATTTATCATTCTTGGATATGAGGAAATCATGATACAAGTAAGAGAATAAAAAATATAACAAATCAAAACACATGTGAAAAATAAAGTGGTTATTACCAGAAACGTAACATTTACAAAGAAGTGTTAATAAATAGGTAATTAGAGGTCATAATACAATCATATATTTTATGATATAATTTAATATTGTTATTAATTATATGTATAATAGAATTATATATATTATACAGGTGTAACTCTATGAAATTATAAAGTAGGGACATTGTATTTGATGGCGTGTATGACACGCAACACTAAGCACCTAATGGAATATAATATCCCAATAATTATAATATATTTACTATTTTATCAATATATCTTATCTTAAAAACAACATAGACTTTCTTTTATATCTTGTGTTACACGCAAGACCATGTTTTACCAAAAAACAATATATTATTAAAAATTAGTATTTAATATAATATGATATATATATATAGTAGTTAAATTAGTGTCTTTAAATAGTAATAAATAACTTATTAGAATTATAATATAAAAACATATAATTAATTAATTGGTCATAACATAATTATAAATGAACATAAGAACAAACTGAATATAAAGGGAATATTTTTATAGAAAACTATTTTTATGCTCACCAAGTTTTCTTATCGTAAAAAATTAAATTAATTAAAATTAGTGACTAAAATTAATTTAATATATATATATTATACATTAAATCAAATATTTTTAATAATAATTCAATAGATTCGATAGATATAAGATATGAATAGACCAAATATTTCACATAAAAACCTATATTTTTATTATGGCATTTTACCTCCTTTTAATGGGGAACATGTTTTAAATCCAATTATTGTACCTTTTATATACAATATATGTAAAAATAAAAATAATATTTTAAATAAAAACATAATTACTATATTAGGGTGATTATTTGGTATTTTTCTGTGAAGTTTTATTTTTTAATCAACAATTAAAAATATTAAATTTTAATTCAAAACTACTTTTTAGTATAATTTTTTTATAATGTTAAATAATATTTTAAATTGTTAAAAATGTTTTATTATATAATATTTTAATAAATTAAGCCAATTTAGGTCATTGGAATCAATTAAACTTTGAAATTTACTATAAAAATTGAAAACATTCGAATGTTTTTACTTTAAAACCCTGTATTGTCATACCGTCTGTGGGATTAAATTTAAATTAATTTAATCCACATTGATGATTTGAATTTATAGAAATAAATTACATATTTTTAATCATAGTGATTTATAATTTATAACAAGTTCAAAATTTTTTTTACCAAAAATATTAGTGAATGTAATTAAATTTAATTACAATGATTATGGTGAAATTAAACATACTAACGAACTAAACCTTAATATTAAGGGCCCAAATGACCAATAAAATTATCAAAAATAAAATTTATAGACATATATAAACCATATAATCCCTTGTATAAAATATTTACCATTATTTTATCCACCTTAAATGGGAATAATGTGGGTGGAATTCCTTTTTCCAAGATTTACAAGAGTGCCACACCTCCTCCACTATAAAAAGGTCTCCTCTAATCCCTCTTACTCAAACCTATCAAGACACTTTAGTTAGATGTATATATTCCAAAATATCTCCTAAACATTTCTCCCAAAATAAAATAATCCTCCCATTGGGTATAAATCCATCCAAGTAATCCCTTTAGTTCAAACCAAAAGGAGTTACCTGATTAAGAGGTAACATCGTTCATTAAGCTCTTTAGTATTATTTACATTATCCACTCCATGAACTATTATTATTAAATAATTATATATAAAAATAGTATCCTAAATATAGTATGATGTTTTTATTTTATGTTTTTTAGCGTAAAATTCACACACTTCCATCTGAAGGGTAACGAACTTAAAATTTATGTGTAAGGTGAACTACTGCCTCACAATACAAAGATATTGTTCTTCCTTTAACACATTTCATGATTGGAAATTATAATATAAAATATATTAATATATAATATATATGATATTTATAATGTATTTAAGATTATTTAATTCTTTTACAACATATATCATTATACTTCCAATTTTGTATAAAAATAACAACATCATTTGTGTAAGTGTGGACTATCTCCCCCTCAAAGTAATGTGATTCATTCACCTAATACATTGAATGTATAAAGGATTATTTTAATTAAAAATATTTGACATATTAAACATATATATGAAATTAATAACATAATTTATATTATGAAAATAATATATATATATATATAATTTTCTTTATTACCCTTTCACACAATTAAAAATTTATGACGTTGTTCGTCAATGTGTGGACTACCACCTCCTCGACATGATGTGATTATTTTTACATCATAATAATTATAAATATAAGTATATATGATAAAATAAAATATTATTTATTATATAATTATCATTCTGGAAATATATATTATTACTTACCCTTTTTACATAACGATCATTGAAAAATTGAAACGTTTCTCATGCGTACGTACAACCTACCATCTCCATGATCGTAACGTTGATTGATTTTTCATAACCATATTTAATGATTGTTTTAAAAGTATAATTTAAATACAAATATGATCATTATTCCATTATTATTATTCTATATATGTTATATAATTACCAATTTGACCATATTTAACCTACCAAAGTGGGTTTTGATACATAAACTACATTTAGTCAAAACAGACGATGTAAACATGACTATTTGAGTAGTTATATAAAAAAATAACTAAAATTAAATTAATTGTAAATATTATAAAGTTTCTCAAGAAATTAAATAATTAACATAAGTTTTTTATTCATGAATATAAATACACATGAGAGAATTTGGACACAAGGTAAAGTATTTCTTCTCAATTTACATTCCATTGAGTCATATGTGTTGTTATACACCTAGTTTCTTTTATATGGTGTATATACTGCAATTTAAAATTTTATATCCGGAAAATATTTATTTTTATTATATTTTAAGTTTCATTTAATGCCATTCCTTCATGTATAATGTTTCTCAAATGTTTCAAAGTGTCATGGGACACTTTAGAATGTTTAAATATTATCCTCATCAAGAACATTTTTAATGATTATCATTGCAATATAACTTTTTTATGATTGTTAAAATTATACTTAAGGAATAACATTATTTTTTTGAAACTAGTTTCTTATATATGGTGTATATACTTCCACTTTTCTATATAATATCAGGATTTAATCATTCTTCATGATAATTTTAGTAACAATTTGAATTATTTTATCTAAGTGTATTTGAGTTAAATGTTACCAGGTGGAAAATAATTTCATAACATTATTCATTTTTCATTGGGTTATACTCCTTTCTCACTATCATTAATATTTTTTGATTATTTTTTTAATTAAATTGACTATATATTTATGAATTTTCACATACATATGTGTATTAATAATTGATACACAGAATCAATTTGTTGATTGATTATCCCTTCAACGTTATGGTCTTATCACTGATTTTACTTAACAATATCATTTTATTCGGGATTATTTACACATGAATTTATATCATAGTAAATCATTATCTAATAAACCCTACCATTTTATTCCCCCTCTAATTATTCATGTTCATTATCACGTATTATTACCATTTTCTCCACTCTTTGGTACTCAAGATGTTTTAGAAAATATTTTTTAAGAAAAAACAACTTCATTTATCTCTTTAGTCGGTGAAACATTTTTATTCTAAAAACCATGTTTTATTTAAATGTTTTTAAAAGTTATTTCCAAATAAAATGGTTTTAAAAAAATTATATTTTCCTAAAAATATTTTTAAAATATATTTGTATAATGTTTTCATTCATCAACAACAACAACCCTTTATTTTACTATACTTGGGATATGTTTAATTGCGACCATACTTAATCTCCCTTTTGATGGTTTATGATCTATTTATCCATGGATATTATTAACACTCACATACTTGATTTATTTTTTAGTCCCCTTGAAATATTTAATCTCATATGATCATTTAACATTGAATTCCCCCTAAATTATCCTTTTTCATTTATCATGGATATAATTATTCCCTAAACCATATATCATTTTATATATGGTGTCTAATTTGATATTTATTATATTATATGTGGAAATATTGATAATTCTTTATTCTTTATTAAATATGGAAATTTGATAAGTCATATTATTTATTTTGAATATTAGATATAAGGAATGATTTGGACAACCAATGATGATAGGATATGAAAAATTATATAGTTTCTCGATGAATTGAATGGTTGTCTTGAGACAAATAAGTTGCACAATTAAAATAGGTTTCTATTTGTAGTTTTAACTATATCGTGAAATGTCTTTACGGTATAGTTTTTCATGTGTCTTAAACATGACATAAATTAATAAATAATTGCCTTCATTTTGTTTCATTTTTTATTCAACCATCATGTTTTTCATCAACATATCTATGGATACATTTAAGTTTTAGTTCATTTATTAAATGGAATGTGTTTAAATTTCTTAAATTTCTATATTCATTTGGGTTTATCTAGTTATTTTAATGGAATGTGTTCTTAGTTATTTACCTTTCCATATTATTTACTCACATTCTTCTTAGTTATAGATCACATGGAATTTGTTCTTATTTATTTACCATTTCGTATTGATTATTCTCATTAAATCATTATTTATTCCACTATATTTTTTCCCTAATGAGAATTTTAGATAACCTTTATTATGTTTCCTTTCCCTAGAAAATCAATAAGCTTGTTATGAATGATATTCTGGGATACACTAGATTGAATAAATATATCATCAAATTTATTTGAAAACAAAAAATATGTTCTAATTAGTGTATTCATTTATAATAATAGACTCATTTATGTATCTGTTTTACCAATACTACTGAACTCTTAAAACTTTTATTATTTGATTCTTTATAATCATATCAATGTAATTGATATAAGATGCTAACTTCAGGTTATCTAGTGCTAGGTAACTACAGTTGGTATCAAATGAAATTTAGTAGAAAACTTGGGAACTAGATTTTGGAAAACATAGATTAGAAAAAATATCCATAATATATAATTTCAAGATAAGTATAGAAGAATATCCTAATGTTTTGTATTGATAGATATTATTTTGTTTTTCTAATAATAAATCCTTATATAGATACTACAAGTGACACGGTTTTGGAACATATGTAACTAGGAGTAACAAATCTAACAAGGTGTGTTGGGCCTAACTCAGTGTAACTTGGTTCATGACAATGGTTCCTATTATGTACCTTTTTTGACATTCATAGGGGATATGCTTCATATAATTCAAATCTTCTTTACCATCCATTATGAAATATTTTAATAGATAATGACAATGAATGACCTAGGTTAAACCTTTTTCCAAGGAAGGGAATATCTGAAAATAAGTTGATTAACTATTTATGCATTGAGGTTGTATTGAAAACCATATATAATATTATATTTAGAGATTAACATTATTTCAAGTATTTATAACATATTAATTTTGAAAATTATATAAATATGGCTTTAGAAAAGGTCAACTGGTAATCTAGGTGACAACCAATAAAATCTAGCAAGATCATGGGTCTTGAACCCATGACTAAATGATGATAAGGTTTTAAGGCCAACCACTAACCTACAAAATGTCTTTGTTAATATTTCATTGTGTTTAGTTGAAAAATATGATGAAAAAATATTAATGATGAACTGGTAGTGTAACTTCTTATGTTTATTGATTAAGGTATTAACTATATTGGATTTGGTGAATAATTAGAAGAATTTAAAAACTTTTCACTCTTTTATAGACATTAAGATCCTTTAGAAACGTATTTTAGTTCTTCAAGAATCAAAAATCAATTTTTTGATGAATTGGAAATTGATCAAAGCACAACCAAAGGATAAAATGTTTTTTATAAAAATATATCAAGTAAGTAATTTTGCTTATATTATTAGGTATTAAAATAATTAACCAACATTAGGAAAATGAAGTAGAAATAAAATGTTGTCCTAATACATTAATTTCTGTTGAACTGATGGTTTTTTAAATCATAAAATATTGGTGTCTCTATGGCCCTCAACTTTCTATTGTCTATTTACTTTTTTTTATAGATGACTTCAATCACTCCCTATAAATATTTATTCTTTTCCTCTAAGTACAAATATCTACTCTCTACTAATGTTATCCTACATAGAGACCTAATTATATGTTTTTTCATGTTACCTATGTACATATCATTCAATGTTTTCTAGAGGATTTATTACGAACCCATATCACATTGTGGAATTTCAATATAGGAAACATCAAAAAATTTACCACCAATATCTATTTTAAATTGTGAGGATGAAATTTAATTAAGGTTAGTAGAATGCAACACCCCACAATTCTAAAGTATGTATATTGTATTTTATAGAGTGTATGAAACGCCACACTAAGAGAGTAAGGGAATATAGTATCCTAGGAATTTATAATATATTTATTATTTTAAATAAATAAAATTTTTATTTTATATATTACAATGCACACAACATCATGTAATATTTCATTAAATGTAGAGTGAATTTCTTCAGAATATTGTGTTATATGCAAGACAAAATTTTACTAAAAACAATATATTATTAAATATTATTACTTAGTATAATAATATTTAAACTAGTCATTAAGTTAGTATTTAGGAATAGTAATAAACAGCTTGTAAAAATTATAGTTTAAAAAACATAAAATGAATTCATTGGTTAAATCTTAAATAGAAATACATATAAGAACCAATTGAATATATATGAAATATTATTATAGAATACTATTTTATACCCACAATGTTGTTTTATCCTGATAATTTAAAATAATTAAAATTAGTGAGTGATATTTATATATTATATATTATATATTCAATAAAATATTTTTTATAATCATCCAATAGATTTGATATACATTAGATAAGAATAAAATCAATATTACACATAAAAACTTATTTTTGTATTAAAGAATTTTAATCATCTTTTAATGGAGAAACTATTTTAAATACAATTTCTGGATCTTTTATATAATTTATATGTCAAAATAAAATTTATATTTTAAATCAAAACCTAAAAAAAATAGTGTGAATTTTTTATATTTTTTGTGATGTTTTATTTTTTTAATGAATAATGGAAAATACTGAATTTTAATTCAAAACAACTTTTTCATATAATTTATTTCTAAGTTTAAATAATATTTAAAGTTGGTTTTCATGTTTAGTTAGAACATATTTTTATAAATTAATCAAATTTATGTCATTTTAATCAATTTCACTTTGAAATTGACTATAAAAAAAATACAAAACATTGAAACATTTTTTACTTTAAAAACTATCCTTGTTGTCCCATCTATGGGATTAAATATAAATTAATTTTTTCACTTATGTTATATGAATTTGGAAAAAATGATTCCATATTTTTATTAAGCATAATTTATAATTTATTATATGTTCAACAGAGATTTTGACCAAATATATTAGTGAAAGTAATTAAAATCAATTATAATAATTAAGGTGAAATTAATCTTAATAAGCGATAAAACCTTAATATTAATGGCACAAATAACATATAAACTTGTCCAAAATCCATTTCCTGGCCATATTTAAACCCTATACTCCATTTTATAGTGTTTTTAAATTATTCCATCCTCATGAAATGGGGAAAACGTAGGTGGAATTACCTCTTCCAAAATTTAAAAGAGTGGATCTCCTCCTCCGCTATAAAAAGGCCTCCTATAATCCCAAATCCTCACAACCAACAAGACACTTTGGTTCGACCGGGATTTACCAAAATAGATCCTAAACATCTCTCCAATAATCCTATTAACCTCCCCTTGAGCATAAAATCATCCAAATAATTAATTTTGTTAAAAAAAAGAGTTACCCAATTAAGTGGTAACATATTTCCTTAAGATCTTTAGTTGTATTTTCATTCTATACTACATAAACTCTAATTATGTAAGGTCCCATATTTTCTTAAAGACTATTTTCACTTAAGTTTTGGCATGGGTCACTCCTTTTCAACTAAATAAGTGTTTCCCCAGTTCATGTGGGGGATCGTGGGTGCCTCAAGGGCTCGAGGCGTGAAGAGAAGAGAAATAAAGCCAAGCAGTGCAAGGCACACGGTCTGCACACGGTTAGGGGAAATTGGGCTGGTAAACTATGTTGACAAATGATCCTCGGATAGTATCCTTCATACAGTCTGTGCATGGTTATGTCAAACCATACAAGATCCCCAAGTCACTGTGTGTGCTAGCCTCTTATGAATAGTAGTTGTTGCATGGTTTGTGCACGGTTTGGAAAACTGTGTGGGTAAACCATGCAGTCCAGAAAAGATGAAGATTTTTACAAAAATTACACCCTATGATTTTAAGACCCAATGCAAGTTTTTTCTTCCTCCTTCTCCCTAGGAAACCTAGGAATAAACCAAATCTTCTTAGAGATATCAAGGATTTATTTCCTTCTATTATTGGGTGTTTTGAGTGCTGTCAAGTGAGGATTAAAGATCTGGGGAAGCATAATCCTCCTTTTGCTTCTCTTTTTAGTTTAGGGTTTGTATAATCCTCTATTCTCCATCTGAAACCCTAAAACCATCATTTTAGGATGAGATCTAGGTTGGGGATTCAATGGGTGCTTGAACCCGGATCCAAGTCCATTATTAAGAGTGTATTCATCAACAGATTCAAGGTTGGTGGTCTATAAGTATTATCCTATAGTTTTATTTTAGATTTTTTCATGAGAGTTGGTGTTCTTGTTTTTCCTCTTTTTGGTTCTTGGTTCCATTGAAGTGTTTGATATAAATGAGTGTATAAGTGACCAATTGAAACCCTCATGTCCTCGGTGGGATACGCTGAGGATGAATTGACAATTTTAGGGCCACCCATGGGGTGCATCGGTAAACCCGGACCTAGAATGTGGTAGGGTTATGTGATGGGTCTCCATATAATAATGTGGAAGACATGTATAATATGTCTTAATGGTGTACTAATTTACAAATGTAATAATTATAAATAAACCTTGGGTGATAAAGGCATATGGTTTTGGTTGTAATGACATGAAAATGGGTAATTGGGTTGAAATAGATTATGTCGATTGTTTCATGAATTTTGGTTAGAAATGCCTAAGGAGAATATGGCTTGTTAAATAGTGAACTTGCAATTGGGTAAGTGAATGGGAAACGGGGAATATGTTAATGATATGTAACAAGGGGGTGGATGAATGGTGGAATGGGTTAATACATGAGAATTAGGTGGTGCACCTAAATGATTGAATGCAATAAAGTGGTTTTGTTTTGTGATATGAGAATTGTAATCGAAATGCATGAGTGGGTGGATAAATGGGTCAATGTATGGTCATTTATGAATTTGTATAATGATATAGGGGTTGTTGAATACACTTAATGGGTTAAGGTATGGGAATGGTAATTTGGCTAAATGGATATGAATTATAATTGGGAAGTGTGTTAATGGGTTATTAGGTAGTATTGTTTCCCATGTTGTTTTTTATGCATTGTGAATGATGATTTCCAATGGAATTGGTTAAGTTATGTTGTTTAATGGTATAAATGTTTTGATTGATAAATAAGTATGTGCGCATGTCTTGGTAGAGTGGGGTATTGAGTTGATGTTCTACACCAACAGGTCGAGTTAGACTGAGGCTCTAAACTCCACCCCAAAATGCACAGGTTAGGGAAGGGGAAAGAGGCTATATTCCCCTAACGGTAGCATTCGACCCCGACTTAGGCTTCTAGGTGAGGATAAAGTGTTCATGTAATATGTGTATCCCTAGTGATATAGGGACTTGATTTATTTCCCCTATGCATTGTGATTAATTTCCATAGACCCATGTATAGATGATGTATATGTCTAACCCAAAGAGAATGTGTTGAAAATGCATTATGTGGTAAAAATGGTATAAGAAATGGAAATGGGATAAATTATATTCATGAATTAAATGAACCTTGTTAATTAATGGAACCTGAACCGTCCCTTTCTTACTTACCAATTATTTTTACTTTCATGCACTATCTGTTAAACTAGATATTTGGTAGACACCATTGTTGGTGTCTTACTGAGTTTTGTACTCACACCCCACTCGGGCCGTTGTTGGGTACACGATCAGATCTCTTGGTTTCAGGTCAGGACAATGGATGATGCCCCACACTAAGATGTGGAGTTGGGATTAGGACATACATAAATAAGGATCCGAACTTATATTTGGGACCTGTTGAGATTTTGTCCATTTTTTTATTTTGGGTTTCTTTCACTTGCACTACTAGTATGGCATGACACTTCTGTATTTGATTGGTGTGTGTACCATACTGGGAAATGTTTGGTTATTCATGTTTATTAGTTGTTTTATAGGGTTTTCATTATTTTTATTGTGATCAGATATGGCTTACTATGGTAAGGAGGATATAATCTCCCCATGTTCCTTATTAGACCTTCACTACTAGTCAGAAACCTCTGGTGTACAGGGAGGCGCGCTTGAGGTCATGTGACAACCCAACATAGAGCACTAGTTTAGTTGATTCCGGGCCGGTTAAATTACCATGTGGTATTAGAGGAGTCATTTTATCTTTTTTACTATTTGGGGATGGCATACAAGATATTAGTATGTGTCAGGACTTGGAAATGATCTCATTCTTGGGAGAATCTAACCCTTGTACGAGGGAAAACCTAAGTCACACTATGTCAGAATTATTGGTCTTGATGTGTTTTGTTACAGTTGAATGATATTCCACTGTTGGGTGATGCATATGTTGTGTTATTTGAATGATTTATGAAATTTTTCTCATGGCCATAATTTCTTGATGTTTTACATTCATGCATCATTTTAGGCACCTAATGATATAGGTGGCATGAATTGTTATAGGCACACACATGGTAGAGGTGTGTGGGGCATAGAGAGTAGAATAAATTTTACTTTTCCGATAAATATTAAAAAAATGATGCCTAATAATGGTGATGAAAGTGGGTGAATAAAAATAATTCAAATATATAGTTAAGAAATTTCATGTATAAAGAAATGTTGTGACCAAGTTAATATTCTAGGTTTTGATAAATGGTAAGGGTCTTTTTTGTGTCTAAAAAAGGGTTTCATAATGACTGTAAAATTATTAATGAATTTTTCCTAATGAAAGGTTGAATTGTGTTAAAATGATGATTTTAACAAGTAGTGAAATAGGAAATTTTCCTAAGAGGGAAGAAATTGTACTTTAAATTAATAATTGGTTTAAATATGTGTTCACGAAATTCTTTTGGTTAAGTAAATTTGTTTCCCCCATGTTTACCGCGACCCATAGTAGGTATGGTAGATGGTGGTGTTCTAAGTGTGATGATGATCATTGGATAGAGTATGAAGAGTGAGTTGTTTAAGGTTTCTAGCGTGAGACCTTTTCCATATGTGGTAAAGCCTTGTTGGTCATTCTTAAAATTGTTGGGTGAATGGTATCTTTAAAATGAAAATGATTTAGTTCAATAGTGGGTACACCTTGTGTGGTCGGTTTGACCTTTTTATGTATAGGTTGGGGCAATGATAGTGCCTTGGTTGAGACTTTGGGATTGGATTTTGAGTCCTTTCCAGATATGATATGGCCTAGGTGGTGTGTTTAGGGAACCCCTGGTAGGGTTGTTTCCTTTGGGTTGTGAGTAATTTTTTTAGTGATGTGAGTGGGGGAACTCTCATGTTTTGTGACCGTACAATATAGATGTTGGACCCTAAGGATGATGATTGAGACTTGGTGACCTTGTTAGTAGAGACCTTGCGAGTTGTGTCTCAAATCCCGAAGAGGATTTTTTTCCCATAGTGATAATAAATTTGTACACCTTTGGTTTGGAACCTAGAGTAGATGGTTGTTTGGTACACTAAGCATAGTGTGCATTAGAATGGGATTGAGAGTTCCATTCTTGCATTTTTCTTTGTTAGTGTCATGATAAATACGGGTTGGAGAGAGGGTTAATGGGTTTTCCTAGTTGTGACTCTAGTCTAGGGAGTCAGTATCTTTCAACCATCAAGGTGACCTATGAGAGAGGTTGGAAAGAATCACTAGTGCCTTTAGGTGTGTTGCTCACATGTAGATGATTGGACATGATAGTGGGACTCTGAATGTTCCATGGTGCATGATTGGACTTGAGGGATAAGTGGGAAGGTTGATGGTATAGTTGTGCATGGTTCCTTCATAAGGGAACCCTAGTTTTTGTGATAAGAGGTAAGGTTTGTTTGGAGGGGTTGTATCGCATGAATGCCCGACTCAGCTATTTGGGTGAAGATTAATGGAGATCTAGATGTTGTTTTGTACAAAAAAGACAAGGGTGGCTAAAGTGTGGTTATATACTTTCATTTGATGGTGATGCCTTGATAAGGGTGGTGACATAGATGAACTTGTTAAATGGAATGGTTTAGTTGTTGGGTGAGATGTAGAGGCCGCCTCAGGTCTGATGAGACTGGCTAACTAGTAAACATGGTTAAGAAAGTAATATGGTGATGGGTTAGATTCAAATTAATTTTTTTTGTGAGGCCGTTGGTTTGTTTGATGTGGCAGACTATTGTGCTTTGGTTTTTAGCCATTAGGGACGTATCAGAAGAAATCGAGTGGTGTGGTGGAAATAGTGTCGTTTGAAATATTGGTTTATGGATATTGGTGATTTGGTCGTGAATCGACGGTTAAACATGGTTGGAAATCACACTTGGGTGGAGGGGTTAAGTGTTGATGTGATGTGTTTGATAGAGAGGCCTAAAATCCTTGGCAGGTCATAGTGTCCCGTAGTTCGACATCAAAAATGGATACGTTAGTGGTGGTGAGTTTCAAAAACTTCTTAGCATACCTATTCTAGTGACGAGAATTCCGAAAATTCTGACATCGTCTAAGGTATGTTGAGAAGCTCTGGTTCGTGCCAAGAGACATGGTGGTGTTTGGTGGTATGGGGGACATGATGGAGTTTACATACATTCAAGTAGTATATGTTGAGTTTGATGATGGGATGAGAACCCTCTACGGTTTTGGGTGAGGTCCCTATGAAGGACCAAATGTTGACAAACGTCATGGGTACCATTCACATAACATGAGAACATGCACTGGGTTATGTTCATTTTCGTATTTTGGGAAAAGATGGATGGCCATGTCTATGTTTGGGGTTTATCTTGTGATGGAGTAAAAGATGCGGGGGTTGAAATCCTTCTTGAGATAAGTGGTACCAACAATCCAAAGGTGGGTAGTGATAAATCTGTCCTAGATATGGAGAAGAGGACATTGAGTCGACGTAGTGGTGTCGGGGTGCCAGTGTGAAATCTGTGAGGTTCATGTCAAGTTCCTCAGAGAGGCATGTTGGACTTGGATGTGGAGTTTGATGAGACAATTGTTGGTTTGAGCTCAGGGTGGTTCCAAGTGAAGCTTTTGATGTATGTGCTGAGTTGTAGGTTGGAGTGGTAGGATATGACAATAGGTTCTGAAAAGATAAGTTGGGGGTCTGATAACTCCAACAATGTTTGGGGTTAAACACGGGAAATTTTCCGTTGTGTGGTTTTGGAACGTTGTGAAGTTGAGTGAACCTTGGCCATACGATGTAGTGACATGCCAAGGGTGAAGACGATGATGGTCTAGAGGGTGGTAGTGTCATGGTGATGGAATTATACTATAATTCAAGAAATGACCCAATTGGGTGCATAAAATGATAATTATAGTCTTCAAATCATTAAGAACCACTGAAAGGTGAGAAATTGGTAACATACCATCAGTTGAAGGTGGGTATTCTGGGGAAATCTAGTCAAAGGTTGTCCGTCCTGAGATGGTAAAATTGAATGGGTGATGTGAGAGTGACCCACGTACAGGTTTATGTTGTAGAAAAAATAACGTTTTGAAATGAATTTGCACCTAAGTGAGGTCCGGATGACCTTAGTCCTTGAATGGATAGTGTAGGGATACTTCCCAATGGTTGTGATGGTGCGACTAGATGTCAAGGAAGGGTAATTCTCTTATAGAGTCTTGACCGGGGTGATTTGGAACATGTTAGGTGATGGGAAAGTTGGGTTGAGTTCTGGTGGACCTTCTTCTATGGAGAAGGTTCCAAGTAACCGAACATGGTGGACAGAACCATACCTTATAAATAGTTGGTTCATGATGTGATTAGAGTTTCGGGATAAACTGACTCGAGTGGTCATCGTTAAGGTGAGTTGGCCCTGGTAGAGATCTTTTTCCCGAGTTTAGTTAGTTGAGTAACTGAGAGTTTAGGTGGCATTTGGTAGTATAGTTTTGGGATGAAATCCTCAGAAGATTTCATTTGAAGGATAATGTGTTCTCCTCCGAGTGATATCGGGTTTGTCCCCATTAGAGTTTGGAAAATAGAGGAAAATGACACTAAGTGAATTTGGTCATGATTTTTATAGAGGATTGGGCCTATGGGGTAATGATTGGTTCCTCCATGATGATGTGATGCTTTGTGTTAAGTCTCCAAGTGTTTTGAGCATTGTGTTGTCACCTACGTTTTCCCCCATGAAGTTCTTGTGGTGAGAGTGGTTGAAGTTGATAAATCCTTAAAGAGTTTTTCTAGTTTGTGTTGTGGGTTATGGTGAAGAAGTCTTGAAGGGAAATTCTATTCCCTTGATCCATGATCAGTTGCCTTGTGATGTGAAACCAAAAACATGTAAATTGGGTGGATAAGCAAGCCTAGTGGAATGGCCTTATGTTGTGTAATCTTAGTAATTTTTGGAAGGGAGGCTCGGAGACAACTTGTTATAAGGTGGGGAGGTTGTATGGTCCCAGATTTTCTTAAATAATGTTTTCATTTATGTGTGGGATTGGGTATCTATTTTATGGATAGATAAGTGTTTCAAAAGTTTAGGTGGCGGCTCGGGGGTGCCCCAGTGGCTTGGGGCATGAAGAGAAGAGCAATCAGGCCAAGCAGTGTAAGGCACATGGACTTCGCATGGTTATGGGAAACCGTGCAGGGGAACTGTGTGGACCATCCATACTCAAATAGTATCCTTTGTACGGTCTGCACATGGTTAGGTCAAACTGTGAAGGATCCCCATGAAACTGTGTGGGCTGGACTCTCACGATAGTAGTTGTCGCCCGTTTTCTCCATGGTTTGGCAAACCATGCGGTCCAGAAAAGTTGGAAAATTTTACAAAAATGCCACCCCATGATTTTAAGACCCATCTCAGGTTTTTCTTTTTCCTTATACCTAGGAACACTATGAATGAACCAAATCCCCCAAAATCTCTCAAGTATATATCTCCTTCGATTCTTGTTCATTTTGAGTGATGTCAAGTGTGGATTGAAGATCTGTGTAAGCCTAATCCTTCTCTTGCTTATCTTTTTAGTTTAGGGTTTGTATCTTCTTCTCGTATCCATCTGAAACCCTAAAACCCACATTTTCGGATGAGATCTAGATTGAGTATTAAAGGGGTTCTTAAACCCTGATCCAAGTACATTATTAATAGTATGTTCATCCATGGATTCGAGGTAGGATGTATACCAGTATTATCCCACAGTTTTATTTTGTATTTGTTCATGAGAGTTTGTGTTTTTGTTTTTCTATTTCTGGGTTCATGGTTCCGTTGAAGTGTTTGACCCAAATTAGTGTCTAAGTGACCAATTGAAACCCCCAGGATCCCCGTGTGATGCGTTGAGGATGACTTGACCAATTTAGGGTCACCCATGGGGTGCACCGGCAAGCCTGGACCTAGAGTGTGGTAGGGTTATGTGATGGGTCACCAAATAAACATGTAGAACCCATGTAGAATATGTATTAATGGTGAATTAAGTTACAAATGGGATAATGATAAATATTACTAGGGTGAAAAAGGCATAAGTTTTTTGTTGTGATGACATAAAAATGGGTAGTTGGTTTGAAAGAGATTATGTCGATTTTTTCATGAATTATGGTTAGAAATGCGTAAGGGGATTAGGGAATGTTAAATGGTGAACATGGAACTGGGTAATGGAATGGTAAATGGGGAATATGTTAATGAGATTTAATAGGGGGATGCACGTTTTGTGGAATGGTTTAGTACATGAGAATTAGGTGGTGCACTTAAATAATTAAATATAATAAAGTGGTAGTTTTATGTGATATGAGAATTGTACTTGAAATTCATGAGTGGGTGAATGCTTATGAAATGAAAAATGTTCTAAATGGGTCAGTGTATGGTCATTGATGAATTTGTATAACGGCATAGGGGTTGTTTAATATAACTAATGAGTTAATTCATGGGAATGGGAATTTTGATGAATGGATATGAATTATAATTTGGTAGTGTGTCAATGGGTTATGACATAGTATTGTTTCCCATGTTGTTTGATATGCATTGTGAATGAGGATTTCCAATGTAATTGGTTATGTTATGTTGTGTTATGGTATGGATGTGGTTATTGACAAATAAGCATGTGCACATGGCTTGGTAGTGTGGGGTATTGAATTGAGGTTCTATGCCCATAGGTTGAGTTAAGCTCAGGCTCCAAACACCACCCCAAAATGCACGAGTTAGGGAAGGGGGAAGAGGATATATTCCCTTAAAGGTTTCATTCCACCCGGACTGGGGTTTCGAGGTGAGGATAATGTGTTAATGTGATATGTGTATCCCTAATTAGATGGGGACTTGATTTATTTTTCCTATGGATTATTATTGATTTTTTTAGACCCTTGTATAGATGATGTATATTTCTAACTTTAAGAGAATGTGTTGAAAATGGATTACATGGTAAAAATGGTATAAGAAATGGAATTAGGATAAATTCTAGTCATGAATTAAAATAACCTTGTTAACTGATGGAACCCAAACTATCTCATTCTTAAATACCATTTATTTTGTACTTACATGCACTATCTATTATACATGAAGTTTTTTTAGACACCATTGGTGGTGGCCTACTGAGTTTTGTACATGCACCCTGCTCGGGCCACCATTGGGTACCCAAGAAGATCTATTGGTTTTTGGTCTAGACAAGGGTTAAGGCCCTACACTAAGGTGTTGAGTTGGGCTCGATACATACATGGACAAGGATCGGGACTTCGAGTCGGGACCCATTGGGAGTTTTGGCCATTTTTTTATTTTTGGTTTCAATCATTTGCACTACTAGTATGGCATGAAATTTTTGTATTTGATTGGTATTTGTACCCTACTGGGAAACGTTTTGTTAGGAATGTTTATTGGTTGTTTCATTATGTTTCAGTTATTTTTATTGTGATCTATTCTGAATTACTATGGTAATGATTGTATAGTATCCCCATGTGTCTTATTAGACCCTCACCGCTAGTCAGCAACCTCTGGTATACGGGGAGGCACTCTTGAGGTCTTGTGATGACCCAGTACAGAGCACCAGTTTAGTGGCTTCCAAGTCGGGGAATATACATATTATTAGAGTATTATATAAAAAACATTATAATAAATATATTAGTATGTTTTTATGTTACTTTTTAACCTAAACTTACACAAACTTCTATATAATGAGTAACGAATTTATCTTTTATGGGTATGGTGAATTACTGCCTCACAAAATGAAGTTTTTTGTTTTTACTTTACAGCCTTTCATAGTTGTAAATTATGAAAAACACTAAATTTTTATATTATATATATGATATTTATATTGTATTTAATATTATTTTTTATTTTATAACATATATATTTATACTTTCCATTTTTTGTATAAAAAACAACATCATTTGTGGATGTATAGACTACCGCCCCTCAAAGCGATGTAATTCATTCACACAATACGTGGAATATGTAGAGAATAATTTTAATTAAAACTATGTGGTATAAAAATATATATATTAAATTAACAAAATAATTAACTTTATATAAATATTATATATATATATATATCCTTATCTTTATTACTCTTTTCACACACTTAAAAGTGATAATTTCATTCGTAGATGTGTGGACTATCACCTCCTCGATGTTATGTGATTAATTTTACAACACAATAATTATATGTAAAAATATATATGATAAAATTAAATTTTTTTAGTAAAATTATCATTTTAGAAATATATAGTGTTACTTATTTTCTTTCCACATCGATCCTTGAAAAGTGGGAACAAAATTCACACATACTTACAGCCTACCTTCTCCATGACTGTAATGTTGATTCATTTTTAAAAAAAATATTTAATGATTGGTTTAAAAGTATAATTTATGTATAAATATGATAATTATGTCATTAATATTATTTTGGAGATGTTATATATTGACACTTTTGACCATAGTTGACCTATTAAGGTTGTTTTTGGCATAATAACTAAATTTGGTCAAAACAGCTAATGTAAACATGATTGTATAAGTATATGTATATAACATAATAATAAGTGAAATAAAAGTAATGAAATAATATGAAAAAATTTATCATGAAATTAAATAATTAACATATGTTTGTTATTTAGGAATATAAAGACACATTAGACAAGTCAGACACAACGTAAGGGATTTTGTCTCAATTTACATTCCATTAAGACTTGTTTTTTTGTTATGAACCTACATTATTTTATAGGTTTATATAATATCATCTAAAATGTTATATCATGAAAATCATTATTTTCATAATATTATAGGTTTCATTTAAACTTATTTCTTAATGTAGAATATAATTCAAATGTTTCAATGTGGTGTGGGATACTTCAGAAGGTTTGATGATTATCCTTCTTGATAATGTTTTTCCTGATTATCTTTGCAATATCACATTCTTTTTTTATTTTTAAGTTTCTATAGAAATAATCACTTTATTTTTTGAACAAAATTTCATATATATGATGCACATACAACAACTTTTTTATATAATATATTGATTCAATCATTCTTCATGATATTTTTAGTTTTAATTTGATTTATTTCATCTGAGGGTATTTGAGTTAAATGTTTCCAAGTAGAAATCAGTTTCATAACCTAATTCCTTCTTCATTGGGTTATATAACGTCCTCATTGAGGTTAATATTATTTAATTATTTTCATAATGAATTTTATAATCTATTAATTTATTTCTACTTCCCTATGTGTATTCACATTTGATACACATAATCTATTTGTGTAATGATTCTCACTTCAACATTATTGTCTTCTATAGGGTTTTACTTCACAATGGAATTTTTCAGGATATTTTACACATGAATTTCCATCATAGTAAATTATTTTCAAGAAATCCTTTCATTTTCTCCTCCTCAGGTTATTCATGACCATTTTCAATTATTAGTACAATTTTTTTACTCATTGGTACTCAAGATGTTTTAGATAATGTTTTTTGCGAAATCCAACTTCATTTCTATCATTATTCGGAGAAATTATTTTCTTCTAAAAACCATGTTTTATTAAAATGTTTTCAAAATTTATTTTCAAGGGAATTTTTTAAAAACGTTTTTGAAAGATAAATTATATTTTCCTTAAAAATATTTTTGAAATATATTTTAATAATGTTTTCATTCATCAATTATAACAACCCTTTATTTTACACAACATGGGATATGTCTAATTGATATCATCCTTGATCTTATTCTTAATGGTTTACAATTTATTTTTCCATGGATAATCGTTTTATTAACTTCTTTGATTTATTTTTTAGTACCCTTGAAATAGTAAATCTTATATAATCATTTAACATTGAATTTTCCCTAAATCATCCATTTAATTTATCGTGGATATTACTATTACCTAAATTGTAAACCATTTTACATACGGTGTATACTTTAAAAGATATTTTATTATTTAGTGAAATATTAATAATTCTATATTCTTTATTCAATAGGAATATTTGATACAGTGTATTATTTAGTTCAACTATTAGATGTGAGGAATTCTTTAGACAAGAAATGAAGAGAGAGGGCCAAAAATTATATAAATCCATGAGGAATTGACCAGTAATCATAATAAAAATAAGTTTCGTAAATTAAACGGCTTTCTATCCATAGTTTTATTAATCTTGTGAAGGTCTTAATGGTATAGGTTTTAATATTCCTTAAACATGAAAAATATTAAGAAATAATTTACTTCATTTAGTTTCAATTGTTATTCATCCACAAGATTTTGCGTCAACATATCGATAGATACATTTCATTCCTTATTGATTTTTCTTTATCTAGTAATTTTAATCGAATGTGTTCTTAGTTATTTACCTTGTCATATTATTTATACACTTTATCTTAGTTTTTTTTACATGGCTTGTGTTCATGGTTATTTACATTTCCATATTGATTATTCTCATTGATTCATTATTTTTTTCCATTTTATTTTTCCCTTATGAATTATTTTATCTCACCCTTATTATGTTTCATTTCCCTAAGAACTCAATTAGTGTACTAATAAGTATATGAAGGGATATACTAGTTGGAATAAATTTATCCTCGAATTTATTTAGAAATTTTTTTATTGTAATTGGTGAATTCATTTCTAATACTAGACTCATATATATATCTTGTTTACCAATACTACTAAACTATTTGGTCCTTTGGGATTTGATTCCCTCTAATCATTTAAATTTAATTGATATAAGAAATTGTCTCTAAAATATCTGCTTTTGAGTCTCTATAATAGGAGTCTTGATCAAGTACGACATATGTTAAGACATAAAGTAATAGGATTTCTATTCTCAATTTTATTTTTGTGAGATATATACGTTTTTACTACATTTTATTTTGTACGGTGTATATACTTCCCATGAATTCATTATGGGGTATTTACCATTAAATTTATGGGTATTTAAATATCCATTTTATTATCTTTTTTTAATCGAGTTTTACGGTTCTTATGTTACAAATTGATAAGGTAATTTTGTCTCAATATTTTTTATTTGAGACACTTGTTTTTTATTCACCTATATTCTTTTATGAGGTGTATGTACTGAAGTATCTAGGAAAGTGATGTACCATTAAGAAGTGGTATTGAATCAGTGGTACTATTGTTTTATAATTTATTTTATTTGAACTAATCCTCTGATAACATGTTAAAGTTAGAACCCAATAACAAAAAATATTTTTACAAGGTTCTCCTACATGTTGGGTGACTATGTCTTTATTATAGTCAGGTTAATCTGAGCCACATATTATCCACTAAAAAATTAAAAATTACATGTGGAATGTTCAAGTACCACCCTAAAACTAGTAATGATAGGTATTAACTAATTTTCGATACAATGTCTCCAAAAAAAATATTATACTAATTCACACCTGTTTTACAAACAAAAACCCAACCACTTTGAAAAATATTTCAATATACTCCTAAAATAAAAAAAACATTTCTCTTCAACCCAATATAATATGATGATAGTGAGATTTATCACTGATTCTAGAGACTCTATAAATGAATATTAATAAACTACTATACACCACTGTATACTACAACTGATTCACACTATTCATTCTTTTGGAAATACTGATGACAACTCATACTCAAAAATAGAGTTATGAATAATATTTATCTATGTGTAAATTCTTCCTATTTATTTACTATCCCATGCATACATTGTAGTTTTTATAAAATTAACACACAACACTTTTCATCACATGAACACATTGTACTTTGCATATTCATATAAAACTAGATGTACACACCAGATGCTCAAGATTCTTCACCCAACCAATGTGCATACACACCTTTCATACACCTTGATCATTTAATAGGATATACAAACTTGTTATGCACAAAACAGAATTATTTAGACTAATAGTGCATAAAGACTTCTTAATGAGATACTCAACTTGATGTCTCAAATGTTTTAATGATAAATTAGAGAACACACTTAATATATAGTGCTTCCAAAATGTATTTTTAAAACAATATTTATTCACATTGAACCTTGAGTGTGCAATTAATAGGTTAACAACCCAAAGAAAATAAATCTCTTTCGTGATAATATAAATAGTGATGAACCACACTTTGAAAAACACTTTTCCAAAGTTCCAAGTATCTCTCTAAAGCACTCACAAATTATCTTGGATGAGAGATAACCATTCATTAAAAATGAACACCTCCACTTGTATTTATAGGAACGTTTCATCACCTTAGAACCTTCTAGAATCACGATGACTCATTTCATAATCAACTAATTCGAACGTTACCTCTGTTCTGTAACATAAGAATTCCATATCACAAAAAAATAATCTTCTTCACAATGATAAAATGATGGTTTGATCCTCATTATATTATTAAAACAAAGATTCAAAATTATTTCAATTAGCATGAAATCATTAGAATTAAGAAATGATGATCAAGATTCTTGGTTTAATCAATAGTCAACATCACTTCTTGGATAACTTAACACACATAACTCTCTGATGGATTATATATTGATCTTAATTTTTTATACATAGTTTCATATTGTTTTAAACCTTTTAGATTCATCAAAACACATAGTTGATGACCAGATTACTTAGCTCAAGATTTAGATATCTTTTCATGATGAAATCTGGTCGAACATGTGCTCTTAGATGGGATTGGGTTGAAGATGACGCAAGAATATGATCAAACGACTTCGATCATTAAATTAGATCATATCAAATGGTTTTGGTTCATTCTATGTTTTTTTAAACAGATTAATAAATTGAAATATAAAATTAAACGAATGATTGATCGGATGGTTCTGGTTCATCTGGTGTAGTCCCCCATCCAAACAAACATAAGTTCTCACATCTCTTATAACACATAGTGAAATAGCATAATTTAAAAATTATCTTCCCCCATCCTCTGGTAGTGCCCCATACCGATTATCTGTAGGCGCAATTCTACACCCACCTCCACCGTCTGGCCACCCCGTATAGTGTTCCTCTACCTCACATAGGCATGCCCCTTGCACTGCCTCATGATAGATGGTATGGGGTTAAGCTCAGCTACTCACAATGGTTTACTTCTTCTCCTAAGCTGGTTGGATATATGGAAGTTATTTTCTAATCAAAACCCCAATATAATACTAGGAATACTAAGACAATCATAAATTCTTAATAAGAAACACAAAATCCTCATGAAAAAATAAACATCATTTTTCTTGGATCTTATTATCTTGAATTAATTTATAAATTCCAACACTTTTCACTTTTTTACTATTATAAACAATGTGTTAACATCAAATAACAAATGACGCATGACTTATAAACAATAAACCATCTCTGTAATCTTTACATTTAGGGTGAAAACAAATACAAAATCATCAATTACTGCAAAGGTTCTTCGTATACTTATATTTGAAATGTTATATCATGAATCTCATTATTTTCATGATATTTTATTCTTCTTGTAATTTTATTCATTAATGGTTATTTTCATTCAATGTTACCAAAATGGTAATATTTTATTACAACAATATCATCTTTTATCAACATTTTTATGATTATTCTTCCATTGATGAAATATTATGGTCCATATTTTAATAATTCTCTTAAATTTTATTCTATTATTTTTATTCCTAATATCCTCAAGTAATTGTACAATTTTCCACTCTTTTTTACTGAATATTACTATGAAAATAATTTTATGAAAATCCAATTTCATTTCTCTATTCGTTTAGAAATTTGTTTTCATCCAAAACCATATTTTCTAAAAAAATTCAAAAATGTTTTTAAAAGATATTTTAAGTTTATTTTCAATGAAAATGTATTTAAATTTTATTTAAATATTTCTCCATAAGTAATTGATTGTATTTTTGAAAAAAAGAATTTCAAAATGATTTCATGCATTCTTTATAATTTTCTAAAGTATTTTCAAAGAAAAAAGTTTTTAAAAAAGTTTTCATGATTACTTTATTTATTTTAAAAGATATTTTCAAAGCAAATATTTTCGAAATGTTTTCAAATATTTCTTTATATGTTTTTAAATATATTTTCCAAGAAAAGTGTTTCAAAAAAAATCTTTCTTTATATGTTTTCAAATTATTTTCAGAGAAATATGTTTTTAAAATGTTTTTAAAATTTAGTTATATATTTTCAAATATATTTTGAAAGAGAAGGTTTTAAAAATGTTTTTAAAGAATTATTTATAATTTTTCAAAATTATTTTCAAGGAAAACGTATTCAAAAATGTTTTTAAATATTATTTTATATTTTTCAATTATATTTTAGAATAAAAAATGGTTTCAAAATATTTTTTAAATTTTTTCATGCATTCTTTATTTGTTTTCAAGGTTATTTTCAAAGAAAGAGTTTTTAAAAAAAAATATTGTTTAAATGCTTTTTTTCAAATTAGAAAGGATATTTTTCTCATGAAATGTTTTAAATTATTTTTAAAGATTACTTAATAAGTTTTTCAAGTGGTTTTCAAAGAAAAGTATTTTGAAAATGTTTTATGTTATAAAAAATGATTATCAAATAAAGGTTATTTTCCTTAATAAATGGTCCAAGTGATATTTCAAAATCATGCTCTATATAATATGATATCCATACATATAGTTTATACTTTACTAGGGATATAATTCAATGAAACCATTATTATTATTTACCTAAATAGTTTATCATTAAGAAGACAAGTTGTTTGTGAAACCTATTTCTATTCTACAGGTTATACTATAGTAAAACACTTATGAAACCTACTTAAATTAATCGGTTATTCTATGATAAAATGATTATAAAACTTGTCTCATCTATATAGGTTATGATATGATAAAAATTTTATGATGGCCATTTCATTTCATAGGTTATGATATTATTCTTATGAACCCCATCCCTTTTTTTGGGTCACGATATGATTAATGTGTCACTATATTATGGAACACATATTTGTGAATTCATTATGTGAATGATGGAACCTATATCTCCCACAAATGGATTGGGTAAATATTTATATCCCATGAGATAGACATTGATGGAATGGGCACTGAACATGGTTCTATAAAAGAATTTTCCTGTGAAGATGGTCATGGGAGTGAACCTAAACAAATAATATGGTCTTAGGTGTAGTCCATGACTATAATTAAGGTCTTGGGAGTGAAACATTACTACTAATACGGTTTATAGATTTAACTCATTCCGTTAAAATAAAGGGCTTCGAATGGGGATGGTGGTGTGTACCTAACAATAGGTGTATCTCTATGAAGATCCCTAATATGTTTGAGTAATGTGACAAAACATATAATGAATGATTTTATATGCTTATTTGTATGCAAAAAAATTCTATATATTATTCCTATGTTATTATTTCAGAGATTATGCTCTTTATTCCCTAATAATTCATACCTTAGGAACTGCCAATATTAATTTCATGAATTATGTATATGATCTTTGATGTGTAAGGCATGATATTAAAACTTTATTCACTAATTATGATACCATTATATTCATGTTATTCTTATTTATATCTTTTATTTAAACTTATTGAGCATCTAAGATCAACATTTCTTATATTACTATTCCCTTGGTAATGATGAAAAGTTTTAAGTAGGAGTACTAAAGGGGAATATCTTTATAGGAGATGTTAAATATTGTTCCCAAAATTAAAATAATGTGTACTAAGTTTTCAAATACATTAATTTATTATGGACCCCAGGAATGTAATTTTTTTATGTGGTGAATATTCATCTAAAATTAATTATAATCTATATATGTAAATTTTGAGTGAGTATATATGGTATCAAAGGAAAGGTTTAGTCAACATTTGGAAACTAGGATGAGAAATAGTTAGTGTGATCCCTAGGGATATTTTTAAGGATGTTTCTAAGGATAATCCTAATGTGTCATAAATTTAATAAAGTTGTCATGATTTAGATATTTTATCTGTAATTTTTCATTATTATGTAGTTTTACACTATGATTAGTGTTTCTCACACTATGATTTCTGGTTTCAAGTCAATGGATGAAACCATAAGTAACTGTTTAATGATTAATGTGATGGAAATTTTTTTAATGGGTAGTAAAATGGAATGATCACTAGAGTAAATGACATTGTAATTAATGAAAATAAATTTTCATGGAACATGATTAATAATTTATACCTTAATAAACTCTTAGACTCACCAAAGAAGAAAGAAAATAGTACGATGATAATTCAAAAAATGGAGACCATAGAGGAAATAACGTTTATTAACCTTTTTGAGAATGTGGGAAGAAACACCCAAGTTAATGTCGCATAGGAACAAGAATATTTTTTACTATGTAAATGAAGGACACAAATCATGTGACTGCAAAGTGAAAATTAAAATTTTAGTTAATAAAGTGGATGGAAATATTGGACTCTCTATGGTATTATCAAAAGTTGAATATTTTATGTGTGAAAATAATGGGAATTATTAAAATCAATGTCTTAAAGTGAAATATCATGAAGTTGCTGAGTAATGGTTTTTCTGTTGATGATGAAGATACCATGAATGATA
This sequence comes from Viscum album, assembly GCA_963277665.1. Classification (NCBI taxonomy): domain Eukaryota; kingdom Viridiplantae; phylum Streptophyta; class Magnoliopsida; order Santalales; family Viscaceae; genus Viscum; species Viscum album. The sequence goes on along the minus strand of OY728156.1, from coordinate 2,132,281,346 downwards.
TATGAAATTTATGTGATATTCTTACATTATTTTTTATAGTAATGATTAATTTTAGTTTGATTAATGTTAAAACATGATGCATGTTTCATATTTTAGGAAAGTGTTTTTAAGTAATAAAATGATGAATCCTTGAAAAGAATTATAGATGAATTAGAATGATCATAGTTTTTATGTATTTAAATTTGAGATTTATTTTATATAAATTTTGAAATATATAAGGATTGTTGAATTTATGTTTTTGATAATGATTTAAAAGAATATGATGAATGGATCCAAAGGACTAGAAAAGTTATTTAATCGAAAGGTAATATTCACGGGGAAAACATGATTAAGGGAAATATGACCCTTAATATTTTTCTAACTTTGAGATAATGATTTTTAGATAAAATATATGATGGTTATCAATAAGTAAATTGGATGGTTCTAATTTCCTCAGAAGATATTAAGGATTTGATGACAAAGTGGTTTAAACTATCATGGATAGAGGTTACAAATTTTTTGGATTTAAATAATTTATCCAATAATATATTGACTAAGAAAGAATTTATTTTTTTAAAGTATTTTTGTTAATTAACATGTTTTAATAGAAGTCATAATGAAGGTATTCACATGTTTGGTATGTGACAACCAAAATCTACTTTATGATATACTGAGGATTGATGTTATGATTCTTCTAAGAAATTTAGTGATCTTATTTATAATGTTTTGGGCTTTCAACCTTCAGAAGGATTATAATGTCAAAAAATTATGGAATAGTTTAAGTTAAAACATCCAATGAGGTTTTAGAGATTAAATTATTATCTATCCACAAGAGGATTTGTACATATTGGATAAAATATGATTAATTTTTTTTAGGATTTTAACTAAATAAAATGGAATAACCAATCATTATATTTATGGATATCATAATCTATTAATGCTTCAGAAATGAAAAACTCACCTCCATTTCATGGAATAATATATGGATTGGGAATTGATCAAGGAACAAAAAAGGATGATATTATTTTGAAATCAAGTCATTATATATTCTCATGAAGATTATTAAACATTATGAAAAGGTTATTGAAAAAAATGGTGTCTCATTATCATTATTTTTTTTGATACCAATGAACTTTTTCAAGACTCTTTGGTTTATGTATTTTGGTCATTAAATTTCCCCAAACCATGTCCTCTATCACTCTCCATCAGAACATGATAGTTAGATATGTCATTAACTAACCTGTACTGGGGCTCGAGCCACAACCACCTCATGCCCAACCCCATAGGCTAGAGACTAGAGACCATCACTGAATAAATAACAAACTCAAGGAGGCCTATTCCTATGTACCTGTAAACACACATGCAGCTAACTCAATGAAAAATTTCAGAGGGAAAGGAAAACAACATACAACACTGCTATATATATATTAACCACAACATGCATCGACCTATAAAATGTGTAAGTACAAAAAATTAAACATAAAGGGTAAGGGAAAAAATACACTCCCAACTAGAAAAGTTCCAAGACTGAAGAATAGGTGGAAAAGTAAAACAGTTGAGAGAGCCCTGCTCTTGGATCCCAAGAAATGACCACTACACGCGGTCCAACCACCTTGTATCCCTATGCTCCTCAAAACTCACGATCACCCCTTCCATTTTTTGCAAGGTCACAATGAGTGTGGGAAAATCCAAAGAAGGGATGATTATAAAAATAATCAGTAGGATGCCCCAAAATCTCATGCAAGCAACAAGTGAGGTACTAAAGAGTGAAACAGTAGATAGAACAATGTACAGTAAAAGATCCCAGAACAACTCATCAAAGAAGTGAAGTAAGATCATACAAACACTAGAAGAGAGAAATGGTGAGAAGATGAAATTCTATTGAGTCTTCTCCACATATAGAAGGAGAGAAGACTCATCCAGCAAATAAAATATTGACACGGAAATCATGTGGCATACCCCGCGCTTCTTCACATCTTCTGGAAGGACAGTAGCCAAAACCCAAGGAGTGGGTACTCAAAATATGATATATATATATATATATATATATATATGGTAAAGAAAATAAGGCCAAATGATAGAGTTAGGGGTTCTTCATATCACAACTCAATTTAGGAAAAGAGTAGCCAACAGTTCTAGGAGTAACCACCATCAATGCCTAGAATCCCACATGCCAGCCTAGAACTACAAGTCAATGGGGGATCAATCAAGGCACCTTGATATTATGGGCTTTGGGTGGGTCTGTCTCACCCACATGATTTTAGTCGCATCACAAGGACATGTATTGGTGTGAAAATCACCCCTCATTGTTGAGAGTTGAAATTCACGTCAAAAAAGTCTCATCACAGTGATTCACAGTCAAGGGATCATGTCATAAAGTCATGAACCCACTACCCAGCCACACTGGAGGGTATGATTAGAAGAGTCATTGGTGAACACATTTCCCATCCCAGATAAAGGGTAATCACGAAATATTAAATGATGAACCTCAATACCTAGCCTTACTAGAGGGTATGTCCTGAAAGAGTAATCAATGAACTTTACTACCCATATGTGCTTAAGGGTAAGCCTAGAAAAGAGAATGGTGAACCTCACTGCCCATCCGTGCTAGTTGGTAAACCCAAAAGAGTGTACAATGAACATCACTACCCAGCCCCCTGTAGGGTAAGTCTTAAAGTGTACTCGACGAACCTCAGTTCCTAGCCGCTGCTATAGGGTATGCCAGGAAGAGATCATTTACATCATTGAGTGTCACCTCATGTAAGAGTCACCCTCATATTATCAAGTTTCACCTCTGATAGGCGTCACACTGGGAACATCTCACATCGTGTCTCGAAAACCACTATGGAGGGAACCATCACATTTATGCAAAAAAACACTCATGATAGTCTATTCACGATCCACAAGATGAGTTCATAAGAATAAGATACATGGCATGGAATATTATTAATGTGGTGCACGACATGTGTGGGGAACACAAGACGTGCGACCTGGCCTCATCATCTGATCGTGTACCTATCCATACTATGGTACTAAACTGTGATCAAATTCCCACAACGTGTGCCTGTGTATTCCCAGAGTACATCGTACCTCTAGCTAAGAGGCTGACGAGTGCAATTTTCTCATTACTAATCTGAAGGGTGAAAACTTAATTATACCAAAATGCCACTTACAAATGGCCACGAATAACCAAACATATCACACTGCTACGATCCTTAAGAAAAAGCGCATAGGATCAACTATTCATTCCCTCAAAATTGGCTCGTGGTGAAGAAACTTCATTCAACCGTGTTGTGCATAGATAGTACCCAATGGGGCCCACACCTTGATCTGGAAACACATCAAATGGATCATACCATTGTGATGCCCACAAAAAAACACATAGGTTTGGCTATTAATTCATCCAAATCGGACAACTGGTGAAAAGGGTGCTTCTCACCACAAACCGCCCGATCGGTGCTTGATCACTACCGATTAATAAAAGGCCCTGCACATCCAAATAGATCGCACCATTGCGATCCTTGTGGAAAAAAATAATTTTATACTATTCACTTTCCCCAAATGGACTTCCAATTCAAAAGTTGTAAAATCCTGCCTTACACTCAAAAAGGAATCTCGTAGGGCCTATGTCTCAGCCCGAATTTAGTTAGGTGGGTCACGCCATTTTGTTCCTCACGTGAAAACACACGAGATAAACTACTCGATCATCCAAAATGAATACCTGGTGAAAAAGTCACATTCCACCATTAACACCAAAAATGGGCCTCGTAGGGCCCACACCACTATTTTGGTTTATCAACCAAAAATCATCCTTCAAACGTCTGGCTCAACTCTGGGCTGACAACACCTCTAATGGCATGTCAATTGGATATCAGATGCAGAAGTTATGTCTGGTATGAGAATTGTCAATTATTATTATTATTATTATTATTATTACAAATGGACGTTTCGTATCACCATGATTCAAGCCCAAGACAAAAAGATCTAAAAAATGGGTTTAAAAATTCTTCTTTAAAACAAGGATCACGTGACCAATGATGGCACACAAAACGGACCCCCAGATTGAAAGATACTGAGTTTTTATTCAAAATATCAGTTCAAACCGTCCAAGATTGGCCTGAACCAACTGTCCTGTCTTGAACTGCCAAACTCTACCTTGTCACTATGGCTCTTCTTTCATCTTTCGTGCTCTGTTGTGCCCTCTGTGGTCCGCCGCCAGCTTGAAAACTTTTACGAACCACTACGGTGGTCCAAATCATGATCAGGAACCAGATCTGGACTCCCCTGGACAAGACCTTCAAAATGATAGCCTCTACTCAACGATCCATCGACATTTCAGCATGGCGTAAAGTAACCTACGCAGGACTTCCTCCAGTGCCTGAAACATTAACTTGAGCAAATATCAGGACTCCTCATGTCAAGGACTTCATAGATATGGGTCTAACTCCATGATCAGAGGTTTTTTGTGCAAGTAAAAAAGTTTTGCGATGAAGAAAGTGAAGAGCAGAAAAATGAAAATTGAAAAAGAAGATGGTCATTGTTTGTTTCCTTGTTAAAGGAATCCAAATCAGTGAAAATGAATAGAAGTAAAAAATGATGACAAAATATACAAATGAGGGGCTGTAGAATCCGAAATATAAATCATACATCGAATCTGGATCCACCATTGTGTTCACTGTGCTTGGATCTATCAGCATCTAATGTTTTTTCTATATCTGATGACATTTAGACGTCGAATTGTTGTCTCCATAGATTCACCGTCTGAGAGGGAAAATGAGTTAACATTGGATCATTTCCCAAATTTCTTATTTATAGAAAACTTACATTAGTCTAGAAATTTGATCCCATGTGCCCTCACAACTAAGGTCACTCCTATGGTAAAGAACATGCTACGAACTCAATTATGGTCTCGAATTTCCAATCCGATTCCCCGTTTGGAATATATTCAAGGTATTTTTTCAAATAAAACAATTTTATTTTATTATTTTGTTTATAGTTTTCCCTCTGGGACTTTTTCTACAGAAGGCATGTGACGAAAAGGCTTATACCCCTCCTAGAGTAAACGGAATGCTCTATACTCAACCATGGATTCATATTTCTAATCCAAGTTATCATTTGGCAGATTTCAAGGTTTGATATTTTAAATTAATGAATTAAAAAATTAATTCATCAATTTAACGTACCTCTAATGAGTGAGAGGTCTGAACATTCTGCAAAGACATATTTTATGTCACTCCTTGGGTAAAAACTGCATTCAAGATCCAAATGTGGTCTCAGATTTCGGATCTGATCATCCATTTTAGAGATATCTAATTTATGTTGTGTGAATATTAAAATACACTTAATATTTTGGTAAAATTTATTCCGGGCACACTGGGCCTCAGGATCGCACGTCGTCTCAGTGCCTAGCTCTGGAAATATATATAGAAATATTCCAAAGTATTAAATAGAGAAAAGTGGGTCTCTACAATATTCCTCTTCCATTCCATGTTTTCACTTTCCAATTATGTTCTCCAATGTGGAAACCCAGTTATGAGTTACTTTGGGTAACCATCATGTTTCTAAATTTTCCATTTTTAAGTATGTTTTAGTATTTATTTTTAGGATGTGGGTTTCTTTAAAAATAACTTTCAAGTATTAAAATTTTAATAACCTAGACAAATTTTTGAGGGTAAATATTATTTTAAGGGGGGTAAAATTTAACACCATGAGATTTTGTAAAATATGTTTTTCAAAATAATTTAATATTTTTTATATTTTTCATTTGACATAACATTGAATATTGTAAGAGTTATACATAATCACTAAAGTTGGATTCCATTATACTCAACATTAAGAAAATATTTCACTATACACAACACTTATATTTTCATGTAATATAGGAGACACTCTATTTTTCATGTGCTACAGACAATGTCGAGTTCCATTAATATCTTGTGATACACACAAGGCTGAGTTTTACCAAACTACAATAAACTATTTATATTATTATTAAGATATTATTATATTTAACACTTATCCATAAGAATAGAAGTTACAAATAAGATTAAATATATATTTAAAATATGATTTACACCAGTATATAAAATGAGTCCTTTGGTTATCAATTAGTTAAAAATTAAATTAGAAACTATTTGAAAATAATGAAATTGATTTTCTTCGAAAACTATTTTTTATTTTTGGACTTAATTATATCTCAATAAGTTAAACAAACCAATTTTTATTAATGTTTTTTATAAAATTTATATATTATATATTAAATAAAATATTTTGAAAATTATTCAATAGATTTGGTAGGTATATGATAAGAATAAATTCAATTTTATGAATAAAGAATGTATTATTCTAAAAGGTAATTTTAAATACTTTTAACGGATCCACAATTTGAAATATATATTTTTACGCTTTTATGATTTATATTTTAAAAATTAACTAAAATTTTAAAATAATAACATCAAATTTTACATTGGGTGAACTCCTTCTATTTTTCCGAGAAGTTTCATTTTTGATGAATAGATAAAACACTATGTTTTAATTCAAAAAAAATGTTCATCTAATTTATTTTTATAGTTAAATTGTTTTAAAATAATATTTAGTTCATGTATACAAAATTAAATCCAACTTAGTTTATTGGATTCAATTTCACATTGAAATTGGATTTAAAATATATCAATCTTATAAACTTTTTACTTAAACAACCTACTTTCCTGTCATATCTATGTGATTAATTTAAAATTAACTTTATTTGATTCTATGATTTGAATTTGGAAAAATGGATTATATATTTTGAATAATCATATTTTATAATTTATAGTGAGTTCAACATAGTTTTTTACCAAACAGTAATAGTAAAAGTAATTAAAATTAATTAAATTGATTAAGCTAAAAATGAGTTTACTTAGTTGTTTAACTTTAACTTAAGTGGCTGAATAATCTAGAAAAATTTACAAAATCCATTTTCTAGAATTATTTAGAACATATAATCAATTTTATCTAAAATTTAGCATTATTTGAGGTGCATTATTTAAGGTATACCTCTCAATAGTGTTTACCTTTTTATATTTACAATTATTTCACTCTATCTCCACCATAAAAGGGCACTCACCTCGTCACTTATTCACACCTCTCAAGCCCTTTGGATCAGGAAATATATAAAAAATTACCCTACCAAATTTCATCCCTTCATTATAGAATCCTAACTTCTATAAAAATACAACCAAGGAATCCCTTTGGTACAAACCAAAAGGAGTTATCCAAAGAATATATAGCATCCTTTAATAATCACTTTTTTTTATTTTTTTATGAACCCACTAAATAATTATTATTGCATGATTTTATAAAATAATCAGTATTAAAAATATAATAAGATGTTTTTATGTTAAGGTAATGACCTACACTCACAAACACTTCCATCAAATGGGATATGCAATCAATGTTCGTGTATACGACAGACTACTGCCTCACAAACCGACATAATTCATTCTTGCATTTACGACTTTTAATATTGAGAATAATGATGGAATTTAAATTTTTATATTATATATATTATATTTATAATGTATTAATGTATATTTAATTATTATATAACACATAACATCATTCTTTCCAATTTTTTTAATGCGATAACATTGTTTGTGGATGTGTGGACTACCACCTCCTCAAAGTGATATGATTCATTAGAACATTACATTGAATGTATTAAGGGATGAGTTTAATAAAAATATATGTTATATATTAAATAATAATTCTAACGGAATTATAATATATATACTATTTACTTATCTTTTATCTTTCAATACAAAAAGGAAATGGAAACAACATTCAACTGTACGTACGACATACCATCTCCATGAACAATGTATTTAATTTATTTTTTTCTATATTTTATTGATTACTATAAATACATATATAATTAATATTTAGGATATTTATTTCATTATTATCATTATATATATTATCAAATCATTATATAATTAATATTTCCAAAAATATAACAAATCAAAATATATGCAAAAAAATAAAGCGAATATTACCTAAAATGTAACTTTAATAAGGGGGTGTTAATAAATGGGTAATAAAGGTCATAAGAAAGTAATATATAGTATTTTATAGTTTGATATTGTTATTTAATAGATTTATATTGAAATTATTTTTATTATAGAGGATTATTGATAGAGTACGATGAGATTAAAGACATGAGGTAAGGGGATTTCTTGTCTTACTTTTTTTATGCGAGACTTATGACTTATTCACCACTCATTTCTTTTATATGGTGTTTATACTATATAGTAATTAATTAAATGATCCTTATAGATAAATTTATGTGTATTTAAATTTCCATTTTATGATATATATTTTATTGGTTTTTATAGTTCAAAAGTTACCAAATTTGTAAGGTAATTTTGCCTCAATTTTCCTTCTTTGAGTCACTTGTTTGGTTTTTCACCTATATTCTTTTATACAGTGTATATACTAACATTTGACATGTTATACCATGATTATCATTCTATTACTGATATATTAATCATCATTTAATGTATTTATTTCATGGGGATTTTGATTCAAAGTTACCAAAGTGGTATGAGTTTATTGCAACCATTTCATCATTTATTGGGATGGTTCATGGTTATTCATCCATCGATGAAATATTATGTTACATCTCTGAATAATTCTCATTAATTTTAATTACATATTTTTATTCATTATATCCTCATGTAATGGTACAATATTTCCACAATGATACTTAAGATTAATAAGAAAATGTTTTTAATAAAATCCGACTTCATTTCTCTATTTGGTTGGAAATCTATTTTCTTCCAAAACAATGTTTTCTAAAAACAAAGATGGTGACACACTATCTTGGTCTCCCACTATTGTTAAACTAGGGTATTAATTCCGCTCTCCAAGAAACAAGCTTATTTCACTTCGGGTTTGAGCTCCTTTTTGTCGCTCCACCGCTACGGGATTTCTTTGCTTGTTCTTCATAGAGGTTTCTCTCTAATCTTCCTTGAATACTTCATACACTCTGCTATCCTCTTGATTCATTCCTTGTTTTCTCCTTCATCCTTGTGCGGCCTGCGAGATCTTCACATCTTCAAATATGTACTCGATCCATTCTCTCTCAAACTGATTCGATGACTGTTTGTTTACAAGCAGCGAAAGTTCATCTTATGAAAAGCGACGGTTTGTGGTGGTATGGTTGCAGTGTTTTAGGATTCCAGATGGGTCCTTGTGATGATCTTCAGTGTTTCAGTTTTCTTGAAATCATTGGTAAGATGATTTGTGTGGATCTCTATTAGTCGGTTAGAGGCGCCAATGGTTAGGTTGGACTCTTGGTTTCATTCTTCTGGTGGTGCGACCTGCATTCAGATTGGTCTTACATTCTGATGGTTCTTGACTGGATATTATATGTTTGCTGGTTTGCTGGTATATTGGGGATTTTTTTCTTCTCTTGTGTTATTTTTTTCTAATGGGTCTTGGTTATTTGATAGAGTATCAGTTGTCTCTATGATTTTGGTTTCTTTCATTTCCTCGCTTCAGGTTGTTTTACTACTTCATGTGGTTACTACAGGGTGGGCGACCTTGAAAGAGGGATGGGTGTGCTGACACCCATCATCCGAACACCTTTCCTCTTCGATGGGTGGGTGACTTGTTTTGATTTTACACAGTTTTATTGCTCTTGATTTGTGTTGCATCGTATTTACTTGCTATTATTTTATCACATGCTTTGTCAGTTGGGTGGGTTGAAAGAGAGATAGATGTGTTAGCATTTATCATCTGGTCCTTCTCAACACTTTTGTGTGTGGAAAGAGTGCTCTGCCTCATGTTGCTTCTAGTATAGTGCAACTTCTTTGTAGGGGGGAACATTTTCTCCATGACCATTTTCACAGTTTCATCTTTCACTCAGGGGGGCGATGAATCTTTCTCCCTTTCTTATCTTGGAATTTACATTTTATTGATCACATGGGACCATTTCATCTACGTGTTTTTTGTTTATTGGCATTTCCCATGGTCATTGTAATGGGTTCGCTCATTCCAATTTGTCAAAAGATGATTTCATGTTTCATTTTTAATAATAGGGGATAGTCCCCCAACCTGTTTTAAAAAATGTTTTCTAATACTGTTTTCAATTTTTTTTGAAGGATATTCTAATATTAATTTCAAAAAATATATATTTTAATTATTTTCTGATCATCCATTATAATATTTGAAATCTATTTTCAAATAAAAATTCTTTCAAAATATTTTCATGATTTCAGTATAATTTTTCATAGTATTTTAAAAGAAAAAGGTTTTCCAAATGTTTTCAAGCATTATTTATAAGATTTAAAATAAATTTTCAACAAAATATTTTTCAAAATATTTTAAATATTTATTTATATGTGCTCCAATTATTTTGAAATAATTTTTTTTAAAAATATCTTCAATATTTTTTATATGTTTTAAAGATATTTCAAATGAAAATGTTTTTAAATTATTTTTAAATATTTTTTTATATTTTTTAAAAAATAATTTTCAAATAATATATTTTCAAAATATTTTTAGGATTTATTTTTATGTTTTCAAATTATTTTCAAAGAAAGATGTTTTCCAAATGTTTTAAATATTTATTTATATTTTTTTAATGTTATTTTCAAATAAAAGGTTTTCAAAATATTTTCAAATAATTATTTTTATGTTTTAAATGCTATATTAATAGAAAATGTTTTCAAAAAAATTAAAATCTTTCATTTTAATTTTTCAAATCTATTTTCAAAAAAAATGTTTTTAAAATAAATCTGAGATTTATTTATATGTTTTCAAGGATATTTTCAGTGAAGTTTTTTTACAATATGTTTTAAAAATAATTTATTCAAAGCGGAAACAATATTTTTCTCAAAAATAATTTTAAATGATTTTAAATCTTACTTATTAATTAATAAAACTATTTTTGAAATAAAATTATTTTTAAAATCATTTTTATTATAAAAAAATTATTTTCAATAAGAGGTTATTTTTCATAAGATATGCTTCAAGTGATATTTCAAAATAATTCTCCATATAAGATGATATCCTTTATTATATTAGATAATTTACATCGAATATGATCCAATGATACCATTATTATTTTTTCCTCAAATTTTTTATGATTAATATGATAATATGTTTACAAAACCCATTTATGTTTCCTAGGTTATAGCATGATAAAACGCCTATGAAACCCTTCTCTTTTCATAGGTTGTTCTATGATGAAATGATTATGAAACCTGTCAGTTTTTCAAAGGTTATGATATGATACCCATTGTATTTCATAGGTTATGATGTTAAAGAAACCTATATATTTTTGTGGATCATTATATGATGAATGTTTTACTATCTCATGGTACATGTATGTATGATTTCATTATGTTATGGGTGGGACCAATATGTCCCTCCAATGAATTGGGCCAAGATTTATATCTCATGAGATTTACATGGCTAGAATGGACAGTGAACTTGGTTCAATAAAAGATTTTTCTCTAAGTTGTCCATGGGAGTGAATCTTTACTACTAAGACGGTCTCATGAGATAACCATGACTACTAAGATGGTCTTAGGTGTGAAATGTGACTAGTAAGAGGGTTTGGGGAGTAAACCCATTCTACTACAAGGAAAGGGCTGTGACTCAGGATGAAGGTGTGTCTATTCTAGTAGTTGTACCCCCATGATGTTTCCTAATAGGTTTTATAAATGCACCTTGACTGATAGGTAATGATTTTATATGCTTACGTGTATACCACAAATTCTATGTCTTATTCTAATGTTATTATTTCATAGATTATGCCTTTAATTCCATTATAATTTATGGATTATGAATGGAAAATATTTATTCCCTAAATCATTTATATGATCTTTGATATGTAGGGTATGATCTTAAAATATTATTCTTATGTTATCATACCCTTATGTCATGTTATGCTTACGTATGTACTTTATTTACCCTCACTGGGCATCTGAGATAACACTTTCTTACATTTCCTTTATCCAAGTTATGAAAAAGGTATTAAGTAGTAGCAATAAAGGGTAAGATATTTATGTGATATTTTGAAGATAGTCCACCAAATTATATAAATGTGTTCCATGTTTCTAGATATAGTAAACTAATAAGGTCCTCAGGCATGTACTTTTGCAATGTGGTGAAAATTCATCTAAAATGATGTCATATCCATGTATGTTAAGCCTAGGTATCTATAATTAAACTTATTAATGTGAATAGTAATAACTAATTTTTAAATATTATATATAATCTTTTTATATTAATTAAACTTATTGATAAAAAAGTAATTATTTTTTATTAAAGACAACATGTTTTAAAAATACTATTTTCAAAACAAATATTTTTATTTCTTTTTGTGAATATTATTAAAATTAATTTGTCAATATTTTATAAAAATAATTTGATAAAATAAAAAAAAATTAAATAATAATGTCAAAATTATCATTGGGGGAATTTCTTAGGCTCTTTGAAAAATTTCATTTTTTTATAAATAGTGAAAAATACAGAATTTTAATTGAAATCGTCATTTTCGATCAACTTATTTTCAAATTTAAATTATGATTTGATTTTTTAAACTAAAATTAGTTAAATTAAACATAAATAAATCCATTTTAGGTCATTTTAATCAATTTAATTTTCAATTTTTATATAAAAACATTTCAAACTTTCAAACATTTTCTCTTGAAAAGTTGTTTTCTCATCGTGTTCGTTGGGTTAATTTTAAATAAAAAATTCCCATTTATTTGAATTTAATTTCGAAAAATTGATTCATTATTTTGAAACATCATAATTTATATTATATAATAAGGTCAAATTTATTTTTTACTAACATGAATAGTAAAAATATTAAAATTTAATTACTACGGTCACAGAAAAAAAAATTTGTTGGGGGTTAACTTAAAAATAAGGGACAAAAACTGCAAAACATGTCCCAAACCAAGTTTTTATAATTTTTTAGACCTTATACCTTATTTTATTGATAATTTTTCATTATTTTCTCCTTCTGAAAAGAGAAATATGTGGGTGGAATGCTCCCTTTTTAAAATATTACAAGTATGCCACTCCCCACACTTATAAAAGGCCATCCATTATTATCTATTCTTCATGCCTTTAAACTATTTAGGTTCAGGAAAGTCCTACCCATGTAACTTCCCAAATTACCTCCAATCATTATAGATTCCTTATTTTTTTAGTTAAATCCTTCCATGGAAGGACTTTTGTGCAAACCTAAGGAGGATACCCGAAGAACTAGAAATGATCATCAATCAGCATTTTTTTGTTTCTTCCTCCACTTCCAAAAATTATTATCATAAAATTATTATATAATATAATTATTATATTACAGGTATTTGGATTGTTTTTATGTTAAGTTAATGACCAAAAACCGTCTCTACTTTCATCAAATGGGTTATAAAATCATTTTTCTCGTGTAAGGAAAATTACCACCTCGCAAACTGATGTCACAAATTTTTCCATTAAAACCTATCAAGGATAGAAATAATATTGTATTTATTATTTATAAATGAATTTTATAATATTATCATTCTTATTAAAATATTATTTCACACATACCTTCATGATTTTATTTTTTGGAAATACGATAGTATCGCTCATGTGTACGATAGATTACCACCTCTCAAAGTGATGTGATTTGTTCACGCTTTACGTTGAAGAAAATAAGGATGGGTTTAATGTAAATATGTGATATATATGAAATAAAAAATTATTCTTTGATTATAATATATCATTTAGCTTTATTTATTTCAATCTGATAAGAAAATAGAAAAAACATTCATCCATACATAAATTGTACCATCTCCATGAACGGTGTATTTCATTTTTTATCACTAAATTTTATAGATTAATATAAATAAATATATACTAAAAATATATGATATTTATATAATGGATAAAATTAAAAATATGATGAAACATTTATAAAATTAATAGTTTAAAAAAAATTAAAACATACACAAAAAACCAAGCATTTATTTTCTGAAATGTGAATTTTACATGGAATTGTTAGTAAGAAGGTAATAAAAGTTTGTAAGTAAATGATTTATTGTATTATATAAATTTAAAGGTATTTAAAAGATTTATAATAAAATTATATTTATTATACATGATGTTTTAATGTTTATGAACGATGTTAATACCTAAGGTAAAGGATTTTCTTCTAACTTTTAAATTCTATGAAACATGTGCCATATTCCACACCAATTAATTTTATGTGATTTATATAATACCCATGAATGTATTTTATTACTATTATCCTTAAAATTGTGTGGTTTTACATATCCATTTTAGTATCTATATTTTATGGTGTTTACAGTTCAAATTTTACCGAAGTGGAAAAAGAGTTTTGTCTCGGTTTTCATTCTATGAGATGCACGTTTTGTTATACACCTATATTATATCATGATGTCAAAATAAAGACCTTTTGAAATGAAATGTTTTGAATTAATTTATATTCATGATATTTTATATTCCATTTTTATATTATTACATCATAAGGATTGTGATTTATTTTTACCAATGTGATAATAATTTTCTGTTATCATATCATCTATTATTAGGATTATTTAGGATTCTATTTCTAATGATAAAATATTATTATCTATATCAAAACAAGATCATGAATTTTACTCTCCAATGTTTATTCATGATATCATCAATTAATAGTACAATTTTTCACTCATTATTACATAAATTTTTTTAGAAAACAAGTTGTCAATAAAACTTGAATTTATTTCCTTGTACTATTGGAAACCTGTTATCTAAAAAAATAATATTTACAAAAAATGTTATTAATTTTTTTTATTATTCTCCTATTAATTTAAAAATAAATTTTTAAACATGTTTTATGTTTTTAAAAAATATTTTTAATGGAATTCTCATATCATTTTCCAAACAATTCTATTTTAGTGTTTTGGTGAAAAATGTGAAAAGGGGACTTTCTTTTAATGTGGACGATATGAACGAACTTCCCATCATCATGAAAATTATTTTATTTCAATCTTAATTTTTTATGTTTTGAATTTTAATTTCAATCAAAGATATTTTCAAAAAAAATTGTGTTTTAAAAATTATTTTTCAAAGAAGTACATATACCCTCCCCAATAAATTTTCTAAATGATTTTCAAATATTCCTTTAAATGTTTTCAAGTTTACATTCAAAGAATAATATTTCTAAAAAGTTTTATCAATTTTTATTTTGAAAAATTGATTTTAAAATAATTTTTCCTTCTCTAAATAATTATTTTAAATGATTGATATAAATCATTCTCCATGTAAAATTAAATCTTTTGTTGTTTCTTATGACTTACTGAGGATATGATACAAAGAAACCATTCATGTTCTTACTTTTAATTGTTTATGTTATTTATGTATTGATGTTTCTGAAACTTGTTTCTTTTCCATGGGTAATAACCAAAAAAATCTTATAAGACCGATTTCCTTTTCAACAGGTCATGCTATGATGAAATTTTGAAATAATTATGAAACCTTTATTTATTATATAGGTTATTATATGGTGAAATTTGTATGAAACAAATTTAATTTATTGGGTTATTATGTGAATAATTTTTTATGATCTTATGAAACAAAATAATTGTTATTTTAATTATGATATGAATGGTACCTATATCTCCCTCAAATTCATTTGGTATATATTTATATATCATAATATAAATAGAACATGAATAGGGAGTGAACCCAGTTCAGTAAGGGACTTTGTCTGCTATGCTGGTCTTGGTAGTGAACCATTACTACTATGATGTTTTGGGGGGTGAACCTATTCCACTATGATATCCTTGGAAGTAATCCTTAGCATTTATGGAAATAATTTTCTGTACTTATGTTTATGCCATAAATATATGTCTTATTCCAATGTTATGCACTCATGTTTCATGTTATTTAATTAACTTATGATTTATATATTATAGACTGATAATCATTATTCCATGATTCAAGATCATAATCTTTGATATGTAAGGTATTATTATCAAATGTTATTTTTATGTTCTCATACCCATATCTTCATTTTAGGCTCACATATCCCTCTTGTTTACCCTTACTGAGAATCTAAGCTCACCCTTTCTTATGATTCCTTTCCCTATTTTATGAAGAAATGTATTACGTATCGTATTCCTATAACAGGGGATAGTTAGGAAGATCATAGAGGGAGATTATGTACTTTACCTATGGACTAGTTTTTTAATTTCTATGTTTCCAAAGATACGAAACTATTACGGTCTTTAGGTGTATTCTTTTTTAATGTAAAGAATATTGATTAAAAATGACACAATATTTATTTATGATAATCTTGAGTCACTATAGTTGAAATATGCAAGAGTTTTTATATGTTAATATCTTGTATAAAATTAGATCTGAATACGTTGGTGGAGACTAATATTTAATGAGATTGAAAATACTTTCCTGATCTTGAAATATATAAAATTCTATATATCAATTTTTCTACATTTGATAAGAATTTAATTTCCCTAATAAGATATTTATATAGAATAAGGAGGACATTTGAAGCTAAAACATTCATAAAAAAGGGAAAGTATTTTTGGGGTTGTATCTCCCAAGAATTTCAGTAACGAAGGGGAAGATAATAGAAAAAACATCATGTAGAATTGAGAAAACTCATTGTATGTTATTGACAAGGGGGAGGGGGAGAATGAGAGGGAATATTAGATTTATAGATAGAATAATGTATCATCAATGTATCATTCATCTATTTAGTGTTTATAAATAATATAGATCTATATGTTGACTGATTGTAACATCCCAAAATTTTATATATATTGAATTTTCCTTCTGAATAAATAATGTTTTTTATGATAGGGTATAAAATATTTTTTAAACAAATAAAACACATAAATATTTATTTATTTAATCAGATACATTGATCTTATAGAATAAATATATCCAAGAATGTTGAAACTTATAAAATGGATTATTAAAAAATAAAACAAGTAGAACAGGAAAATGTGGATCACATTTACCTCCTAGAATTATCATACATGCAAATAATACTGTAAAAGAGAGATAACATTAGTAACCGAATCAAAAATTTAAAAATAAAAAATGTGGAATATTATGATGAATTGTGTTGAAATATTAATGAAGGAATTAATTGGTATTTATAGGAAGTAATATGATAAATGGAATAGTAATATAATAGTTAAAATAGTAATATAACTACTAGGAATAGTAATCTGACTATTATGAATAGTAACATAGCCATTGGAATATCTAATTAACTTCAAAATATTAAAATGAAATATCAATAATTTTTACCAAAAAATTTAAGAATATATAAAAATGTTAGTTCAAAAATATAAATATTAGATTAAAAATTCAATAAAAATATATAAACTTTTTTATTAAATCGTATTTTATTGAATTTCATCATAAAAAAATTTTCTATATTAATAATTAAAATTTTTTATATTGTAAAACAATTTTTATACAATTAATTTAATTTTTATAATCATCACATTGAAATTATATATGGGCGATGTTTTCCTAATTTTAATTAAAACCATATATTTTTAGAAAAACAATAAATATATTGTTTTTAATTGATGAGTATTTTTTTAATTAAATCATTCCCTATATAAGAATAACCTAATAAATTATAGATTTTTACTCTTGAAAAAAAATTAGTTAAATAATTTTTTAAATTAAAATTCCAAAATAAATACATATTTTCCAAAGTCTAATGTTTAAAATATTCCATTTAAAAAAATGTTTTTTATTTTTTCACTTTCCTTTTTAATAAACAAAATAATTAGGTTAATAAATTTAATGAAATTATTAAAAACATATATATTTAATAAAATATAATTAATAATGTCCATATTTTCACTATTATAATTTTTTCCATGGAAATTATATTTTTTCAATATTCCATCCTAAAGAACCCCTCTCATCATGTATAAATATTCCCTCTCCCACCCCTTGGAAAACCAGTTCTATTAAACCTATTAAATACAAACCTATTCCCGAATTCCATCATCTAATATCATTGTAATCCTTATGGACATTCTATTGCGAAACAAGTAAATCTTTTAATAATTTAAGGGTTATTGATAAGGAAACGCTTCAAGAAATATATAAGTCCCTTTCAACTTTTTATTTAATCTTCCTTTTAAAACTCTATATCATTCACTTCCATTATATTTAAAACCATAATAAAATAAATGAATAGTATTTTAAATAGATATTGATAATATTAATCTCATTTAAAAAAATTATATATAATATAACTATATATTATATATCTCTCACCTCCTCATTTGATAATGTCCTATCAACAGCTTATTAACTTCCCATAAGTAATTTTCCAAATCTATAATTATCAATACCTTTATGGATTGTTATAAAAAATTATTTCTAATATATAGATGTATTAATATATGAATTTATATAATTTTGGAGTTAATTTTAAAAATTTATAAGTTGAAATGATAAAAATGAATAAAATGAAACAAAATGGGATAATTTTATGGAAAACATAATATCAAAACCTTCCACTATTAAAAAATAAAATCTAACTATTATAACTAATCGAGGGTGAAAGAAAGAACATAATTCACTAATTTTTTCTTGTTTTAATATATTTAAATTTATTATATATTAAGAAAAAATTGGATGAAATAAAATGGTATATAAGGTAAGGGGAATCTCAAACCCAACCCATTCATTTTTTGTTATATCATTTTTCACTTTAGTGTCAATTTATTTTCATATCTAATATCTTAAAAATAAAAATTCACTATTATTTATCTTTTATTTATATTTATATACATGTTTTTACTATATTAAAATTATTTCAAACCCAGCTACAAATATTTTTCAAAAAGAATTTATTTTTCCAAAACATCTCATTGACTCCTATGGAGATGTTTCTTCTCCACTCAATAATTATTTTATTTTAGGCTAAAATATGATATCCATTATTAAATTAGAAACCCTAAGGGTTATTCATTTAATTATTATTTATTACATACTTATCAAACCAATTTGGTTTCGTGGTCTGTTTTTTTTACTAAAATTGTTATATGTTTCTATTTCATGTGGAATGCATGATTATAATTATTTTATGATGTGATGTGTAAGCCAAGAATTATATATTGCTCTTATTCATTGGGTAATTTGATATATATCATAAGATTACATGTATTATGTGTGGAAAAGATTATATTTTTTTGACAATTAAGATGTTATGATATATATACATATATATATATATATATATATATTCTGGATAAACATGACCCTATATTTATTTATAACTATATAGGGTATTTGACCACTATGTTATGATGTTTAATTATTATGAATTTTACACATCCCATGATTTTTTTTCAAATGATTTCCATATTATTATGACGATGATACCATGCTTATGTTATAATGATGATGGTTATTCTCATTCTTGTACCATTGATTCATGTCTCTTATTTCTTCCTTGTTATTTTTCCCTTACTTGGATTCTAGCTCAAGCCATTGTTTTATTTATATATTGAAGTGAATACATGTAATAAGATGATAATTTGATCTTTTGTGATGAAAATTAATACTTATTTAAATAATTTTTATGTTTCATTATTTACTCTTGATGTGTAAACCTAATTTTTCTTTTATATTAAATATTTTGATACTAGAATGTATTATTTTTTTTGTTATTCATCCTAAAATGATTTCATAATCATATATGAAAAATTTTGGTCACTATACTGAGGATTTACTATGGTGTTTTAAATAAAATACCAAGGGGGAAATGTTGAAACCTAAGGGTTGTGTGTTGGATTTTTTGAAAGAAACTATTGAATTTGTTGAGGATGTCTGTCAATTTCATACATGGAATTATGTTACATGGATGTTCATCAAGTGACTATAGCTATGTAGTATGTTTTTGAAGAAGATAGAGGGATGTGGTTTACTTTTTATTATCAAAATACTTTAGTTTTAATACATAACTAATATTAAAAATAATTTCTTATGGAATTACATGTTTCTATATGATCTTGAGGATCTGAATCTAAGGGAGTACCTTTTTGGAATTTCGGATGTCCTGATGTTAGTTTTAAGATGTCAAAAGTCTAATAAAATGAAAAAAAAATATTTATTCACTACTAAGGGTGACTTCATGATAATATGAAAGAATCATGCTTGTATGAAATGGTTAATGTGACATTGGATTTAAATATTAATTTGTCATATTTTATTTCAATGTGATTAATTCAATATAATTTAAAGCATGAAAGTTTTGCTTCTATATACCATAATAAGTAGAAATTATATGTTATTAGTAAAGGAAGTAGAATCTATCCATATATAAATGGGTAAAAGAGTTTGGATTTAGCTATACTTGAATGCGTAGAAAGATATATTCAAGGGGGAATCCCATAAAATCATATGATTATATGAACTAATATTCATGGAACAACACGACAAGTGCTTATGGAAATGTTCCAGTACTGTCTACAATAGTATTGAAAGGGTTAATTGTCGTATATAATGTGCATAGATTATGATATATTATTATAAAAGGTTAAATATTGTTTGAATGGAGATATTGAAGATTTTATAAATTAGATGAACCATCTTCACAGTTTTTAGGAATCAATTTTCTGAAAAATATTATGACAAATAATTGGATAAAGTTTTTAAATGTTTAAAGAATATATAAAAAAAGTGAAATTGATTCTAGTTTAAAACTAAGGAATTCTTCTCATCATAAGTCTTTAGTGTGCATATTCTAATTATTTGAGTTTCATTATATGTCTTTATCATAATACTACCATAATCCTAATTCATTTTCTTGATCATATGACTTAGAGATGAGACCAAAAGAGTAAAATTCTTACTCATATGTTAGTTGAAGTGAGTGTAATTATTTCAGTGTATACCTCTTAGGTTCCCAATATATGAATTAATTAAACATAATCCTTTAGTATAACCCTTTGAACCTCTATGTAAGCCTATGAAGTGTTTTTCATAAACCTTTGTATGAGAAAAATTATTCAACATAATCCTTGGAGATAATAATGCTTTGCAAGCCCCTATATATGTACTTTATAATTAGAAATTTTTTGAATCTCTACTAGATTGAAAATCCATGTTCAAATATTTCAATATGATGAAGAATAATTATATTTTTTATGATGTAAGATCTATTTGACCATTTCATAAACATCACAAACACCTAGATTTGTGTGTGATCTATACAAGAAACTAAATAAAGGCTGATTTTTGAGCTATGAAGGGGAAAATAATAGAAAGATGAATAATAGTGTTTCAAAAATTTATTAATTCTGATGAAAGTGAAAAATAACAATTTTTTACCTTGAATCAAAGATCATATTATAATATATCTTTGTTTAGATTAAAATAGAATGAGATAATTAATTGAATATATTTATTGAAGAACACAAATGAATTTAATGAGTTTTCAAGAATAATATATATTTTAATACATTGAAATTCAAGATATTCATCCAAGAATATAAAATTGAAAACTGATCTTGTCTAGGTTAAAATTAATATGAACTAATATGGGAGGTTAGGAATTATCCCCAAAAAAAATCGATTAGTCTTTTATATTAAAAATTATAGAATTATAAAATTATTAGACTATTTTTATACTCATTTAGTGTATTAAATATAGAAAATATTTCATTACTGAAACATGAGAATAAAAAAATGATTCTATGTTTTGAGATGGGTTACACTATAATAAAATGCATCATAATGTTAAAATAAGACTCCACACAGAAAAAGAAATGTGCCACAACACAAATATGAACTATTGTTTGATATTTTATATATTTAGGAAGATTTGATGTGTAGATTATTTGGAATATGTTTTTGGGATATTTTTAATAATAATAAGTCATTAATGCTATAGAATAAAATGGAAAATTTATTTGGATTATTATCAAAAAAATGGGAAGAAGTTAATAAGGGTACTTTCAGAATATCAGTTGACATAAAAATGTTTTTTCATGATATATAGTGAGAACCCACAATTTTTTTATTTTATAAAGTAAAATTAAAGCTAGTACTGGGTAATCCCTATCGATATATCATTTCTAGGCATAGATAAATATGGGAGAAAATTATTTCTTATAAATTAATCCACACATGCTTGAAAGGATATGTGATTATCGAGGAGGAAAAAATAAAAAAGGTTAAATAAGACAGTGCTATGAGTAGTGTTCAAAAATATATAACTGAGAGGTTTTGTGTTGTGTATTATCTATAACAAATATCTTGATGAATCTGTAGGGGGATTAATTTTATTCTATGTTGAAGACAAATAGATTAGTCGATACTATACTAATTTTGAAGATCATTTGGTATACAAGTTAAAGAAACAAGTATGAATCATCAATCATTCTATGTTATGTTTATGAGATTCAATGGATTGAGGATAAAGACAATATGATGAGAGGAAAACCAATTGTTCATGATTTAAAATAATGGTGTCAATAATTTCAGTTTTTCAGAAGTGAGGGAAAAAGTTGAATGACGGTATTTATTGATGAGCTGTGAAGATTATCTATAATTTGATACTAATTTTTAGGTATCCTTTTTGAAGATAAACTTGAAATAGAAGACACAACTACATAGTGTAAGGATATCATTTTTTGGATGTTTTGACATCCTAGTGTTTAACATATATCAAATTAAAATTAGGAACTTGAAGGTAATACTATATTATACATTGTGGGATTTAGTGGAACCCACACAGATCAGGGTATAAAACGATTTCATGGTGTAAAGCTGTTGATATAGTGAGAATATGCTGAAATATTTTTGTGATATTATTTCAATATAAGTATTTTAGAAAGCATGAATTTTTATACACTATTAAAATCATTTTTAGTAGTGGGAATCACCTAACCCATTATAATTTTTTAATGGTTATAGTGAAGAAACCATGGTTTGGGCACATAACAATTCACGGAAAGAAGTATGTATTTATGGAAAAACCTTTTAAATATATTCATTTATAATTTATTTATTTAATTTTCTAGGTGATACTATGATTATCAAAAAGTGATTGGATTTATACTACACAATTCAAGAAGGTAAAATTAAAAAGGAAATGATTTTTAAAAGAGATCACTAATTCACCAATCCCCTCTGAGTGATCCCACAAACCTATGGAAATGTTTTATAAGATAGTAATGATTTATTCAAATCATGAGAGTTTTGTGCCATTTAAAAATATTATATCTAGTTTATCATCATGTTTGTAAGTTTTTTTGATCTAGTAAGTTATTATCTAGTCAGGTGGTTTCACAATAGTCAGTTTCACACTAGCTGGGAGATTCATTCTAGTCAGGCACCGTAGAGGTGGAGATTTATGAAAATCATGTTTTGGTAATTGAGTTGTGTGAATAAAATGATTTAAATTATTGTAGCATAAAGGGATATGAAATTTTGTTATTTTATCAATAAATATTTTATCATAAAAACATTTGCATGGATCAAAGATTAATAGAAGGATCAAGAATATGTCTCTTTGTATAAGAATCACTTGAATGAACATACCTAAGTGAAGGAAGTTGCACAAACTGAGATTGATAAAAATATATGGGTAATTAAAGAAACCTAAACTATTTTCCATATATTATTAAAAATATTGTTTCACAAGTAGGTTCGAGTGAATGTAGTGTAGTAAAGAAAACGTGTGGATTATACCAGATAGAACATATCTGGGTTAATTTAGTTGTTCCAAGATAGTTTAGTGAGATATATTTAATAAACTGTTCCTAGTATAATCATGTTGTGAAAATATATCTTAAGTAAACACAATTGGGAAAACTTATACATGGGTGAATATATATACTTGAGTGAAGATACTTAACTAAGTGAAGTTATACCTAAGTAAAGGAAGAGACCTAACTGAACACACATGATCAAGTGGTAGATATTGATCAGATAATTTTTTTAAATAAATGATTTATTTTCATACATGAATATAGGTGCATCTATATTTAAATATTTCTATATTCAATTTATTAAAATTAAAATGTATTTTCAAGGAATTCCATTGAATTATCTAGTTTAATTCAATAATAAAAGGCTCAAGGGAAAAAGAGATAGCTTCATCCCAATATTTTTCTATAGAATATTAAATATTACTATAACGTAATTCCTTTTTCTAGTTATATTTATTTAAGAATGGATTTTTTGTTTCTATGATGTTTTGAAAAAAAATTACTCAAATCTTGCATTTTGGAGTCTATCTAATTTAGAATTAAAGATGAAGAGAAAAATAAAGTGGAATACAAAGGAGTATCACATACAGAGTTATGGTGAATGTGAATTATCATGAGGAATAGAGAAATAAAATCATGTACACAATATATCGAAGAGAATCTAATGTGTATAAATGTATCATACATTCATCAAATTAATTCATGAAGGTGAGGAGAGGAAGTGTCTCTTCAGTAAGGAGTGACTGAACCCTAATCTTATAAGTTTAATGATCAATTTATGTGGAAATCATGGATGAACCACTCTATCCAAATAGATAGTGATGTGTAATGGATTTTGGTATATTGAAATCTCCCCAGTTTGTGCTCCTTGGATTCATCCCTTTATTGTAAACTAAGTGAAATATTTGTGTTTTGTGGATGTTGTAATTTATGGAATATTTGTATTCATTTTGGTGAGATTAGAAATGTGAGAGGTTATGTGATTAAAAATGTTCATTATAACAAGTAAAAATGATCCATACATCCTAGAGTACTTAATAAAAAATAATAGTTTTAATCAGTTTTTACCCTGATTCACCCCCACCCCCAAGATAATATGGGTAAATATGGTCCGAAAAATATAAATTTTACATGATTATGTTTTGTTATTGAGATACATAAATGTCTTATGATCGTTATCATTTGATCAATTTTTGATTATTTATGGAAAGGGTTGGTAACCCCAATATATGATATGGTATGTTTTTTAATGTGTTTTTTGGTTTGGTGATTAATAAAATTGATATATTTTTATGATCTATATTAGGAAATTTCAATGGAAACACATAAAACCAATGTTATTTTACCTCCTATATCAGTTGTATGAGGAGGGTACCTAGATAATTTAACTATCATAATAACCATATAAGGATAATAACTTTTTATTTTCACTCATATATTAGTTTTTTAAGGATGGTACCTAGTTATCTTACCTCTCAAGCCAATCGTGTGAGTCGGTTACCTATTTTTTTCTTAACTTATCCTTGTGGGGAGGTCACATAGTTATTTTCCCTCTCATATCAGTCAGGAAATTACTGTACCTACTTATGTTTCTTCTCTTATTGGTCACATATCGATTTTATTTGGTCCTTTTCCCTCTAATATTATCCTTGGTATGAGGTCATCAAGAAATCATAAGGATATCTCCAAGTTAGGCTCAAATTTGGTAATAGTGAAACCTAAAGGAAAATTCATGGAAATATCCATCTTGGTGTGTGGTATGGTGTATTTAAGTTTATAAAATAATATTATTTATATCTTAATTTTTTTTATGTAGGGTACCCTGAGGAATTCTACTTTCATCTCACTCAAGTGATTAGCATGTTCAAGAACATTTATACAATGTTAGAATAATATTGGGCATTTGAGGATAATTGTTTTACTCTATTTGTACTTAAACCATGATCATGCATGATTTATCTCCCTTAATGTATTTACAAGTTTTTTCCCTTTAAGGCTCATCTAGAGATTCAGTGCATGGAAAATGAAAACAATGTTGTGTTATGATTTGATTTATATGACTAAATACATGAATGGAGATGTTATTATTTTATTTATTATATATTATAAGATTATAGGTCACCAAATATGGGATATAGTTTTTCTATAAATATTTTGTAATTTTTCATTTATGGAAAAGTAATGTCATATTTATAGTAGAAATAGGTATCTCATTATAATTTATTTTTTGAGATTTTTAGTGTTTAAGTTATGTGTTATTTAGTTAGTTATTCCATGTTTTATTTTAATTAAAGGGAAAGTTTTCCCATTGGTTATTTATATTCTACTTACATTAGTCATAAAACTTTTTAAATTTAGAGAGAATAATTTAGTCCTTGTAATTGTATTTAATAGGTGACTCAATCTATTTCTAAAGAGGGATGTTATATCTACCCATTCAAAAAATGAGAGCATATTTTGATACATCAATAGGAGAACCCTCAATGGATATGAATTAATTCCCTTAGATAACAGGGACATTTTAATATGTTCCATATCATATAATTGGAATTCAATGGGATGTAAAATCTTAGTTAATCCTCTAAATAAATACTTGATCACTCCAACTATATATGTAATTGATCAATCTGATAACTATAAAAAATTATAGATTATTTGATATCTATAATATGAAAAAATTGAATGATGGTAACATTTATATATTATTAATAACACTAAATTCAAAAATTTACTTGCCTAATAACTTATCTCTGATTATACATAGAATAGTAAAACTACTCAGATTATTCATTTATGTTGGAAAATTTTCTATAGGCATGATAACACTATGATGATTGACCATTTATGGGAAAAAATTCTGATTCCCCTAGAATTCCCTAAATAAATTATTCATATCATGGTATCTAGGATTATTATTCAAGGAAAATAATATTAAATTTTAATTTATTGTAAATTTAAAAAAACTATAATAAATTATACTTAATACCCATCTTTATTTACATTATTTAAAAAGAAATAAAGTCATATAACCCCTCAAAACTTAGTATAAAAATTATTTAATTACGTCTTTTTTTGGTTCTTTTAGATCCTACTCCCATTTTATCAATTATTATAAAATATGAGGTTGTGATTTATGTTTCAATTGTAGTTCCGATTCACCCCCCCCCCCCCCCACAATCAACAAAAGTCACCATATTTTTTTGTGTTTAGTAAAATCCATTATATGGTTAATTTTTAAACTTTAGTGGTTCTAGAAAGCTTACCTTTATCTATTTTATTCATATATGATTTCAAAAATCATGATTTTATATATAATGTATGGATACATTCTTGAAAAATATGTGTAAGTTGATCAATATTTTTCAATTTAGTATAGTTGGCCATATTCTTATGAAATTGTTAGTTAAAATTAATTTTTGACAACTATAGGTACTACAAAATCTAAGAAATACCTATTTCTTTACTGAAAGGACCTACATGTTTGAATAATAATTTTCATTTTTGAAGTTGAAACCGAAAATTCACCATCTATCTTGAAAATCATTGATAAAATTTAAAATAAATTAGGGTGTTTTTTAAACTAAAATTAAATGAATTTGAAAATGTAAAATATCTCATTATTTCTCTCTTATCATAATGAAGTGTGTAGTTAATGAAAAATATTATTGAATTTTTCAATCAAAATTCCTTAAAATGACTAAAATTTTGTTTGTACATGTCATAATAAGATAATTTTCTAGCATTATATTTTCCTATACACAAAAATATCTCTATATTCCTATTTAATTCCACCATCTATAAATTCATACCATATTTGTAGCACTCTCACCCAGGATCCACTTAACCAATTATCTAGGATAGAGGTCCACTAGTCCTTAGGTGTGACTCCATGTACAGAAAACACTTCTGATTAGAAGTGAGGGACTATTGGGTGATATTGGGGAGACTATACCCTCTAGTGATAATAATAACAATAATATAAAACATAATAATAACACTATAGAAGTAAAAAAACAAAACTCAGTAGAAGAAATAATAAATATAAGTAATAACAAGCCAAAATTTAACTATATATACATAAAAGATAATAACCACATGTCATGAAAATCATAAAAAATCATTCAAGGTAACTTAGAGGCTGACCATCTAAGTACACACTAAAAAATCCCAAAAAACAGTCCAACTCGATGAAAAATATCCCTTGTTCTATCTTTCATACATCCCATAAACTCATGGTGCATCCCTACTCACTAATTTATAGTCCATGAGTCTTATCCCTTACCTAATCTTGATTACATAAAGTCTACAGGCATCCTAAGGGTCTTGTATAGGGTGTGAGTATAAACTTTGTAGACCACCACCAATGAGGTCCTTTATTACATTTATATTTAAACCAGTGTATGTAAAACATAAATAACAAAAACTATTAACACATATCAAAATAATTACATCACTAGTTATCAATAGCCACAAGGTAGATTTTACCCTTTTCATCCAATACCGGAGTGGAACAATGTATCCATGGTCAGTAATCCCAAAGAACCCTTGGTTCATTATCCATATGTATATCTCATAGCACCATGAGATAAACATTTCCACATATAAAACATTTCAAGTAAACCTAGAATCCCATAAAGACTTCCATATTCATATCACATGCCCCTTTTACTTCCATTTAATATTTCACTAATGATTAGACAATATAACAACCCATGTAATAGATATATTCATCCATATATAGTCCTGGCCCATTAGACTCAACTTCACGGTGATCATTAACCCCCATCTAATTCTCTCACACACCATCAATCATGTATTTTTATGGTGATCGCCTCCTTCATTCTGAGGAACATAACCATCCCCTATATTGTTACATTTATAGAGGCATCCACTAACATCGATTAGGAAAAACACCTCACTGTGTCGAAAAACTATGTGCACATTACACCAATGGTTCCTCTGTCCAATAATGGTGAGAAAAATTCACCAAATAATCTAAATCCACACTCATGAAAAAACCTATGTCACCACAAGTGAACCTAATCACCAAACCATGGCATAATTCATCGTTATCTTTCTCAACATGATTAACCATGTTGCCTCAATTCTAGTGATCAACATCACCCCAAGTCTCATGAACCAAGAACAACACGTTCCTATTGACTCACATATCCACAAGAACAGTTATGTAAATTTAAATAACTCTAACAACCTTCCAAGAGAACTCTAAAATTTGTTTCATTCATTACATTCCATAACCTGCTCAATTCATTTAAACAAATAAGAAAATGCTCCTCAACATCTTCAATTAATAACAGAAAATAAATCATTTAAATAAAATGTATCACTTGAACCTTCCCACTCATTCTTATTTACTATACATCCTATCGCACATGAATAAATTATAATAAATCTTGGTATCAACTACCATATTATTATAGATGATCACTCATCAAAGTTTATCATTTTATTCCAGCCAAAATGCGTGAAAAATAAAAAAAACTCCTTGTAAATAGTTCTTAAGATATCATATAGAAATAGAATTACAAATGGAAAAAATAAATAAAAATATAATAAGTAGTACTAGTAGACTTACCTCTATATATCCAATGCAGCAAATGGTCCTCAAATCAGAGACTGAATAATGGATTTTCATTGAATCCTTGAAGAGGAAGATGATACCTACATGGATGGAGAGGTACTAAGAAAATGGGGGATGGAAAATAGGTCTTAAGGGTTAAAATAATAGTGAGGAAGTTTTTTAATTTCACCCACTTTTAATAAAAACATGATTTTGCCACACATTTGGGAAAACCATACACCAACCATGTGGTTCCACTATCTAAAGAGAACCCCACCTCACATGTTTAGAACACAGTTAAACAAAAAAATTTCATAAATACATGGTACTCACTACACCTATACACCAAAATACATGATCATGTACCCCCTCACAAAATTTTATATAACAATGCTCTAGCACAACTGGGCCACTTGGCTTGGGTTGCACGGTTAGCACTAATTATCCACTAAATGTGTGCTCTGTGTTGTATCTCCTAGACTTTGGTTTTCGAAGACCAACAATTCTGAAACTATACCAAACATGTGAGATACTTACCATACCTTAACGACCATCCAAAAAAATAACATTTACACATCATAACTCTTAGAATTTCATTTTGAAACCTAAAAAAATTTGGGCTGACTACCAAACTCAAGGTTTAAATTCGCATGAAATTTCTTGACCCGCTCAAATTCAAGGGACATTGCACCCCTCCCCCCTCCCACCATACAATAACTCTTCCTTGAGCTATGTATTCACACACATTGATGATATAGAACATACCCATCTCATAAACATTACCATAGACTACCCCGGTTAGTCATTCATGGGTAATTCATCACGTGGTGCTCTCCACCTTTGGAATTTACCTACTCAGACACTTCCAAACCCAAAATTCATACATTTAGGTGGTCCCATACAGACCACCCCCAAACACACAGATCCAAATGTCACATATCATCATTATTGCATCTCATAAAATGATCCTTTAATAACTACATCACATATGATTCCATTAAATTCTTGAATCACAACTGATTCCTAAGACTTCTCATAGCACACCTTATTCTAAAAAGATCCGGGATTATAAACATAACTCCCACAAAAGTTTTTTAATGACAAGTAATCCTATGCAAGTCACTCACTATACCTGATTCTCACATATTAACTAGAACTTGGTTAATTGAACCATCACATGTGATCCTCGTGTACAAATATCAATCATTATAAAAGAAAAAAAATATACCCATAATCCTAGAATAAGTTTAAAAGTTATCAGATACTCAGAATTATCTTAACCTAAAAGATAAACTACATACACGTAGCATGAATCTTGACAGATTTAGGTCTGTACTCCCGCGATATCTTAATCCAATATTGATCATTGACCCCATTTTTGGGCCTTTCTCTCATGGCCATAACCTGTGTGTGCAATAGTGTAACAGCCCAAGATTTTATGAAAAATATTCTTTTTAATTTTACTAATGTCTTGCGTTGTATGCTACACCAAAAGGAGCTTACACAACACGCATACTTGACTTGCCTTGTATTACACGCAATCACGACCTTCCTCGATAGCGTGTGTAGTACGCAATACCGAGTTTCACTAAACAACGATATGCTATTATTAAAACTAGCCGTTATGAATAGTAATAACCACCTTTTAAAATTTTAGAAATTTTATCTCTCAAAATGGACTTCATTTTTGGATTCGGAGTATCGAATTTATCCTAAGGTGAAGTTTTGGTGATTTTCGGATAACTTTCATATTTTGATGAATAATGAAAATTACTAAATTTTAATTAAAAACAAGTTTTTCAATAGAAATAATTAATAGTGATAAATTATTAGTTTGAGTGTTTTTAAATTATATTTAGAATATATTTTTACAATTTAATACAATGTTGGTCATTGGATGTAATTTCACATTTAAACCAGACATAAACAAGTGTCAATCTTTTGATAGATATTGTTTCTTAAAAACACGCTATTTGTTTTAACAGCGGGATTTAATTATAAAATTAATTAATGCACCTTCTATGTTATGAATTTGGTAAAATAGACTTCATTTTTTAAATCGGAATATGAAATATAGCTTAGGATGAAATTTTGGCATTTTTCTGAAAAACTTCAATTTTTGATGAATAGTGAAACCACTAAGTGGTAGGTTAAAAACTGAATTTTGCATAAAACATAATTTTACCGCTTCTGTGAATGGAATTTCGAAAATCCGACAGACACGGTTAATATCAAGGACTAAAATGTGGTTCAATGAGATGAAAATAATTTTTGGTGAATAGTAACTTTTTACTTTTTTTTACCACGGTTAATAGTAAATAGGGTAACTAAGGGTAAATATGATATTACTATTACCCTAACACATGTCCTAATTCTATTGGATAAGTGTAATTCGACCAAAAACAACCTTATGAATATAATATGACCATTTAGGTCCACTTGGATTAGATTATGACATTTAATATTATTTTATTTAATGAATAGTTAAAATAGTTAAAATCAAAGTTTAATAACTAAAACATTTTTAATATGGGGTTATACATAAGATAAATTCGACTATAAATATTCATTAGAAAGCTAAAAAGATTTCCTACATAATGATATTTTATTTATAATTTTTAGACTTTAAATAAATTAATTTATTTATGACACAACGATGATGCAGTAATTACCCTTTTAAGGAAATATTAACATAATTGATGTTATAAATGCTCAAATGAATATAATTTAAGACTTTTTATGAATTACACTAATTTTCTAGGTTACTATGATATATTAGTGTTGATTTAATCAACTTGGTTCGAACATATAATTCTGTTATGACTTTCACAAAAATCATATATCAAATAGTGTCAACATTGACACAAAATAGTTTTTAAATCAAATATTATATTATTAATTGTTATTTTATTCCTAAAAATCTAAGGTTCGGCCAAATGACTTAGATAAGGATATATATATTAATAATAAACAATTTGGGGTTCGTTTGGCATGTTATAGTAAGTGTATTAACCATATAGTGAAAGAAAACAAAAAGACACGGTAAAAGTTAAATTATTTAACTTAGAGTTAAATCTAATTGATAAGGTTAAAATAATACCCTAAACTTGTCTAAATCCTATTGGATGATAGGATTTCGACCCATCCCCACTTTAGCTTCAAAATAAGACCCTTTGGAACCATTATAAACCGATTTGGACTTTAATATAAAATAATATTTTGAGGTATTCCTAAGGTGCCCCTCTCCTTCATTATAAAAGGACACCTCCTCCCCCTCCTCCTCACACCAATTTGAGCACTCAAGCTCGGCCAACCCCTGCCAAAATCCCTTCTCCACTTCCCTAGAATAATCCTAGAGGTCCTGGTCTTCTTCAAAGACCAATCATAGTTCCCTAAGTGGAGGATTCAAAGAGGCGTTTCAAAGAAGAGGAGGTTCGGACACATACGAAGCAAATCGGACCTAAGGTAAGGGAAATATCACAATCTCATTTTTATCCGAGATTGTTTATTCATAAGTATTTACTGGGGTGTATTTTATTATCCACATCCATGTTTCATCAATATGTAATATTATTTACATCCACCTACAATTGTTTAAATCCATTTTTACCCTTCGGTGAGTTTTTAGTAATATGTATGAAAGGAATCTTTTGTCGTTTTTCGTACGAGGTACTTTTTGACTTTTCCGAAAAAAGAATGAAGAATGTTTTTTTAACTTATACGGCATGAATGGATTTTTAAAACATTATTTCCAAGAAGCTTCCTTTACAAGTTTTCAAGTTTATTTTTAATCAACTTCTTTTAGTTTAAAGTTGTATGACATGTTAAGAAAGGAAAAATGTTTTTGAAGTAGAAAGGATATTTTCCTCAAGAATGGAGTTCAAGTATTTTATCAAAATTATTTTCCATCTAAGATAATAAAAGGGTTCTGTTTTTATCCCTATTATTACATGGATTTGATTATGTTGTGATGTAAATATTTTTATGAATTCCTTTATCTTATATGGATTGTTTTATGATGTCATGTTGTTTAAGAATCCCATTTTTATTACATGGGTTATGCTATGATGTATGGTTTATGATTATGTGGCACACATAAGAAAGGATTCATTATAAGATGGGTGGGACCTATATCTCCCTCCAATGCATTGGGTAAAGATTTTATATCTCATGAGATAGACAGGGCTGGAACGGTAGGTTATACAGGTTCAGTGAAACAGGACTGAAACGAGGGTTACTCGATTCAGAAAGGGACTCTGTCCACTAAGATAGTCTTGGCAATGAGTCTTGACTAACAAGAAATGATTCTCTATTATTATGTGTGAATGACACAAAGTTTCATGTTTTAAGTTATGATTATTGTGATTACATTTCACTACCATGATTTATCCCATGTTATGAAATTATGCCCTCTTTTGCAGGTTATGATTTCCAAAATGTTATGTTCTTATGAATACGATGTGATTGATATTTCTTTTGTTTACCCTTACTGAGCATTTGAGCTCACCCTTTTATGTTTTTTTCCCCAGTATATAAAGAAAGGTTTTAGGTAAAAAAAGTAAGATCTTTATGGGAGATGTTGAAGATCTTTCACCACGATTAGAAGATTTTATTCCGAGTTTCCAAAGACACTAAACTATTACGATCCTTGTGTGTGTGTTTTTGTTATGTACTAAGTATTCCACAAAAGTAATGTAATGTCCATGTACGTCAAGATATGGGTCTCTACAGTTGGTATCAGAGGAAAGGTTTAGTCAACATTTGGAAACTAGGATGCGATAACTTTAGTGAGATCCCTAGAGATATTTCTAAGGTATGTCTAGGGATGTCTCTAAGGTTAAGTATACGTATAGGTTATAGTGCTAGAATTGCGCTAAATATCTTAGAATTTAACCTAAGATGTTAGATATTGAGGGTACTCCACCTTAATTATGTTGTTTTCCCTAGCATGATTTTTGCCTCTCACACTATTCTTTTTGGGTTTTAGATGATGGCTGGAACCCGAAGGAACCGTGTTGATCAATGCAATGGACAATGCAATGATTGTCCTCCTGAACAAACAAATGTTATGGGAGATGGAGTGCAAAATCTTATTTCTATACTTACACAAGCTATGAATCATTCTGGACTTCCAAATGAGCAGAGAAGGGAACAATATTCTATTGAGTCCTTCATGAGGCAACGTCCACCTTCTTTCAGTGGGTCTACTGATCCATTAGTTGCTGAACAATGGATTAGTACTACTGAAAAGATATTTTCAGTTCTTCAATGTTCTGAACATGATAAAGTCATCCTAGCAGTGTATTGTTTGGAAGGAGATGCTGATCAATGGTGGAATCTTATTAAGAATACGAGGCAAAGGGATGAAATTGAGTCTATGGAATGGGACGGGTTCAAGAACTTATTTTTCAATAAGTACTTCCCTCGTATTCTCCGAACAAAGATGGAGAAAGAGTTCCTTGAATTAAAGAAAAGGGATGATGAATCTGTTGGTACCTATGAAGCAAATTTTACAAGACTTGCAAGGTATGCATTTGGCATTATCATCCAACCTGAAAGTAAAGTTGATCGATTTTTCAGTGGCTTAAAACCAAGTCTTCGAAGGGCATTAGCTATAAGAGACTTCAGTAGATATGAAGAAATTGTGCGTTGTGCTATCAAAGTAGAAATGGAAGTTGGTGTTACTTATCCATCTCATAGTTTTGACAAGAAACGAAAGATGGAGTTCAAAGAGAAATCTCAAAATAATGGTGAAAAGAAGATGAATGTTTCCTTATGCACAAAGTGTGGAAAGAAGCATGGTGGAGATTGTCTTAAAGGGACTAGAAAATGTTTTAAGTGTGGAAAAGAAAGTCATCGAGCAGCTGAGTGTTGAAGTAATGGAAACATGTTTTCTAATGATGTGAATTAAGAAAACACTGCAGAGAACGCACCACCAACACTTCAATGCTTCAAGTGCAAGGAAATGGGGAATTATGCTAATAAATGCCCTAATCCAAGGGTTAGTGATGATCAACATGAGCAACCACTGAAGGCAAAGGACAAAGGGAAGTCATATGCGATCACTATTGGCAATGTTGAATATGACAACGATGTGGTGGAATGATTAAGTGTTTATGTAATGGGATTCCAAAATAATGATGTATCATTGAGTATTGAAATATTTATTGATGTGGTATTCAAAGTGATTGAGATATTTTTTGGAAATAAGATGATATGCGCATAATGAAGGGAAAACGAGAAAATGAAATTTTTAATAGTATTCATGAGCTCATGATTGATATATGGACTAAGTGATATCATGGTTTGAGTATATAGAATTTTGAGGTATGTGGAAAGTGTTAACATTAAATTGCATTCATGTTTTCACTAAGGTATTCAAGAGAATACATGATTAAGGACTTTGAATGTTTGGAATGTGACCAACAAAACATATCTTATGATATATGGGGATCAACGATGGTATTAAATCTCTGGTAATCGTTTTCACTATGTTATGAGAGTGGACTGCAGTATTATGGATAAGCCTAAAAATTGAAATGGATTATATTGGACATAAGTAAGCATTGTTTAAGGATAGAAGTTTTTTTTTCGATATTATTGATGGGATGTTATAGTAATGTAGTTTTAGAAAAAGGACAACCTGCAGGACGGGTGACAGCCCATCGCTTCGGACAAGGCTGTGGGAATCGAACCCACAACCGAAGTGCGACTGGCCTTTATCGCCTACCATTGGCCTACAGGAAGTCCCTGTTTAGTAGAAACTAGTTTTATTATATTAAGCAGTATGATATATGAAGTATAAGTCCATTTTAGGAACCATATGTGATTAATCTCACTATAGATCGACTTATGTATATAATTTTTGCTAACCTTTTGTTTGAGAAAGATGGAATGACCCGTCATTCTATCACATGATCTGCTAACACTTCACGAATAACAAATTCAACTTCATTTATTTAAGAGATGAAGTGGAAATTGTTCAAGGCATGAACAACAGTGAGATTGTACCAAAATAAAGTAAGTATTTATTCTAATTCAAAATTTTCAACTTTAGGGAAATGATCTTGAAAACCAAAAATGTTATCCTAGTGATCTTATACCTGATGAATCAGATGGTACCTTATATCATCACAAATCTATGGATTTGTGATTACTGGCTTTTCCATAGCCATGTTCTCTACCACTCTCCATCAGAACATGATGGTTAGATTTCTCTTCCATATCCATATTTTCACCTATGTGGAAACCCAGTGATTAGTTTATTTGGGTAATCGTTACATTTCATACTTTAGTTTTTAAAGCCAAGTTTTGGTATTCCTTTTTACGATGTGGGTTTCAATTAAATAGTAAACCATTTATAACCCCGACGAATTTCGAGGGCGAAATTCATTTTAAGGGGGGTAGAATGTAATAGCCCAAGATTTTATGAAAAATATTCTTTTTAATTTTACTAATGTCTTGCGTTGTATGCTACACCAAAAGGAGCTTGCACAACACGCATCCTTGACTTTCCTTGTATTACACGCAATCGCGACCTTCCTCGATAGCGTGTGTAGTACGCAATACCGAGTTTCATTAAACAGCGATATGCTATTATTAAAACTAGCCATTATGAATAGTAATAACCACCTTTTAAAATTTTAGAAATTTTATCTCTCAAAATGGACTTCATTTTTGGATTCGGAGTATCGAATTTATCCTAAGGTGAAATTTTGGTGATTTTCGGATAACTTTCATATTTTGATGAATAGTGAAAATTACTAAATTTTAATTAAAAACAACTTTTTCAATCGAAATAATTAATAGTGATAAATTATTAGTTTGAGTGGTTTTAAAGTATATTTATAATATATTTTTACAATTTAATACAATGTTGTTCATTGGATGTAATTTCATATTTAAACCAGACATAAACAAGTGTCAATCTTTTGATTGATATTGTTTCTTAAAAACACGCTATTTGTTTTAACAGCGGGATTTAATTATAAAATTAATTAATGAAACTTCTATGTTATGAATTTGGTAAAATAGACTTCATTTTTGAATTCAGAATATGAAATATAGCTTAGGATGAAATTTTGGCATTTTTCTGAAAAACTTCAATTTTTGATGAATAGTGAAACCACTAAGTGGTAGGTTAAAAACTGAATTTTGCATAAAACATAATTTTACCGCTTCTGTGAATGTAATTTCGTAAATACGGCATACACAGTTAATATCAAGGACTAAAATGTGGTTCAATGAGATGAAAATAATTTTTGGTGAATAGTAAATTTTTACTTTTTTTTACCACGGTTAATAGTAAATAGGGTAACTAAGGGTAAATATGATATTACTATTACCCTAACACATGTCCTAATTCTATTGGATAAGTGTAATTCGACCAAAAAAAACCTTATGAATATAATATGACCATTTAGGTCCACTTGGATTAGATTATGACATTTAATATTATTTTATTTAATGAATAGTTAAAATAGTTAAAATCAAAGTTTAATAACTAAAACATTTTTAATATGGGGTTATACATAAGATAAATTCGACTATAAATATTCATTAGAAATCTAAAAAGATTTCCTAAATAATGATATTTTATTTATAATTTTTAGACTTTAAATAAATTAATTTATTTATAACACAACGATGATGCAGTAATTACCCTTTTAAGGAAATATTAACATAATTGATGTTATAAATGATCAAATGAATAAAATTTAAGACTTTTTATGAATTACACTAATTTTCTATGTTACTATGATATATTAGTGTTGATTTAATCAACTTGTTTCGAACATATAATTCTGTTATGACTTTCACAAAAATCATATATCAAATAGTGTCAAAATTGACACAAAATAGTTTTTAAATCAAATATTATATTATTAATTGTTATTTTATTCCTAAAAATCTAAGGTTCGGCCAAATGACTTAGATAAGGATATATATATTAATAATAAACAATTTGGGGTTCGTTTGGCATGTTATAGTAAGTGTATTAACAATATAGTGAAAGAAAACAAAAAGACACAGTAAAAGTTAAATTATTTAACTTAGAGTTAACTCTAATTGATAAGGTTAAAATAATACCCTAAACTTGTCTAAATCCTATTGGATGATAGGATTTCGACCCATCCCCACTTTAGCTTCGAAATAAGACCCTTTGGAACCATTATAAACCGATTTTGACTTTAATATAAAATAATATTTTGAGGTATTCCTAAGGTGCCCCTCTCCTCCATTATAAAAGGACACCTCCTCCCCCTCCTCCTCACACCAATTTGAGCACTCAAGCTCGGCCAACCCCTGCCAAAATCCCTTCTCCACTTCCCTAGAATAATCCTAGAGGTCCTGGTCTTCTTCAAAGACCAATATTAGTTCCCTAAGTGGAGGATTCAAAGGGGTGTTTCAAAGAAGAGGAGGTTCGGACACATACGAAGCAAATCGGACCTAAGGTAAGGGAAATATCACAATCTCATTTTTATCCGAGATTGTTTATTCATAAGTATTTACTGGGGTGTATTTTATTATCCACATCCATGTTTCATCAATATGTAATATTATTTACATCCACCTACAATTGTTTAAATCCATTTTTACCCTTCGGTGAGTTTTTAGTAATATGTATGAAAGGAATCTTTTGTCGTTTTTCGTACGAGGTACTTTTTGACTTTTCTGACAAAAGAATGAAGAATGTTTTTTTAACTTATACGGCATGAATGGATTTTTAAAACATTATTTCCAAGAAACTTCCTTTACAAGTTTTCAAGTTTATTTTTAATCAACTTCTTTTAGTTTAAAGTTGTATGACATGTTAAGAAAGGAAAAATGTTTTTGAAGTAGAAAGGATATTTTCCTCAAGAATGGAGTTCAAGTATTTTATCAAAATTATTTTAAATCTAAGATAATAAAAGGGTTCTGTTTTTATCCCTATTATTACATGGATTTGATTATGTTGTGATGGAAATATTTTGATGAATTCCTTTATCTTATATGGATTGTTTTATGATGTCATGTTGTTTAAGAATCCCATTTTTATTACATGGGTTACGCTATGATGTATGGTTTATGATTATGTGGAACACATAAGAAAGGATTCATTATAAGATGGGTGGGACCTATATCTCCCTCCAATGCATTGGGTAAAGATTTTATATCTCATGAGATAGACAGGGCTGGAACGGTAGGTTATACCGGTTCAGTGAAACAGGACTAAAACGAGGGTTACTTGATTCAGAAAGGGACTCTGTCCACTAAGATAGTCTTGGCAATGAGTCTTGACTAACAAGAAATGATTCTCTATGATTATGTGTGAATGCCACAAAGTTTCATGTTTTAAGTTATGATTATTGTGATTACATTTCACTACCATGATTTATCCCATGTTATGAAATTATGCTCTCTTTTGAAGGTTATGATTTCCAAAATGTTATGTTCTTATGAATACGATGTGATTGATATTTCTTTTGTTTACCCTTACTGAGCATTTGAGCTCACCCTTTTATGTTTTTTTCCCCAGGATATAAAGAAAGGTTTTAGTTAAAAAAAAGGAAGATCTTTATGGGAGATGTTGAAGATCTTTCACCACGATTAGAAGATTTTATTCCGAGTTTCCAAAGACACTAAACTATTACGATCCTTGTGTGTGTGTTTTTGTTATGTACTAAGTATTCCGCAAAAGTAATGTAATGTCCATGTACGTCAAGATATGGGTCTCTACAAATAGTATCCAGACTAACTACTCATGTTACAGCTCTCGATCCTACCTCATATCCCTAAGGATGACCTGGTCCCTGAATTCCAGATACATGATTCTTATTTGGATAAAACCTCTCTATATACACTATATGATTGGACACCCATTACCCATTTGGAGGTCGTCCACAATATAAATGAAAATGAACCTGGAATCCAGACTGAAAGAACACTATTGACGACCCACTCCTCGATAGGATACACAAGTCCCTGACCAAGATTTTCTGTTGAAACTCCCCATGGAATCACTTTTAGTAACATAAAGGACCACTTACTATCTCACCTAACATTTTTTCCTGACTCGAATAAGTCATGTATTACAAGTTACCCTTCTCTATCAACACCTGATTCACTACCTACGAGAATGAAGTCAACCTAAAGATGTTCTCCTGCACCCTGATGGCATGATGCAAACCATCCTCAAACAATCTCACCCTGACTATGTAATATCTACCATAAAAAGAAAAAATGGGATAGATCCATGAAATTCCCAGCATGATCCATGACTAATTTTTTCGCTTCATGTTTATGAACTCACAAGCTCATTCTTTCTAAAAATTCTTAGGGAAGAGGTTCTCAAAGAACCTTGACTCTAAATACAATTAATTCAATACCTCGGGTCATCCTTTATATATGTATATTTCCTACCCTCTCTTTTTCAATCACCTAAGAATATGCATAGCTAGATTCACCCTCCTCTCTAGTGGTGTATCAATTTAATTGAAAATCATCTACACAAAATAAAACCAATACTATGTTTTATGTGGTACACCCTCACCCTAAACCAAAATAGAGTGTTGTGACTGGAACTCCCACATTAGATAATCCATGGATAGATCATCTAATTAATATCCTTAGTCAATAATCTTAATGAAACATACCAAGATCACCCTGAAATGCTCATCTAGACATGTACTAAACACTACTCCCTACTATGGTTGAACAACTTACCTCATTTCTTCTACCTATGGATCATGCTTATCCCGAACCTCAAGGACCTCATCCCATGAATGATCTGGAAGCAACATATATCCTCCCTCCTAAAACTTCACTATAATCCATCTAGGTTTCATCATACTCAAGGCCAAAAACTATTATTAGTACCCAAAATAATAGTTCATATATTGAAAATATGGAAGGTTTTAATAGGAATAGCATCTCACGACCCTTACACATCAATACCAAAAACATATCACATATCCTCTTTCCTCATATAAACGTTGATAACTATATCAAATTCAGGTGTCATATACCACGTAGACCAAAAACCATCAGTCTAGGATGGCTGAGTAGAATTCCACCTATAGGCTATTTAGGAAAATGCTCTTTAACCAGTTGTTAACATTTTAAACAACTCACCCATTTCCTTTATTAATTACAAACCACATTACAATCAGTATCTACATAAACCATATACAAATAAGATCACATATCAATCTCATAAATTACCATATATCTAGTATATCTGAGTAGAATTTAACCAATAGGATAATTAGGAAAACACAATTTAGCCTATTGTTCACACTTTAAATGGCTCAAACCATTCTTCTGGAATTCCAATTTCAAATAAATAATCACAATCACATTAATATGTCATGTAAACCTAGTACCTATCATGTTGAAAGAATGATTTTTCCCTACCATATTGGTCCAAGGGACATGAACCTCATAAACCAACAACATCACATCCAAGTGTGCTAATCGAGATTGAAATAAGTTAACAGAAAAAGAGGAAAACAATAACATCTATTTCCCACACATAGAAACATTGTTTATCCCTCATTCATGAGGATACATGAACCTAGATAAATATTCATTACCAAACCATAATAATATTCTAATCCTCTTTATACCATGCACAAATATCAATAAAAAGGCAAGCTTTGATACCCCTTTTACCACTCCAACCCGAGAGCCACTTAACAGGTGCTTCAGGCTGGAGAGACACTAGGCCTTAGGTGTTCCTCCCCATATGCTAGAGGCATATAACTAATAATGAGATTCTATTGGGTAATATATACAAGACTATACCCTCTTTTGATAATAATAATAATAGTCAATTTAACAACAGCACTATGGAAGTAAATGACCAAACTCTACAAAATAAATAATAAACTATAGTAATAACAAGCCAGAAGTAAACCAGCTATACATAAGAGATAAAATCAACATGTCATTAAAGTCATAAAAAATCATGTATGATCACTCTGGCTCTAATAATATAGGTAAGTACTCAAAATTCCAAAAATAAATCTATCTTAATACAAAAAACCCCTAGTCCATTTTTCATCTATCCCATGCACTCCCAGTGAATACCTACTCACTAAGGTCCATCCCATGAGCATGATCCCTCACCTGATCTCAACACCATAAAGTCTTCATGCATCTTTATGATCTTCTGAAGAATGTTTGTATAAAATCAATAGGCCACCAGAAACTTGTTTCATTATTACATCCATATTTATACAAGTGTATAAAAAAACAATGAAACAATAAATATGAACACATGTCAAATTAATCACCTCACTTGTTCTCAACATACATAAGGGGGTGTTTCCCTAATTTGGGAAACACATTAGTGGAACTATGTATCCATATTATTTCATCCATAATAACCCATGGATCCCCATATATTACCATACCACATGACATCACAGACCCACCATTTCCACATATACGCCATTTCAAGTGAACTTGACATCCCATCAACAGATCCATAAGTATATCACAAGTCCCTTAGACCTAAATTTAATATATGACCATCAGTTCTGTAGCCCAACATACCATGGAATGGTGATACCCATCCTTTCCTAGTCCTTTCCCATCTTCCACATCGTCACAGTGATCATTAGTCCCCATCTAATGGTATCACACACCATCAATCGTGGTTTTTATGGTGAGAACCCCCTCTATTTTGATGTTCATCGCCATCCCCTATGTTGTTAAATTAATGGAGGCCTCCACCCTCAGCAAGTGGTAAAAACCACCTCATTGGGTCTGAATCCTGTGTGCACATGACTCTGATGGTACTTTTATCCAACAATAGTGAGCATAAATTCACTATCCAACCAAAGATACACCTACAAAAAACATTTTTCGCCACATGAAAACCCCATCACCCAACCATAGCATGGTTTATCACCATACAACTCATCCTGATGAACCAAATCACCTCAATAATGATTATTGTAATCAACCTAAATATCATAAAACAATCCCAATATGTTCTCATGGAACTCTCATAGGAACAATTCAATTAATTTAAATAACTGGCACAACCTACAAACCCAGGTTATAAACATGTTTCATTCATTCTGTACCTTAATTATATCAATGCTATTAAGCATGCTTGAAATTCCCATGAATATCTTCCAATAATAATATAAAATATATCATTTAAATAAAATGACTCACCCATATCACCCCACTTTTTCTTATTTACTACCCATTACATAGAAAATGTATAAATTATGATAAATTTGGGAACCAAAAACCATAAACATGTAGTTGATCACTCATCGATCAATTTCCTCTGATTCAAAATGAGATGGGAGAAAACTGATAATCAAACAAAATCTTTAGAAGTATGACATATGAGATTGAATGGAAATAGAATAAAAAAATATAAGAACATAAAGAATAATATATGAAATATGACTAGTATCCTTACCTACAATTGTCCAACAAAATAGTTGGTTCTTTAATCTGAGCTCAAATGATAAAGTTTCAAATAAACCATGAGGGGGAGGTAGATAGAAACCCGACTAGAGATTCACTGGGTGAATGGGGGAAGAAAAATAAGGCAGAAGGGTTAAAATATGGGTGTGTTAGAATAGAAATTTCATATTATTTTAATATCCTCATGGTTTGGAAAGTTGTTTTGGAAAACCATGTTTCAAATGTGATTTTCTATTATCCCAAGAGAACCCCACCTCACAAAGTTATATCACTCTATTATAAAAACTATTCGCCCAGCTATGTGGATATATCCACCCTTCTACAACAAAATTCATGTTCATGTTCTCCCTTTCAAGGTTTGATATAACTATGCTCTAGAAAAAATGGTCTATACTATTTGGGTCAAATTTTTAGCACTAAGTAAGTTCCATTCATATGCCCAGTGTTATGTCTTTTATATTTTGTTATTCAAATCCTAGTGCATATGAATCTTAACTAAATACCCATGACACCTAATAGCCCATAAAGTCCATCCAAAAACAAAAAATATATGAACCATTACTCTCTAAATTTAATTTTCAAACCCAAAATAATTGGTCTGAATTCCAAAATCAAGGTTCAAATTCAAATGAAATTTATCAACTTGCTCAAAAACATGTGGCATTAAAATATTTTAATTTTAATTAATTCATTTTTCCCATATTATCATTACCAACATTTTTTCCAAATTTCATTGATAACATCTCATATATATTACTATATTATTCTTAATTTTTTTACATTATTTTATCACCAAGAATAATTTTACATAATTATAAAAAAAAGTAAAACCATCATATAAAAACAAAATATATGGATAATGTGATAATTAATTTTGAATAAAGTA
Organism: Viscum album; assembly: GCA_963277665.1. Taxonomy (NCBI): domain Eukaryota; kingdom Viridiplantae; phylum Streptophyta; class Magnoliopsida; order Santalales; family Viscaceae; genus Viscum; species Viscum album. The sequence continues at coordinate 2,132,236,705 of OY728156.1, read as the reverse complement.
AAACAAAATATCTCAAAAAAATTTAATATATGTCATGACTTAGCCTTCTAATGTCATGAAATTGGCCATATAAATCCATGTATATATTTCAATACCCTAGTGTCATTCCCAGAAAATCATGGGTCGTTACCCACCATGTTCACTTATCATATAAATGATTGTCCCCATAAGACAACACATGTTCTTTTAAAGTGCTCTATCCTCACTCACACACACCCTGGAAGACTTCCTAGGAGGTTACCCATATGAAAACTACTATATTCAAGTATTCATATGTAACATCCCAAGTTTCCACAGTATGCTTCTCTTTGAATAATATAGTAGCGCGTGTTGTACTCAACTTCGAGTTCTAACACACCACAACCAATCAAACTAACAATTATGAATTGTAATACAAAATTTTTGAAATTTTATAAATTTTATCTTTTAAAATGGACTTCATTTTTGGATTTGTAACATCTAAATTATATTAGGGTGAATTTTTTTTATTTTTCTGAAAACTTTCAATTTTTGTTGAATAGTGAAAAACACTAAGTTATAGTTTAAAACCGAATTTTTATTTAAATAATTAATTATTATAATTAAATTATTTTAGGTAAAATTAGATACATAATACCAATATATTTCCAATTTAATTCATTGGAGTCATTTTCTAATAATATTAGATATATAAAATTTTATTGAACTTTTTCACCGTCTTTTACCAACCTCCTAGGAGCATTTTCAAATTTACATAAAACATAATATTACCGCTTTTGTGAGTTGAATTTCATAAATATGAGAGACACAGTTGATATCAGTAAGTAAAATGTAGTTCAATAAGAAGAAATTAATTTTTGGTGAATAGTATCTTTTTACTTTTATTTACCACGGTTAAAAGTAAATAGGGTAATTAAGGGTAAAATGATATTATTATTAACCTAACACATGTCCTAATTCTATTGGATAAGTGTAATTATACCAAAAATAATCTTAGGAATAAAATATGATCCTTTTGGTCTACTTGGATTAGATTAGGACATTTATTATTATTTAATTCAAAGAAGAGTTAAAAGTGCTAAATTCATTGCTTAATAACTAAAACATTTTTAATATATGGATACACATAAGATAAATTCACCTATAAATATTCATTAGAAAGATAATGATATTTCCTACATAATGGTATTTTATTTATAATTTTTAGACAATAAATAATTACATTTATTTATGACACAATGATGATACAGTAATTACCTAATTAATGAAATATTAAAATAATTGATATTATAAATATCCAAATAAAATTAATTTGAGAATTTTTATGAATTATAATAATTTTATAGGTTAATATGACATGTTATGGTTGGTTAGATGAATTTATTTTGAAGTAATAATGCTGTTATAAATTTATAAAAAATAAAATACCAAATAGTGTCAAAATTGACATAAAAGATTTTTTAAAACAAATATTATATTATTAATTGATATATTATTCTTAAAAATATAAGGTTTGGTCAAAAGTCTTATATAATGATAAGTGTATCTCTAATTAACCACTTTGGGTTCTCTTGGATGTTTATAGTATGTTTATTAACCATATAATATTAAAATACAAAGAGACATGGTAAATGTCAAACTATTTAACTAAGAGTTAAATCTATAAAATAAAGTTAATATAGTTACCAAAACCTATCTAAAACGAATTTCTTGATTGGTTTTAGACCCATACCCACCTTTTTATTTAAATAATTAATTTTTTTTCCATTAGAAACCGAATATGATTTTATTATAAAATAATATTTCTAGCTTTTCCTAAGGTGCCCCTCACCCCTCTTATAAAAGGTAACTCACCCTTCTATCTAATTCACACATTCAAAGACATTTTTATTGGCCAACCCCTGCCCAAATACCCTCTCAACTGTCCTCCCTTAATCCTAGAGTCCTTCCATTATTCATAAATTCTACCTAAGGAACCCTTTTGATCAAATCAAAAGAATGAACCCGAAGAAGAGGTAAACATCTCACCAACTCTTTCATGTTTTTCTTCTTCCTCTTCTTCTTTCCTTGTTTTTTCCAATCTAAAATAATAACTCCAGTATATTCTATATACTGTGATGTTATTATAAATATGGTACAACCATATTCATTATTCTATCAATCCTTTGAATGACATGTCACTATACATGCGTACGTACGGCTTACCATCTCCACGTCGTGGTGTAGTTGTTACTCAATACATTACTATTCAGATAGGTATAATAATGATGTATAAATGATGTAAATAATACATATAACCTGATAATGAATCTTTATATATGATATAATATCCAATTATATATGATTTCATTATCAAAAGAATGATATTGTCGCTCGTGCGTACGTACGGATTACCGTCTCTACGAACGCGATGAGATTCATTCCCCATCGTATCCATTCAAGAATAATTTTCCTTAGGTGATTAAAAATAATATTTAAATACTTAATATTAGTATGAATATGAATAAGATACATCCTATCCATAACAAACATTACTTATGTAACAAATCATATAAAGAAAAATGAATCAGTTAACAACTGAAACGACGATAATGCTAAGATATTATTTACAAAGCAATGTTAAAATATCATATATGATATCATATTAATGTATATGATTATTTTATAATTTAATAACAATAATTTCACCATTATACCGGATGTCAACCTACCCTCAACCAAGTAAAAGTACAAGGTAAGGGTTAATTCTACAACCTTCTCATTATTCAAGGTTGTTTATATCAAATTATCTACTCGGACCTCTTTATCATCCACATCCATGTTTTTCTAAAAATGTATTCCCAAACATTTTTACTACTTACTAGACAGTGGGTTAACGTCATTTATACCCTTATTTTACCTTATATGTTTTTAAAGGAATCTTTCCGTCATTTTCCAAACAAGGTACTTAATGACCTATTTGAAAAAATTAAGGTAAGAATTTTTTTAAACTTATATGGCGGGTGCGGCTATTTTATTCCATTTTAACATCATCTAAGCTTACCATACAATATTATAATAATATTTTAAAAATAAATGTTTTATTTTATAAATATATGACTTTTAAATGATTTCAAAATAGAAAGAGATATTTCTGAAAAAATGTTTTGATTTCATCTATGTCAACATAATTTGATGGGTTGTAGGCTTATTTGAAGTTGATTTATTATGATATAAAACTTACATATTGTATTGAAGTTTTTGTGATATATTTGAATATGGATGTGCTATTTTTATACCATTCATGGTTTATGGATAAAGTATTGACATTTCGTATGCTAGTTTTAATATTAATGTTTATGTTATGTTTAAACCTTTTCATATAAAGAATGCATTGGACTTAGTATGTGATGGGTAGAGTCTGCTATAGATCCTCGATGCATCAGTAGGTCTTATGAGATAAACTAGTGTCTTGGAACAAGGCCTTGACAAAATCTTATTTGTAGTCTTGGCATAAGGCCTTGACTATGTGGTTATAAAAGTTTGGCATTATGCATTCCATCATTATGAAAGTGGATAATTATATTGCTTGTGATTATTCGATTAGTAGAATATCTATGTGAGTGTGTAAATGGAATTATTTTTTTTTATATTTTCCATATTATGATGATGTTTATTTTGAAAAGGATTTTGTTTTAGTTCTATACATTTCTGTAAATGTTTATGCTTATTTATGAAAGTTTCCGCTATATTGTTATCCTTACTCAACATCTGAGATCACCCCTTTTTATGTTTTATTTTTCCTAGGATGCGAAGAAGTATATTATGAATGACCTGCAGGGATATTCTAGGTAATATTAGTGTTTTCCATGGAAAAAATGTTTCTATATTTTTCCATTATATGATGTAATGTAAACCTTATGAATGTATCTAGTACTTCTAAGGCTACTAAATTAATCGGTCTTTCAAGACATAATATTTTGTGATCATGCCAATGTTCTGCAATAATACACTGACTCTGGGTAACTAGGGTTGGGGAATTGCAGTTGGTATCAGAGGAAGTTTAGTACAAACCTTCGAAACAAGATTTAGATAAACTCTAATTACAGCACATAGCCCTAAGATGGACTTTGAGAATTAGTATAGAAGAACTTCCAAGAATTTTGGTATTGTAGTGATTTTGTGATTTTTCCAAGAAATACATCCCTGTCTGGATACAAGAAGGTAGAGGTGACTCTGGCACATATGTACCTTGGGGTAAAACCTGAAAACGCCGCTTTGAGCTAGACTCGAATAGGAACTGGTGCACGACAATGGGCCTTGCTGCACTCTTGGTTATGACACTCCCAAGGGATATGCATAGGATAAATATCATTTCATTTACAAACCATTATGAATGGTTTCTGAGTATATACTTTGTCAAAGAAAACATTTTTATGATTGTGGATTTTATCCATAAATTGTTCAATTTATGTTAAGTGTTTTACAAGTTTAGAATTATGTATTTCGATTCATAAACTAATCTAGTTTATGCCATTGTTTAGAAATGGAACCTAGTGGAAGGAATGGAAACTATATCATTTCACACACTCCATGTAGGGATTTCTCTCCTACTCAAGATAATTATAGTGGATCTTGTGATGAAACTAGTGCTGAGCAGCTAATCACAATACTGGGACAACTCACTCAAGTTATGAAAAATTACCTTACCTGTATGGAGCACCCTGATCCGCAGTGTAGAGGATCAATGTTAGATCGCTTCATGAGTCAACAACCACCAACATTCAACGGGGTACAAATCCACTAGTTTCTATGAAATGGATACATTCCTTAGAGAAAATATTCCATTCCTTGGGGAGTAGCAAAAGAGAAAATTTTGTCATGGAAGTTTACTACCTCACTGGAGATGTTGATCAATGGTGATCATTGATTCAAAACACAAAGAAAGATGATTAAGTATCAAATATAGAATAGAGGGAGTAAATTTTTATAAGAAAAATACTTTTCTCATGACCATCGAGCAAATATGAAAAGACAATTTCCGAGTCTGAGGAAAAAGAAGGATGAGAATGTCACAAATTATGAGGCTCACTTTACAAGGTTAATGAGGAATACTGCAGATTATATATGTAACCCAAGAAGTATGATTTATCATTTCTTTGATGGGTTAAAACCATTTTTCCATAAATCATTAGTCTCAAAATACTTCTCATCGTAAAAAGATATTGACGCATGTGCTATCAAGATAGAAAAATAATTCTCTATGTATTATGAATTTAAAGAAAAACAAGAGAAGAAGAGATCTGTTGAACACTCTGGAAATTGAAAAAAGGGGAATAAGGGAAAATTTTAATATCCATCCTACAGTAAATGTGAGAATAAACACCCTGGTATTTTCCTGAAGGTAATGGGAGTCTATTACAAGTGTGGTGAAAAAGGTCACCAAGATCATGATTGCAAGGGGAAGAAAGAGGTTGTTGATGTTGAATTCTATAATTATAGAGAAAAGGTGGAATTATGCGAATGAATATCCTAAGCGTCGAGGGAACATACCTTAGAAGAGGCCAAGGGATCAATTTCAATCTTATGATATAACTACTGTTGAGTTTGAAGCTTCGAAAGATGTAGCGGCTGGTAATTTAATGGTTTCCTCATGTTTAGCCAATGATTTTGTCGATTCTGGATCATTACATTGTTTCAAATCTTCCCAGTTTGCTAAGAAAATTAGATATTTCCAATTTGATTTAACAAGGGAATTATCAGTCAAAACTCCTAAGGGAAGTATCATTGCAAAAAAGTTTTATGAATCACTCCCCATTAGGGCATATAAATGTTTTTATCTGATGATATCATTATCATACCCATGATTGAATTTGATATAATCCTCAGTATGGACTGGCTTTCAGAGCATGATGCAAAAATTTATTATGAATAGAAGGAGGTTACTATTTTTAATGATGATGATAAAAAACTCCTTATCATTAGAACATAATCGTCACCACCTAATTCTTATCTAGATCCACCCCTAGTAGCTCAACTAAATTCAGTTATTGGGGAGGAAGAGAATGAAATAACTATGGGTGAGGAAAAGAATGTTCAAATATAGTATGTACCTATTGTGAAAGAATATTTTGATGTGTTTCCAGAATATTTACCTGAACATCCTCCAAAATGAGAAATTGAGTTTTCCATTGATTTAATTCTTGGATCAAGGCCCATATCAAAGACCCCTTATAGAATAGCCACTGTGGAATTAGTTTAACTAAAGAAACAACTAGAGGAATTCTGTAATAAGGGATTTATTTTCCCTAGTGTTTCTCCATTGGGATCCCCAGTCTTTTTTTTAGAAGAAAGATGGATCGATGAGGTTTTTCAATGACTACAGAGAGATCAATGCTATAACAATAAAGAACAAGTATCCCCTACCTCACATTGATGATTTATTATACCAACTTCATCGAGCTCAATACTTTTCAAAGATTGACCTTTGATCTGGATATCATCAGTTGTGTGTGAAGAAGGAAGACATTATGAAAACAGCATTTTGAACCAGGTACGGGTATTATGAGTTTACAGTAATGTCTTTTGGATTGAATAATGATGCCTCTATCTTCATGGATCTAATGAATAGAGTTTTCAAGGAATATCTTGATGAATTTATAGTGTTATTTATTGATGATATATTGGTATACTCCAAAACCTATGAAGATCATGAAAATTACTTGTGCATTATTCTAAAGACTCTTAGAAGACATAAATTATATGAGAAGTTTAGAAAGTGTGAATTTTGGCTTCAAAAGATTTCTTTTCTTGGCCATATTTTCTCTAAGGATGGAATCTCCATTAATCCTTCTAAGACAAGATCAATCCAAGATTTTCCATCACTGACGAGTATAACTAAGGTATGCAGTTGTATTTGTTTAGTAGGTTATTATTGATGTTTCATCTAGAATTTCGCCCGGTTGGCTAACCGATAACAAAGATCACATGAAAAGTGGTTAAATTTGTTTGGAAAAAAGTGTGTGAAGAATGTTTTGAAGAATTGAAGAGAAGATTAGTCAATGATCCTATCTTGAATCTACCATCAAGGAATGATGGGTTTGTTATTTATAGTGATGCTTTAAAGAAAGGACCTGGTTGTGTCCTTATACATAATGATTGGGTTATTGCCTATGCAACATGACAGCTAAAAAATCATCAGAAAAACTATCCAACTCATGATCTTGAGTTAGCAGCTATAATCTTTGCTTTGAAGATTTGGAGACACTATCTCTATGGTGAAAAATGTGAGATATATACTGATTACAAGAGTTTGAAGTATATTTTATCACAAAAAGAACTCAACATGAGGCAAAGGAGGTGGCTTGAACTACTCAAGGATTATGATTTCACTATACACTACCACATGAGGAAGAAAAATAAGGTGGAAGATGCTTTGAGTATAAAGGATCATGGATTTTTTAACAAGATGAGAGTTGAAAAGGATCCTATATACATGCATCTAGTAAAGATGGATATGGGAATCACCATGGAAGGTGAAACATTAATACTTTTTCAAATGGTTTCCAAACCATATTTACTAGAAAGGATAAAGAGTTCTCAGACCGATGATGAAGAGTTTCAATAGAAGATTAAAGTTGTGAATAACGGGAGATTAAGTGACTTCATATATAAAGATGGAATTTTCAAATTTGGGAGGAGAATTTGTGTTCCCGATATACCTGAGCTAAAAAGAGAATTATTGGATGATTCTCATAGTTCCATTTTTTCTATACAGCATGGGAGCACCAAAATGTATAGAGAATTGAAGGAACATTTTTTGTGGGACAATATGAAGAGGGAGATTGCTGATTTTGTGTCAAGGTGCATGGTTTTTCAACAATTGAAAGCTGGAAGGCAACAGCCTGGATAAGTCTTGCAACCTCTTCCCATACCTGAGTGGAAATGAGATAGTATTACGATGGACTTCATTATGGTACTACCAAACACTCATAGAAGGAACAATGCAATATGGGTCATTTTTTATCGTCTTACTAAGTCAGCACATTTTCTTTATATAAGGGAATATTTACCACTTGAACATTTAGCAGGACTATATATTAATGAAGTTGTAAGACTTCATAGAGTACCACTATCAATTGTTTTTGATCATGATTCCCATTTTACATCAAGATTCTGGAAAAGTCTTCAGAAAGCCCTAGATACTGAACTTCGTTTGAGCACTGCCTACCACCCCCAAACTGATGGACAATAGGAATTGACTATTACAACCTTAGAAGACATGTTGAGATCATGGTCACTTGACTTTAAAGGTATGTGGGATCAATATTTACCTCTGGTAGAATTTTCCTATAACAATAGCTTCCATTCAAGTATTCAGATGGCACTATATGAAGGGTTATACGGAAAAAGATGTCTCACACCAACCAGTTGGGATGATGTGGGTGAAAGAAAACTCATAGGCCTAGAACTTGTAGAGGAAACAACGGAAAAGGTGAAGGTAATCCAAAACCACATCAAAGTAGCTCAAAGTAGGCAGAAGAGCTATGCTGATAACCGAAGGAAGCAGTTGGAATTTCAGGTAGGAGATCATGTTTTCTTGAATATATCTCCATGAAAAGGTTTTATACGTTTTGGTAAGAAGGGAAAATTGAGTCCCAGGTACATCGGACCATTCGAAATTCTAGAATGAATTGGGCATGTAGCTTACTATTTGGAAATGCCGCAAAGTCTTTCCAAAGTTCACAATGTATTCCATGTATCACTTTTGAGAAAATACATGCCTAACCCAATGCATGTACTCACCTATGAGGAATTAGAACTGGAACCCGATCTGTCTTATTGAGAAGAGCATGTCAAGTTTCTTGATACAAGAGAATAAGTGTTGAGAAACTAGACGACTCGTCTGGTAAAATTTCTATGGAGAAACTATAAGACAGAAGAGGAAATGTGGGAACCCAAGGAACTTATGATAAAGAACCACTCGAGTCTTTTTATGCAGTAATATTCTAGAAATTTCGAGGATGAAATTATTTGAAGGAGGGGAAAATGTAACACCCTAAGCTTCCATTGTACGCTTCTCTTTGAATAATATCGTAGTGTGTGTTGTATGCAACTTCGAGTTCTAACGCACCACAATCAATCAAACTAGCCATTATGAATAGTAATACCCAATTTTTAAAATTTTATAAATTTTATCTTTCAAAATGGACTTCATATTTGGATTTGAAATATCAAAATTAGCTTAGGGTGAATTTTTGAATTTTTCTGAAAATATTCAATTTTTGATGAATAGTAAAAAACACTAAGTTATAGTTTAAAACCAAATTTTTATTTAAATAATTAATTATTTTATATAAATTTATTTTATGTCAAAATAGATACATAATACCTCTATATTTTCAATGTAATTTATTGGAGTCATTTTGTAATAATATTATATATATATATATATAATTTTATTGAACTTTTCACCATCTTTTACCCACCTCCTAAGAGCATTTGCAAATTTACATAAAACATAATTTTACCGCTTCTGTGAGTTGAATTTCCAAAATATGAGAGACATGGTTGATATTAGTAAGTAAAATTTTTTTCAATAAGATGAAAATAATTTTTGGTGAATAGTATCTTTTTACTTTTATTTACCACGGTTAAAAGTAAATTCGATAATTAAGGGTAAAAATGATATTATTATTATTATAAAACATGTTATAATTCTATTGGATAAGTGTAATTTGACCAAAAACTACCTTAAGGATAAAATATGACCCTTTAAGTCCACTTGGATTTTATTAGGACATTTATTATTATTTAATTCAAAGAAGAGTTAAAAGTGTTAAATTCAAAGTTTAATAACTAAAACATTATTAATATAGGGTTACACATAATATAAATTCGACTATAAATATTCATTAGAATGCTAAAAATATTTCCTAAATAATTTTATTTTATTTACAATTTTTTTACATTACATAATTAAATTTATTTATGACACATTGATGATGCAGTGATTACCTAAATAATGAAATATTAAAATAATGGATATTATAAATATGCAAATAAATGTAATTTGAGAATTTTTATAAATTTCACTAATTTTATAGGTTAATAGGACATTTTAGGGTTTGTTATATAAATTTTTTTTGAAGTAATAATGCTGTTATGAATTGAGAAAAAACAAAATACCAAATAGTGTCAAAATTGACATAAAAGAGTTTTTAAAACAAATATTATATTATTAATTGATATTCTATTCATAAAAAAATAAGGTTCGGACAAAAGACATATATAATGATTTTTATATAATTAATTAACCACTTGGGGTTCTCTTGGAAGTTTATAATAAGTTTATTAACCATATAATATAAAAATACAAAGAGACATGGTAAATGTCAAACTATTTAACTAAGAGTTAAATCTAAAAGATAAAGCTAATATAGTTACCCAAACCTGTCTAAAACCTATTGGTTGAGTGGTTTTCTACCCATCCCCACCTTATAATTTAATTAATTTATTTTGGAGCCATTATAAATATAAAATGATTTTATTATAAAATAATATTTCTAGCTTTTACTAAGGTGCCCCTCACCCCTATTAAAAAAGGGCACGCCCCCTTCTCTCTAATTCACACCTTCAAATACATTTGGATCGGCAAAAAATGGAACAAATACCCTATAAAATGTCCTCCCTTCATCCTAGAGGTCTTCCTTTATTCATGAAATCCAACCTAAGGAACCATTTTGATCAAATCAAAAGGATGAACCCAAGGAAGAGGTAAATATCTCACCACATCTTTCCGGTTTTTCTTCTTCCACTTATTCTTTCCTTTTTTTCATTATAAAATAATAAATCCAATGTCTTATATATTCATTGATGTTATTATAAATATGGTACAACCATATTCATTATTCTCTCCATCCTTTGAAATACATGTCACTATATATGCGTACGTACGGCTTACCGTCTCCACGTCGTGGTGTAGTTGTTACTCAATACATTACTATTCGGATGGGCATAATAATTATGTATAAATTATGTAAATAATAAATATATCATGATAATTATTCTTTATATATGATATAATATCTAATTATATATTATTTTAATATCAAAAGAATTATATCGTCGCTCGTGCGTACGTACAGATTGTTGTCTCCACGAGGGCGGTGAGATTCATTGCCCATCGTATCCATTCAAGTATAATTTTCATTAGATAATTAAAAATAATATTTAAAGACTTAATATCATTATGAAAATTAATAAGATACATCCTATCCATAACAAACATTACTTACGTAACAAAGAATATAAAGGAAAACGAATCATTTAATACCCAAAAGGATGATAATACTAAAATAATATTAACAAAGCAATGTTAAAAGATCATATATGATATCATATTAAGGTATATTATTCTTGTATAATTTAATAAAAATTATTTAACCATTATAAAAGAGTTTATCATACCCTAAAACAAGGAAAAGTACAAGGTAAGGGTTAATTCTACAACCTCTTCATTATTCAAGGTTTATTTATATGTAATTATCTACTAGGACCTCTTCATCATCCACATCCGTTTTTTTCTAAAAATGTATTAAAAAATATTTTTACTACTTACTAGACTATGGGTTAAACTAATTTATACCCTTATTTGACCTTATACATTTTGAAAGGAATCCTTCCGTCGTTTTCCAAACAAGGTACTCTATGGCCTTTCTGAAAAAATTAAGGTAAGAATATTTTTTTAACTTATATAGAGGATGCTGTTATTTTCTGCCATTTTAACATCTTCAAAGCTTACCTTACAATATTATAAGAATATTTTGAAAATAAATTTTTTATTTTATAATTATATGACTTTTAAATGATTTCAAAATAGAAAGAGATATTTCTCAAAAAAATGTTTTGATTTCATCTATGTCAACATCCATTGATGGATTGTTAGCTTATTTGAAGTTGATTTATTATAATAAAAAACTTCAAAATTTTATTGAAGGTTCTGTGATATGTTTGAATATGGATGTGATAATTTTATACCATTCAAGGTTTATGGATAGAGTATTGACATTTCGTGTGCTATTTTTAATATGAATGTTTATGTTATGTTTAAACCTTTTAATATGAGGAATGCATTCGACTTAGTATGTAACGGGTGGAGGCCGCTATAGCTCCTCGATGCATCGGTAGGACTAATGAGACAAAATAGTGTCTTGGCAGAAGGCCTTTACAAAATCTTATTTATAGTCTTTTCACAAGGCCTTGACTATGTAGTTATGAAAGTCTGGCATTATTCATTCCATCAGTATGAAAGTGGCTATTGATATTGCATGTAATTATTCGATTAGTAGAATATCCATGTGAGTAAGTAAATGGAATTATTTTGATTTATAATTTCCATATTATGATAAATTTTATGTTGAAATGGATTTTGGTTTAGTTCTATAAATTTCCTTAAATGTTTATTCTTATTTTTGAATGTTTTTGCTATATTGTTATCCTTACTTAGAATCTGAGCTCACCCATTTTTATGTTTTATTTTTTCCAGGATGCGAAGAAGTATATTATGACTGACCTATAGGGATATTATATGGGATCATAGTGTTTTCCATGGAAACAATCTTGTTGCAGTTTTCCCTTTTATGATGTAATGTAAACCTTATGAAGGTATCTAGTACTTCCAATGCTACTAAACTAATTGGTCTTTTGAGACTTGATCTTTTCTGATCATGCTAATGTTATGTAATAATTCACTGACTATGGGTAACTAGGGTTGGGGCGTTACATCTTAACTATGGATTTCTAATCACGCAATATCTAAAAAATAATTTTTCACCTTATTGACCTGAGTAATAATATTTTTCCTTTTGAAGTTTTACTTTTCTAGGGGTGTTACGCTCTCCCCCCCCCCCCCCCCCCCCAAGATAAATGATCTCATTATGGACCCAAAATCAAATTCTCTATAAACATGAAAACAAAATTATGTTAGACCATATATGAGAAAAAATTATAGAAACCTTATAATAACCTTCATAAATTTTTCATAACATGGTATCTGGGAAGATTATTCTATGAAAATAATATTAAATTTTAATTTATTAAAAAACATCAAAAGTTACTAGAACGTATCCTGAATACACTTTATTTATATCCACTATATAAATTAAAATAAAGGAATGTAATAACTCAAAACCTATTATGAAAATTGTAGAATTAATTATCTTTTTTTCTTGTTTAGATCCTTCTCCTCTTTTATTAATTCTTGTAAAATATGAGGTTTCGATTAATGTTTCATTTTTTTATATTCACATCCCCCAAAATTATCATCCCTCATAATATTTACACTGTGTTTTATAACATATGTTATATGATTTATAAGGTTAACATTAGTGGTTATAGGGAGTTTAGCTTTATTTGTTTCATTCACATATGGTTTCAAAAATATTTATTTTACATAAAAATTATGGGGGCATGGGTGTTAAGGACCTGAAAGGCTTCAATGATGCTCTTATAAGTAAATTCACCTGGAACTTGTTGACTTCTAATGATGATTCCCTGGATTTTCTTGCACAGAGATCCATATCAAAGCTGCATAATGGGTACTCAGCATATGTATCTTCCTCCATATGGCCTTCCATTAAATAGGCTTATATTGGAATCATGTACTGCTCCTCCTGGTTGGTTTCCAATGCATCCGACCTTAATTTTTGGACTACAAAGTGGCTGGACAAGACCATCATTGAATGCATGGAGATCCCTCTGCAGCTAAAGGATATCTCAATTACTGACATGCAACGAGACAGGGACCTTTGTAATTATCTGCCAGATCATACTAGGATGTCTATGCAGCGTTAAACCTTCATGGATGTTGACACTTTGATATGGACACCCAGAACCTGTGGTAGGCTAACTTCAAGGTAGTATTATAGACAATAATGTGGAAACAATGCTACTTCTCCCTTGTGGTTACAGAAATTTAAAAAACTTTCATTATTCCTTCCAATTACTTTATACTATGGCAGATTTGGAAAGGCAGGATTCTTGTGCATCATCTTCTGCAGCGAACGGGAATGCACTTAGCCTCTTGATGCCATTTGTGCACCCAGGTAGAAGAAACAACTCAACATTTTTTCTTTTCTTACAATTTATCTTGCAGATTTTGGGAACATTTTCAAGATGTCTTTGGGACTCCGTTATCGTTGAATAGTATTTATGATTTCATGAACTCGGTCACTACAGCTGGTCAAAGTGAGCAGTTTTTTTCACTTCTTCTCACTACTATTGCGGCAGCTATTGCTCAGATTTGGAGGGTGAAAAATTAGCTCATTTTTTAAAACTACAGGCCTTCTTTGAAGTCTGGTCTGACTCTTGTTTATAGGGAAGTTCAAGCTGCTTCCAAGATACAAACAGGTACAATGAGTGATAAGATTTCTAATATCATAATGCTGAAAATTCTTGGGGTGTCTGGTAGGGTCAAGAAGCCTTTGATGTTGAAATTGATTAGATGGATCCTCCCATTTCATCATGGTAGAAACTGAATGTTGATGGTGCAGCATCTGGTACACCAGGACCTTCTGGGTGTGATGGGGTGTTCTGTAACCATTGGGGATTCGTTAAGGGATGCTTCTATCATTATATTGGAATTGGTTCTGCGCTTGAAGCTGAATTATGGCCCATGATTAAAGCTGTCAACTATGATGTCTTCCATGATTAGAGGCACCTATGGGTAGAATCTGACTCAAGTACAGCAGTGCACATTCTGTGGGAAAGGTCCAGGGATGTTCATTGTAGGATTCTCCAATCATGGACTACATGCCTACGTATCCTTGAGGGTCTTCAACTGGAGGTCAGTCATGATTATAGAGAAGAAAACCAGGTTACTGATTCTCTATCCAAGAGGGCGGTCATGGAGGTCTCCTCATGATGTTCCTCTGTCATACAAGAATTTTTCTCACATCTTGTTGATTTGGACGGGCATGGTATGCTCTATTCTCGCCTTTATAAACCCCCTTGCACTACCACTTTTTCAGTTTTTTAATTTTTTTGTAAGGGGTGGGCTTTGTCCAGATCCTGGACCTGCTTTTATATGTAATTTGATATATATTTTTCAATTTAGTATGTTTTCCTAAGTTTTTATGAACTAATTGATTAACCTTCAAAATCAACAACTATAGGTTCTCCAAAATTTAAACTATACCTATTTTTTACTCAAAAATCCTATATGTTTCAAGAATAATTTCATTTTTTGATATTGGATCCTAGAAGGTATCATCTATCTATAATATCCTATATATATTTTAAATAAATTTGGGTGATTTTTTCAACTAATATTATATTAATTTGAAAATGTAAAAGATCTCATTATTATGTCACTTTATAATCATACATGTATTTAATGAAAAATATTGTTGAATGTTTCATGTAAAACTCCAAGAAATCGCTAAAATTGTGCTCATTCATGCCATAGTAAGATAAAATTAATTTCTTTTATTTTCTTAGCTACATAAATATCTTTATTTTCCACTACTATTATACCATATATAAATTCATACCATATGGAAACGTTAATTCATTTATAGTTCCCCATATTACTATTAATACTTTTTTTCAATTATAATGTATAACATCTCAAATATATTTTTCATTTATTATTCATTCCTCAACCTATAGTATCCTTACAAAGATTTCAACCAATTTATAAAAAATATAAGTAAAATAATCACAGAGAAACTAAATATATGGATAAATTTGTAATAAATTTTTAATAAAATAGATCAAAAGATCTCAAAACATTTAATATATATCATAACCCAACCTTTTAAGATTATAAACATTTTCATCTAAATCCATGGATCTTCTTTAATACCATGGTATCCTTTCCTAAACAACATAGGCTATTTCCCACCAGGGTAACTTATTATACCAATGAATTTAGCAACATGACAACACATTTTCTTTCAATGTGATGTATCCTCACTCAAAAACAAACTAGGAGACTTTCCAGGAGGTCACCCATCATGGCACTACTATAGGAAAGGCATGATTCACTATAGAGTTCAAATTAGGTATGATTCCAAAAATAATGCTTCACCTTGTTGAAATGAGTAATAATATTTATCCTTTTCATGTATCGCTTTTTAGGGGTGTTATACCCTCCCCCCCCCTTTAAAGAACAACACCCAAATATGGACCCCAGAGCTCAAACCTAGGAAGTTACTCTAGAATATTTTCTAGGTATTGTATTTGATTTCATTTGTCAAAACCCAATATCTCGAGGTCATGAACATAATCATCTAAACCCATTGGTATCCTATAAAATTTTGGTTACCTTCCAAGAACAATACAGGCTTTTAACACCAAGGTCACTTATTAGACTAATGATTGTCCCCATAGGCCAACACTTGTTCTTTCAGTTTGGTTTTTCCTCACTCACACACACCCTGGGAAACTTCCTCGTATGTCACAAATATTGGCACTACTCTAGATAAATCATTATTTACTATAGAGTTATAATAAGGCATCATCCAAAAAATAAATTATCACCTTGTAGAAATGAGTAGTACCATTTATTCTTTTTAAGTATCACTTTTCCAGGGGTGTTATAATATACCATAGGAACTTTTTTATAAAAACATTATAACAATTTTATATTATAGTATAGATATTTATCACTATCCATATAGTCTATAACATTACAATAATGAATAAAACATCTTATCCAAAGTATTGATGGAATTTTCCTCAAAATATAATAAAATATTCTTAATAAATACCCTTATCCAAAAATATAGTATTCTAAAATGTGTCACATCTTCTGTGAATTACAATATAAAAAACTCTAAAGAGTTTTACAAAAAAATATATTATAAATGAAAACACTTATTTTGATGACAATTTTTACAAGGACCCACATAGATAGAATCACCCTTGTATGGGGATAAACCTGGTTGATCACTGATTTTATATTTTATTTCATCAGACACCTCCTCCCTTATTTTGTTCCCTTTTTATAAAGAATAATATATATACCATTTATCAAATTTAACCCATAGTTACAAACATATAAAACAAGCACATGAACAAGAATATTTTACTTGATTCAACCCTTAATATGTATGCTCTAATCAAGGGTTTACATATTGTATGTTTTCAATACACATGAATAACTAAACCTATTATCTATGATTAAAATTATAAGATTAAAAAAATATGAAATCCAAGGTACACTCACTTTTCTAACCTATATACTCACTAGTTAAAGAAAATAGTACAAAATAATACACACATGGGTTAATCAAAATAATATAAAATCTAATATATTAATTCATTAATAATTACATATATTGTATTTCAATTTCATTTAGGGTTTATTTATTTCATTAATATAGATGAGTAATATAAACCTCTATAATCATATGAACACATATATTATATATTAAATAATATGGATAAAAAATCTTTTTTATAAGAATATATCTTTAATATGATCTATGGAAGTTACAAACCTATCAATTCTATTTAGGTTAAATTTGTCGCAGTCATTCTAGAATTAACCTACCCTTTACTTTACAATAACATTACCTAACCATAGTTTTCATGAGATAGTATCAATAGATAATATTGGTATATATATCCATAAGATCCATCGTGATTTCTCCATGTGTCTTGTCTGCTTATTTCTATCAATATCCTCATACACTCATCCATCAATGTCATATTCAATATTATAAAAAATATACTTATATTTTAAATCTAGGATATATAAATAGAGTTTGAGTCAAGTGATTATCAGAGAATGACATGGATATCTCACCATGGTTATTGTTTTTTTTAGTGAAAGTGAATCCTAAAGATCATGTATTGAAAATAAAAATTACTCATAAATCATCGCAAGTTTTTATATATTAATTATTTAAAGAAAGAAACTTTTTAAAATAATTTTTTTAAAGCACCATAAATAATTTACTATATTAGAAAAAAATCTATTTTATGTATCATAATGTAATTATTTTTGTCCATGGGTCTGTTGGTTATAACAATATATAATCTGAGTCTACATAGCAAAGAATGATTCAGAGAATTATTCTAAACATAACCTGATTTGAATTTTACTCTATGAAAAAATGGTTCATATTTTTACTCAATATAACTCAATGTGACTATTTAATAAAAGAGAATATATTTTCCATCTAATTTATGAATCTCTTTTATACAAAATTACTTTATAAAATTTTTATACTTGATTTAATCATCATATACATAATGTATTTTCTACCCATAGATTTTTATCATATATGTTGAAGGTTTTGGGAATAGTGGAATCTAGTTGAGACCATGTATAATGATGGTTTTTATTAAATGTAAAGAATAAATCATAATAACATGATTAATAACTACATAATTCATGATTATGTCTAAATAACCATAATGGTAGAATCCATGAAACATAGAGAAAATCATTCATGTTAAATTTGTAATTGATTTAATCATATGAATAAAACATCATTATTGAATGATTTATTTGATTTAGATATTGATTATAAACATAACTTTTTTGGTACAATCACTTAAATGTGATGATCCAAGTGTAAAATACCTCTATATGTGATCCACATGTGATCCTTTTACCTCAAAGCATCATTGATTGTACTCTAGGTGATAGTGGTGATACAGATCATCTTGTATCAGTCTCTATTGATTTCCACACAATCTTTGGGGTTGAAAGATTGATTAATTTTCTCTCATTATTTATAGAAGGAGAATATATAGATGATATTTTATCAAACTTGAGAACAAACACTAGATAATTTCCTTTAGGGGATAATTACTTGTAGAGGAGAAATGTAGTGTATAAAAAAATGATCTTCAAATGCCCACAGAAATGATATAATCAGGTATATAAAGATCTTGGTTTAAAGGATTGATAAAGGGAAAAGGGTCCTTAATCAATGTATTAATCATTAGAGAACCCCACTTACAATAATAATAATATTATTATTATTCTTATTATTTGTGTTTGTATTACAGATAATATAAATATCAAAAAATAAATTAATATTTATTTTAATGATATTTTTTATGTTATTTCTTTTATCAGGTTCTATACTTGGCCTATAAACCTTTCTTTTAATTTAAAAAACTTTAAATAATAAATATTATTGATTTGTTAAATCATTAAATATAATATTCATGACCCAAAAAATAAATATTTATTTTTAAATATTCAACCCACATAATATAGTTGCTTAATATATACAATAAATAAATCATGAATAAATATTATTCCTCAATCTAGAGAATAGTATTTACTCTAATAATTAAATTCAAGTATATTTTAATTGATATCAATTGAAACACTAAATCTGTGACCCTCTAGGATCATTCCTCAATGGAATTAGGTGGGATATCCTAAAGTCCAATATTTGTATCTACTAAAATTTAATGTCACCAAATAAGAATATGTTGATGTCATAATAAATATGACCAAATATAAATTCTCACTGTATAATATAATAAATTTGTCTTAATATCACATCAAGTAGGTTTCATACTCATGTCATCAATATATATTCATGATACGGATTACTTTAACTTTTTGGAAGGGACCCTTCCATACACCATTCCCATTGAATTTAGTTTGATGGTTCCATTAAAATTAAAGGGATGATATATCAAATCCCAAAACATAGAGGTAACAAAAACTTCTATGAATTACTCATTTATAACATATCATTCACGACACACCCAACATACCTAAAATCATCACGAACATATATCATCATAGTTTATGGCAATACATTTATGTGTTTGATTCATTACATGCATTAATAATAATCATAAAGTATATGGATAATTACACACATTAAATAACTAGAATATTTAATGACAAGAAAACATGTTGATTTCAAATTAGTGTATTTTTCCTCAAAATATCATGTCTTTGATATTTCTAAGTGTAATCTTCTAGAGATGAATCCATTTCTTCTTATGAGTATACAATACTTAATATTTAGAATCATTTTTGTCTTATCAAATGACATCATGAAGCCATTGTACATATATCTTAGTAATATTATCATATTATTTCAATTTTCTCATCAGTATAGGCAAATATTGTGGAATTTTTCAATGTGATAGATAATCTTGATCATTATCACTTTAAATTTAAAAAGACAAAAAATAATTATATGATATGGTATTTATTGATTTTCAAATCTATGAATATATAAGAAATATGAAGTACAAATTAGTTGGTTCTAGGTCACTAACTCTAAAATATATCCTCCTGGAATAGATCTAACTTTAAATAAACTTAATTCTATGGGAAATCATATTTTTTTCATTCTTTTATTGATATCATTATTTAGTCAATGAGTCTACCACATTGTCTTCCATAAAAAAGCTACTAACTGTGATGTCACCTCTATGAGAAAAATCCCTCAAGAGATGATATTTCTAAAGTGTGATTTTTTTGTTAGTATGACCATGACCCATTTTCTAGAGCCACCTCAATAGTATTATCATAATATAGTGTGGTATGGACTTTACTACTTGGAACCACATCAAGATCTTAGAAAAAGTTTCATATAGAAACCATTTATTTAGCCACATATGAATCCATAATATACTAAGACTTTGATATAAAATCAGTGATCATGGATTAATTTTAGATCCTACATCTCACATAACCTCCATTTAGGGTGAATAAACTACTTGATTTTGATTTCAAGTCATCTTGATCTATTTATAAACTTGTATCTGTATATACCCTATGACTGGATCATCATATCCTCCATAAACGATAAATATATTCTTATTATAAATAATATTCTTTATGATAGTCCTGAATACCATCTAATGGTGGTCTCCTATGTTATATTTATATATGTATACCATAATTATGTTTTAGGAGACATATACCCTAGCACATAGCATGAAATACATGATTAGGTCTATTATAGAGGTGTTTAGGTTCTTTATCATTCTCTACCTCTCCTTATGTGTTTGAAAAAACATTTCCTCTTAAAGATGACGTCTATGTGACATTATAATCAATCATATCTCATATTATAACATACTAAACCTCATTTTTTTATTTTCAATTTACTCACCTTAACTTAGTCAAAAATGACTCTTAGATCTATCACGATGGATCTTGATCCCAAAAATGTATCTTGCTTACATAAGTTTTTCCAAGAAAAATATGTGTTTTATTATGTCTTAATAGAAAATAATACCATTTTTTCATTTCTAATTAGTAATATATAATAATTATATACAGTTAATAAAACAATTTCCTTCCTAATAAACCACTTTTAGACAGAAGGATCGCATTTTTTATTTATAAAACTAAAAAAACATGTCTTTTTAAAAAGATTTTTCCATGAATGGGATGCTTTCTTTAATCTAAAAATGGATCTCAACTATTTTCATACCATTTTAGCATCCTATGGAGTCATAAACTGTCCTAGTTTTTTAATATAGGCATCTTCTATAAAGTTACCATTTGAGATTTGATTTTTTACATTTATCTACCAAATCCCATGGTTATGGTAGGTAGTTATGGAAATTAAAATTATAATAGATTTCAGAATTACAACTAATGAAAATATTTCATCTTAGTTTATAACCTGATGTTATTTAAGCCACATTGAAATAAGCCTTTCCTTATATTTAATGAATTATAAATCTATGAAGAATGTCTTCTTCAATACCCATTTAAAAATAAAATTTTTTACATCCACTAGAGTATCTAACAAAATTCAAACATTTTTTTGGTACATAGAATCCATTTATGAACATAAGGGTTCATTTTATTTGGAATATTTTAATCCAATTATTAATTTCTTGTAGGATACAAGATCATTAATATCAAATAATATTTAGTTATGATCTTATTTGACCATAAAACTATATCATTCAAGTTCTATAACCTCTATTGTACTCCTATATATTACTAGTGTCCCTAGAATATCATCTTTTATGGGGATTGGGGGAATTTGTTCATGGGCCAACTCAAGTGTATTTTGAGTCAAAACTTCATTGAATTCATATACATCCAAAAATATATTTATTATATATGATCACTATTAATAACTTTAGGATATCTTTTATGGAAAAATTCTTTTCTAAAGGGTTAATATATAATATCCGTTGGTTTTTTTTGGAAATCTACTAAAGATACACTTTTTTCCTAATTGTAAATGTTTTTTAACTGAAGATGCATGATAAAATGTATCTCAACAAAAAAAACATAAATTCAACTATAAATATTTACTTCTACACCAAAGCTAGGGTGGAATACCATTTGTCCCTTTATTTAGATCTTGTTTTAGTTTGTGTTTTACTATCTATATTTTCTACCACTAACTGTTAAATGTAAGACCTTCATGACTCATAATTGATCTTACCATGTAAAAAAGGTGTGGGATCCTCCATTCACAAACACTATTCAATTTTTCGCATATAAGGATTAGTGATTTGGGATATAACACCAAAATCCCATATACAATCAATTAATTGTTGGTTTAGATATTCTCTTCCATGGACTGAGTTAAGTTTCTTTATATTTTTATTATGTTGGTTCTAAACATCATTCTTTTATTCCTTGAATTTATCAAAAAAATATTAATTAAAATGATTAATTTATATATATAAAAATATAAAAAATTAATTTGAAAAATTATTATGTGTGAGTATATAACCCATTGTTCTAATGAAAATGGTTATTATCATTTATAATGTTATTCCATTCATTGTCACGTATTCCATAATGTGACCTACACTTAGAAAATAAAAGTTTATTTTGGGTACAAAAGTATTCTCATTCCTAGAAAAAAATTCAAACAAATTTTCACATGAAACATGACTATGAACAGATAAAATTATATAGATTTTTTACAAGAAAACACTTCCATGTTTTATTATGTGGTGGTGTAAACCTCCATCTAGGAGTAGGATGTATATTTCCCAGTTTCTGATAGAAAGGGTTATAAATCCAAAAAAAATAATTTTTGAGGATATTATGGGAACTTATTATCCAATTAAAACATCCCAATGTAGTGTATAAAATATATTTAGGGGAATAGTTCACTTTACATGATTTTATTTGACTATTTTTGGAGCCAAAATGGATTTACAGACCCAAAGTTAAAATTGTTTTATGTATGTCTTCATTTCAGCTTGATGGATATTTGATTGAGAAAAATTATTATGTGATGTTAATGTAGACAACATAATTTTCATCTATTCATGGGATATATATTTCATTCATATACCAAAGGTGGAACCTTCAAATGATATATGTTATTATTTTGTTATTCATGGATCATAGGCCGAGATCTCATACAGTTGTGTGATCCAACATCACATGATCTAACCCTCTTACGTAGCTCATAGGCAGACCAATTACATTTCAACCTGATACAACCCTATTATGTGGATTGTAAAAAAAACACTTATGTGGATCCCACCTCTTATGTGGGTCTCTCATGTGGGCCATGTGGCCTATTATGGTTAATTATTAGTTTCCCATGCCTCATCACCAGGGTATCCTACATATACACCAGTTTCCATTTTAGGATGGATGAGAAAATGGGAAGAAACTAATAGAATGATATGAGAATAAATAATATAACTATGGGATTAGTTTCTATATTTGAAAACATAAAAATTTCCATAGGTAAAACTAAAGTTAAAAAATATAACGCTAAAGAATATAAATCCCACTTGAGACAACCCACGTGACATGTTCTGTATGAGACATCATCTTGAAAAATTATGTATAATAATCATGAGGTCACTTTTCAATATTTTCCATCACTGGTGGAATGGGAACACCTCATGAAGGCTTTTGATACCATTTCATGTGGTCTTGTGGTCTAAACATCACTGGGTGTCATGTTACCCACATCACGTGGTCATGTGATCACAGTCTCACATGGATCACCTTACATAGTTTCCTTACACAATCCTCATTTTCACGTGGTACTGTATCAAGTAATCCAACATTCTCACAAGATATCCACATCATAAGGTACATTGATCTATACCTCATGCATATATCCATAGTGGATTCTTTATGTGATCTCATCCCTCTATGTGATGTGTTCTCCTCCCAAAACAAGTTTTTCTCTAAAATATCATGTCTCCTCCCACAATGATGCTTCCATAAATTGTAATTTGAAATAGTGTAAGTGGTCAGTGATGTATATTTACATAATCAATCTACCAAGGACATTCAAATCCATAATATCTACATCAACTCCTTTCTATAAGGTAAAAACCCTAAAAAGGCCAACATAAAACTCCTCCAAATCTAAAAAATGTGCACGATTATGGCATGTACAGTAATTCAAAAACCTTCAAATGTTCATTCCATTGGTAAAAGCAGAATCCATGTTGTCATCTAAGACATTAAAATCAGTAGGGTGATCACTATCATGAATTCCTTTGATAATGAGGGTCCCTTTTAAGAATATACTAGAACAGCTTTCACTGATCTCATACAATAAACCCTGGCTAACCTAGGACCGATCTGGATAATCCTTGGCTCTTGGTTGATGCTTGGGTTAATTTAATGAGATACAGAACCAAATCTAGTGTAAACCCTACATCTAAAATTTAATCCCTTTTAATAATAGCCAGCCTCCTTCATCTCCTAACCAAATAATAGTCAGGAAAATGAGAGGAAGTTAATCCCTCCTAGAGTAATTCCATAGACTTTCCTAAAATATTTCATATACCCCCTACCTTTGTACCCTGATCTGGACTACTAAAAGATGGGAATATAGGAGGATAATTTTCCCATATATTTTTGAGAACTAAGAGGGCTCTTTTTTACTATTCCATCAATGATCTAGGAATACCAAAAAGTGTTCTACCTTTTTAAGTGTAATCCCCAAACACATTCACCAAAAATATTCCTTTCTAAGTATAATTACCAAGAACATATTTCATCTAATTCAACTCAATTCATAATCCCCACTTAAATTCAATCATATAATCCCATGTAATGTGTCATATCATCCACCATATATTATTTCTCACACCAAGCATAACTCACATGGGAATAGATATTTTGGTTGATCATTCCATTTTCCTAATAGAATCAAATTCAGCATGGGCCTCCTCCTTAGTTGTAAGACCCAAACACATTCACCATGGGCTTAGTTCCTTGGTGTAATCCCTAAGAAAATATTCTATCTAGGTCTACTCAATTCATAAGACCCACTTAAATTCAATCATATTCTATTATGTACTGTTCTTAATATTCCATCATCTCTTAATTTTCACATCCATCATGACTCATGTGGGATTATATATTTAAGATAATCATTCAATTATCCTTATAGAATAATATTCACCAAGGGTCTCCCCCTTACTTTTAAGAACCGAAAACATTCACTATAGGATTCATTCCTAAGTGTATTCTCATATAACATATCTAATCCAGTTCACTTCAACACATAAACCCCACTTTAAATAAATCATATTATCCCCTTAGATATGGCTAATATTCCACCATCTATTGTTTACCATGAAAATAATGACTCACATGATCTTATAGATTTGGTTTGATCATTCCATCAGCCTAATAAAACCACAGCCTCTATGGGTATCCTCATTAGGTATATACCCGAACACATTAACTATAAGATTTATTCCTAGGTGAAATCCTAGAACATATAATCTCCTTCTCAAAGGCCTATATTTCATTGCAAGTCACTCTTTACAGTGATATATTCCCAATGAAGTACCTCAGGGTATCTTAATATGAATAATCCTTGATCAAATATATATTTTCATATATTTTATAAAACAGATGTCCATTCAACAAGGTGTTAAATTATATTTCCACCATTATAATCAAATAATTTTAAATTTCATGACTACATTCTAGACACACAATATTAAACTGAATTGTATGGTCCAATCATATGACATTAATATATGGCACTCAAAATATGTGGGGTATAATTATTATCTCTAATAGGCTACGTAGGAATTATTTTCAAGTCCAAAACCCAAAATTCCAATATCTTTTTGCTTCATAAGTTTTCCCACTAATATATATTTTCAACAAAATAATATTCCTTCATCAGGATGTATCCATGACTATAAGATTCATCAAATTAAAGGGAAACATTACCTATAAATATCTCCTTTTTTAGGGTCATATCCCTTATGGATTCACTTCATCGAATCATATCACTAATAAAACAATTCCCCCTCCTAAAGGGACATATTCTCTCTAGGTATCATTGTATCTTTTTTTAGGATATATCCCCAGTAAAATTGTACTTATTCTTGGTATTCCAAATTCCTAATAAAAAAACCCTTTCCAAATTTATTGGTCCATATATACTTAGTGGACATTTAAAAAGGTTTTGTTATATATAAGTCCCATAATAACCATCGCTAGTCACATTTCAACTAGAAATTCTATTCTGTAATACATTAAAGTACATGGAATTGACCTTAGTCACACAAACTTAAAAGAAACGACATGTCATGTTAAGTGGATTCAAACTACATGGGTTCTAATTTGTTTTATAGGGATATATAGAAATATTATATAATGGGATTGATCACAACAATCAATGAGAAACTATCTACATGAATGAAATTAAATTATAAAGAACCATATAATAATGCTTTTAATTAAAATCTCATCCATTCACCCAATAAGGAGATAGAGAACCTATAATACATACATATATAGTCTCAATTATCTATGATCATAATTAATCAATCATATTTCATGAGGGTGACAACAAGAAATTTCATCATTACTAACTAATATTCACAAACATGTTTTAAGTCTATAAGAGAGTCCAAGAATATGAAATAATTATCCCTTAAAATCTTTGGATGATCCCAACCTATAATCCCCTAAATTTTTTTGTGTATTTATAGAGTCACTTATAAGTCTCAATGATAACCTACCTTTGGAAAGTAGGACTGTAGAATTTTAATAAACCATAAAAAATGAAAAAAATGAAAAAATGATATAAATACATCAATATAAACTTACTCAAGATGATATGTAGTCATTTTACCTTTTGTAAAAATGGAAAATGGAGGAATGATTCAATTGGTTTAATTTAAAAAGAAAATAAATATCTATCTTTTTATAATTTAGTCAAAGTTATATTCATTTATTTGACGTATCTAGTGATGTCATAGTTCGGTATGATATGAGTCATGTGAACTAGATTATGTATTAATTTTCATTATTTGGTTAGTTTAATAATAACAATAAAGCTTGTATTTTAGATGCTCAATAGAATGAAATATTCTCTCATTGTAAAATGAGTAACTTTTATTCCAAAATTTGAAAATAAATCCATTTTTTTCAATACTATATACATAAATAATTTTTTTGGTAACATATGACAGATAATAAAAGTTTGTTAAAATCAAGATCATTCTAGTTAGTAGTGTGAGGTGGTCATATCCAATTGTTATTACACAATTATTTTCTCAATTATCAGCTATTAGATCTTATTCACCTTATAATAATCACTATTCAAATTGGTTCTTGTAATTGGATACAAATGGGATCACCAAATGTTTTATCTGGAAAACAATTTATAAAAACATATATATTTCACTTAAAAATAAATACAACTAAATATTCCACTTTCTTCTTTGTAGTGGTGTATTTCTTATTCCAGTTTCCATTATTACCACATATAGAAAAAAATTCCATTCATATCCCTTGCTTTCCCATTTATCTTCCTTTATATGGATGGTTGTTTTAAAGAAATTGTAGTTTTTGAGATAGTATGGGGGATTTTATTTTTTTATCTTAATTAATATCCTTATCAACATATAAAAGTATATTAAGGAGATTTATGAGAGATTTCACATTAATTATTATATTAAAATTCATAAGAAAAATAGAGATTCTCTAAGGTATTAAAGTTAATATGATATCAGTTCACAATTCTTCAATCATATTAACAATAGAACCTATAAAAAATTAATTTATCTAAAATAAAATTGACTATGTGATGCCTAGACTGAAAAATTACCCTTTTTTATCATGGAGAGAACCTTGGATATCTAAAACTGGTCTTTTATAACTCCCTTCTAATAAATACCAATGAGATTATTGAAAAAGTTATATAAATCATACTTTTCATGTGAATTTATGAGTTAATTGGATATATGATAGCATCCAAAACTAGAAATATGGCGTATCATCCAAGTATTATTCAAATAAAATGATCTCTTCATCATGTGCCTCCTAATCAAGAGGATCAAAAAATAGAGATTCCAATGTATAAAGCTTATGGTTATGGTGTATTACAATGTGCAATCACCTGTACCATTCTGGAAAGTTATTACCAATAATAATTTTATATTTATCAATAATTTATTTTAGGGATAATTTGGTTTATTAAAATTTAATTTTTTAAAAAAATATTTTAATAATATTTTAATTACTTTATATGATTACAAAAATAGATTATAAAAATTTCATTTACTAGTCTCGAAATATTTTATAAATTTCCAATATCCCTTACCATTAATCTTGGAATGTATTATCATATAGAATTTCTAGTGTAAAGGATATATATTTATATTAATATAAACTATATTATAGCCATGTAAATAATATAATGGTTTTTAGGTAACAAATCATTCCAACTTCAAATTTTCGTTTCCTTGATCCATTGAATGGACTATCTAATCCTGAAATCCAAACTCAAATTTGTTCAATGATTGCCTAAAAATTTTTATTTAATAGAATATGGGCTTTATACTCAATATAATTTCTATTTTTTTAACCCATCATATTTTTTATACACCCCCTTAGTTAAAAGTACTCATGTTTATGGCCTATCTTACTCATTAACTATGGTTTAATCGTAACCCAAAAAATGGAAGGCTTTGTATGCCTTCAAATTTTATTGATGAATTCTATTTATTATTCTTATATTTCATTATTTAACCCATTTATATGTTTTTCTAGTAATATGTGTAGTTTATAAAATTTATTATCAATTTCATGACAAAACAATTTACAAATAATCCAATTTATTTTAATCATTCTTACATGATTGTTAATTCATTAATTTATGTGATTATGATAGAGAATACATAAAAATTATCCATAAACTTAGTCATATATAAAATAAATAATGTGTCATGATCATAATATTGTTAATTATTTATTTGTTAAGCTGATCATAAATCAACCTATGACCCTAGTGGAATAAACACCTCCATCTAGTCTCAGCATGATTTACAGAATTCCACCATCGACCACTATATCTTCTAGGTTAATTTCACCTTGGATAGGTTACTAAATCACCTCTCATAATTTTATATTCATCCTTTACTTATTTTTACTCACATAAAAATGATGGGATCTATTGGAATGGTCAAGGGGGTCTATATAATATAAACCATGGACATGCAGGTCCAATATAAAAATGATAGAGGGATAACACATTGGAAATAATTTAAATTGAATAATAATAAAACCCATGAAATTAATGAAAAATAAATATAACACGTACAATGTTCATTATATGTTCATGATCATCCATGCCTGCAGTGGATACACATTTAAAAAAACTAAATATAATTCATTTGAATCATTATTAATTAATATAAAAATTTCTCAAATTAATTAAATATATTTATTAATTCATTCATTAATTTATCTTAATATCCATCCATACATTCTTAAATATTCCAATCCACTATAATTTTAAAATAAATAAATTTTATTTTAAATTAATTATGTACACAATGTTTCTTGGAGGCAACATGGCATGTACCTATCTAAACTACCCAGTAAGTTCCTTATCATATATCGTGCACTCAGATGGCATGATTCATACATGTAATACAATGTATACTATGAATAAATGACACAATGACATGTTTTATAGTACATTTTGTGTAATTATTTAGATTCACATATTGTATATTGTGTGTAAGGACCATACATGGCATGTTGATATGAATTACATACATAAATTAATTAAGAATTTATTATAATATAAAACTTATAACATAAAATGTATTCCCAATTAATGACATAGGGAAACATATTTATTTTGTTTAATGGTGTAATTTATTAATTAATTATTTCCATATAAATAGGTATGGGATACATGATGTGTAAAAACAAGCCACATATTGTGTATTTTTTTCACTATTTGTTGGTGATACATGCCTGAGGACTTGACATTTCTTTCACCATGGATAGTAATTATATGCATGGAATGTATGTTAGCTACACTATATGTGTCTTCTATGTTTCAAGGATATTATCCCCCATACTTCGTCTAATAAATAAATCACATTTATTTGACTAAGTGGTTTCCATCCTAAAAGGAAATGGACTTTATAGTGTGTACACTAGCAATATGTCTTGTAATTTAACATACTAATTTTCAAATTATATTGATTAACATGGGAAATGTAATTAACTTATGTGTAATTTATTACATGGTGCATCATAATAAATTTTTTCTCATCCTATTTCAATAAACATGGATACATAATGTGTACCTTTGGGTTTCACAATGTGTATTCATGTGTTATCTGACCAGAATCCTCAACACCTCTAGATGAGTTCTTCAGATTTTCTCCATGTGTCTTCAGATTTTTCCTAGTTATATGAATGGGGAAAAAAACCTTGACTATTCGATTAAAATAATGAATAAACTGAAAATGAAAATTACTTGAAGATACATAAAATGATGAATTCCAAATAAATAATTATAAATATAAAAATGACTACTCTGAGACTACATAAAAGTTTGACATAGAGAAAACTAGTCACGCACATACCCAATGATTTTTTTTGTTGATTCTAATGAATAAATTCTAATATCATGAAGAATATTGTCATGTCTCATGATTATACTTGGGGAACCATAACGAAACAATATCGGCACCTGAGAGGGGATCCTTCACATTAAATTTATAATTAATTTAATAACAAGAAGAATACCTTAATCTTGAGAACTTCTTCCTTATAGAAGTTTATCGTCAGAACATCCTTAAAGATTAACTATCATTACACTATAAGGATTCAGGGATATAATCTCCCTAGAAGTGATCCACATGTGATCTTTTTATCTCTAAGCCTCAGTTATGGTATTCCATGTTCTACTTGACGATACTAGTCTACTGTTTCCCTGAATTTTATTTACAAAAAATCCTTTAGTGTTAAAGGATTTATTATAGTTCATGACATGATGATGGAAGTGGAATATATTCTCCAAGATATAGAGATGACCCTATAAAAGTTCTTTAAGATATTATTCTCAACATTGGAAAAATGTTGTGTTTAACAAAATTATTATCACACACCCATATAAATGATATAATCTGATTTTATTGAGCTAATGTTAGAGGATTGATAATTTTATAAAGCCACATATTCAATGTCTTAATACTTAGTGAACCCCACATATAAAATTATTATTATTCTTATTATTATTATTATTATTACTATTATTATTATTATTACTTCTTATTATTGGGATAGTCATCGTAATCTATGGTATTTGATATTACCATGTGTTTACTTTATGAAATTATGTATTTTACACTTATGACTATCCAACACCAAATATTTTTCATCATTTTTCTCTCATCAGATAATATCATTTGACCATAGGACGTATAGTTTAAGAATAGAATTATATAATTTCATGGTTTTAAACATATAGAGGAACTATTGTGACATTTTTAAAGTGATGTATACTATAATGCATTAACACTTTAAATTTTCATAGAATAATAATAAATATTTGATAAGGTATTCATTTATATTCAATTATTTGAATTTATAGGATATATAAAGTATAAAGTAGTAGGTTCTAGGGAACCAACTCTAATATTTGTAACACCATTTTTTCAACATAGCATGGTCTTCTACTTAATTCATTAATTACTTTTACGATATATATAAATATGTTTCCATTATCTCAATGTAATATCATAAACATATTTCTAACATTAGTAGAATACGTTTTTATTTTACATAGAAAATTTAATTATTATACTATGTGTAACTCATTTTACACTAGATAAATTATTTACTTTCTCATTTTTACATCATATTTGATCCACTATAACTACACAATGAGTCTCCCTTTACAAATGTTTGTCATGGTTAATATACTTTAAATACTTGATCAATTCACTATAATGACATAGTTAATTTAATATTCAAAATTATACAAAATAGTTAATTTCACTTAATTGAACAATCCATTATCCTTTAAAAAAATATCATGGTTGATTGAACTAATACTTCATCATTTTTTCACCGTTTTTAAACTAAAAATTGAAAACTTCAACATTATTACATAACACTTAAAAATCATTTATAATCATATTTAATAGAACATTAAAACATATTTTATTCCTTTCAAATATCCAACCCTTGACATGAAATAATTTAATTGATCACATCATTCCGAATTGGTTAGATTATTCAATAAACTAGTTGTTAAAAAAATATATAACATGCAAAAAAACCCTTTTGGTTATAATAATCTATCCATTTTTTTAAAACCAAAATAAATATATATTCCAAAAAAACTCTCTATATTTTAATCAACTTAACTATTATAGATTTAGGCTATTTTCTCTCCCCTGCTAAATTAAAATACAAATAAAATCTTTTAATCAAAAATCCAATAATTTTAATGGAGAATAAATTTTATAACCCATCATCTAAACTATAACTATATGATTTATTATTGATGCTTGAAATAGGATTGAAATTTTTGAAATAAAATATTTAATAATAAAATATAGCATAATATCAGTCGATAATTGTATCTCTAATACACTTTTTTCTAGATTCTTATTAATAAATGCATGTTTATTCTATTTATTACAAAAAAAATCATGGATATAACTTATTATTATAAAATAATAATTCAATGGGAACCCCCAATTTTTCAGAACATGTATCTATTAAACTTAATTATGGTAACCCCCCACCCCCCATCATTCTATCAATATCCCTTTATTTCCTTGAATAATAATTCATTTCATTTAATGATATCAATTTTATCCATTTTAAACAATTGAAACTTCTATTACTCTTGTAAAAAACTTCAAAGAAAATTTTCCAAATATTATTCTAATATAATTTTTTCTTTCATATATTCTTACATTAGTTGAATTTGATAAAATTTTAATGATTTTTTATCCCGCTATATGTGATACTTTGTGATTTTCATAATCATATTCATATAATTTGTGTATTCCAATATAAATCTCTCCATTGATCATCTAATTACCTAAAAACTCTACTAATTAATTATCTATGAAAAAAAATAATTTACTTACAACACATAATAATATTTTCAAATAAGAAAAATGGGGAGAGGTGTTTTTCCTTTCAACCCCCTTAAATAAATAGTGGTGATGCACCTCCTTAGTTCAACCCTTTTCTTCTAGAAATATTTATTTTCCTTATGCCCCATTTTTTTGTTATGACACTGAGACAACCCTCTTTATCCTTTTTCTTTGATTTTGTATTTTTTCTATAAATTTAACGTTTAATCCATATTCTCTATCATAATATTTTGAATGATAACATTGGGAAAATTTTTACATATTCTTACACATTTATTTTAACATAAAGATTTTTTTTATTCATTATTCATATTGGAGAGGTGTTATTTCATCATTTTAATTTTTTTCTTGAAGACTCAAGTGGAATTTTTCTATTTCTAGATCAATTTCTTCATTCATTCATAGCCAAATTTGCCTATATATTACAATTTCTTTCTTTTTTATCCTACATGTTGAGGATTTCAAAATATTTATTTTCCAGTCATTCAATCCATCATCTCCTTGGGTTTTATACTATCTTTACATCACATATTATTTTTTCCTTTTCATATTCTATTTTGAATTCACCTCAACCGTTAAATGATATAAAATTAGTTTTTTCATGAATTTTAATGATATTTGTACTTTTCTAATTTATAATCCTTCAAAAAAATTCTTTCCTTAACATGATAGTTATTATATGAGAAAATTATTTTGTTCTAGTAGAACATTACATTTCCTTAAACAACATGTATCTTTCAAGGATTTAAAAAAAATTACTATATTTTTTTTCTATTTCATAAATATAAATTTCCCATTTATAGACATAATTTAAATTTCATACTCAATACTTAATTATCTTATATATCATTATATTTTCTATATGACTAGTAAATTTAAAAAAATCCATGAAAAAAATTCATTTTCAAGGAAAAGTTTCAATATGACAACTATATAAACTCTACATATCTTATTTTATCTATAATATAAATATATTATTTAATATTATCAATGGTGTGTCTATAAATGATGAATAAGTTATACATAACATCAAAAATTCTTCTTTATAATTTTACAGATTCAATTTTTGGACCCTTATTCACATTATATTGTGATTTTTCTATTCACAATAAAAAAATGAATTATCTCTTTAAGTCTCCCGTTATTGATTAATTATATCAAATTTGATCCTATATTTTCTCATAAAATGATTTTATGTCTCATGAGTTAGTATTCAAGTTCCAATGAATATTTTTCATACCTTTTCAAATTGACTATATAAGATATTTAGTGTTTTTATTAAGTTATCATAATATTTATCTTCATTATTCATGCATTATTTTTATAAGTTAAAATACACTTCAATATCCATAATCATCATGTTATTATCATTTAATTTTATAGACATATTACACTTCTAATATTCTTTCTCATCATTGTCAATTTAAATATAAATTCAAATTACTTCCTTAAGATAAACAATGTTAGATTTAACTCTCTTCTGGATTTTATATTTTATTTTTCACATTCATCAAATCTAATTAATCTCTCGTGTTCAATATAATTTATTTTTATTTATCTTCCCTTTTTGGTTTTTATAGATTATCTTTTTATAAGGATTGAACCATGTATTACTTATTCATGAACAATTTTGTTGTATTCACAAATATTGAAATGACATTTTGTTATTTCTAATTGATCCTCCACATTTTACGTATGTTGATCTATACACTCACTATAATAAGTTGTCTCATTTAATTATGAGCTCAAGTATTTTTAATCTCACCTTAAAATGGGTGATAATATGTACCATTAGATTTATTATCTTGATAAGATTATTCCCTAAATTAAATTATTGAGACAATAAATATATTTTCCATTAATGAGTATCATTACCTTTAAAAATAATGTAGTATCTACCATATAATTTAAAATGTTTTTCAATGTATAACCATTTTATACAAAAATCGTCTCTCAATGGTTTCTTAAAAATTATATCAAATATTTATATTCTTTTCTTTTATTTGACAATAACTATTCTTCTACATGTTTTCAATCAAAAACTATAAAATATAGTCCCATTTTTTGTTTAATTGTGAATTCCAAAAAATATTATGAATTCATTGTTGAGTCATTTATTATATTTTATCTCCCATATCTATTTTTTAACAAATCACAATACACACTATGTTTAACATGAACTTACTTATAGTTTTTTAAGTTATGTTTTCATGTATATTGTAACTTCTAAATCACTATGTACTGATGATCTGAATAAATTAATTACATTTATAAAAATATTAAATTAAAACTAAATAGTTTCAATGAAAGATATCGATCCTTTAAATATTGTTATAATGGAACCCAAACATCATGGGTATTACTATTGGATATGGTTATGTCATTGTTTATAAATATATACCTAACTTCAATAAATGGATTTTCATATAGAGGTATTTATTATACTGAGTTTATTTTATTACATTAAAAAACTGAATTATCTTAGTTTCTTAAGAATATTTACATGTAATTTCTTTTATAGTATTTTTTTCTTAGATCTTTAATTTTTGTGCAATTTTGTAAGTGATTTAAGTATTTATACTTGTAATTTTTACTTTGATCATGCATGATTCAAGAGATTCCAAAGTTTAGAATATGGATTCCTTTTAAAAAAAATTGGGGGTTTTGGACTTTTTTATCCTTATAATAAAATAGGATCTCAATGATAGATCTTACTGATATAGACATGTTTTTAAAAGAAGTTCTAATTACGGATCTTGTATCTTATAATAAAGTATATTTAAGAAGTTATAGGTTCAAAAAAAAATTCAAGGTACTAGTCTACCTTTATTTTTGGGATTAAATAAAATATTTCACTAAATATGACTAGTATGGTTTGAATATAGTCATTCACACTTCATCCTTATATAAAATGTACTTGGAGTTTAGATGAGAAGATATAAACTCACAAGATGAAGGCACGATAAATGTTGTATTTCACCAATATAGTAAGAATATTTTCACCAATTGGATGATAAATATTAGGGAAGATACAACATAAAATGTTATCTTTGATGTTTTCAAACCTTTATGAACAAACCCTTTGAATACTATTGTAACATTTCAGTTCCATTTAATTGGAATGAATCAATTGGGAGAAACTATAGAAAAATAATAATAATCTATATAAAATTAATAAACAACCTTAGGATGAAAAATATTGTGGTTGAAATACCAACAAGTCTATCTAATAAAAATAAATTTAATTATCTAAAAGATATAAATGGAATATATGAACAAAAAACTTATTATTATGAAAAGTTTATAACAAAACATCAATAAAAAACTCTATAGGATACTAGAGGTTATAATATTCAAGTAAATAAAAGAATACTTAGATATTATTCTTAAATGAGTCTGATAATTATTTCAAGAGACTTGGATCAATTTATGAAACTACATAGATTTTGTTTCTAAATATTTTAAAAAAATGAAGAAGTGGAATAGTGAATGAGATATTTCATGTGCTAATAGAAGAAAATAAAATTCACATGAAAAATACATATTTCCTAGAAAGATGTCTAATGATTAAAATTAGATAACTCATTGGATTATTTGTTGAACGAAAATGTTGGCACCAGATGATGAATGTGATTTTAAAAATTATTTTATGAAATATTTCCCACAAAAGTTATGAGAAAAATATGAATATGTTTCCTATAGAGTCTTAGGTTAAGAAATTAAAAAAATAAATATTGAAGAGTTCACCCAAATTTCTTGTGAGAAATAAATAAGGATCATGGTTCAGAGAAAAATCTCAACCATATTTAATTCACTAAGGTATATATGATTCTCACCTTATTCCCATATCAATTTGATTATGTAGATATATTTCAAAATTAAGGTAATTAATTAATGGAGATAAATTTTTGAGTTTTTTAATTTATATATCCCATAAGAATAAACCCATCATGGAGTGGTTAATTTTCATTGTATCATTTTCAAATGGCATTGAAGATGGTAAAGATTTATGGAGTGCTTTCATCGAGGGGACAATGAAAAGAATATTAGTAACATGATAAAACCTTATCACTCTATATGAAAACATAAAATATAGATAGATCTTGAAAACTAACTATTGAAGTGTGATAATAAAAAAATTCACATTATTTTGATAATTGATTCAAATTTTTTAAGAGGGATATTGTGTTGAACGTATGGGGGATAGACTTTATTTCACATTAATATTTTTTAATTTACCTTTTAAATATTAATATATGTGATTATTTTTAAAATCCCTTGAATAAACCCATGTAAAATAAAATTGATATTGGCATCACATATTGAGAAAGATTATTGATATCCTTCAAGCCTGAGTTGATAAATTTTTTTGTCGACACTAACCACTTCTCATGTAGAATTATAGTTAGTTGATTTATGAATCATTATTATGTGATATGTGATATCTTCATTCTCTTAGGTAAATCAAGATTAATCTCTCAATAAAAGAGGATAAATAAGGATTGAGTATAAAATTTTTCAAAATCATGGAAGACTAGTGAAATGAGGCAGACCTTCCCTTTCTTGTACACCTTTGAATTTATTTTAAATAAGGGGTAGAAAAAATTGACTTTATAATTTGTAAAAATATTAAAAAAAAATCGAAATTGGTAGGTTGAAAAACAAAAATTAGTTAACGAATTTGAGGTTTTATTCTTTTTCAATATTTTTATATAAAGATAACTCAATGAGTGTTAAAGTTGGGTGATGATGAAGGTCCTTATTATGATGAATATAGTATAGTTCATATATATATATGGGAAAATGAAACTGAGTTACTACAATTATGAAGGAATAGAAAATGAGATAGGGATGGATTTAATCTTTAGAATTATCATATAAATAGATTTAATATTGTAGCATTTTTATTTGATGATTGATACAGTGGATTTTAAATAATCATCGATGAGTTATTATGAATGGTATAATTATTATCTATAATATATTCATATAGAATTAGAAATTTTCTAATTAAAACATCTATGAGTTATGAAGTTGAAGATAAAGTATGTATAGGGATACCAAGAACCATCCATGGATTTTTAGAGCACGAAATTTTATTTTATAAAATAATAATTTCTCTTGTATGATGAATTAAGAAGGATGATATTAAAGATAGAATTTATAAGCAAGTAAATCTATAGAAAATACTCAATGTTCAGTATTAAAATATTATAAGACTTTGGAAATGATATTAATGTGTTTTTTAAATGTTATAATATTATTCAATCATTTAAATTTTATTCTTATTTATTTTGGAATTATTTCAAATGTTATGAAAATATTTGAATAAGTTGTGTGTATACACAAATAATTTGGGAAGTTTAAGGTTTTGGGTGAAAATTTGAAAAATCATTCCATGGATAAAAAGTAATTCTGTGGTAAAAACATAAGATTTATAAAAGTCACTGAATACATTTGAGTAACTCTTATTAAAACATAAGAGTCATCTAGGAATTTAGATTAGAAATTATAAAATGGGGTGTATGTGCACAATTCATTATGGGAAAAAGTAAAACATGATTTAATGGTTGACTGAAAAATACTTCTATGGGTCAGAGACACACTTATGTGTGTAAAAATAACTCCAAACTAAAGAACAATAATGTTGTTAATTTTTGGGATACAAAATGAATATGTATTAGTCATTTTTTTCAATTATTAAAGTTAAATATATGATTATAACACAAGAAATGGTACATAAATATCATGTGTATGTGTCCTATAAATATTATTTAAAAGTACCTCTACCTATTTAAATAATAAATTTTTAAATGATATTGTATATAAAATTAGTTTCAAGAGTTTTCTCATCACATAAAAATATCTACATAAATTTATATAAGTAATTAGATTTATGAAATGATTAAAAGGTAATATCCTCACTATAATACATAAAAGTAAGTAGAAGGTTACATAAAAGTCATCAGTTAGAGAAATTTAAGAATTTGAATTTTCAAAAGATAAAGTAGATGTTTTTAAGGTTTTTATTAAATGAATAAATAGCATAATGTTTCAAAAGAGGGTCATGATTAAAGATAATGTTAAGAAAATGAGCTCCAAATCGCAAAGTATAATGAAAATTCATGAAATAGAATGATAATGAACTAATTAAAATAGATTATTTTCTAATTTGAGATGCATCCACACCAAAATTTTAATATTACTATATGTTATATATCAAATAGATGTTGAGATATTAAATTCCAAAGAATTTTATAGAGAATAGGTGTCCATGATCATCCTCACTATCACATAGATAATGAATATAGAGACTTCCGAGAGGTAAAATGAGAATGTAATATTCAATATTAATTGGATATCAAGTGATTTGAAAATCCTTGAATTATGGTGATATAATATCTTGTTTTAAATGAGTTTTAATTCTTGAGATTCATGGATATTTAAAAGTGAAAAAATATTCATGAAAGAAGTTAAATATATAAAAAAATAAGAAAGATAAGATTTTTATTTTGTGATATGATACTACAATCTAAAAGAATAACCAATTTATAAAAGTGAGGTGGGTATGATAATATCCAAAATAAAGTCACATAAGAATTAAAGAAGAATAATAAGAATCAATTTTGAAGCGGTGTCCTATGATATCCTAATATCATGGATGCTGAAGAAGAAGATTAAGGTTAAATAGTTATTATTATTAAATTTCATAGTGAAATAGAGTTGAAGTATAAGGTTGAAAAATATATTTTACCAGATGATAGAAGTAGTCAAATACTAATTCATGGAGTATTAATAGAATAACATTGTGATTCAACAGAATCTTAATCTTAAGACATATCATATTCAATAATTAGTGCCAATAAATTTTGTACATTTGTGGGATCTGATATAAATTGTAAGAACTCAATTATTCCTTTACGGTTCAGATATTTTCTTTTTTGGGTTGATTTTGAGAAAGATAAAAATGGACCGAGTACTAGATAAAAACATGTTACATGACTTGAATTGGGGTTACACGTCATGTAATCCAAGGACACAATGTGTACTATTGAGCATGTAGTGGATCATACTTGGCGTGTGTGGCCTAAAGGAATTTTTTGGAAAATTTAGAATATACACAGTTTGTATATTGATGTACATGCCATGTATTTTTTTTTTGTTAAAAATAGGCAGTATCCCTAATCTTTTGTTTCTAGATAGAAGGTTTTGCTGGTTACACGAACCAGCACCGTCGGGGCTCATTTTTGCTCCAGAATCTTCTTCTGAACTCTGATTCAAACCCTGTTAGATGCCTTTGAACCAAATCAGTAAGCTCTTGATTACACTTGAGCCATTATTCATGATTTTCTCTCTCAATGAAATTATTGGACCATGGTCATTTAACATTTTTTAGATCTACTTTGTTCTAGATTGAATTAAATCCTGATGATGGGTGAGGAGAGTCGTACGAGTACGTGGTAGGCAGTCTTGTGCCTTTCACTCAATGTTGAGTTGTTTATATGTGTCGTAGTGTTGTACACCCATGTTTGGGTGAATCCTTGAATGGAAATTGACCCTTTTTGTTTCCAAATGATGATTAGGTGATGGATTAAATGAGTTGAAGAATGTTTGTGCTTGTTTGGTTTGATTAAGGGCCACTATGTGGGTGTGTTTCCCCCAAATGACCATTATTTATCTTTTTAGACTAGGATGACAATGGGAATGCCTTTGTTTCCCTTTTAAGGGTTACTAAAAATGAAATTGGTTAATTGAATGTTTTCCCATGTGAGATGAAAATTGATTAATACTTGTGATAGTTTAATTCACTTTTTTGGATTGTGATATGAATTTCCTTGTGAGTTGATTATTAGAAACCACATAATAGTGTAATTTACATGTGTTGTTTATTATATTAAATTCCCATGTCAGTTATTATTATGGAATCCATGTAATAGTTTAATTTACATGTTTCTTGTTATCAACTCTACCCATGTGAGTTTTTGAAAGGTCGATACTTATGAGGTTGTTCTTTGATTGTCTATATTATTATGCATGCGGGTGAGGTTTTGTTATGCCTATGGGAAATATTTTTCTATGACTACGGGTGAGGTTATTCTATTTCTACGGGCGGGGTTTTTCTACGCCTATGGGTGAGGTTTTGTTTACTGTTACTATATCATGAGAGAGCTGTGACGTAATGGACTAGCTCAAGTTCTAAACTAAATATTAGAATGGAATGAATCATGACATGTATACCAAGAAAAAGCACAAGTTTGGATTTAGTCTTCACTTAACTTCTTAGATAGCCTTATTAAGAATCTATTGTGCATACTTTGTACATAAGATTTCCAGGCTTAGGTTGGATCTCGATACTTATATAATTCAATGTAATTTAATGGTTAAACTAAACATAATGAATGAAAATGGAAACTAGTGCATGTAGGATAGTTTACTTGTGAGTACTTTCTAGTTTACTAATTTCAGTATTGTACACTACTGTTACATATATTCACTGATAGATTGGCACTGACCTTGGGTGGTTTCCTTTTAGGATTCATTTCTCACACTCGGTTTGGGACATGTTTTTGGGCCCAAGTAGATTATATTGTTACATGCATTAATAAGGTCAAGTTCCCTTCTACAGGTACATGATATGCTATTTAGGGGCATGTGATGATGGAACCAAGCCAAGGATTGCGAGGCTTATAAGTTTTATTTTGTATTTTTGTTCCTTGTAATTGTATCTTGTTTCTAACTACATTGTATCATGTTTTGGCTATTTTTCTAGAACATGTGACTTTAAGCATCATCTTTTGTATGTTATGACATCTGGTTGTTTTTATCAAAATTCTACTATTCACTTCAGTTGTATGTTGTTTACTACTTTTGTTATTATAAACTATTTTTCTAATGTATTACACTCTACCAATGAGGGCATAGATTCTCCACTATCACACTTGAGGCCCTAGCTACTGGTCGGCAGCCTATGGCTTTTTTGGGATTGTGCTTTAGGTCATGTGGCCAACCAAGTACAACGCACCTTTGAGTGGCATCTGGATCAGAGATGTTACAAAATGGTATCAGAGTGGGTTTTTTTGTCTTTCCTTTCTATTTAGAGACATTAGACAGGTATAGGGAGGAAATGGATTTTGGTAATAAACTGTGACCAGGAGTAGCTAGCCTTCGTACAGGGAAAATCCAAATTACCTCCAATTTAAATGTGATTTTGTTGGATTTTGTGTTGTTACAATTGATCCAATTTAACCATTGGGTGACAAACTTGTCTTGTACTATTATTATTGATATTATTAAGGTTCTATTTTGTTACAACCCGATTAGATGAGGATATTACATCTCTTAAATCATATAGGCACTTAATAAAAATCACATGCCATGCATTCTTGTCATGCCATTTAGGATAATTATTGATTTCATGTTATTGTGATAGATGACATTCTAGATATGCATGTT
Source organism: Viscum album (assembly GCA_963277665.1). Classification (NCBI taxonomy): domain Eukaryota; kingdom Viridiplantae; phylum Streptophyta; class Magnoliopsida; order Santalales; family Viscaceae; genus Viscum; species Viscum album. The sequence continues at coordinate 2,132,193,946 of OY728156.1, read as the reverse complement.
GTTGTGATAGGTATCATGATAGATATTCCATCTGTTGTGATAGGTGTATTGATACATGTTGTTGTTCTAATTGGATAGAAATCAAACATTGATTTCTAAGGTGTATGGTCCCTCTTGGATCAGTATTTGGTGGATCATGTTTTTTATTTAGACTAAATTGTGTTTTAATGTGCTATATGTGGATTCAAAACTTCGATTTTTGGGGAGTACGGGCCCCCACAGATAGTAATTTGGAATATCATTGGTTTACTTTGGAAAAAACAAGGGTTTCAGGGAAATTTTAGAGGTTCACTACCTAGAATCCCAGACAACACAGCATGTGATACTATAAATAGATGCCATGTGTTATTATATTTGGGAATAAAAAAATTTCTTAAGTACATGTCATGTACCCTGAGTACACACCATGTGATAAGTGACCATGTGTCTCGCTGTGTGAGGGAGAAAAAAAGATAATGGTCTTAGAAAAGTATGCAGTCATGTACCATAGGTAGAAAACGTGTAGTCTTAAACAGGTAGACCCCATGTGACTCTGGCTATGTACAAGTACATATTCAGGAGGGGGAACTTGTGTGCATGTCGTGTTCCCAACTAACACACTGTGTACTTGGGTTGTTTACATGCACGATCTGGAAGGAGTACATGACCATGTAAGAGATTAAGTGTACACATCATGTGTAGTTTCTACACACCTTGTACACATCTTTTGGTACCCATTGAGGTTATATTCATGTTTTCTTCCCCTATGTCATTATTGTACCTATGATTATTCCTTTATGAGTAGTTATCTATGTAGATCATGATGGTGAAACCCATGGAGTACTCCGATGACTCGTAGTGTGTGTTTTCGGGCATCTATCTAAATGGAGAGGATATTCCTCCAATTATCATTTTTAGTTTTCCCCTAAGTGTGAGACTTAGAGTGGATGATTGTTTGGGTGTTTGGACCAACCTAGTCAAGGCCTATGATCTGAGAGGAGTTGTGATCTATCACTCATGACCTATTCTTTGAGGGTGTTTCTATGTGAGATGTTCCCTTTGTCCAATGAGGCCATGAGATTGGTTGTTATCAAGTATCCCTTATAATATTCCTCTTCTTATGTTTTGACTCAGAGTATCTTTATTAGGATGCCTCTATCTCTTATCTGTATACTATGGATCTCCTAAGGTATTCCTTCTCTTATATGTTGACCAAGGGATTCCCTTGTAGGATATCTTTCTTGTGTATCATTTATAGGATGCCTATTATAGGTAGCCTCTCCTGATTATCATTCAAGGATACCTTGTAGGATTCTCCTTCTAATTTGTTCTTGTTTCCTATGGTTAAACAACTACTATTGGGTTGAATTTTTAAGGACCTAAGTTTGTTTAACGAGACCCCCTTAGGTCTCCTTGTTTGTTAAAAAGGAACTTACTTGCTAGATTTTCATTTATGATGGATTGTAAAAGTTATTAAATGTTTTAAAAGGAAGTCGATGAGACTTTTCTGTTTCACTTTTCACTATTAACTAAAGTAGTTTCCAAGTGCCTTTTTGTATAATTATTCATATGGTTTTTCTTATAATTCTTTCAAATGTTTAGGGCTTTTGAGCCTAGTAAATATGTTTCTGCGTAACATAGTGATGGGGGTCAATGATTATGTCTCATAAGGGGATATCCTATTGTAGGTATCACCCTTGGATATCGTTTTATTGTTTCATGACGTGAACTTCCTGACATTGGTACTTCACAAGTCCTATATTCCATAGTAGGATGTTTGGTTTTTAAAGAGGAAACTCTTGTACGGATGAGTGATTATGATATATTGACCCTTAATATGGAAACAAGCATTGGAGAATGATTATTTTTGAAGGTTGGACATGCCTCGAGCATGGTCATCCTCTTAGGAGGTATTTTTAACCTCTATTTTTATATGTGATGGGCTACTTGGTACGTCATCATCCATATAAATGGTGTTTTAGATGATGTGATTTTGAGCCAGTTCCTCTATAAGCCATCTGGTGTGAGGGTTTTTAGGGTGGAAAACATATTAATGTACCTATAATGTGTTATTATCTCATGTAACCTCAGAGTAGTATATGTTGACATGCGTGGTACCCTTCGAGTGTTAAATGTTAAAAATGAGTCGTTGACTTTGGTTAAATCATTTAGATTTGATCTATTGTGTTCTTCCTCAAGTTATCTCTATAATAGAGTAGCATGATATTTGTGGAACCAAGTTTGCCCCACTACTCTGGATGAATTTTTGGGATATGGGTGGTTTGAAACACTGGTTAGTTTAATTTTGTATTTCATGACATTTGGTAAGACAAAGTGATTATAGTTCATGTAACGACACTCATGAGTTTATGTTGGTTCTGAAATAGCCCATATGATAGTGGCTATTCATTATTATCAATGTAAAAGACACTTCTAGATAGGGGGCATCATGATGGTTCTATTTAAATGTGTTCTTCTATGTTGAAGGATCACAATCAAGGACCATTCAAAAATGTCAATTCTACAAGAATTCCTTGAGGCTTACAAGTCTTTTTCATGTAAATGATTTCTTATAAGAATGATGTTGTTTGGGTGGATGTGCGTGCAACCCTTTTTAGGCACCAATTATCATGGATGGACCTTAGTGGTTAAGCATGAGATATCATTGAATTCCTTGGGATATGGACACTATGGTCGGTTAAATAAAGATGCATCCACAAGTGAATCCATGTTTCTTTCAGGAGGTTAACCAGTAGTGATTCAGATATCCTTTTTTGGTAATCCTTGAAATCCTCTTAGTGGACTCTTTTTTAAGAGATGAGCATGTCCTGTATCTTGACATCTTCATGGATGCACTAAGAAAGCATCAGTTAAACTCCGCGCTACAGTTGAAAGTTTTTGGTATAGTTAGTTATCTCTTCCTGTGTTTTTTAATAGATTCATGGTTTTAAATGATACTTCATTATTCTTAAGTGATACATGGGTTCCCATGTAAAAATTACTTTAAGGGAATTTGGATTCCCAGTGTTTTACTTGAATTGGCCACTAGGTGGATGCTTCTATGTGTTCATTCAGTTTTCTTATATGGACTTTTGTCCTTGTAACAAAGTATCACCTATAATGGGGAGTATAGACCACCTTGGTGAGTTACTTAGACTCCGAGTTGGTGAATATGAGGTTATCTTTAACTTGTTTTCAGGCTCGGATGTGATGTTTAAAAATAGGTAATGATTCCAATGGGGTGGATCTGAATTATTCTCTTGCTTGTTATGGGATGTAGTGCCTTGGGATAAGGTTTTGTGTTTCTGTTATAATACTCATCCTCCTGAGCAGAGCCCTTCTGAGAAAAGTCATCCAATGATGATTTTACACTTTACCCTTGTTCATCATGTATGGTTTGAGTGATCTAGTTTGAACACTATTCTAGTTTAAGTTGGGTGTGGTGTTAAAGTCCAAAATGTCTTTTGAGGAAATATTTCATGATAGATTTTAATGGGTTCGATTGGGGTTCAACCATCCTTTGTTGTGAGGCCACTGATATGACCTTAGTTGTGTTCGGGTTCACCAATTTAATGGAAAATCATATGGGTAGAATCGATAGAACACTCAGGGGTGTGATTTTTGGATTTTTCCAATGGAGGATGTGTCATTGTAATGATGTCTAGTGAGTTGTTCTTGACAAGATCTTGAAGGTTTCCCACTTCCTTATGATCAAGTAAAACTTTAGTGTTAATGAACATGGGAGTTTATACATCCATGATATTGTACGAATACATAGGGTCCTACATTCTATAATTTATGATAGGTATGCCAGGTTTACTTCTCATTTCTAAAAAGGGATACATAGGGAACTGGCAACATAGGTGCTTCTAAGAACATCTTACCACCCCTAGGATGAAGGCCAATCAGAAAATACGATTCAGGTGCGGGAGGACATGTTGCAGGCAAGCATCCTGAATTTTGGGGGTTCTTGAGAAACACACATACCCCTAGTTGAATTTTCTTATGCCAATTTCTATTTGGATACATTTTAGCTGATTAAATATGAAAATTTATATGGTAGACTTTGATGATGACCCTATGTTGGCTGGAGGTAGAAGAGGTAGCTATACTGGGAACTTGTCTTATCCAGGATACCATTGAGCAGGTTCAATTGATTTTGAAGCAGATGAATATTTTGTAGTATCATCAAAAATCTTATGGCGATTACTACATATGACCTCTGAAGTACATGGTCGGGGATCGAGTTTTCTTACATGTTTTACCGAGTTTGGGAAATAGGAGGATCAGGAGATAGGGTAAGATTTCACAAAGATACATCAGGACGGTTGAGATTCTAGAGAGGGTCAGGCTGATTGCCTATCAGTTGTAGTTACCTCAAAGGTACTAGGCAATGTAGGACATCTTCCATGTTTCTAAGTTACAACATTACTTTTTAGACTTGTCTCATGTTTTTCAACCTGAGGAGGTTGAGTTATAGGTAGATGCATCTTTTGAGTAGCATCTTATTTGAATTATGGATCATAGCATAAAGTTTCTCCATGGTTGGAGTTTTTCTTAGTTATTTCACCACCCTTAGAAGGGAAATTTGGGGATGAAATGATTTAAGTGGGGAAGTTTGTAAAAACCCAGTTCTTCCTTTAAGGTTGAATATTTTCTTTTTTGGGTTTATTTTGAGAAAGAGGAGGTAAAAAAGCTAATTACTAGCTGAAAATATGTTACATGACTTGATTTGGGATGACACTTCATGTATTGTTGACTGTGTAGTGGATCATACATGGTGTGTGAGGATTGTAGGAAATTTTTGGAAAGTTTAGAATATAAAGAGTGTGTATATTGATGTACATGACGTGTGTTGTTTTTTAAGTTAAAAATTGGCATTATCCCTCCTCTTTCATTTCTAGATGGAAGGGTTCATTGGGTAAGTGAACTAGCACTACCAGAGCTCATTTTGGCTTCTGAATCTTCATTTGAACAATGATTCAGACACCAAAAAATGCATTTGACCCCAATCGGTAATCTATAGATTCCTCTTTGTCTGTTGTTCAAGATTTTTTATATCGATAATGTTATCATACCTTGATCTCTTTACCTCGTTTTGTAGATATACATCATTCTAGATTGAATTAAATCCCAAAAATAGATGAGGAGAGTCATACGAGTATGAGGTTGGTGGTCTTGTTCCTTTATCTCAATGTTGAGTTTCTTATATGTTTTGTAGTGCCATGAACCCGTATTTAGGGTGAATCTTTGAAAGTAAATTGACACTTTTTTTTTCATAGTGATTATTAGGTGATGGATTAATTTAATTGAAACATATTTGAGCTTTTTTGGTTTGATTAAGGTCCACCATGTGGGTGTGTTCCCCTCAGATGACCATTGGTTAGCATTTTGGCCTAGGATGCCTATGGCCATGCCTTTGTTTCCCTTTTAAGGTTTTTAAACATGAAATTGGTTAATTAATTTTATTCCCATGTGATATGAATTTTTTTAATCCTTGTGATAGTTTAATTCACTTGTTTTCCTTTTGATATGAATTTCTATGCGAGTTGATTATTTAAAACCATGTAACAGTGTAATTTACATATTTTATTTATTATGTGAAATGATCGTGTGAGTCATTATTGTGGATGCCATGTAATAGTTTAATTTACATGTTTTATGTCATAAATACATCCAATTTGAGTTTTATAAAGGTAAATCCTTATGAGGTCGGTCCTTGCTTGCCTATATCTCTATTCCTACGGGTGTGGTTTTGCTATGCCTGTTGGTGAGGTTTTTCTACACCTACGGACGAGGTTTTTCTTTGCCTACGGTTGGGGTTTTTCTATGAATAAGGGAGAGGTTTTGCTTATTGTTAATATATCGTGATCAAGCCATGATGTAATGGATAGGCTCAAATTCTGAACTGATTATTAGAATGAAATGACTCATGACACGTCTGTCAAGACAAACCACAAGCTTTGATTCGGTCTTCACATCACTTGTTAGATAGTCTTATGTTTTATTTGTTGAGATTAATCTATACGAGTGATTTTATGGATTAGTTATAATATCAAGACTTATATAATTCAATTTAATTGAATAGTTAAATTGAACATAATGAATGAAAATAGAAATCAGTGCATGTTGGATTGATTACTTGTGAGTACTTCCAATTTTTTGCTTTCACTATTGTACACTATTATTACATATATTCACTAATATATTGGGACTGACAGTTGGTGGTTGCCTACTGGGAATCATTTATCACACCATTTTTGGGCCATGTTTTTGGCATAATAATATTATATTATAGTAGTTGTCAATAAAAGAAAAGTTCCCTTCTACAAGTACTTGATATGTTGTTTAGGAGCAGAAGAGCAGGGGACCAAGATGAGGATTGTGATGCTTCTGAGTTTTCATTTATATTTCTATGCCTTGGAACTGTATCATGTATTTGAATACAGTTAATCCTATTTTGGTTATTTTCTTGAACATGTGGCATAGAGCATAAACCTTTGTATGCTATTACATCTGGTTATTTTTATTATCATTATTCTACTATTTACTTCAGTTTTATGTTGTTTACTGCTTATGTTATTGAATATTATTATTCTATTATGTCACACTCTGCCAATGAGGTTATAGTTTACCCACTATCACACCTAAAGCCCCCACTTCTAGTTGGCAGGCTCTAGTGTTTGGGGAAATGCGCTTGATGCTATATGGCCACCCTGGTACGGGGTACCTTTGAGTGGCAGCCAGATCTGGTACATTACATAAATAAACAAGTTGGGAGACTTTAACTCGATTGGATATAGTATAAAGAATATATTGGAAGGTAGTGAGGTATTTTATAAGATATCCCAATGCATTCACTTATATCATATAGTGAATATATTTGTATTAGTGGGAACCAAATATTGCAAAGAGCAGGTTCCCACATTAGGGAAAAACTTTGTAAATATCCTTGTGTGTTTTATAGTTCTTTAATTTGATTGCATATGAGTAAGGGTAAAAAATCAAGAATGAGTGTATCATCACTTTAACTGGTCACATGGGCTAATTTTAAGGACAAATTTATAAAAATTAGTATCATTAATTCACCCTCACCCCAGTGATATAGTCGTATACCTGGGAACTTCACTATATAATTTACCAAACATTTATAGAACTTTAGTTTGTGTTTTTCGAGCATCATAGGCACCAAGATCAAGTTTTATGGTGGTTTTGAGTAATATGGATGAATTTTAGCTTTTTATGATATAAAAACCCCATTTTGGAAGCCATGGTAGAGACTATTTCAGAGCTACGAATGTAATGAAATGTCTAGTTTGATGAATTTTGATTCCATTTTGTGAAATACCTTTTTAGGTAGTTTGGAAATTTGAGAGATTCAAGATCTAAAATTCTAATTTTCGAGTTATGTGGGTCATTTTTATGGGTGTGGTGGAATTTCCCCATGATGATAAGGGTCATGCCAAGAGGTTTATAATTTTACACTAAGTGAGAAACCCTTATGTATCATCTCATTCCATTGAGTAACCCTTAAATATCAATTGTGTCCCTTATATTTGGGAGAATTATAATCAGCAGTATCACCTATATCATATCATATAATAATACTAGTCATGTGGTAATTATCACACCATAGTGATAACTATTTTGGTGAGTGTGATGCATGGAGACTTTCCCTATGAGAAATCGAGAAGTGAAAATTAATATTTCAATATCTATAGGGGTTTTTTGTTAGGTAATGGTCATGTTATTTAGTTATATTGGAAATCGAGAGGGTAGTTCTCTTATACCATGGTGATTCTATGAAGGGACTCATGGTTGAGGTCGATACATATATTTTGGGTACTATTACATGGGGGTAATAGTCAAACCTGATTTAAAATAGTTGAAATAAAATTGATATTTTAGTGGATACTACCATTTAAAATAACTATAGTTTCTGATTTGGTAGTGATTGAGGACTTAATTGCTATTTTGGTAGTCGTTGATCCACAGTAAAGGCTCTTTTGGTTTTATATATATATAGGAGACCACATTAATTGATTCAAATTTTATTCTATTTCTTCAAACCCTATCCAACCCCTTTCATGTTTTAGTTCTTTCAAGTCATCTATTTATTTGATTTAAACCACTTGATTCATGGGGTTTTATTAATCTTGATCCATGGTGATTCTATCCTCATATTTCATGGATTACCAATTGATCTATTTAATCTATGTGTTTATAGTGATGATGTTTCTTCAATATTTATTATTATTTGAGTAGATTTTGATGATAGTACAATATGGAAATGTCTTTAGGTGGTCCCCATCGATTTTGAAAATGTTTAATCCATAGTTCATTCATTCTTATGTGGTGCTCCTAACAACTTCAATTGAGGTAGAGTATTAGAGACATATTATAACACCCATACATTGAGGAATTTAAATCTTTTATTATGTATTTTGATGTTATATATTGTTTGGGTTCAGTTATAAGAAATTATAGTCCGTTTTGGTATGGTTTGGAATAACTTACTAGGGTTCATGGTTTAATAATAGTTAGGGGAAACCATACAACTTTTCCAAGAAACCATATAAGATAATCTTAGATTTATTTGGTAGGCTCATAGTTTGCACATGGTTTGGTACATAGTTTACTCAAAACATGAAATTTTGAAAATTTTAGACATTGTAATTTTTCACGGATAGTAAATTATTTACCTAACAATATAGAATAACTATACAGCCCCTAGGTTTTATTCAATATCACTAGTATGGTTGGCGTATGGTTTTTTAAACTGTGTGGCCAAAACATGAGACATTCATTAATAACAACCAAAAAATTTATTTTTACTAAATTTTTCTATTGTTGACATTGGATCTTGAACCAAAGGACTCCTCAAATAAATCTTGGAAACTCTTGTAACAACCCAAAATTTTATTAATGAAGATTAATATTGATCTAATTAAATGTCTCATTATGTAAAATTGTTATATAAAATATGCACTTACTTGGTTTTATGTTTTTTAATTTCAAAATACTATTATGAATTGTAACCATTACTAATATAGATGTTAAATAGTGATCACATGATTAGTATAAATAGAGGGCTTTAACAAATCCAATTTACTAAGATAAAGGAATCGATGTCGGCCTAATCCAGTAGACTTGAATCGTACTAAGCCCATTTTTCAGAGCTCAGAAAGAAGGTGGCATCATTGGGATTTGATCTAGACCAAGCCCAATCAAAGATTTAACATGTTAAGCTCGAACGGAACCGCCTACGGGAGAAACAGAAGTTGATAGAGATTACCACCCAAGCGATGTTATCCGAGCCACCCCAAGAGTCTTTCACCATCGCATACCTTACCCTTTGGTCCTATGTGGGTGTTATAAGGGGTTATTTAACAAGAAAATTTCACAATTACTATGTTCATTATTTTTGTATATAATAAATAATATACATTCATTTTTTTAATGTTGTGTTGTAAATAGTTTTTCAAGAACAAATAGTAGTTTTAGTTAATATTCAATTATGAAATCTATTTTCATGAATTAATTTATTTTTTAATTAAATAATAATTTAATTAAGTATTATTACTAAATTAAATTTATATATAAATGATCATATAATTATTGTGAATACAATTGTGATTTTTATTAAGGTTTTAAAGCTATTTTTGTCAAAATGCATGAATTTTCGATAAATGTCAGTTTTTATTTTAAAAGAAAAAATTGAAATATTTAAAAAATTATTTAGATAATATGAATATTATTTTTTAAATTAGGATGTTGAAATTATCCAACAGTGAATTTTTCATAATTTTCTGAGACAGTCAAATTTTTTAGTAAAAATTAAATATCGTTTAAATATATAATGTGGTTTATGACATCATAATGAACCAATAGTGATGTAATAAAATTTTTTAAACAATATTTTTGTCCAATATTTGTTTTATAAATAAAATAATGTGATTTTAGGTTTTTTATTTATTTTACAATGCTTTAGTGGACCCTTCAAGACTTAAAAAACATTTTAACTTTTTAAATTGATTTCCTTGAGAGTGTGACTGACCTCCACATATGAAACACTTTTATTTTAATAAGTTAGATCAATGGAATTATAAAATAATTATTTCCACTCCCATTTTTAAAAACCCATGTGAAAACCCCATGGGTTGGTTTGTGGTTTTGATTAGTATAATATGTGTTGTCCCAAACCTAAATAATAAAGAGTTCTCTCTCATTTCCTATATAAGCCCACCCAAGCTCCCACTTCATATTCACTAAAATCCTTTGGATTTGGTCAAACCTATAACATAATCTATCTATAATCCTACCAAGTCACCCCATTCTCTCAAGAAGCCTCTCTCAAGCCCCTCCCAAGCCTTTGGGATCACACAACCAAGTAAGAGATTTCTTGATTTCTCATTTTTGTCTGAATTTCATTATGTTGTTATGACCTATTATTTTATTTTACATTATTTTGGTGTATGATTTATCATCTCCCACATACTTTAATCTTTATTTTTTAATGATTATATACCCCTTTCTCTCTCATTAATTCCTCCCAATTTACCCTCGTTACCGTGCCAAAATTTCGTAAGGAATTTCTCTCTTCTAATTTTCATTCAACAAATTCGTTTATGTTATGAATATAAAATTCCATTACTTATGTTGGGAAATGTATCTATATGACCCCATTAATGTACATTTCATGTACATATTATGAGACACCCCTTTCTCTCTAATCAACCAGTTTTATGAATTCTAATGTCACACTGTTATGCTCTCGAAATTCCACTACTATTTTCCAAAGCCAAAGTCATTGTGTCAGGAATACCATGCCCATCTCTCTATCAAGGGTATTCATATTTATGCACATTTAATTATTTATTATATAGTTTCATGTATTAATTCCACAATACTTTATCATGTAATAAATTATGATCTTTAATGATTCCATGTTTTATGATCAATTTGGCACACTTATGCCTGAAATGAAATATTTAAGAAGGGTGCGCCCTGATAGCACTACAATGCATTGGGTAAATATTAGTATCATGATATTTAAAGTGAAATGAGGGTTTAATCATGATAATTCATGTTCAATGAGGGGTTACTTCTGATACATGTGAAATGGTACTTGGATCATTCTAATACCATGTTAAGTGTTGTTTCCACATTTCCATGTTGTGATAATCATGCTTTATCCTGCCTTTATGTTCATGTTTCTTTTATGCTTCTTTGATATTCCTATTACCTAACATGTATTGTATTCTTCATGTTATGACTTTTTTACTCCCTTATTATGCTTTATATCTTACTTTTTTGTTATGCATGTCCTCAGGTTATTCCATGAAATTCAAAGTATGAGAGAATGTAGTGGTCATGTAAATAATTTTTTTATAAAGATGTTGTGTTTCATGTTTTAAGTCATTATGAAATGTTCCTAATCCCCAAAGACACTAGACTTCTTGATCTTCCATGTTTAATCAAGTGAATAGTTTATGTAATAAATCATGTTTAAGTGTGAAATAAAGATAAGGGTTGTTGTAGTTGGTATCAATGGATAGATTTAGTTATTTTTGGGATTAGGATTAGAAAACCCTAGTGAAAGCCTTAGGGATAAGACTAAGTATAATAAGAACAGTCCTAAATTTTTGTGAGTATTGAGTAAGTGGTTTATCAATAAAATACATCTTTATCTAGATATGACCAGGTAGAGGTGGCTCTTGCACAAATGTACCTAGCTGTTAAAACTCTGACATGGAGTTTCAGGTTTGACCTGAGGTATCCTGGTATAAAAAAATAGGTCTTGCTATACTCTTGGTTACGACAGTCCCGGGGGATATTCTTTGGTAAATTCATAAGCTTAATATTAACTATTATTAAGGTAATTAAAAAAATCCCCTAAGAATATATATTATAATGTAGATCATATATAACATATATTGAATCTTATAGTTACATAAGTTAAGAAAATAAAAGTTATTTATAAGTCATCTATTTTTGTCCATGGATTACCCTTTATGTGTTACCTCTAACTTTCTTTTTATTCCATCCCATGGCTGGTAAAAGGATGAATCAGGCTAAAAACTGATGTGAAGAACAATGTGATGACTGTTCTAATGATATTCCCAGTCCAATGGGAGAGGGAATTGCAAACTTCGTCATGATACTCCCTCAGTTAACTCAAGATTTGAATAGAAAAATGGGTCAAGAGGAAATTTCAACCCCCCCCCCCTCTAAGAAAGAACTAGTCACAATCAAGTTCTTCATGACACAAAGGCCTCCTAATTTTAATGGATCATCCAATCCCTCAATTTTCAAACAATAGATCAACTCCATTGAAAATATCTTCTCCATCCTTCAATGTTTCAAACAATAGAAAGTTATTTTGGATGATTATCGTATGGAGGGTGAAGCTAATCAATGGTGGATATAGATCAAAAATACGAAGCCTGAGGAGGAGATCAAGGCATTGGAATGGAATTATTTAAGAAAAATCTTTTTTGACAAATATTTTCCTCGCACCCTTCGAATTAAGATGGAAAGGGACTTCCTTTCTCCCAACCAAAAAGAAGAAAAATCCATCGGAGTGTGCGAGGAAAACTTCACAAGGCTTGCACAATACACCTCCAACTTTTTCATTACCCCTGAATTCAATATTGATCGCTTCTTTGGTGGGATGAAACCTAGCCTATGAAAATCTCTAGTGATCCGTAACTTAGAGAGCTATGAGGAAATTGCCTGATGTTCCCTCAAAGTCGAAATGGAGATAGGAAAATCCCAGGGGTATCATGGGGATAAGAAGCGTAAGGTGGACTTTAATTTTGGCGGTCTTATGGATAAATACAATGGTGATAAGAAAATCCATCACCCCACTTTCCAAAGGTGTGGAAAGAATCACCCCTGAAATTTCCTAAAGGGAAAGAGGAAATTATTTAGGTTTGGAAGAGAAGGGAACTTATCTGTTAACTGGTGAAAAGATAAAATTGCAGTTGTGATAGAGAAGAGGAATGCTTCGTTTGACCCTCAACATGTTGTTCATTGCTTCAACTACAAAGAACTAGGGATCCTTGAAAATCCGTTCTCTAAGACTAGGGTTTTTTGAGGAAAAAACAACCTCCAAGGAAGAAAGGGTGAGCTTTTTCCATCACTACCACTGAAGTGAGCCCTGACAATGAAGTGGAGACAGGTATGCTAGTTATTAATTCAAGAATAGTGAATGTACTTTTTAATTATGGTTCTACAGATTCTTTTATATCTCAAAAGTTTAGTAGAACAATCCCAACTTCACCACAAATCATGGAAGTAAAGATGTCTAGGATAATGACAAATGGTGCAATCATTGCATCCTATGAATATAACTCATCCATGGTCACAATCAGTAGACTAAACATTCCGGAGAACCTCATCATACTCCATCTGGTTGAATTTGATGCAATTCACATCATGGATTGATTTTCCTTATATAGATCCAACATAAATTTCCGTAAGATGGAAATCACTCTTCATATGGCGAATCAACCCCCGATTCTGTACAAGTGAAAAGAGGAAGATGAATATTACTTATCACCATCATCTCAAACATGGATATTACTACTATATGAGCACGTGTATCTGAATTAAATGATTGATTCCAAGGAAGCAACCATCCTTGAAGACATACCTATTTTGAGGGAATTCACTGAAGTGTTTTCCGAGGAATTTTCTGTTCCTCCTCCTAGAAGAGATGTTGAATTTTTAATTGACCTTATACTTAGAGAATTACCAATATCCATGACTCTTTATTGAATGTCTATTGTGTAGATTGAGGAGATGAAGAAATAAATATAAGAGAATCCAGATAAAGGGTTTATACTCCTAAGTGCTTCACCATGGGGTGCACCGGTCTTCTTCATCAATAATAAGGATGGGTCAATGCACATATTCTTTTATTATCGTGAGCTCAAAAAATCACAATAAAGAAAAAGTATCATCTACCCTGAATTGATGACTTGTTCGATCAGCTACATGGATCACAATACTTCTCTATGGTATATTTGCAGTCATAATATTACCAAGTAATGGTGAAGAAGGAGGATACCACAATATTTCTTTTTGTATAGGTTATGGTCACTATGAATTCAAAGTAATGCCTTTTGGACTCACTAATGATCTAGAAATATTCATGGGATTGATGAATAGAGTCTTTAGAGATTACCTCAACAAATTTGTGGTAGTCTTAATAGATGATATTCTAATATACTCCAAAACCAAGGAGGACCATGAGGAGCATCTAAGAACTATACTAGAGACCCTGCAAAAGGAGAAGCTCTATGAAAAGTACAGAAAGTGTGAGTTCTAGTTGAAGGAGGTATCATTATTGGTCCATATCATCATAAGAAATGGGATATCTATGGATCCCTCCAAGATAACTATAATTGAGGGATAGTGAAGGCCAATATCGATAATGGATATTCGTAGCTTCCTGGGGTTTACTGGATATTATCGCTGATTTGTGATAAATTTGTCACGATTTTCAAACCCTCTTACCAAGAAAACTTAGAAGGGAGTCAAGTTTTCTTAGAGTGATGAATGTGAAGAGAGATTCGAGGAGTTGAAAATAAGTCTTATCATTGCGCCCATGCTCATATTACCAATGAGTAGATAACTTTTTGTGGTATTTAGTAATAATTTAAAGAAGGGAATGGGTTGTGTGTTGATGAAAAATAACAAATTCATTGCTTATGCTTCAAGATAATTCAAATTTCATGACAAAAACTATCTAACAAATGATCTGAAGTTGATTTAAATGATATTATCTTTAAAAATTTGGAGGTACTACCTCTTTGGGGAGAAGTGTGAAATATATATGGGCCAAAAAATACTCAAATATATATTCAGACGGAAAGTTTTAAACATGTTCCAAAAAAATATGGTTAGAGATGATCAAAGAGTATGAATTCTCAATCCATTACCACCCTGGGAAAGAGAAAAAGGTGGAATATTCTCTAAGCATAAAGGACCCAATGATTATATCATTGAGGAGAATTTAAAAGGATCCAATATTTTTAGATTTGATGAATATGGACATGGGAATCATAAAGAAGGGAACATCATCAATCCTTTCACAAATGATTGCTCAACCATCGCTTTTGAAAAGGATAAAGGATGCTCAAAAAGATGATGTGGGAATTTAGAAGAAGGTGAAAACTATTAGAAAAGGGAAATCCTTAGAGTTCAATTTCAATAAAGAAGGAATTGTGATATTTGGGTCAAGACTATGTGTTTCATAAAATCCAGAGTTAAAGAAGGTACTTTTGGATGATGCACAGAGTTAAAATTTCTCCATTCACCCAG